>CM072520.1:56257459-56497459 GCA_036898135.1 Oncomelania hupensis
TACTACTACTACTACTACTACTACTAATAATAATAATAATAATAATAATACAATTATTTATTATTATTGTCACTGTTCTTGATACGAAACAATGAGAATTGTATTTAACAAAGGTAACCGGTTAAGCACTGGGCAATCTTACAGAGAGAGAAAGATAAAGAGAGCGAGAGAGACTGTGATATGGCTGGGGTATGTGAGGGTGGTTTATGTGGGATGGAGGTGTGGGGAGGGGAATGGATCACATCACGTGATTGTTGTATCTCTAATGGCAGTGTACCTCTTTTAGATACGCTTCCAACAGTAACCTCGTTTTCTTCATTGCCTTATCAATGTCGTCTTGTTGTGCAGCTACAACCACCACCCCCACCACCATCTCCACCACTGCCACCACCACGCCTACAAAAGGTAGGTTTGAAATCCCCACACACCACCATCTCCACCTCCACCACCACCATATCCACAACTACCACCACGTCCAGCCCAATCTCTCTCTTCTTGTTATTAGTTTTCGAGCCATAGGTGGGAACTGATGTTTATGGCTCCGTCCGCCCGACCTTGCGCCATTTCCTTTTAAACTAATGGAGGGATTTCTGTGAAAACTGGTAGTTAGACCATAAAGATGTCTACCAGACAAAACAAATGTATGGATTTCTGTGAAAACTGGTAGTTAGACCATAAAGATGTCTACCAGACAAAACAAAAGTATGCATGACATCACCCTTTTTATTTCCTAATCGCATTTTTTTCCCAAACTACTAATTTGGTGTATCAGTTTATAGTCCCCTCTCTTCCCGATAGCCCCCACGGGCTCGGCTCCGCGCGCCGGGGGTGGACCCCATGCCTCTCTCTGGCTGGGTGACCAAGTTGCCTACCCCTTTTTCTTCTCTTTTGTCTTGTTTCTGTCTTATTGGTCCTTTCACCTATATTCTCTTCACCCTTAAATTCTCCCAGTATACTATGCAGTTTTGACTCCCTTTCTTCTGCCTTACCGGACTTTCCCTGTCTTCTTTTTCCCCATCATTCCTTCTTTTTCTACCCTTCTTTTTCTCTGTGGCCTTCTCTTGGCCCCCTGCGTTTGCCGTGCAGGGCAACCCGTGTCGGGGGAGAATGGGATCCTGGAGGTTGAGGTCCCTGAGGGACTGCGGTCCCTCACACTAACACACCTCTTTGGCCCGGACTTCTCCTAGACGGGAGGCTGGCGTGGCCCGCGTCAGTCAAGCGGCTGGTCGTGTATTGCCCTAGCTCTGCTAGAAGGCTGCGGCTCATGGGTCAAACTTGAACAAAACCGTAGTGGCAGTGCGGGATTGTCTGGGTGTATATCCCCCCTGTAGCCCTGGTGCGCTCCCTTGCTGGATTTTCCGCTTGGACGCATCCCCTTGTTGGACTCCGTGGTGGGTGGGGAGCAGGGGGGATGAATTCATAAATTAATAACATGGCTTCCACAAATAAAAGAAGACTGCGTGATGACGGACCGGATTCGGACACGGACAGTGAAATGGATATGAGACAGAAAGCTTGTGCGTCGGGGGTGGAAGGGGCCTGGCCTCGTTTTTTGGTTGTAGAGGGGACGGATCCGGCTATGCCAATAGGCAAGCTGTCTCCGTTCGCAATACAGAAGGGTTTTCAATCCGTTTGCACAATCGGGTTCAAAGATGTGAAAAAACTTAGATCTGGGGCCTACCTGGTGGAGTGCTCAACCAAAACGGCATCGGATAGTCTGCTGAAGAGGGATTCGACTGTCTTCGTTGATAGACAAATCAAAGTTTCTGTGCATGGACGGTTGAATTCCTCCAAGGGAGTCATCCGATGTCAGGATTTGATCGACATGTCAGAATTGGAAATCCGTGGTGAGCTCTCCAGCCAGGGGGTCACAGCAGTCCAGCGGGTCTTCGTCACCAAGGGATCCCAACGTATCCCCACCAACACACTTTTTGTGACCTTCGCTATGGCCAAATTGCCGGAGTCACTCAAGGTGGGGTACCTTAGGGTGAAGGTGACGCCGTTTGTACCATCACCGTTGCGATGCTACCGGTGCCAAAGATTTGGTCACGGTAGCAAGAACTGTAAAAGCAAGGAAATATGTCGTGATTGTGCTAAAGAGAAACACGAAAACGAATGCAAAAATCCGATTTGCTGTGTGAATTGCGCCGGGAATCATTCGTCCAGCTCCAAAGACTGTCCTCAGTGGCAGTTGGAGCTGGAAATCCAAAAGGTGCGGGCCACTGAGAGTTGCTCCTTTGGCGACGCAAGGAAAAAAGTTCTCCAAAGTAGGCCAGTTCTGAAAGAGAGGTCCTTTGCGTCTGTGGTGGGTTCCACATCTCATGTGGAAGCTAGCACACACCCGCAATTGGACACTGCCATGAGTAAAATAACACAGATCTTGGACACGTTGTGCAAACGGATGGATGCTTTAGAAAAGATGCTCGCGTTGTTTGCCCAGAAGGGGGTTTCTCCAGCCCCACCGATTCCACTGGAGAACGTGCCGACGGGCACGTCAAAAACCGTCACTCCAAGCGCGCAGACGGCCGCGCCAAAAGCCGTCACTCCTGCCACGAAGGAGGCTAGGCCTCATGCCACCGCACCAGCAACGACCGGTTTTAGCGACCGGGTAGTTGCTGGGGCGACTAAAATCCTAGTTACCCAGCAGAAGAGCGTCAGAGGAGGAGAGGGAAAGATTGGCAGGGGTGAAGGGGAGAGGGAAGATATAAAATCTGGAGCTGGGGAGAGGGGGAGGAAGTCCGCTGGCAGCTCGGGTTCCGGGTCTTTGACAAAGAATCAAAGGCCCGGACCCCTTTCTTCCAAGCCCCAGCAGCCTCTCGAAACGGAGAACCGTTTCGGGGGGTTGATGGAACATGAAGAGATGGACGAGGGTCCAAAAGATACAGAGACATAATTGTGCTCTCGGAGATGAAAATTTTAGCATTCTTTTACTTAATTTTTATGTCCATTTTACAATGGAACATCCGAGGGATAAGGGCAAATTATGAGGAGCTATGCTGTCTGCTGACAGAGCATCGACCTGAAGTATTGGCCCTTCAGGAAACTCTCCTGTCAGAAAAACATCCTATAGATATTACTGGTTATTCCTCTCTAGATTGTTTATCCTCTAGAGGTGTTTCACTCTTTATTCATAGAAATGTCCCATTTAATCCAATTTTACTTAATACAAGTTTACCAGCAGTTGCAGCTAGAGTATCTCTTTTTAAATCCCTCACAGTTTGCTCTCTATATTTGACACCATCAATAAATGTAACTAAAAGTGAACTTGAGAATTTGGTCCAACAGTTACCTCCCCCTTTTTTGTTGTTGGGAGATTTTAATGGACGCTCTCCCCTGTGGGGTAGTGATCGTACCGATTCTCAGGGTAAAATAATTGAAGACATTTTAGACTCGTTAAACCTAGTGACTTTGAACGAGGGTGCTCCAACTTTTTCCTGTTCTAGAATTGCTTCTTTGTCCCACATTGATATATCGATCTGTGATCCCTCCTTACTTTTGGATTTTAAATGGACAGTTTTAGAAGATCTCCATGGCAGCGACCATTTTCCGGTTTTATTAAAATATGATTCAGACAACCTTGAACAAACTCATGGCAGGTGGAAACTGAAACAAGCTAACTGGAGTCTGTTTTCTAACCTGTCTGAGGTTCAGTTACGTGCTAAGAAACAAGAATTTTCAAATGCCTTAGATCCAATACAGCTATATACTGACATAGTTATTAACAGTGCCAAGGAGTCCATTCCGCAAACTTCGTCAAACCCTCACACACTTAAAAAACCCTGGTTTGACGATGAATGTAGAAAACTTCAGCAAGCTCGTAAAAAAGCCTTAAGAACTATGTTTTTACACCCAAGCACTGAAAATAAACAAAACCACCAACGTTTGCGAGCGCAATGCCGACAGCTCTTCAAACGAAAGAGAAGAGAATCGTGGAGAGGTTTCTGCTCCACGCTTAATTCGAAAGCGAAACTGTCGAAGGTGTGGAAAGTAGTCCGCAAACTCAAAAATAGAGGTAACAAACAGGTGAGCCCATGCCTTACTGTGCAGGGTGACGTAATCGGAGATAAAAAAGTAGTAGCTGATCTTTTGGCTTCTTCTTTTGCTGCAAATTCTTCCTCTGAAAATTATTCTGTCCCTTTTCAAACAGTTAAAACCCGTAAAGAAAAACAACAGTTAAATTTTACCTCCGATAATTCTGAAGATTACAACATTCCGTTTTCATTAGTCGAGCTTGACGATGCAATTAACAAAAGTGCAGATTCAGCAGTTGGACCGGATGATGTACATTATCAATTTCTCAGACATTTAACAAGGTACTCACGGTCTCAACTGCTGGACATCTTCAATCAGCTCTGGATCACTGGCACCTTTCCTCCCTCCTGGAGAAAGGCCATTATTGTACCCATCCCTAAACCTGGCAAAGACCATACTAACCCGACAAACTATAGACCAATAGCCTTAACGTCTTGCTTATGCAAGACACTGGAAAGAATGGTTTATTCTCGTTTACTGTGGTATCTCGAAACCAATAATATCTTATCCAACACTCAGTGTGGCTTTCGAAGTGGTCGAAGTACTGTTGACCACCTGGTGCGACTGGAAACTTTTATCCGTAACGCGTTCGTCCAGGGTGAACATGTCGTTGCCATCATGTTTGATTTGGAAAAAGCTTATGATACCACATGGAAATATGGCATTCTTTCAGATTTACAAGAAATGGGTTTGAAGGGACATTTACCTCTGTTTATATCCAATTTTCTAACAGACAGAATTTTTCAGGTTAAGGTTGGGGGATCTTTGTCAGCTACGAGAGAACAGGAGATGGGAGTGCCTCAGGGTAGCATCTTGTCTCCCTTGCTGTTTAATATTAAAATAAATAACATTGTTCGTTCCGTTAAACGGGGAATTGACAATTCTTTGTTTGTCGACGAATTTGCATTGGTAGCCAAAGGTAAAACCTTGGCATCTGCAGAACGTCAGCTACAGTTATGTGTCAAGGCCGTTGAAGACTGGGTTTTACAAAATGGTTTTAAATTTTCTGAAGCAAAAACTGAATGTATTCACTTTTCCCAGCGCCGGGGAATTATTCAAGACCCTACTATTCTCCTCAATAAAACTCCAATAAAGGCGGTCCAACAAGTCAAATTTTTGGGTGTTATTTTTGATCAAAAGCTATCTTTCATTCCTCATCTGAAAATTTTGAAAACTAAATGTCAACAGGCCTGCAATTTGCTCAAGGTTATCAGTGGTACAGACTGGGGTGCTGACAAGAAAACTTTATTGCTGTTATATCGTTCTTTAATTAGATCCAAGTTAGACTATGGTTGCATTGTCTATGGTTCTGCTAGAAAATCTTATCTTAAGATGCTAGATCCAGTTGCCCATCAGGCACTACGCATTGCTTTGGGTGCGTTTCGCACTTCCCCTTGTGAAAGCCTTTACGTGGAAGCTAACGAACCTCCGCTGGAGCTGAGACGTACAAAATTGTCAATGAATTACTATTTAAAATTAAAAACTGATCCTATGAACCCTGCTTATGACTGTGTTTTCAACCCAGATTTTGTTCAGAAATTTGAAGCCAAACCTAACACAATTCCTCCGTTTGGCATCAGAATGCAAGCTCATTTGGTAAAAGCAGGCATTGATGTTGCTTCCATCAACGACGATGAACTTCGGACTGAAGCTCCCCCATGGAAATTATGTATCCCAAACATTAATTGGCAGTTGTCCGCTTTCCTTAAAAACAATACATCCGAAACCGTATATAACCAACTTTATTTAGAACAGTGTGCTTTATACCCAGGATATGAACAACTTTTTACAGACGGGTCAAAGAAAGGAGATTCAGTTGCTGCTGCATCGGTCTCCGGGAGACACTTAGACCAGCCTTTGCAACAGCGTTTACCTGATTTTTGTTCTGTTTATACAGCTGAGCTCAAGGCAATTCATTTAGCTCTGAAACAAGTTTATCAATCCAAAAGAATCTCATTTTTAATCATGTCTGATTCATTGTCAGCACTTCAGGCTCTTTCCACGAGAAAGATATCACACCCTTTTCTGGCAGAGATCCATGACCTCCACACACAACTTGTTTCTGAGGGTAAAAAGATAGTGTTTATGTGGGTCCCTGGTCACATGGGCATCCGCGGCAATATTGCAGTAGACAGGGCGGCTAAAGATGCTCTACATCTCGATTTCCCTCCAGAGATTTTCCAGTTTGTGCCCCACTCTGACCTACGTTGTATGACTGGATCTTATTGTAAACGACTGTGGCAGACTGACTGGTCTAACCATGTCAACAACAAATTATTTCAAATTCTTCCCGATTTGTCCACTTCTTTGCCTAACTTTGCATCCACTCGCAAAGAAGAAACAGTGTTATCTCGCCTTCATATTGGGCATACTTATGTCACCCACAGTTTTCTTTTCAAAGGAGAAGAACCACCATGGTGCTTTGCATGTGATCAATCTTTTTTCTGTTCGCCATTTTATGTCTGAATGTGCTGATTTGATTGAGGAAAGGGAAACATATTTTGGTTCCATACCTTTCAAAGAGATTTTTAAAGTATGTAATGGTCAACATCTGTTTCAATTTTTACATGATGTTGGTTTGTTCTATCGCATATAAATTGTATCGACATGTTTTGTTTAGTTTGGATTTTATTAGGACTGAATTTAGTGATTTGATTGAAGAAAGAGAATATATTTTTAATACATCGGTTTTAAAGAAGTCTCTTAAAGAGGCGTCATGTGAAAGTTTGTTTGTGTATTTAAGAGTAACAGGCTTGTTTTTTAAGACTTGAATCATTTTATAATATTTTAAGATAACGTCTCTCTGGTCCTGATTTGGCTCGGAAGAGTCCGCTGGACCTAAAGCAATAACCTTGTATTGTATTGTTCTTCCCGATAAGGATTTTCAGAGAGGAGACTTTTTAATATTTGGTGTGTACATAGACTTTGTATACTGTAGGCCTCAACATTAAATTAAGAAGAAGAAAGAAGACCTAAAGATGTTGAAGTATTTTTTAAAGTTCTTTTTTAAAAATTGTTTTAACACTTAATTTACTTTAACCTTCGTATTTCATTAGACTGTTTAGTGTGACAGAGTCTATGCAACATGTGCAATAAAACCACATAGGCCCTTTTTTAGGGAAACAAGATGACGCATGCGTTAGTATGGTATTCTGTTATCGCAGCTGATGTCAAGGACACAACACTCTTCACAAAACTCTCCGACAGCAACAACTCCAAAATAAAAAGAATACTCCACCCGTGAAATAAAGCAAGAAAGCTTACTGGATAACAAGCAAGTGAAACAGCCCAGCATGCTGGTAGCTTGATAGTGACGGTGGTGGTTGTGTATGTCTGTCTTTCTATGTGAGAGAGACAGATACACAAACAGAAAGACAGAAACAGACAAACAGGATGTCTAAAATCCCTTGTTGACAGTAATTAATGGTAATGCAGAGAACACAAGGTTAGACGCTGTTTTCTACCAACACAAAAATACCTTGTACCACTAGCTGCACACAACTTCCTTGTCTAGTTTCCACTATTGCAAATTGTATTGTGAGTGCATTACGACTTTGAAAGGCAAGCACAGTGCAATAACCTTTGCATGGAGATAGGCTTACAAAGAAATTCACCGAATGAGTGCAGTTTGGCATAACAAGTTTCCAATGTTCGTTATCATCACACTCAGCCTCACAGTAATTCCACTTGCATCTGCGAATCCCATAAATAATTAAAATTTCAGCCCCTAAAGACTGAACTGTTTATGTAAACAATGCACTAGTTAGAAAAATCTTCTAAAAATACATTATTTAGCAAATTCTGCTAATTAATGCCATACTAAATTCAATTCAATTCAATATTTTAATTTAACGTCTTTTTACAACAATATGATTATAGACAACCTATCCTATCCTATCCTATCCTATCCTATCCTATCCCAACCCATCCTGTCCCGTAACCCGGAGGTCGTAGGGGCACCACAGATGATCGATTAACCAGCATACTCCATCTTTCTCTGTCCTCAGCAGCCCTGGTGGCTTCGCTCAGTGTCAAACCAGTCCATTCTCGAATGTTGTCCTCCCACCTCTTTTTCGGTCTCCCTCTTCTTCTACCTCCTTGCACTGTGCCTTGCAGAATGGTCTTTGCAAGACTTGATGATCTGGTGACGTGGCCATACCATTGGAGTTTCCGTTTCTTCACCAGTGTGAGCAGGTCATCGTGTTGGCCAATGGCTTGTGTGATGGTCTGTCGGACTTCGTCATAGGTGATGTGTTGGGTATAGGAAATGCCCAGAAGTCTTCTGTAGCACCTCATCTCCATGCTTTGTATTCTTCGTTGGAGATCTGCTGTGAGGGTCCATGCTTCGCAAGCATATAGGAAGATGGAGATGACAAGGGAGCGCAGCAGTCTTATTTTGAATTGTAGACTGATAGTCCTGTCTTTCCAAATGGGCTTCAACCTTGTCAGGGCAGCAGTTGTTTGTGCGATCCTGGAGAGGACTTCCTGTCGGGACCCATTGTCTGATACAATGGCTCCTAAATATTTGAAGCTATGCACTGTGTTGAGGGATTAGCCTTGGACTTTGATGTCCGTGTTGATGCGATTGGTGTTGTTGGTCATCATTTTTGTCTTTGCACTTATTTCCATTCCATAGGCTCTGGAGGTGGTGTCAAGCCTCTGTACCAGCTGTTCAAGTTTTTGTTCCTCTCCAGCGAATCCATCAATGTCATCCGCAAAGCGAAGATTGGAGATTGCTCTACCCCCTATGCTGACTGTGCCTTCGTGATCTGCAAGAGCATCTGACATGATGCGCTCTAGGAAGATGTTGAAGAGTGTTGGAGAGAGTAGGCATCATTGACGCACACCGATTGTTGTTCTGAACCAGTTCCCGATGACGCTGTTATGGAGGACTGCACTGGTAGCCTTGTCATACAGGTTTTTGATGACTGCAATAATTTTTGGGCTGATGTTGTACACGTTCATTGTTGCCCATAGAGCTGCATGCCAGACTCGGTCAAACGCCTTCTTGAAGTCTATGAACACATGCTATAGATGTTGTTGGTGCTGTAGGTATTTCTCACAGATTTTTTCTGAGGTTGAAAATCTGTTAAGTGGTACTTCGCCCTGCCCTGAATCCTGCTTATTCTTCAGCTATGATTTGTTCAGCTTGGGGTTTCAACCTGTTGAGTATTATTTTCGGGAGCACCTTCATGGGATGGCTGATGAGGCTGAGGGTGCGCTAATTTTCACACTCCTGAAGGTTACCTTTTTTGGGAAGAGTGATGACAAGCGACTGGGTCCATGGTGTAGGCCACTCCCCACTCTGCCAGATCTTGTTACAGATAATGATGAGGGCATCAATCACCGCTTTTCCTCCTGCTTGTAGCAGTTCCGCGGGTATGTTGTCCACTCCCGCTGACTTCCCTTTCTTCAGCGATTGCACTGTTGCCTCAACTTCTGCCCGGAGATTTGGGAGGATTTCTTCTTCTTCTCTGTTCTCGGGACATGCTAGAACTGATGGGTCCCCATTTGGTGTATGGTTGTAAAGGTCAGAGCAGTACTCTGTCCATCGGTCCAAGTCTTTTTGTTCTTCTGTAAGGTATATTGCCAGACTTGCTTTGGATCGTGGAGACTTTGGGCTGTTTAACACTTGTCAGCCGCTTCACAGTCTGGTAGGCTTTCTTGCTGTTGTTCTTGTTCAGACTGTTCTCTATTTCCTGGCATTGATCTTCTATCCAGTTCTCTTTTGCTGTGTGCATGCCTTTTCGGATGTCATGGTTGATTTTTCGGTAGACATCAGCTCCCTGTGAGGTGTCCTTTTTCTTTCTTTTTTTAATTTTTATCTCTCTTCGTTCATCACACAGATCCAAAAGTTCAGGTGTGATCCACGGCTTCTTCTTTGGTCGGTGCTTGCCAAGGATCTCAGTGGCGGCATCTGTCACAGCTGAGTTGAAGGTGGTGGTCATGGTGTTGACATCTACTTTACCAGCTCCCAAAATGACCAGTGGTGCAAATTTTCCTCCAATTGTGGCCTGCAATAGTTTTGCCACCTCCGGGTCTTGCAGTTTGTCCAGGTCGAACTTCAGTCTAGTGCACTTCGCTGTATTTACTCTCTTCAAGTGGAGCCGTAAAGACATCATCACGAGATCGTGGTCACTTCCGATGTCTGCTCCTGGAAAAGTGCGTGTCCTGCCAATGTTGATGCTTGATCTGAAGCGTTTCTTAACCATGATGTAGTCGATCTGGTGGTGATGCTCCCCGCCGAGACTGTGCCTTGTCCATCGTCTGGAGTTTTTGTGGAGACCAAGCGTGTTTGCCAGGATCAGATTGTTGTATCTGGCTCAGACCCCTGTCAGTTGTCTCGTTGTTGCAGTGAGATGTACATGTGTCTCCCCAGTTGTGGTGCGCATCTTGGCCAACCTTGGCATTCCAGTCGCCTTGCACTATGACTATGTCCTTCTTCGGCACTTGGTCAAGGACCGCCTGTAGATTTTTAAAAACATCCTCCACTTCGCTGTCGTCATAGTCTGATGTTGGGGCATAGGCCTGGATGATGGTGATGTTGAAAGGGGCTGCTCTCAGACGGATGGTAATGAGTCTACTGGAGACTGGGCGGCAACCCATGACAGTGGCTAGAATGTTCTTGTGGACCAAGAATCCAACGCCGTGTTCGTGCCTGTCATCTCTACCGCTGAAATAGAGTTTTTGGTCATTGGCGGTCGTAGTTTCACCTAGGCCTTTCCAGCGCAGTTCGCTGATACCTAGAACGTTCCATCGATAGTGGTCCAGCTCGTGGGCCAGTTCTTCTAATTTTCCTTCCGCAGTTAGGGTCCTGACATTCCAGGTTCCTATGACGAGGTTGTTTCTCGTGCGGATCTTGCTAATTTGTCCATCAGTAGCATACTTATCACCTCGTCCTGGTGGCCAACGGAAGGCGCGGTCCTTGTGCCGGGCGACGACTGATCCGGTATGGAATTAGTGGATAGCTTCATCATGTAGTGTGTCTTGGGCAAAAAAGACCTGGCGGTGCCCACCAGGCTGTTGGCCACAGCCGAAATCCACGAATACAGTGTGGCTCGCCTTGGCACTGAGCACATGGTCGTTGAACCTGTAGTAACTGTGGTCTAATGGTAGTGCTTTGGCTTGCGGATCGGAAGGTCCCGGGTTCGAGCCCTGGCCGGGCCATTGTGTTGTGTCCCTGGGAAAGACACTTTACTCCTGTTTTCCTACTCCTTCGGATGAGAGTATAAACCGAGGTCTAGTCTGTGTCGCATACATTCCATCATAACGGACTTTAAAGATCCTGACGCTCATGTCCTAGACGGGTGAGTGCCGGTGACAAGAAAACACCCAGCATGCACCTAGCTCCTTCTCCCCCATCCCTGGCTGCCCAGGATTGTGCTCAGTTGTCCGGGCGTCAGACCATGCGCCCATAGGCTGCAGGTGGGCGTCTCGGGCCGCTTAAGTTAGATCCTGTATCGGCCAGCGCCTTGAGCAGCTCTTGAGCTGGAAAAGCGCTATATAAGAACGATTAAATAAATAAAATAATAATAACGTTAGGTTCGTCCGCCCTGGCCGGTGACTTCTGTGTAGAAGACTTTCGCCCAGTGATGCCGTGCTAACATCACCCCTGTTAGTCGCCTCTTACGACACGCCGGGAAACGTTGGGTCTATTTAAAGGGCCATATCAGGCTTATTTTGGTGTCAAAAACGCGTTCATTTGCGTTCTGGCGTGACTTAGATTAACCAGACAGATGCATGTTGTAGGAAATTGTTTTCTCACCTTCCCTCACAGTGTTCAGTTTATTTTGGAATCATTTTGGGCCATAATCGGGCGAATTTTGTGGCTGAAGTGAAGCGTTTTCGCCTTCGATCAGGCTGACATTTTTATCTCGAACGTTTGCGAGACTTTGAAAGTGGTAAATTGTGGGTAGAAATTCCGATGACGTCACATTAAGAACCATAATAGCATGTCAGAAAAAACTTCAGCAGCTCAACCTTGAGCCGCCAGCATCTTTAATGGAGTCCTCTGAGGATTAGAAAGTGCCAGCAGCGACGAGAGCACTACATTTCGCGAAGCTGACGATCACATACCTGCTGAAGAAAATGATAGAAGATAAAAAGCATGCACCCGTACGCGGCAAATCTGTCGTCTGCTACAAGTCTACAGTAGTACAGAGCTCCTTCGCCGGTGATGCTTTGTTGTTCTTGCTCGCTAGTGCATATATTGATGAAAAGTTCATGTGAGAATCGTAATTTAGTACACCGTGTTTGTGAAGTTCAGTTTGAGCTTTACTCCTCACAACAATACATATGTACCGTGTATCATTCTGTATACATGAATGATGGAGAGACACGGAATTTTCACTTGTGAATCAAGTGTGATTACTAAAAAATAAAAAAAAAACATAATAAAAACAAATTTCACGAGAGAAATGCCTTTGCCAAAATGAATGGGTTGTGTATTACAAGGTAGAATTTTATTGACTTCTCAATTTCAGGGTATGGTGTCAGTGTTCCCCCTCCTCCACCCCACCCCCTTCTCCCATCCTCCCACTCCACTCTGTGGGGGTGCAGAGGGTTTCTGTATAAATAGTATCCCCCCTTTCTGGAAATTTAGTGTTTTAAATTTCCACTGTCACTGTCTTTCTTCTTTGTTCTTTCTCATTCCTACTCTGTTCTATCAATGTACTACATGTATCCTCTTCGCTAGACCAGTCACCTACCTTTTTTCTTGAAAACTCTCACAACTCCTCATTTGGGTATGGGGTCTGTTGGGTCAGTTTGGGGATATTGGATGCTTTCTGCCAAATGGTCACCAGAGCTTCATACATGTGCACATATTGATATTGACTATAGCCAAACTAAAAAAGAGGATAATCCTAATCTATTAGTTATATTCTAATTTAGTTATTATCCTAATATATTAGTTACTGAGGTTAAAAAAGCATATTGAAAGTAATTACAAAAACCATATATGCATTTATTTACTGATGGATCAGTTTTAGATTCTTCGGATAGTGGATCAACCTATATTATTCCTGAAATAAATATCAGAAGGTCATATTATTTAGGAAAGGGATTTTCTATATTTAGAGCTGA
Source organism: Oncomelania hupensis (assembly GCA_036898135.1). Lineage (NCBI taxonomy): Eukaryota > Metazoa > Mollusca > Gastropoda > Littorinimorpha > Pomatiopsidae > Oncomelania > Oncomelania hupensis. Next base: position 56,270,576 of record CM072520.1, read on the forward strand.
GCTTTATGCTATTTTAATGGCTTTAAATTTCATCATGATGTCACCTTTAGAATTATTTGGTATATTAGTTTGCGTTGATTCAAAAGCGGTTCTGGATGCATTAAAACAGTGGAACTGTAAAGATAGACGGGAGCTTATCTATGAAATTAAACATATGATACACTGTGTGATTTCTAGAGGAATAAACATTGATTTCTGTTGGGTTCCATCACATTGCGAATTCATTGGAATGAGGTATTTGACAGATTAGCTGAGGAGGACACAGGTCGTCAGATTCTATAACTATAACAAATTTGAATATGTGTAATCATGAAATGTTTTCTTTACTAGAAAAGGCAGTGTATCACGATAATAATATTAAAAATATATCTATACTGAATTGTTCAAGACCACTTTCTAAATTAATATATAAATTAAGAATGAATGCATGGAGCACTAAATACTCAGTAGATGTTAAATGTATATGCAAGACCCGGAGGTGGCAGAACTATTTCAGGCCACAATTGGGTGGAAATTTGCACCACTGCTCATTTTGGGGGCTGGTGAAGTAGATGTAAACACCATGACCACCACCTTCAATTCAGCTGTGACAGATGCCGCCACTGAGATCCTTGGCAAGCACCGACCAAAGAAGAAGCCGTGGATCACACCTGAACTTTTGGATCTGTGTGATAAACGAAGAGAGATAAAAAAAAGAAAAAGAGCACCTCACAGGGAGCTGACGTCTACCGAAAAATCAACAATGACATCCGAAAAGGCATGCGCACAGCAAAGGAGAACTGGATAGAAGATCAATGCCAGGAAATAGAGAACAGTCTGAACAAGAACAACAGCAAGAAGGCCTACCAGACTGTGAAGCGGCTGACAAGTGTCAAACAGCCCAAAGTCTCCACGATCCAAAGCAAGTCTGGCATATGCCTTACAGAAGAACAAGAAGTATTGGACAGATGGACTGAGTACTAATCTGACCTTTAAAACCATACACCGAATGGAGACCCATCAGTTCTAGCATGTCCCGAGAACAGAGAAGAAGAAGAAATCCTCCCAATTCTCCGGGAAGAAGTTGAGGCAGCAGTGCAATCGCTAAAGAAAGGGAAGGCAGCGGGAGTGGCCAACATACCCGCGGAACTGCTACAAGCAGGAGGAGAAGCGATGATTGATGCCCTCACCATTATCTGTAACAAGATCTGGCAAAGTGGGGAGTGGCCTATACCATGAACCCAGTCGCTTGTCATCACTCTTCCCAAAAAAGGTAACCTTCAGGAGTTTGAAAATTACCGCACCATCAGCCTCATCAGCCATCCCAGCAAGGTTCTCCTGAAAATAATACTCAACAGGTTGAAACCCCAAGCTAAACAAATCATAGCTGAAGAACAAGCAGGATTCATGGCAGGGCGAAGTAACACTGAGCAGATTTTCAACCTCAGAATAATCTGTGAGAAATACCTACAGCACCAACAACATCTATATCATGTGTTCATAGACTTCAAGAAGGCGTTTGACCGAGTCTGGCATGCAGCTTTATGGGCAAAAATGAAAGTGTATAACATCAGCACTAAAAGTATTGAAGTCATCAAAAGCCTGTATGACGAGGCTACCAGTGCAGTCCTCCACAACAGCGTCATCGGGAAACTGGTTCAGAACAACAATCGGTATGCGTCAAGGATGCCTACTCTCTCCAACACTCTTCAACATCTTCCTAGAGCGCATCAAGTCAGATGCTCTTGCAGATCATGAAGGCACAGTCAGCATAGGGGGTAGAGCAATCTCCAATCTTCGTTTTGCGGACGACATTGATGGATTGGCTGGAGAGGAACAAGAACTTGAACAGCTGGTACAGAGGCTTGACACCACCTCCAGAGCCTATGGAATGGAAATAAGTGCAGAGAAGACCAAAATGATGACCAACAACAACTATGGCATCAACACGATCATCAAAGTCCAAGGCCAATCCCTCAACACAGTGCATAGCTTCAAATATTTAGGAGCCATTGTATCAGACAATGGGTCCCGGCAGGAAGTCCTCTCCAGGATCGCACCAACAACTGCTGCCCTGACAAGGTTGAAGCCCATTTGGAAAGACAGGACCATCTGTCTACATTCCAAAGTAAGACTGGTGCTCTCCCTTGTCATCTCCATCTTCCTATATGCTTGCGAAGCATGGACCCTCACAGCAGATCTCCAACGAAGAATACAAAGCATGGAGATGAGGTGCTACAGAAGACTTCTGTGCATTTCCTATACCCAAATCATCATCAACGACGAAATCCTCCAGACCATCACACAAGCCATTGGACAACACGATGACCTGCTCACAGTGGTGAAAAAACGGAACCTCCGATGGCATGGCCACGTCACCAGATCATCAGGCCTTGCAAAGACTATTCTGCAAGGCACAGTGCAAGGAGGTAGAAGAAGAGGGAGACCGAAAAAGAGGTGGGAGGACAACATTCGAGAATGGACTGGTTTGACACTGAGCGAAGCCATCAGGGCTGCTGAGGACAGAGAAAGATGGAGTATGCTGGTTAAACGATCATCTGTGGTGCCCCTACGACCTCCGGGTTACGGGACTGGATAGGATAGGATAGGAAATTAAAAATCGTACGGGTAATTAACGAAAACAAAATAACTACTGTTTGATTATGTGACTCAAACACTTTTATTTAACCAAATATCGCCGACGTCTAGGGTAGGCCTTTAAGAATTTAAAAAAAAACTTTGTTGTTTAAATCATTCCACCAGGAGAAGCAACTACGTCATCCGAGGAAGCAGCTACGTTAACAGAGCAAGGACTTCGAATGGTTGTAGTGATTTTGGCCGTTGTTGCAAGTACCGCCGTCGCCATCAGCATCGCCCTTGTTATTGTTGTCTTCAAACTTAAATGTAAGACTTTACTCTTTCGTTGTCAGAGATATTGACAAATATATATTGTAAATCGCCCTTCATCATCATCATCATCATCATCATCATCATCATCATCATCATCATCATCATCATCATCATCATCATCATCATCATCATTATCATCTGCAACATCATCATCAGCATCAGCATCATCATTATTATTATCATCATTATCATCATCATCGTCAGCATCATCATCCTCGTCGATAATAATCTTCATTGTCTGTAATCAAACAGGCCGAGAAAAGCGATCTGAGCAGTCGCCTCCAGCACCACTGCCTCCACTTTCCCCTAACAGACAACAGCATAGGTCTGTATATTTTTGTATTGTAATGTATTGTATTGTAGTCGTCTTGCATTGTAATGCTTTGTACAGGGGGTCCTCGAGTTACGACGTTGATCCGTTCGTTGGACGCGTCGTAACTCGATTTCATCGTAAGTCGAAACGTAAGTCGTAACATAAAATAAAAAACCCGTACTGTGCGTACAGTGCTATATGCTGTACTGTAACTGTTAATGACATACGATAAAACACGTGAAAGAGATAGACGGCGTTAAAAACCAAAATGGCGTATGTGCAGTGACTGAGCGTATGAAGCGACGCCAGCGTAGGAAACGACGCCGTCTTCCCCGCCGTATAACCACAACAAAGCGTATTCTTCCGCCGCTCGCCCGAAACTAGCTCCCGTTTGTTTACGTCGCTTACGACGCTAAACCTCGTAAGACAGAACGACGCGTAATATTATTTAATAATAATAATTTATTTTGTATAGCGCAATTCAAACATAAAATGCTTCACAAAGCGTTTGATCACACGCAGCCACACACAGATACACACGCATAATAAATCTATTCTACATTTAAAAACAAGACCACATGTAAACCTAGTGAAGGTAACAAACCAACAAATAAAAGCATACAATCAGTCAATCAATCAATCAATCAACTTATAAAATAAATGAGTAATTTCAAAGAAAAAAATTAAGAGAGGGACGTTAATACCAAAAGAGGCGGGTCAACAAGGCCTCATCTAAGATGTAAAGTGTAAATGGTGGTGAAATACAGCAGTTTAAAAGTGGAATAATCGTTGAATAACTAAACATCGTTACAACATATGACAGGCCAGATGAAGAGAATAAAAGCTTGTGTAATGGCATTAATCTGGTTTAAAAAAGAAAACATATTTGTGATTCACATAACAATAATAATAATAATAATAATAATAATAATAATAATAATAATAATAATAATAATAATAATAATAATAATAATAATAATAGCAGTTCTAATTTCGTTCACAGTGAAAACAAGTTAAAATGGATCAAATTTCATTTAAAAAGCAAAACAATTTTAAGACAAGTAGCCTACACGCATACGCACATGCATCCACATACACAAGCATTCACTCAAACATTCACACACACATTCACACACATAGTTACACACTCATACACACACACACACATTTCAGATGTCAGCGCGACAGGGTGTCCGCAAGGGAGGATGTTCTACATGTGTAAGCGGAAGAGATAGGTTTTCATTTGGGCTTTGAAAGAGTCAAGAGATGGAGATTGGCGAAGGCTGCATGGGAGTTTGTTCCACAGGGTAGGAGCATAGACGGAAAAGGCTCTCGTGCCAAATGTTTCAAGAGAGAAGCGAGGAACTGTCAGAAGAGAAGCGTCTTGAGAGTGAAGAGTGCGGGTTGGCTTGTAAGGGTTGAGAAGTTCAGAGAGGTAGACAGGAAAATGTTGGTCATGAAGAGACTGATAGCAAAGAGAGGCAACTTTGTAGTCAACTCTGGCTTTCACTGGCAGCCAGTGAAGAGCAGTCAGAGCGGAAGTGGCGCTAGCGCGTCGGGATTGTTGGAGCACCAGCCGAGCGGCATGGTTCTGAATGCGCTGAAGTTTTTGAAGTTTGTTGTTAGGAAGACCAGCCAAGAGAGAGTTGCAATAGTCAAGCCGAGAAAGGATAAAAGAGACGGCAAGCTTGTTGGCAGAATCAACAGAAAGATATTGGCGGATTTTGCTGATACGGCGAAGATGGAAATTCAGAGATTTGCAGAGATTGTTGATGTGAGATTCCATGGACAGACTCTCATCTAGATGTACACCCAGATTTCGAGCAGAAGTTGAGAAAGGGATAGAGTGATCATTGACTTGCAGAGAGTGTGTCGAGAGCTGGCGAAGCTTGCTGTTGGTACCAATGGCGAAGACTTCAGTTTTATCATCATTCATCTTCAGCTTGTTTTCTGCCATCCAGTCTGCGACAGCAAGGCTGGGGATGTCGGCTGGAGGAGCGGAGTTGTGAATTTGAGAGTCATCAGCAAAGAAATGGTACAGATGATCGAAAGTTTTGATGATTGAGCTGAGAGGTTGAGTGTACATGGTGAAGAGGATAGGACCAAGAACAGAACCATGTGAAACTCCAAATCTCAGAGGAAAAGAAGAAGACTGAGTGCCATTGACAAGAGCAGATTGAGTGCGGTCGGAAAGTATGAACGGAACCAAGCCAGAGCCGTCCCAGTGCAGCCAAACACCGACTGGAGTCGTGCACAAAGAATGTCATGGTCTATAGTGTCGAAGGCTGCGGATAAATCCAGCAGCGTCAAAATGGACACCCGGCCTCGGTCAGCCGCCATGAGCAGATCGTTTACTACACGCAGCAACGCGGTCTCGGTGCTGTGGCTCTTTTTTGTAGGCTGACTGAAACGGCTCGAGCAGGTTGTGGGTCTGGACATGAGAAAGGAGTTGAGAGAGAACGATTCGTTCAAGAACTTTAGAGAGGAACGGAAGGTTGGAGACAGGTCGGTTGTTTTTCAGTATTTCGGGATCGAGAGTACCTTTTTTCAGAAGAGGATGATGAGAGCATGTTTGAACGAAGGAGGAACAGAACCAGACTGGAGTGAAGAGTTCATGATGGAGGTGATGACAGGCAAGAGATCATCAAGACATTCAAATAAAACCTTGTAGGGCAGGGAGGTCGAGAGAGCAGGATTTCTTGGGCATGTTGGGAATGACTTTTTTAACTTCGTCAATATTTTTATGGGGAGGAGCGTCGTAACCACAAAACAACGTAAGTCGAGACCGGAGTAACCCGAGGACTTACTGTATTATATTGTATTCTATTGCATTGTATTGTCTGCATAAATAGCCTCTATGGTTCGGCTGATTTTAATTTGGGTTATCCTAAACCGTACATGAACCATACGTAGAATATTGTATTGCATTATAATATTGTATTACTTTATCCTTTACATAGCACAACTTAAGATTAGAGACAATGAGATAAGTATGCCGGAGATCATTGTAATGGTCTCAAAGAGTGGCCATTAAACAGCCAAACGGTAGATAGGTCAACAGTCGCGTCATATAGCACATCACACGACGTAGCAATGTTCTTCCCTACATCGCGGACAATTCTACGTCGTGTGAAGCGCGATACGCTCTTATATCGCGGTGGTCATGATTCGGCTCTTTGCAGTCCGCTGGACCCTATAATAAATGGCTAACTAACTAACGAATCCACATCGCGTCTATCCTCATATACCTCGCAATGACGTCAAGACGCGTCACACACGCCTTTCCCTTCCCTCTCCCTCTACCATAGCCAAATGCGGCATTGGTCCTTCTGTTGAGCGCGGCAATTAATCATGGGTTCGAATGACGTTATGGAGAATTTTTTTTTTTTTTTTTTTTTTTTTTAAACGTCACCATGTGTACGTGCGCACATCGGCAAGATACGAATTTCCACATACATTGATGAAACTGTTTTCAACCAATGTCAGTGCCTTTCACAATACAATACAGTACAATACATTACATTATAGTACAATTTGTATGACCTCAAAAGCATTTGCCACATAATAGAGGTTGGTAATAAACTCAACCTTTTGTAGACAGAGATAGTAACACCACGTCTTTTCACCACAGGTCTGACGAAGACGAGTTTGGATACTTGCGAATGGAACCTGATTCAAGCGGCAATCCACGACCGGATCCTGATGCCAGGCCCGCTGATTATCTCACCCCTGTTCTGAACACACCCACTGGCGTCGGTGCCTGCATCAGTGCCACAGAAAGTTCAGTTTACGAAATAACTCTTGATGACGACAACGGCAACGATGACGACGGCTACACTTGTCCCAGAGGTCCCTACGAGACAATGCAGATGTCTGCCGTCGGAGTTCCTATGAGCCCGTACGCTGCACTCAAACGCAAATGAAGAAAAAGCAGAATTCAAAGTCACCGCGCAATGGTTCCCTGTAGAAGATGGAATTCAGTACAAAAACTCGTTGAGCTCTTGGGAAAATGCCGTGCTATATATTGTTTTCTGTCAGTTTTCCAGTCCCTACGTTGTGACGCGAGCGTTACTTACGTTAGAACACATTTCGAAGGTTTAATGTTCCGAGCGACTTTCCTTCATACACTTACTGAGCTCATATACTGTTGTATTGATATTGTTGGAGTTTCTTGAAATCACAATGACGGTATTTAGAAAAGTTCATTATTAAATTTCATCCTGTAAGGGATGGAATTCAGTGAGGAAAACACATTTGAATAGTATTATTACAACCAAAATTTAACAAATAATGTTGTACACACATACACACACAAACATACACACAAACATCACACATACACAAACCACACTCACGTACGTACATACACGCACAAACACACTTTCTGAGCTGAAAAAAAAAGTTTCTGTCCTGGAATGTCATGCCCTTACCTAGCAAATACTAATGATAAAGGTACGAATCTGTCTTCTAAATGTCAGAGAGAGAGAAGTGTGTGTGGGTGTGTGTGTGTGTGTGTGTGTGTGTGGGCGTGTTTGTGTTTGTGGCAGCGAGCGTTGTGGGCGCGTGGTCTAAGGCGGGACTAACTTGCCTTGTCCACAGGCTAGAAATTAATGGCGCCTGACCTCTGGGCGCTATGTTTCGACTCGGGCAACAAAGACTTGAAAGCTGCTTAGAAATGTAGGCTAATTCCTCCGACTCCCCACTGACTTGTTTACATCGGGTTGTGGAAACAACTTGTTAGCATACATCTCTTTGTGATATTCGTTTTACCTTTCGGTGCCCGCACTGCTCCAGCTAGCTTTGGCCGCATAACTCAGTCCGTTCGTAGAGAGAGACTGTGTATGAAAGAGAGTCAGCCCTGCCTCTCCCTTCTCTATCTCTCTCTTTGTCTCTTTGAATTGATCATAAACTTAAATGGCATAAACATGTAGATTACGTTTGCAAACGTCTCTCCAAATATCTGTACCTTCTAGGTAAATATAAAAAGAATGTGTCGGTCAATAGTTTTGCATTCTCGGGACCTCTAATCTGGAACTCACTTCCTTTAAATATAAATATAAATATCGTGTACCACTCTTCCTTCATTCAAACATACATTAAGGCTGCATTACCTTAATATGACGTAACCACTGTTTTGCAATGTGCTGCTTGATTATTTGATTTGTATTTGACGCCTCGTAAAATGTATGTGTAACTGTACCACCTGATTATTTCATATACATTGGGTTGTTTGTTATGTATTGTGTAATTGCAACACCAATATTGATTGTTATATATATGTTTGGTATGCTACATAATAATTCTTATAGTTGTTTTGTTGTGTTATTATTGCTATTTGTCTTGTCGTTGACATATAGGACTGAAAGTCGCAGACTGTGAATGTGAATGATATGACGAACGATTGTAAGAGTAGGGTCCCGCCTAAAATCTGTATTCTTGTTGTGAATAAAAAAATGTCCGAGTCTCTCAATGTTTGTCTTTCTCTGTCTGTCTGTCTGTCTCTCTCTCTCTCTCTCTCTCTCTCTCTCTCTCTCTCTCTCTCTCTGCATTGCATCTGTGTTTGTGTTGTGTGTATGTGAGGCAGGGTGTGGGGTAAGCTGGAGAGGTGAAAATAAATGTTAAGAATACATACCTATAACATTGATCTGACACTGCGCACTCTCTGAACTATTCTCTGATGTACATCTCACTATAGAGTTCTCTGCTACGTTTCTGATGTCTTGTACAATTCTCAACGACTCAGGCCTGGGAATCTTTTTGATTTTGCCAGTACGACGAAATGATTTTCAGTACGACGAAGTCAAAAAAGAAAGAAAAAAAAATATTCCAAACGGTTTCAATTCTTACTCGGCTCGTTCCCCAAAGCACGCGCTCAAGCTAACAACTTCCTGTTGCACATGTTTGGATCAGCGAGTTGCAAAAATGGCTTGTCACAGAACCGATATTGTTGATCGTGGCGAAAACTTTAGGGACCAAGGAACGCGCTACAAGTGGTGTTGGGATTGGGTTGATAGTGACTTTGTTTTTGAATTGGGGAAACAGAAGCCTGATAGTGAGAAAAGAGTAAAATTAGAAGACCTAAAACCGATTCGGTATGGAACCTGGATCCGCAAGCTTTCGGCGCCCGGCAAAACCTACTGTACTTTTGCAGAAAAGAGATTAGCTATGCAAACATGGGATTTGATGCTATCCAGAAGCATTGTGCAACGGATGTTCATCTGGAACACCTAGCGAACCAAGCTTCAAAATCAAACTCTTCACTGCCTGGTAAGATTTTGGTTAGATTCATTGGTCAAGTCAGTGCTCGCCTCTCAAAGAAAGTCAGCTGTAGACTATTTCAGTAAAAAAGATCCCCTGCACAATCACATTGACTCTGCCTTGCTATACAACATGGCAAAGGCAGCAGAAAAAAAAAACAGCAAGGAAGAAAACAGCAACAAAAAAGACAAAGCCAACACAGCTCTAGGGGCTACTCCAACACCTGCACCTTCAAAAGCAGCAGAAAAGAGGAAGCTGCTTGACAGTGCCAAAGAAGCTTTTTGTTGTTGCATCAATTTTTATTCATCAGATTAACATAAGTTGTACTGATAAAGAAGCCAAAGAAGCCAAAGCCAACCACTCTGTTTCCAGTGTACGAGATGATTGTGTGGAACTGGAAGGTGACATGTCAAAACCCCCTGCCAAGAAGCAGAAGAAGATTGAGAGTTTTTGTTTTTGTTTTTTTTACTTAAGTGAAATGACAGCATAGAAAACATTTCCCTTTGCAGAAAATACAAAATCTGCTGTGAAATCTCGCTAAGGTCAACTATATTACTACACTGCATGAGTGTGGGTGTGTGTTTGTGTGTGTAATTAAAATCAGAACTTTCTCTTGTTTTCAAACCAAAGGAAATGTTACTTTCAGCTGTCAGGACAGGCCTCCGAAGTGACTTAGAAAGGGAAAAAACGCCTATTTTCGGCGGGGGGCTTTGCCCACCTGACACCCCCCACAGGGGCGCTGCTCCTTGACCCCGCCGGGGCCTACGGCGGCCCCTGGACCCCGGCCGCAAAGTTAGTACTCCCAAACCACTTTTCACCATTCCCAGGCCTGCAACGTGCTGGTTTCACTGTTAAGACCTCTGACAGCGCGCACATAGGATGGGTAGTTGGTACATCCTGCTTCATTACAAGCAGCGACATAATTTGTCAGTCCGTTTTGTACAATGACCCATGACACATTGCCATTCGGTGACAAACCGATACATGTGATGTTTATTGGGTTGCTGGTGTCGTCAGTGATGGAGATCTTATTGTCGCTGTCGCAGTTGTCAATTTGAACTGCACCTGTAAAACAGAAACGTAAATAAACTAGCTTTGGAGTCTTCTATCAACAACAAAAACAACAACAATCACATCATTGTAAGACACGCCATGAGCACAATAAAACAAATACACTGTGTGTGCGCACACACACTCGCACACACACACACACACCAACACACACACACACACAAACGCACACAAACACACACAAACACACCCTAACACACCCACACACACACACACTAACACACACAAACACGCACAAACCATAAAATCACAAACACCAGCCTTTTTGTTGTTTGACAAAAATCACGTATGCGTACTAACATTCGCCAACAATAAATACAATAATAACAACAATAACAACAACAATAACAACATAATTATCACCACAATCATCATCATCATCATCATCATCATCGTCATCATCATCATCAAAACCAACAGCAACAGTAAAAATTCCTATCCTATCCTATTCTATCCTGTAACTCTGTGGCACCACAGATGATCGTTTAACCAGCATACCCCATCTTTCTCAGTCCTCAGCAACCCTGATGGCTTCGCTCAATGTCAAGCCAGTCCATTCTCCAATGTTGTCCTCCCATCTCTTTTTCGGTCTCCCTCTTCTTCTACCTCATTGCACTGTGCCTTGCAGGATGGTCTTTGAAAGACTGGTGACGTGGCCATACCATCGGAGTTTCCGTTTCTTCCCCACTGTGAGCATGTCATCGTGTTGTCCAATGGCTTGTGTGATGGTCTGTCGGCGGACTTTGTCGTTGGGGATGTGCTGGGTATAGGAAATGCCCAGAAGTCTTCTGTAGCACGTCATCTCCATGCGTTGTATTCTTCGTTGTAGATCTACTGTGAAAGTCCATGTTTCGCAAGCGTATAGGAAGATGTAGATGACAAGGGAGCGCAGCAGCCTTACTTTGTCTTGTCTTTCCAAATGGGCTTCAACCCTGCCAGGGCAGCAGTAGTGCGCGTTGATGCCACCGGTGCCGCCAGTCATCACTTTGGTCCTGTCTGCACCCATCTCCACTCCACAGACTCTGGAAATGGTGTCAAGCCTCTGCACCAGCCGTTCAAGTTCTTGTTCCTCTCCAGCCAATCCATCAATGTCATCCGCAAAACGAAGGTTGGAGATTGCTCCACCACCCCCTAACGGTAACCTCTCCACGCCGACTGTGCCCTCGTTATCCGCAAGGGCATCTTACATGATGCGCCCCAAGAAGATGTTGGAGAGGATTGGAGAGAGTAAAAATTATAAAACTTAAAAACAAACTTTAACTTACCACAAAGATTGGAGATAAAGCCCATCACAAACACAGACGCAACATTCAGTATCAGGTTCATGTTCACTTCATGCTCGTTCACTGACTTCCACACCTTCTGCTTTTCCTACTTAATATCCGCTTCTACAACACAGCAACATTAAACTCAATATAGAAGTCGTCTTGGCATAATTACGCATCGTGTTGACGACACCTGTATCTACATTTCTTACTGTTGCTATACCACGTTCACATAGAACAGCACATTTTAGCATGAAAACACTATATATAGACACCAACTGTTGATAATCGGAACACGTGAAAACAAACGCATAATAGGTAGTAGTAGTTGACTCAATTCACAACTTTCCGGCACCTCTCATAAAAACTCGTGGGTATTGCCATTATAAATTAAAACGAGGTTAGAATGAAACCAAGTTCCGGTCTGGCTTGTTTTGCTTTTATCAAAGCTTGATGCGTGACTTTTAAATATGGCAAATTGCCGAAAACGACGATTGTTAGAGCCAGAAAACGAGTGGGATAAGTATAAAAACGGTGGAGGAAGTACATGCTCAGTGAAAGGATGCAAAACACAATCGTAGAGGCCTGTATTTGTGGCGACTTCGGAGGTGCGTCGATCATCGACAGAAAGTGAAACAGGACTTGAAGACTCTTGTAGTTTTCCATAGCTTCGCCGTCGCAACCTTCACAAAACACGAAGTAGTTGACTATGTTAGGCGAGCGTTGTGGCCAAGTGGGCTAAGGCGGGACTAATTTGCCGTGTCCACAAGCTAGAAACCAATGGCGCCTGACAGGTGTGGGTTCGAGCCAGCATCTGGGCGTTATGTTTCTCCGAATATTTTTTCAAAAATTCACAAATAATGTTAGGTAGGTAGGGTTTAGGCGCGCCACTGGCGATAGAAAGGGATAATAAACTGCAGCAAAAAACAACAACAATGTTAGGGTACGATACTGGTGGCCCACTGTAAAACTTCCCATTGTACAACTTATGTTAATCTGATGAATAAAAATTGATGCAATAACAACGGAGAAAGAAACCGGAAGTATGTTTCACATGAGGGGATTCCCGTTGGTGCATAGGATAGCAGAAAAGTGTGAATAGTAAGATGTTAGCACTTTTTATCACACAACATAGGGCTAGTATTATATAACATTAAATTAGGCCTAGTTAATTAAGATCATAATATAGCCGTCGTCAGTACTTCACGCGGACATACACTGTTCAACTGCTTATATGCAAATCCTATAAAATTAAGTCTACAATGTTTCATAAGTGATGTAAAATATCTGATCATTTCGGCAAAACAAATCGTTAATAAAGGCTATTTATATATATATTTATTTATTTATTTATTAAATTTTGAAAAAAGCGCTTTTCCCGCTCAAGAGCCGCTCAAGATGCTGACCGATACAGGATCTAACTCAAGCCACCCGAGACGCCCACTTGCAGCCTTTGGTCGCATAGCCTGACGCCCAGACGACTGAGCACAATCCTGAGCGACCGGGAGAAGGGACCTAGTGCGTGCTGGGTGTATTTGTGTAGCCGGCACTCACCCGTCTAAGACATGAGCTTCAGGATCTTTAAAGTCCATACCATGGAGTGCGTGCGGGCACAGACTAGACCTCGCTTTATACTCTCATCCGAAAGAAAAGGGACGCAGTGTCTAAGGGAGTTGTTTTTTTTTTCCTTAATTCTCCATGTTGTTAACGGTGTGTGAACCACTGCCTATGCAGGTTGTAATGTTATCGTCTGACTTTCCACTACACAGTGTACACCACGGAGCCAACTGCGCTCTCCACAAGCTGAGCTACCAACAACAAATGTTCGTTTTGCACACAGGAGCTTGTAATATTGCACAAGCAATATACACAATCCTAGTCTCAATCTGTTCAACACAGTCTATAATATTCTCTACATTTAGCCTAATTATTTTTTTCTCTACATGATTACATTGGCGCTCCACAATATTACTCCATACAATGTAAATGTATATAGTACGGTCTCAACGTTTAGATCAAATAAATGTAATTTGCGCCTTGAGCCGAGTCCTTTTGCGAAGAAGCGCTATATAACTACATTTATTTATTTATAGCTAATTTATCCTAACAATCGAGTCTGGCATGCAACTCTGTGGGCAACCATGAGAGTGTACAACGTCAGCCCTAAAGTTAATGAAGTCATCAAAAGCCTGTATGAAAAGGTTACCAGTGCAGTCCTCCACAACAGCGCCATCGGAAACTGGTTCAGAACAACAATCGGTGTGTGTCAGGGATGCCTACTCTCTCCAACACTCTTCAACATCTTCCTAGAGCGCATCATGTCAGATGCCGTTGCATATCACGAAGGCACAGTCAGCATAGGGGGAAGAGCAATCTCCAATCTTCGTTTTGCGGATGACATTGATAGTTTGACTGGAGAGGAACAAGAACTTGAACAGCTGGTACAGAGGCTTGACACGACCTCCAGAGCTTATGGAATGGAAATAAGTGCAGAGAAGACCAACATGATGACCAACAACACCAATGACATGAACACGGACATCAAAGTCCAAGGCCAATGCCTCAACACAGTGCATAGTTTCAAATATTTAGGAGCCATTGTATCAGACAATGGGTCCCGAAATGATGTCCTCTCCAGTATCGCACAAACAACTGCTGCCCTGGCAAAGTTGAAGCCAATTTGGAAAGACAGGTCCATCAGCCTACATTCCAAGGTAAGGATGCTGCGCTCCCTTGTCATTGTCACGTGGGGTTTATGGGTTGCTGGGCTTTGCACAATGGGTTGCTGTAACTCTCACGCTTTATCCTATGGGAACTGCTAGTTAGTCACCCGGTGGATTACTTTAATACATTTATTTATTTCGCTCGGTCTGTGTTAAGGCTGGGATACAGAGATAGATAGAAAAATGGTAAAAAATCACTGTCACACTAGCTTTCACACGGCTAAGTATCATATGTAGTCCAGCCACTTGATAACAGTTAAAATCACACCTTTATTTCTTCTACTCTATACAAGATCTTCTATGTACTAATCTACCTTAAAAATGTCAAGTCATTGCAAATGGTTCGATCGTTGATAGTCTAGACAGCTGTTATGTCTTCATAGGGCACTGGCTACTAGAGTTCATGTAGATTGGACTACTGTGGTCCGTTTCACTATAGTTTCTGAAGAGTGGACTACTGTGGTCCTTTTTCTATCAGTTTTAATGCACGGTTTCCTCGTCACTTAACTGTCAAGTAGTTGGTTTGAAGCCCTTCGTTGAGGTAGCTTCTGGTACACGCTGGGTCATCGTGTAGTTTGGTTCCTTGACAAGCTGTGTTGTCTTGGAGAGTGTTTTCCAGGGGTGGCGTCCTCTTCCTGGGCCTTCCGGATTTGCTCCGGCACCTGGTTGGGTATCGGTGGTGGGGTCGCGGCTAGTTTCGTTTGGGCCCGCGTCTGGACGGCGGCCATCGACTCCACAGGCTGGGGCGGCATTCCTAGGAAGACGTAACGACATCCAAGGATCAGGTCGTAGAGAGGCTGGTCCATCACGGCGGCTTGGATGGATCCCGTGACGTAGCGGCTGGCGACGTTGATCCTGGCGATAGGTAGCTTGGCTGTGATGCGTCGGCCAGCTTCAGGGTGATCTGTTCGCCGGTCAGATCGCTGTCCCTGATCAGCGAGCGGCGGACGACGGCATCGAATGTTAGGCCGGTGTCGTAGAGGCAGTGTACCGGGTGGTCGTTCACGGTCACCTGCTCTGTGACGGCCGGGCGATCGGTGGGAGTGGCGACGGGGGTCACCGGGTTCCCGTCGGGCGTGACTTGGCGCAGGGCCAACACGTTTCCTTGTTTACGACGCTGGTCGCTGAGGCGGCGAAAACACTTTTCCCGTGTGTGTCCCCGGCGCTGGCAGTAGCCGCAGTAGAGCTCTCTGCTCCGCTTCCCAGGCTCTGCTCCGGTGTTTGGGCGCCCTTTAGGCGGGGGTGGTCGGTTGTTCGCTGGCGGGACGGGCCGGCGAGGTTGCTGGCGGGTTTCTGGTGACGAGGGTGCTAGGGGTTCCCGGCGAGGCTGTCGGTCGTCGGAATGGGCGGTCAGGTAGCGGTCCGCGACTATGATGAGGTCCTCCAAGCGGGCGGCTCCCTGTTCGGCGGCGAAGGTCCGAAGTTCGCCCGACATGGTTCCCTTCAGTTGCTCGGCCAGCATCAGCTCGAGCAGCCCATCGTAAGTCTTGGGCTCCTCGGTCTGCTCGATCCACTTGTTCCTCATAGTGGCTAGCCGGTCGGCGAAGTGGGTGAATTTCTCTCCCTTCTCTCTCCGGGAGTTACGGAAGCTCTTCCGGTAGTGTTCGCCGGACAGTTCGAATCCGTGGAGCAGTGCTTTCTTTAGGGCGGGGTAGTCGCCCTCCTCGGCTGTCGGCGTCTTAGCGAGGATCTCGTTCGCTTTACCTTTTAGGCCGTGGCTCAGTTTCCGATACCAGTATTGCGGGTCGAGCTGGTTCTCTCCCGCGACTCGCTCGAATCGGGCGAGATAGACTTCAATGGATTCGTCGCGCTCGACGAAGGGGTCCAAGGTGAAGCTCATCCCCGGGATCGGCGGGATGACTGAAGGTGTTCCGAAGCTGCCGGTAGAGCTGGAGGTGCTGAGGGCGAAATCGTCGCTCGCGGGCGATCCAAGGCCTAAGTCGCGGCGCTCGCGCTCGATCTGGGGCCGAGGTCTTGTCAAATACGTAGCATCTTTACGCAATGCGTAGAGCCTACGAACAACGTAAACTCCGAAACGTGCTGGTCATGACGCTTGCGTAGGCTAAATTAAGATGCGACGTTCAGCGCATAGTTACGACTGCTCCCCTCCTGTCGTAAACCTTTGCGTAACATGAACAAAGGCGGACATATTATTCTTTCGTATGCTACTGAGGAGGAATTTCAGGTGCCAACGGATCCTTCGAGATAGAACCAACCCATTTCATGTATATGATGATGTGGAACTGTTTGCTAGATTTCGTTTTCGGCGAGGAGACATCATTACTCTTGTAGATCTGTACATGATGTAGTGCGAATGTTGTGACGATGCGTACGAACGATGTGTGTAAACGCATTGAGTTTTTATTCTAATGAAAAATGCGTTGTATAAATGCAATTTATTATTATTATTATTATTATTATTATTATTATTATTATTATTATTATTATTATTATTATTATTATTATTATTATTATTATTATTATTTGTCCGGAGACGAGCTGGAACACCCACTCCCGAGGGGAAGTTCTCTGCCTCCATTGATGCAAGTGTTGATCGCATTACGTTTTTTTCTATCAGGAGCATTTCAACAAACTATTGGAGACCTGTTCAATGTGGACCGATGAACAGTAGGTAGAATTATTGCCCGATCGATTCTCCTCAATTCTGTCTCGAAGGCTGGGGGAATACGTTAAGCTTCCAGCCACCCAAAGGGAAGCAGATGTTGTGATTGAGAGTTTTTACCAGTTTGCAGGTTTCCCAAACGTACTGGGCTGCATTGATTGCACACATGTTCAGATAATT
This sequence comes from Oncomelania hupensis, assembly GCA_036898135.1. NCBI lineage: Eukaryota > Metazoa > Mollusca > Gastropoda > Littorinimorpha > Pomatiopsidae > Oncomelania > Oncomelania hupensis. The sequence continues at coordinate 56,287,898 of CM072520.1, forward strand.
GCACATATCGTCAATGAATTTGAATATGTCAACTGCAAAGGCAATCAATGTACAACTCATCTGCAATGCAGAAATGCTCATCACAAACTGTTGTTCAGTACATGACTCACGCATGTGTGTGTGTGAGAGAGAGAGAGAGAGAGAGAGAGAGAGAGAGAGAGAGAGAGAGAGAGAGAGAGAGAGAGAGAGAGAGAGAGAGAGAGAGAGAGAGAGAGAGAAGCATGCCTGTAATTCCTTCCAGAAGGCATATTTCTTGTCCCAGAATATCCAACACAAAATCATGTCACCATGGTATCGCGGGAGGAGGTCCTACACCTGCCGGAGGGTGTTTTATTTTGTTCTGAAGGTGCTTCACAGCCTGCATCAAATCTGACCATTTCTTTTTCACTTGGGGAGTTTTTGTCTGTGTTGTCCCATATGCGTTTACACGCATGTTTATTTCATTCCACATGGTTTGCTTTGTTTTTGCCGTAATTTTGTTGCTGAGCTTGCTGAACAAGTCATCTGAGTGTTGCTTGATCAGGTCAAGCAAGAGGTGAACTTCTCCTTCTGTAAAATTGGCGGATCTTGGCTGGGATACTTTAGTTTTTCCTTCCATCTTTGTCGTCTTCTATTTTTCTCGTGACGTCACGACAGAAGGAATACCGTGTTTTACCGGGTTTTCCCCAATTTGCGCCAAAAATATCCCAACTTTACTCTCAACGTAAGGCCAAACGTAATACGTTACTCCGCAAGCGACAAAGCATGCGTGGTGACCACCAAGATACGCATTTGCGCAGCTACGATAGACGTAGGCTTTGCGCGTTCGTAAGTCATTGCGCAGCTACGTATTCGTCAAGACCTCGGCCACTGGAGCAGTTGTCGGCGCCTCTCGATCTCCCTATCCTTCGCCTTCTCTTCGCGCGCTGCGGCTCTCTCTTCCTCCTCTATCCTCTCCTTCGCCTCCTCTCTCTTCCGTGCGGCGGCTCTCTCCTCTTCGGCGATCCTCTCTTTCTCCTCCTCTCGCTTCCGTGCGGCGGCTCTCTCTTCCTCCTCTCTCTTCCTCGCGGCGGCTCTCTCCTCTTCGGCGATCCTCTCTTTCTCCTCCTCCCTCTTCCGTGCGGCTGCTCTCTCTTCCTCCTCTCTCTTCTCTTTATCCTCCTCCTTCTTCGCCTCCCGTTCCTTAGCCCTCTCCTCCCTCTTCAGTTTCTCCTCGGCAATGTCCGCTTCCACGTTGGTGAGGACATAGTCCTTTAACTCAGTGCCGGCGAGCCCTAAGCTCTCGCCAATACCCTTATACTTGAAGGCGAGTTCTCCCTGGTCGGCCATGGTAAGAGAAGCGACTTACCTCAAAGGTCCTAACTGTGACGAAGGGGCGCTCACAGGGGGTACACTGACAGCAAACAAGGGGCGGGCTGGAATGAAGCTAAGGTGAAATGACACAGGGGCGAATACAGCACAACACGGACACACAGACAACAGGCAATCAATCAAAACATAGAAAATGAAAGCAAGAAAAAACCTCTGTGTGCCACCACAACTCTGAAGTGCAAGTATGGGACCTATGGGGCTAGCCTATACACTAACTAGACTAGGGGGCTAGGTCCTACCTCTACTCGGGCAGGGGTAAAAAGCTAAGGGGTGGACTGGGCAGGGGCTAGAAACCTAAGTCTTTTGTCTCATCGGGGTCGCCAAAATTAATGTCACGAATATAGGGGGTTGTGGGGAGGTGGGTTAGCAATTATTCCCCCGCGCTGTGTCGCCTCCCTTGTACTAGGCCGACGTGCGGTGACGTTCAGGGAAATAATGCTTGGGAGTGCTAAAGAGTTATAAATAGTTGTAAGGACAGACGAGAAGTGTACAGAATAAACTAGTGGAAAACTTGAACAAGGGAAGTATGGTAGTATAGTACAATATAGAACGATTTATTATCTGGTTGTAGGTCAAAATAAAATAAGTCGGTTTACAACTGTATCACGAGGGCTGGCTAAATAGGTACAGAGTATCTTGGCATTATTCTGGTTTATACGGATAGAGTCAATAGGGGCGAATAAGGACTGCTTTCATCATGAGGCACTATATAGCTGGTTGGCTTAACGTGGGCAGCCTGATAGCTACAGAGTCTCTGCAGAGTTGTGGTTTGCGCAGAGGACAACTTAGCTGGAGTTAGTCGGCGGCGGTAGCTGCTGGACTGGATGGTTATTGCGCAATGGTCAGTTGATCATGCGTGGGTAGCCCAGTCTAGGTCACTGGGGTCGAGGTATGGTGCAATAGTTGGCTTGGGGTGAAAACGGTCATCTGCCTTTAGCAGGTGGGGGCTGGTCTTCCTTCACGCGTCTCTGTGGCAACCAGAGTCTATGGGTAGCACGCAGCGTGGCTGGGTCTCGCAGGGGCCCGTATAACGAACCCGTTCTGCAAAGGAGTATTTCTCAGCATCAGAGGGGCACCCATACTCTGGATGCCGCGCCGTTCAGCGCGCATGCCAGTCAGATTTTGAATTTGGAAGCCCCGGTCAAGACTGACCGGTGCTTTCCAACTGTCCCTCAATATCAACAATGGCTACGAGGGGTTGGGGGAATTTAACGGCGGCCGATAATGTATGAGAGCTTCGGCGCCTAAGAGGGGTTATTAACAACAGGGGTGGACATTTATACATTCGGATCAGGGGAGAAGCAAAAGGGATAAATACAGGGCAATGGCTATTATATGCAATGGGGATTTACTGGGGTACTTTAGTCTAAGCAACAGGACAATCATGGCAGGGGGGAATTTATACAGGAATGTAGATAGGGGGAAATACATGTATAAATATAAGCATGTCATGGTTATGTACAACAATCAAACTTCAGATAGAGAGTACATAAGGTAAAATGCATATCACAAGCAATACATCAAGACGAACCACAGACACGGACGTAAATATCTACAAGACATACGAACATGTGGGGAAATCGACGGGGTGATGGGTAGCTAGATGATATGAAATAAATCTCCACTCTTACCTGGACCAGAGAACGGGGTTGAACACAAGAATATTGGCTGAGCTCAGAGGTCGCAACGTGGATGCGGACGTGTCTACAGCAGGCAGTGTGTTGTCGTGGGCGTGCGGAAAGAGACTGCCGAACCTATATCCTAATTCACCCAAGGTCCAGTCCCCGGGTCACGTGGGACTATCCGGAGGGGCGGGGCTTGGATCGTGTGGTCAGCCGGCGAGTGGGGGGAATGGCCGCGAGCAGAGCCAGAGCTGAGCAGTCCGCCTGTGACATCTTGTTCTTGTTCTGCTTTTACTTTATTGTTCAATGACTTGTTCTTCTTGTTCTTGTTTTGCTTGACTTTCTTGTTCAATGACTTGATCTTCTTGTCCTTGTTCTGCGTTGACTTTCTTGTTTAATGACTTGATCTTCTTGTCTTTGTTCTGCGTTGACTTTCTTGTTTAATGACTTGATTTTCTTGTCCTTGTTCTGCGTTGACTTTCTTGTTTAATGACTTGATCTTCTTGTCCTTGTTCTGCGTTGACTTTCTTGTTTAATGACTTGCTCTTCTTGTTCTTGCTCTGCTTTGACTTTCATGTTTAATGACTTGTTCTTCTTGTTCTTGTTCTGCTTTGACTTTCTTGTTCAATGACTTGTCTTCTTGTTCTTGTTCTGCTTTGACTTCTTGTTCAATGACTTGTTCTTCTTGTTCTTGTTCTGCTTTGACTTTCTTGTTCAATGACTTGTTCTTCTTGTTCTGCTTTGACTTTCATGTTTAATGACTTGTTCTTCTTGTTCTTGTTCTGGTTTGACTTTCTTGTTCAATGACTTGTTCTTCTTGTTTTTGTTCTGCTTTGACTTTCTTGTTCAATTACTTGTTCTTCTTGTCCTTGTTTTTCGTTTTCTGTTTTATCTGCTGAACTGTCAAATATTTTAATTTCTGTATACTTATGTAAGTCACTGCTAATATTAATCAGGGAACTAAGTGTGTTCAGAACGGCATGCACAATACATTTTAGCCCCGCCAAATAGACGTGTGTGTCTAATATTTGTTTGTTACCTATAATTTAACACATTACTATATTAATTTTATAATATCTTATAAGTTAGTTTGTTGTCTGTGCCAATAAAGAAATATAATAATGTAGCCTACATAAATTAGTATCTGCTGCCAACACAACATAGTACAGAAATTATACTTTTGAAAAAGAAATTCTGGTGCTATTACCAAAAATATCCATTTACAAATTAACTTGAAATGCAAAAGGTAATCCTTCATTGCATAACAAAGCTGCTCGTGTGCAAGTTATGTTCAAAAACATATTTTTAATATTGCCAGTCTGCTTTGACACTGGTTGTTGTTGTGATTTCTAATAAAAAGTAGACCTTGACTCTATGACTGTAATGAATGCCAAAGGTGGCATCATTATAATAACCAGGATCTGTTTTCAACCGTTAAAAGTCTAAGGGGCCGTAGCTTACATTCGAAAAGTCAGTTTGTTGATAGTGCTGGTGAGCGAACGTTGTAGGCTGTGATGAAATGTAAGATAGTGCAATGTCAACTGTGGCGGCGTACTAAATGTGTAAAACAAGTATAAATGTAAGATAGTGCACTGTCAACTGTGGCGCCGTACTAAATGCGTAAAACAAGTATAAATGTAAGATAAGGCAATGTCAAATGTGGCGGCGTACTAAATGTGTAAAACAAGTATAAATGTAAGATAGTGCAATGTCAACTGTGGCGGCGTACTAACTGTGCAAAACAAGTATAAATGTAAGATAGTGCAATGTCAACTGTGGCGCCGTACTAAATGTGTAAAACAAGTATAAATGTAAGATAGTGCAATGTCAACTGTGGCGGCGTACTAAATGTGTAAAACAAGAATAAATGTAAGATAGTGCACTGTCAACTGTGGCGCCGTACTAAATGCGTAAAACAAGTATAAATGTAAGATAAGGCAATGTCAAATGTGGCGGCGTACTAAATGTGTAAAACAAGTATAAATGTAAGATAGTGCAATGTCAACTGTGGCGGCGTACACCATGTGTAAAACAAGTATAAACGTAAGATAAGGCAACGTCAAATGTGGCGGCGTACTAAATGTGCAAAACAAGTATAAATGTAAGATAGTGCAATGTCAACTGTGGCGGCGTACTACATGTGTAAAACAAGTATAAATGTAAGATAGTGCAATGTCAACTGTGGCGGCGTACTAAACGTGTAAAACAAGTATAAATGTAAGATAGTGCAATGTCAACTGTGGCGGCGTACTAAATGCGTAAAACAAGTATAAATGTAAGATAGTGCAATGTCAACTGTGGCGGCGTACTAAATGCGTAAAACAAGTATAAATGTAAGATAGTGCAATGTCAACTGTGGCGGCGTACTAACTGTGCAAAACAAGTTTAAATGTAAGATAGTGCAATGTCAACTGTGGCGCCGTACTAACTGTGCAAAACAAGTATAAATGTAAGATAGTGCAATGTCAACTGTGGCGGCGTACTAAATGCGTAAAACAAGTATAAATGTAAGATAGTGCAATGTCAACTGTGGCGGCGTACTAAATGCGTAAAACAAGTATAAATGTAAGATAGTGCAATGTCAACTGTGGCGCCGTACTAACTGTGCAAAACAAGTATAAATGTAAGATAGTGCAATGTCAACTGTGGCGGCGTACTAAATGCGTAAAACAAGTATAAATGTAAGATAGTGCAATGTCAACTGTGGCGCCGTACTAACTGTGCAAAACAAGTATAAATGTAAGATAGTGCAATGTCAACTGTGGCGCCGTACTAACTGTGCAAAACAAGTATAAATGTAAGATAGTGCAATGTCAACTGTGGCGGCGTACTAAATGTGTAAAACAAGTATAAATGTAAGATAGTGCAATGTCAACTGTGGCGCCGTACTAACTGTGCAAAACAAGTATAAATGTAAGATAGTGCAATGTCAACTGTGGCGCCGTACTAACTGTGCAAAACAAGTATAAATGTAAGATAGTGCAATGTCAACTGTGGCGCCGTACTAACTGTGCAAAACAAGTATAAATGTAAGATAGTGCAATGTCAACTGTGGCGGCGTACTAAATGTGTAAAACAAGTATAAATGTAAGATAGTGCAATGTCAACTGTGGCGCCGTACTAACTGTGCAAAACAAGTATAAATGTAAGATAGTGCAATGTCAACTGTGGCGGCGTACTAAATGTGTAAAACAAGTATAAATGTAAGATAGTGCAATGTCAACTGTGGCGCTGTACTAACTGTGCAAAACAAGTATAAATGTAAGATAGTGCACTGTCAACTGTGGCGCCGTACTTAACGTGTAAAACAAGTATAAATGTGCCTTAACATCCAGAAGGCAGGAGTCAGTTGTCACAGCGTTGTGTGTTGTGCTGTGCTGTTGTGATAGTTTTAAACTGCGAATCGAAAGTCTCAGGATCATCAAAGAAAACGGCCGAGAATTTAACTCTTTAAAGCTTAAAATTGAGAAGGGGGGTGGTTCCTAATTTGTTAAAAGTTGTGTGAGGGGAATTTGTTTGTTTTTTTAATGACATGTTTGTGAAGTATTGTTTCCGTTTAATATCGGTTTTAGTGTGTGTGTGCGTGCGCGTGCTTGCGTGTGTGTTTATGTGTTTATGTATGTATGTATGTATGTATGTATGTATGTATGTATGGATGGATGGATGGATGGATGGATGTATTTTTGTGTATTCCAATGTTGGGTTACTTTGTTTAATCAGTATACGTTCTCATGGGTCTGTTGTTGCTGCTTTATTCTTTTTCTTTATTTAGTTGTATTATTATTATTATTATTATTATTATTATTATTATTATTATTATTATTATTATTATTATTAGTAGTAGTAGTAGTAGTAGTAGTAGTAGTAGTAGTAGTACTATTATTACTATTATTATTATTATTATTATTATTATTATTATTATTATTATTATTATTATTATTATTATTATTATTATTATTATCATTATTATTATTATTATTATTATTATTATTATTATTATTATTATTATTATTATTATTATTATTATTATTACTATTAATGATTTATTAATTTTTGTATTTGAATTTCCTTTTCCCACATTATGTTTTATATTATTATTTTGTTTTTTTGTTTTATAGTCTAAAATCACATTAGCCGTGAGCAGACTTGAAATAACTTGATTGAACTGAATTGAATTGTATGTGTGTATGTAATGCCAGAAATAGATTTTATTAAAAAAAAATGATTTATTTGGCTCCTGAAGAATTAGGTTTTGTTTTTCATTCTTTGCAACATGTTTTTATTACTATTCTAAATTCATCAATCACTTAAATACGATTGTTCCTGCTATAAAGCTCTTTGAGCTCTAGTGAGGAAGGCACTATACAAATACTGTGCACACTACTACTACTACTACTACTACTACTACTACTACTACTACTACTACTACTACTATTACTACTACTACTACTACTACTACTACTACTACTACTACTACTACTACTACCACTACTACTACTACTACTACTACTACTATTACTACTACTACTACTACTACCACTACTACTAAATAATTATTAATCATTTAAATACTTAAGTAAACTTAAGCAATGACTTGACATTAAGGTATTTGGGTCAACAGTTTGTTAGGTAAGAATGAAGTAATATGTTTGAATGCAATAACTTTAAGTTGAGTGTTCACTTGAGTATTTTTTTATGCTGTAATTGTAAGTTTAAATGCAACTTTTTCACTGAAATGATGGCAGCAACTTGCAGAACCGTCATAATACCATATTGTTTATTGCAAAAGTGTCCATCTTTAATTTAGGGACATTAATTACATGTTAACATTTCAAAGAGGTAGAAGAAGAGGGAGACCGAAAAAGAGGTGGGAGGACAACATTCGAGAATAGAATGATTTGACACTGAGCGAAACAATCAGGGTTGCTGAGGACAGGGAAAGATGGAGTATGCTGGTTAAACGATCATCTGTGGTGCCCCTACGACCTCCGAGGTACGGGATAGGATAGGATAAGACACTTAAATAACAGTGTGCTGGAAGTGTTTGTTGCCGTTTAGAAAGCAGTGTACATGAAACAAGATGATAACATCAACATGAAGCAATATAATAACATCAACATGAAGCAAGATAATACCATCAACATGAAGCAAGATAATAACATCAACATGAAGCAAGATAATAACAGTAGGATGCAGCAGGTGGATAATTTGGCCATTGTATTTGTGGTGGTTTTCATCTTCACTGTGTGTGGTAAGTTACTCATGTGTTTCCTTTGTGTAATAAAGTTGCCGCTGTTGTTTGTGTTGGTTGTTGTTGTTGTTGTTATTGTTGTTGTTGTAGTTGTGGTGGTGGTGGTAGAGGTGGTGAAGGTTTTGGTTTTGATGATGGCTGCTGTTGTTGTTTGATTTAATTCATTTGTTTGGATTTATTAGAATTGAGTTCTTGTTCTTCTTCTTCCTGTATTTGTTGCATTTGTTGTTGTTGTTTTTGTTGTTGTTGTTTTCTTCTTCTTCTTCTTCTTCTTCTTCTTCTTCTTCTTCTTCTTCTTCTTCTTCTTCTTCTTCTTCTTCATTGTTCTTTCGTCTTATTCTTCCGTCCGTATATATGTATTATGCTTTGATCAGGTGCAGTCCAAATAGACAACTGTAACAACGGTGTAATCTACATCACTGACGACACCCGCAATCCAACAGGCATCACGTGTAGCGGTTTGACATCTAACCAAGGGATGGCATGGGAAATACAAAAGGGACAGAGAACTATTGTTGCTCTTTGTAGGGGAGCAGAGTGTATCAATAGCGTGTCCTATGTGCACGCTGTCAGAAGCAGTGGAACCAGCACGTTGACATTTGTACAAGACATCACACAGAACGCACACGATGCTTCAGTGTACTGCAAGGCTACGGATGTGTCTGCAGGGTCTACACACTGCATAATCAAAGTTATAGGTATGAACCTTGTATAGCAACAACAAAAACAACGCCAACGACAACAACAACAACAACAACAACAACAACAACAACAAGAAGAAGAAGAAGAACAATGATAATAATGATACTACTACTACTACTACTACTACTACTACTACTACTACTACTACTACTACTACTACTACTACTACTACTACTACTACTAATAATAATAATAATAATAATAATAATAATAATAATACAATTATTTATTATTATTGTCACTGTTCTTGATACGAAACAATGAGAATTGTATTTAACAAAGGTAACCGGTTAAGCGCTGGGAATTCTTACAGTGAGAGAGAAAGATAGAGAGAGCGAGAGAGACTGTGATAGGGCTGGGGTATGTGTGGGTAGTTTATGTGGGATGGAGGTGTGGGGAGGGGAATGGACCACATCACGTGATTGTTGTATCTCTAATGGCAGTGTACCTCTTTTAGATACGCTTCCAACAGTAACCTCGTTTTCTTCATTGCCTTATCAATGTCGTCTTGTTGTGCAGCTACAACCACTACCTCCACTACCACCACCACCACTGCCACCACCACGCCTACAACAGGTAGGTTTGAAATCCCCACACACCACCATCTCCACCTCCACCACCACCATATCCACCACTACCACCACGTCCAGCCCAATCTCTCTCTTCTTGTTATTAGTTTTCGAGCCATAGGTGGGAACTGATGTTTATGGCTCCGTCCGCCCGACCTTGCGCCATTTCCTTTTAAACTAATGGAGGGATTTCTGTGAAAACTGGTAGTTAGACCATACAGATGTCTACCAGACAAAACAAATGTATGGATTTCTGTGAAAACTGGTAGTTAAACCATACAGATGTCTACCAGACAAAACAAATGTAGGGATTTCTGTGAAAACTGGTAGTTAGACCATACAGATGTCTACCAGACAAAACTAATGGAGGGATTTCTGTGAAAACTGGTAGTTAAACCATACAGTGTCTACCAGACAAAACTAATGGAGGGATTTCTGTGAAAACTGGTAGTTAGACCATACAGATGTCTACCAGACAAAACAAATGTATGGATTTCTGTGAAAACTGGTAGTTAAACCATACAGTGTCTACCAGACAAAACAAATGTAGGGATTTCTGTGAAAACTGGTAGTTAGACCATACAGATGTCTACCAGACAAAACTAATGGAGGGATTTCTGTGAAAACTGGTAGTTAGACCATACAGATGTCTACCAGACAAAACTAATGTAGGGATTTCTGTGAAAACTGGTAGTTAGACCATAAAGATGTCTACCAGACAAAACAAATGTAGGGATTTCTGTGAAAACTGGTAGTTAGACCATACAGATGTCTACCAGACAAAACAAATGGAGGGATTTCTGTGAGAACTGGTAGTTAGACCATAAAGATGTCTACCAGACAAAACAAATGTAGGGATTTCTGTGAAAACTGGTAGTTAGACCATAAAGATGTCTACCAGACAAAACAAATGTAGGGATTTCTGTGAAAATTGGTAGTTAGACCATAAAGATGTCTACCAGACAAAACTAATGTAGGGATTTCTGTGAAAATTGGTAGTTAGACCATAAAGATGTCTACCAGACAAAACTAATGGAGGGATTTCTGTGAAAACTGGTAGTTAGACCATACAGATGTCTACCAGACAAAACTAATGGAGGGATTTCTGTGAAAACTGGTAGTTAGACCATAAAGATGTCTACCAGACAAAACTAATGTAGGGATTTCTGTGAAAATTGGTAGTTAGACCATACAGATGTCTACCAGACAAAACTAATGGAGGGATTTCTGTGAAAATTGGTAGTTAGACCATAAAGATGTCTACCAGACAAAACTAATGGAGGGATTTCTGTGAAAACTGGTAGTTAGACCATAAAGATGTCTACCAGACAAAACTAATGGAGGGATTTCTGTGAAAACTGGTAGTTAGACCATAAAGATGTCTACCAGACAAAACAAATGTAGGGATTTCTGTGAAAACTGGTAGTTAGACCATGCAGATGTCTACCAGACAAAACAAATGTATGCATGACATCACCCTTTTTATTTCCTAATCGCATTTTTTCCCAAACTACTAATTTGGTTTGTACATAGACTTTATATACTGTAGGCCTCAACATTAAATTAGACGAAAGAAGACCTAAAGCTGATGAAGTATTTTTTTAAAGTTCTTTTTTAAAAATTGTTTTAACACTTAATTTACTTTAAGCTTCGTATTTCATTAGACTGTTTAGTGTGACAGAGTCTATGCAACATGTGCAATTAAACCACATAGGCCCCTTTTTAAGGAAACAAGATGACGCATGCGTTAGTATGGTATTCTGTTATCGCAACTGATGTCAAGGACACAACACTCTTCACAAAACTCTCCGACAGCAACAACTCCAAAATAAACAGAATACTACACCCGTGAAATAAAGCAAGAAAGCTTACTAGATAACAAGGAAGTGAAACAGCCCAGCATGCTGGTAGCTTGATAGTGACGGTGGTGGTTGTGTATTTGTGTCTTTCTATGTGAGAGAGACAGATACACAAACAGACAGAAAGACAGAAACAGACAAACAAGATGTCTAAAATCCCTTGTTGACAGTGACTCTGTTTGCTCCAACCAAAGGGTCAAATGATATTGTAATTAATGGCAGTGCAGAGAACACAAAGTTAGACGCTGTTTTCTACCAACACAAAAATACCTTGTACCACTAGCTGCACACAACTTCCTGGTCTATTTTCCACTATTGCAAATTGTATTGTGAGTGCATTACGAATTTGAAAGGCAAGCACAGTGCAATAACCTTTGCATGGATGTACGCCTACAAAGTAATACACCGAATGAGTGCATTTTTGCATAACAATTGTCCAATGTTCGTTATCATCACACTCAGCCTCACAGTAATTCGACTTGTATCTGCGAATCCCCTAATTAATTAAAATTTCAGTCCCTAAAGAATGAACTGTTTATGTAAACATTGCACTATTTAGAAAAATCTTCTAAAAAATACACCATTTAGCAAATTCTGCTAATTAATGCCATATTAAATTCAATTCAATCCAATATTTTAATTTAACGTCTTTTTACAACAATATGATTTTAGACAACCTATCCTATCCTATCCTATCCCAACCTATCCTGTCCCGTAACCCGGAGGTCGTAGGGGCACCATAGATGATCGTTTAACCAGCATACTCCATCTTTCTTTGTCCTCAGCAGCCCTGATGGCTTTGCTCAGTGTCAAACCAGTCCATTCTCGAAAGTTGTCCTCCCACCTCTTTTTCGGTCTCCCTCTTCTTCTACCTCCTTGCACTGTGCCTTGCAGAATGGTCTTTGCAAGGCTTGATGATCTGGTGACGTGGCCATACCATCGGAGTTTCCGTTTCTTCACCAGTGTGAGCAGGTCATCGTGTTGTCCAATGGCTTGTGTGATGGTCTGTCGGACTTCGTCATTGGTGATGTGTTGGGTATAGGAAATGCCCAGAAGTCTTCTGTAGCACCTCATCTCCATGCTTTGTATTCTTTGTTGGAGATCTGCTGTGAGGGTCCATGCTTCGCAAGCGTATAGGAAGATAAAGATGACAAGGGAGCGCAGCAGTCTTATTTTGAAATGTAGACTGATAGTCCTGTCTTTCCAAATGGGCTTCAACCTTGTCAGGGCAGCAGTTGTTTGTGCGATCCTGGAGAGGACTTCCTGTCGGGACCCATTGTCTGATACAATGGCTCCTAAATATTTGAAGCTATGCACTGTGTTGAGGGATTGACCTTAAACTTTGATGCCCGTGTTGATGCGATTGCTGTTGTTGGTCATCATTTTGGTCTTCTCTGCACTTATTTCCATTCCATAAGCTCTGGAGGTGGTGTCAAGCCTCTGTACCAGCTGTTCAAGTTTTTGTTCCTCTCCAGCCAATCCATCAATGTCATCCGCAAAACGAAGATTGGCGGTTGCTCTACCCCCTATGCTGACTGTGCCTTCGTGATCTGCAAGAGCATCTGACATGATGCGCTCTAGGAAGATGTTGAAGAGTGTTGGAGAGAGTAGGCATCATTGACGCACACAGATTGTTGTTCTGAACCAGTTCCCGATGACGCTGTTATGGAGGACTGCACTGGTAGCCTTGTCATACAGGCTTTTGATGACTTCAATAATTTTCGGGATGATGTTGTACACGTTCATTGTTGCCCATAGAGCTGCATGCCAGACTCGGTCAAACGCCTTCTTGAAGTCTATGAACACATGAAATAGATGTTGTTGGTGCTGTAGGTATTTCTCACAGATTATTCTGAGGTTGAAAATCTGTTCAGTGGTTCTTCGCCCTGCCCTGAATCCTGCTTGTTCTTCAGCTATGATTTGTTCAGCCTGGGGTTTCAACCTGTTGAGTATTATTTTCAGGAGCACCTTCCTGGGATGGCTGATGAGGCTGATGGTGCGGTAATTTTCACACTACTGAAGGTTACCTTTTTTGGAAAGAGTGATGACAAGCGACTGGGTCCATGGTGTAGGCCACTCCCCACTCTGCCAGATCTTGTTACAGATAATGGTGAGGGCATCGATCATCGCTTCTCCTCCTGGTTGTAGCAGTTCCGCGGGTATGTTGTCCACTCCTGCTGACTTCCCTTTCTTCAGCGATTGCACTGCTGCCTCAGCTTCTGCCCGGAGAATTGGGAGGATTTCTTCTTCTTCTCTGTTCTCGGGACATGCTAGAACTGATGGGTCTCCATTTGGTGTATGGTTGTAAAGGTCAGAGCAGTACTCTGTCCATCGGTCCAAGACTTCTTGTTCATCTGTAAGTCATATGCCAGACTTGCTTTGGATCGTGGAGACTTTGGGCTGTTTAACACTTGTCAACCGCTTTACACTCTGGTAGGCCTTCTTGTTGTTGTTCTTGTTCAGACTGTTCTCCATTTCCTGGCATTGATCTTCTATCCAGTTCTCCTTTGCTGTGCGCATGCCTTTTCGGATGTCATGGTTGATTTTTCGGTAGACATCAGCTCCCTGTGAGGTGTTCTTTTTCTTTCTTTTTTTAAAAATCTCTCTTCGTTTATCACACAGATCCAAACGTTTAGGTGTGATCCACGGTTTCTTCTTTGGTCAGTGCTTGCCAAGGATCTCAGTGGCGGCATCTGTCACAGCTGAGTTGAAGGTGGTGGTCATGGTGTTGACATCTACTTTACCAGCCCCCAAAATGAGCAGTGGTGCAAATTTCCCTCCAATTGTGGCCTGAAATAGTTCTGCCACCTCCGGTTCTTGCAGTTTGTCCAGGTCGAACTTCAGTCTAGTGCACTTCGCTGTATTTACTCTCTTCGAGTGGAGCCGTAAATACATCATCACGAGATCGTGGTCACTTCCGATGTCTGCTCCTGGAAAAGTGCCTGTCCTGCCAATGTTGATGCTTGATCGAAAGCGTTTCTTAACCATGATGTAGTCGATCTGGTGGTGATGCTCCCCGCCGGGACTGTGCCATGTCCATCGTCTGGAGTTTTTGTGGAGACCAAGCGTGTTTTCGTTTTGCGGATGATATTGATGGATTGGCTGGAGAGGAACAAGAACTTGAACAGCTTGTACAGAGGCTTGACACCACCTCCAGAGCTTATGGAATGGAAATAAGTGCAGAGAAGACCAAAATGATGACCAACAACACCAATGGCATCAACACGGACATCAAAGTACAAGGCCAATCCCTCAACACAGTGCACAGCTTCAAATATTTAGGAGCCATTGTGTCAGACAATGGGTCTCGACAGGAAGTCCTCTCCAGGATCGCACAAACAACTGCTGCCCTGACAAGGTTGAAGCCCATTTGGAAAGACAGAACCATCAGTCTACATTCCAAAGTAAGACTGCTGCGATCTCTGGTCATCTCCATCTTCCTATATGCTTGCGAAGCATGGACCCTCACAGCAGATCTCCAACGAAGAATACAAAGCATGGAGATGAGGTGCTACAGAAGACTTCTGTGCATTTCCTATACCCAACACATCACCAACGTTGAAGTCCGACAGACCATCACACAAGCCATTGGACAACACGATGACCTGCTCACAGTGGTGAAGAAACGGAAACTCCGATGGTATGGCCACGTCACCAGATCATCAGGCCTTGCAAAGACCATTCTGCAAGGCACAGTGCAAGGAGGTAGAAGAAGGGGGAGACCGAAAAAGAGGTGGGAGGACAACATTCGAGAATGGACTGGTTTGACACTGAGCGAAGCCATGAGGGCTGCTGAGGACAGAGAAAGATGGAGTATGCTGGTTAAGCGATCATCTGTGGTGCCCCTACGACCTTCGGGTTATGGGACAGGATAGGATAGGATAGGCAAGCGTGTTTGCCAGTAACAGACTGTTGTATCTGGCTCAGACCCTGTCATTTGTCTCGTTGTTGCAGTGGGATCCACATGTGTCTCCCCAGTTGTGGTGCGCATCTTGGCCAACCTTGGCATTCCAGTCGCCTTGCACTATGACTATGTCCTTCTTCGGCACTTGGTCAAGGACCGCCTGTAGATTTTTATAAAAATCCTCCACTTCGCTATCGTCATAGTCTGATGTTGGGGCATGGGCCTGGATGATGATGTTGAAAGGGGCTGCTCTCAGACGGATGGTAATGAGTCTACTGGAGACTGGGCGGCAACCCATGACAGTGGCTAGAATGTTCTTGTGGACCAAGAATTTAACGCCGTGTTAATGCATGTCATCTCTACCGCTGAAATAAAGCTTGTGGCCTTTGTTGGTCGTTGTTTCACCTAGCCCTTTCCATCGCAGTTCGCTGATACCTAGAACGTTCCATCGATAGTGGTCCAGCTCGTGGGCCAGTTCTTCTAATTTTCCTTCCGCAGTTAGGGTCCTGACATTCCAGGTTCCTATGACGATGTTTTTTCTCGTGCGGATCTTGCTAATTTGTCCATCAGTAGCATACTTATCACCTCCGTCCTGGTGGCCAACGGAAGGCGCGGTCCTTGTGCCGGGCGACGACCGATCCGGTATGGAATTAGTGGATAGCTTCATCGTGTAGTGTGTCTTGGGCAAAAAAGACCTGGCGGTGCCCACTAGGCTGTTGGCCACAGCCGAAATCCACGAATACAGTGTGGCTCGCCTTGGCCCTGAGCACATGGTCGTTGAACCTGTAGTAACGTGAGGTTCGTCCGCCCTGGCCGGTGACTTCTGTGTATAAGACTTTCGCCCAGTGATGCCGTGTTAACATTACCCCTGTTAGTCGCCTCTTACGACACGCCGGGAAACGTTGGGTCTATTCTATTTAATGCCCGAATCCACAGACAACAATAATAACCAAACAAAGAGAATCTGTTAAATATAGTAGCTTAAATAAATCTCTTCCGACAATGACACGCGCGATGTCCTGTAATATCGAACTATATAAGATGGCTCTAATATCGTCTCCTGCAGATAAAATAATTACACTTTCTTTGTACAGTGCTGTTAAAACAGCAATGCCTTATGTAGGTAAACAACTCACTATTTAGAAAAATGTCAAACAGGACCTTGAAACAGCCATAATCCGTGTCATGCGATGACATAATATGAAATCAACACTCCTTTCTTTATCCAGCTTAGCAACAGTCTGACTTACGCTATAATGTACACATTGACATGCTCCCTTCCCCTCTTCCCCGTGTGGGTGCCGGGGGTTTCTGTATAAATAGTAACCCCAATTTTCTGGAAATTTAGTGCTTTAAATTTGCACTTTTGCTGTCTTTCTTTGTCCTTTCTCATTCCTACTCTGTTCTATCGATCTACTATTTTCCTTGCTAGACCAGTCACCTGCCGTTTTTCTTCAAAACTCTCTCATAACTCCTTATTTGTATGGGGGGTCTGTTGGGTCAGCTTGGGGATATTGGACGCTTTCTTCCAAATGGTCACTGGGGCTTTCTATGGCGTTATTATTTAGCAATGTAAGCATTTTATATGTGTGTGGTTTGTTAATATTTTAATATGATGTTTATGTTCAATTTTGTGTTTGTAAACGGGGGATTACAGCCTCAGCGTCCTCTGCATGGGATGTCTTTATTATAAAGTGGTGGATTGCCTTCAGTGTTTCCATTGGGGTTGTTTCAGCAGATCTTTTATTCAGATCAGGGGTGAGCCCTCTGTCAACCAATTTGTGGTCCTGATTCGCCTCTTCGCAGTCCGCTGGACCCTATAAACAATGACTAACTAACTATCACCCTGATACTAAAATCTAATTATCCGCGACAATCGGTTGGTCGGTAATGTTTTTTTTTTGTTTAAAACTGTAATTGCTGAGGTTGAGATGAAAAAAAATAGGAAATTGTGTTGTATAGCATTGTATTGCATTGATCATCCATCTGTTGTTGTTGTTGTTGTTGTTTTTTGTTTGCTGTTGTTGCTGTTCTTCTTCTTCTTCTGGTGATGCTGCTGCTTTTTCCTTTCGTTCTGTATTCATTCTCAAGATCTCTTTTTATTATGCAGCTACTACCACTCCAAGGGCCAGCTCGAGTACGACCCTAAAGAGCTCTGGTCCTTTAACAAAGGGTCCACCAGGAAGTAAGTGTGAACTCTCCCTCCTCTATCATTGTGTTTTTGTTTGCTGCTTTCATTAAAGTGCCTCTGAAGTAGGGATCAAAGTGTGCAGAATCTTATAAAATGTCTACTTCACGCTAAGAGATGATTACTTGCTAAATTATTCATACATTTGTTTGTGTGTGTCTATTTGCCATTTTTTTTTATCTAAACTGTGTGTCCGAGCAGTCAAAAGGTCGTCTGCTATTCATTATTTTCTTTAGAATATCTAATGCAGACGCTAACACTGGAAGTAACTGTTTCGTGACTCAACGCTATAAGTGTGTATTGAAGGCCTTTTCTGCGGCTGTTTCTATGCGACTGGTTTTGGGCCTGTAGTACAGAGTAACCCGTAATAACAGCCAAGTAAGGAGTTTCAAGGTGAAGTTATAAAGGGGAAGGGTCAAGATCAAGAGTGGAGTGGATAGATTTAGCTGTCACAAAGATGGAGAGGTCGATGAGAAAAAAACGATTGACGTCCGCACAAGCCGGACGCGAGACCAACACCGGTTGTTACATTTTTTTTAAAAGTACAACGCAACTTTTATTCAACAAACGCTTATATTAAATCAAATATAATACGTTTGAACAATAACAATAGGCCTAAATATGTAGTTTTATAAACTGTTCTATAGTTACGCTATTTAGTGTACACTTTGACAATATAACCCCAGACACACTTCAAAGTGGTGTATTGTGGTCTGTGGTCTTGCCACCACATACTAAGATGCAATGTTAATGTTGAATGTCTTCTTCTTCCATCAATGGCGCAGTAGGATTAGTGGTTTTGGGGACACAGGCTATATATGTTTCGTCAAGCAAAGTCGAGCCCGGTTACAACTTGAATGGGGACGCGAATAGCACTTGGATGTTTATACCAATAAACGCCACACACGAAATGAAGCAGCGAGCAAAATATGGCAATCCACCCAGCTGTAAACATGTACATGGTCTGTTTAGAACCGGGTAGGTAAGACACGTAAGGAAGAGGAGATGGGCGCCGTACTCACCAGGCTGGCCCTGAGAAACAGGTGGTCCAAACTGCCTCTCTCTCCCCTCTCTCTTTTTCTCTCTCTCACACACACAACAAAAATGATGTTACATGGAAACGTGGTCCAAACTGCCTCTCTCTCCCCTCTCTCTCTTTCTCTCTCTCACACACACAACCAAACTGATGTTACATGGAAACGTGGTCCAAATTGCCTCTCTCTCCCCTCTCTCTCTCTCTTTCTCTCACACACAACCAAAATGATGTTACATGGAAACGTGGTCCAAACTGCCTCTCTCTCCCCTCTCTCTCTTTCTCTCACACACACAACCAAAATGATGTTACATGGAAACGTGGTCCAAACTGCCTCTCTCTCCTCTCTCTTTCTCTCTCACACACACAACCAAAATGATGTTACATGGACACGTAGTCTAAACTGCCTCTCTCTCTCTCTCTCTCTCTCTCTCTCTCTCTCTCTCTCTCTCTCTCTCTCTCCCTCTCTCTCCTCTCTCTCTCTTTCTCTCTCACACACACAACCAAAATGATGTTACATGGACACGTAGTCTAAACTGCCTCTCTCTCTCTCTCTCTCTCTCTCTCTCTCTCTCTCTCTCTCTCTCCCTCCCTCCTCTCTCTCTCTTTCTCTCACACACACACAACCAAAATGATGTTACATGGACACGTAGTCTAAACTGCCTCTCTCTCTCTCTCTCTCTCTCTCTCTCTCTCTCTCTCTCTCCCTCTCTCTCCTCTCTCTCTCTTTCTCTCACACACACAACCAAAATGATGTTACATGGAAACGTTTATACCTTACCTCTTCTTCTTTTTTCTTTTCTTTTTTTTCTTGTTTTTTGGGTTTAAATTTGTTTTAGGTATGTGCGAATCAGTGTAGGGACGTCCCGCAAATTAGGTTTGTGTAAGGAATGACTGCATGTTTACGTTTTTATTTCCAGCCTCGGAACCGTTGAGTGGTGACAATTCTGATGATCTACCAATCGCTGCTATCATCGGCGGAGTAGTTGGCTCCGTCGTTACCGCCGTCATCGGTGTCCTCGTCGTTCTTTACTTCGTGAAGAGAAGACAGAATATTAGTCCTAAGAGTACACCCCCCCGAACACCATTTACACGAGACGATGAGGGTATTTGTTGCATTACTTTCCTCTTCCATCGTCGTCGTTGTTTTTATTATCAGTAACATTTCCGCGTTAGTATTATCATCCTCATCATCATCATCATCATCCTCATCCTCATCATCATTATCATCATCATCATCATCATCATAAGACCGAATTTAATGTTTTGATTGATGAAAAAGAAAGTATTTTTAATACATCAATTTTAAAGAAGACTTTTCAAGAGGTGTCATGTGAAAGTTTGTTTGAGTATTTAAGAGTAATAGGTCTATTTTTTAAGATTTGAACAACTTTATAACATTTTCAGATAATGTCTCTCTGGTCCTGATTTGGCTCGGAAAAGTCCGCTGGACCTAAAGCAATAACCATGTATGTATGTATGCATCATCATCATCATTGCCATCATCATCATCATCATCATCATCATCATCATCATCATCATCATCATTGCCAATCTCCTCCTCTTTCTAAGCATAACCCTCCTCCTTCTCCTCCTAATCATCATCATCAACATCATCATTATCATTATTATAATTATAATCATCTTCAACACCTTCGTTGTCATTCCAAAAATACCCGTTTTCCTATCTTTGGAGCAGAAGACCCTAGCATCAGAGGGAATTATGAAAGCGGCATTGCAGGAGTTGACTATGAAGTAGTGGATCCACAACATCAGCCACACACCACACCTACCTCTGTCTACCAGCCTGTCCACCAACCCTCCACTAACGGACCAGGAAGTCGCCCAGACCACGATCAGCCTGGAGAAGATCTGCATTCCAGCGTCAATGGAGATGTTCTTCAGGCAGCGAACAGAGGTCAAGGTCTCCATCCGGTGAACAAAGGTCAATGGTCAATTTTTACACAACTTATTTTGATTTCTCGACGTCAATAGGATAGGCTAGGAATTAAAGAGATGCTGATAAATTACCAACATTAACTGAAACTGGTTTGGTTGTTTTCAGAGGTTGCCTATTACAACACAGGCACTGCCGGGAATACGATCTATCAAAATGAGGTCTTTGTCGCAGGAGCTGGAGCAGGTAAATTGATTGATTTATTGCATAGACCTAGCGACTCTACGTTAAGTCATAGAAGACATGTAACAACTAACAATGCAGATAAAAATATATTATGACTTCATCGTCACTTTAAATGTACTGTCATTCCACAATGAAAATATATTATGACTTCATCATCACTTCAAATGTTCTGTCATTCCACAATGGAATCTTAGACAAAGTGATAGTGTGGCTAATTTTAAACGTCTCTAGCACACGCACAAATACACTCAAACCCACACGCACACAAACACACACACACACACACACATTCATGTCTTCTGGTAGTTTTGGCGACTGGTACTTTACACCCCACTTTTGGCGACTCTTTCAAATGAAGAGATATATAAACCAAATCGCACATGTAGCTTACAAATGCACTCATTAAAACGTTGTTACACAAAAAAGTTAACATTATGTAATATTACAGAAAAAAGTTAAAAACGGGAATTTTAGCACTTCTGACAACTGACTCCCTGTATTTTAGCTATTTTGGAGACAGTCGGCAAAACGTTAGAAATACGGTAACTTCATCTGAAACTTTTTGGCGCCAGTTTCAACAAAGAAGATGAGAATAAGTCATGGTGTGGTCATCATATGTGCTAAAAAAACAACTGAAAACTGGCGCCCGACTTCTGAAGATTTAAAACATAAATGTTTGTAGTACATCTGAAGACAGATTTTTTTTATTGCTGTACATTTGAAGACTCAAAAAATAAACAGACTGAGAAATAATATAAACCAAATTAGATCCGGTTTTAACTCCTTTTTGTGTCAAATATCATAAATTGACTGTCAATCTGGAGACACATGGGCACATTATGAAACTAAGTTTTGATGTCTTCAAAACGTAAAAAAGACAATAAACATTAATTATTATTGTTATTAGTTTCTCATATACCTTACTTTTAAAGCTAAGGTTACTCAATGAGGTGGTTGGCACAGGCAACACATGTATACTTCTTGTTGTGCTTTTGTACGTGAATGTGTATGAATATTTAGGGGTTTGTCTTGGTTGGTAATGTAACCCCGTCTTTCCAATAGGAAACAACCCAGTTCATTCTTTTTGTGGGGGCGTTTTGTTTGTTGATGTAGTCATTTTTAGTATCTTGTGCTTCATTTAAAGCTACAACTATTTATTTCCAAAATAATGTTAATATTAATCCGTTTCAATTGATTCATAATTATATAATTTGTTTTATCTATTTATTTTCTAAGTAAAGGTACAGAAATATCTTGAGCTGTACTGAGCTTTGAAAAACATAAAAGGAATGTGACTGTTACAGGGCGGGATGGATTTTTATTTAAACCATATTGAAGATTTGAACTGAGAAATACTGGACACCTTGCTGTTGTGTTCTGACTGATTGGAGGTATAATGAATAAATATATTGATTTTAGGAACTTACGTTTGTTCGCGGGAAATTTTGTTTGTGGGGGCGGGTGGTGCGGGGTGAGGAACTGTGTGCATGACGCAGGAATTCATCCTTTCCTCTGGTTTTCTATCCCTCTTTAGAGAGAGAGAGAGAGAGAGAGAGAGAGAGAGAGAGAGAGAGAGAGAGAGAGAGACAGAGAGAGAGAGACAGAGAGAGAGAGACAGAGACAGAGAGACAGAGAGAGAGAGAGAGAGAGAGAGAGAGAGAGAGAGAGAGATGCGCACACACACATACACGATTTTCACATAATTATAATACTGAAGTAAAATATTCTTGATCATGGATCCATTTATTTCCTCGAATTGTGAAATAAAGCAATAACAAACTTGAAGGCAAAGCCCATATGACTCGCATGGCCCTTGAGAAACCAATTGACAACATTCTACATGAAAAAGAGATATGTTAGTTACCTATTCATTCCAGACTTTGTTGATTATTATTATTTTCAACCTAACATAAAGAAATCTGGAGCTGCTATAAATAGACAAAACATGAGGTCAGTCGCATGCCACAAAGGTTTTGGGTACCTACAATCATTGATTGTAGTCCCCTGTTAGACTTTAATCATTCCTCATGCTTCTCTGCATAACAGCAATTTTGTTAGTTAGCTACTTATTCCTTATTACAGGGTCTAGCGGGCTACATAAAGCCAAGCAGGACACACAAAGCAGGTCTAAACATTGGTCTATCGCTCACAAAATCATAAATATACATATAAAATACATATACAAGTACAAATTCACAATTATATGGCCACCCTATCCCCAATGAATGAGTGAGTTAGTCATTGTTTAAAGGGTCCAGAGGACTGAAAAGAACTGAATCAGGACCACAACTTGGTTGACAGACGGCTCACCCCTGATCCGTATAAAAGATCTGAAACAACCCTAATGGTAACAGGCCTCCCCTATACGCTTCCGTGTCCGGGGACGGTAATCTACTCAACGTAATGGTAACATTTCAGGCACTCCACCGGGCGGGTCACTGTACAATAAAGGCAACCCACGCAGGGGACACTGAGACTATACTCTAATTTGTCAAACCCCCGTTTACAAAAACAAAATAGTTATTCATTGCTTAAAGGGTCCAGGGGACTGCAAAGAGCCGAATCAGGACCACAAAATCAAGACCACAACTTGGCTAAAAGAGGACTCGCCCCTAATCAGCATAAAAGATCTGCCGAAATAACCCTAGTGGTAACACTGAAGGCAATCCACCAGCCAGTCACTTTATAATAAAGACATCCCACGCAGGGGACGTTGAGTCTATACTCTAATTTACAAAAATAAAATAGAATACAAACATCATTATAAAATATCAACAAAACAAATAACATCATTATAAAATATCAACAAAACAAATACATATAAAATGCCTGCACTGCCAAATAATAATATCATAAAAGCCCCAGTGACCACCTGGCAGAAAGCGTCCAATATTCCCAAGCTCACACACAAATGAGGAGTTTTGTCCCGGAAGTGTTTTCAAGAAAAAAAGGTAGGTGACTAGTCTAGCGAAGAAGGAAGATAGTAGATTTAGAGAACACAGAGCAGGAATGAAAAAAAACAAAGGAGAAAGACTGCGACAGTGGGAATGTAAAGCACTAAATTTCCAGAAAGTGGGGATACTATATATACAGAAACTCCTGGCATCCCAACGGGGGGAAGGTAGGTTACTGTTCTAGCAAATAAGATAGTAGATAGAACAGAGTAGGAATGAAAAAAACA
Source organism: Oncomelania hupensis (assembly GCA_036898135.1). Classification (NCBI taxonomy): domain Eukaryota; kingdom Metazoa; phylum Mollusca; class Gastropoda; order Littorinimorpha; family Pomatiopsidae; genus Oncomelania; species Oncomelania hupensis. The sequence goes on from CM072520.1 coordinate 56,311,700, forward strand.
AAGGAGAAGGACAGCGAAAGTGGGAATTTAAAACACTAGATTTCCAGAAAGTGGAGATACTATTTATACAGAATACCTCGGCAACCCCACCTATCCTATCCTGTCCCGTAACCCGAAGGTCGTAGGGGCACCACAGATGATCGTTTAACCAGCATACTCCATCTTTCTCTGTCCTCAGCAGCCCTGATGGCTTCGCTCAGTGCCAAACCAGTCCATACTCGAATGTTGTCCTCCCACCTCTTTTTCGATCTCCCTCTTCTTCTACCTCCTTGCACTGTGCCTTGCAGAATAGTCTTTGCAAGGCCTGATGATCTGGTGACGTGGCCATACCATCGGAGTTTCCGTTTCTTCACAACTGTTAGCAGGTCATCGTGTTGTCCAATGGCTTGTGTGATGGTCTGTCGGACTTCGTCGTTGGTGATGTGTTGGGTATAGGAAATGCCCAGAAGTCTTCTGTAGCACCTCATCTCCATGCTTTGTATTATTCGTTGGAGATCTGCTGTGAGAGTCCATGCTTCGCAAGCATATAGGAAGATGGAGATGACAAGGGAGCGCAGCAGTCTTACTTTGGAATGTAGACTGAGGGTCCTGTCTTTCCAAATGGGCTTCAACCTTGTCAGGGCAGCAGTTGTTTGTGCGATCCTGGAGAGGACTTCCTGTCGGGACCCATTGTCTGATACAATGGCTCCTAAATATTTGAAGCTATGCACTGTGTTGAGGGATTGGCCTTGGACTTTGATGTCCGTATTGATGCCATTGGTGTTGTTGGTCATCATTTTGGTCTTCTCTGCACTTATTTCCATTCCATAGGCTCTGGAGGTGGTGTCAAGCCTCTGTACCAGCTGTTCAAGTTCTTGTTCCTCTCCAACCAATCCATCAATGTCATCTGCAAAACGAAGATTGAAGATTGCTCTACCCCCTATGCTGACTGTGCCTTCATGGTCTGCAAGAGCATCTGACATGATGCGCTCTAGGAAGATGTTGAAGAGTGTTGGAGAGAGTAGGCATCCTTGACGCACACCGATTGTTGTTCTGAACCAGTTCCCGATGGCGCTGTTGTGGAGGACTGCACTGGTAGCCTTGTCATACAGGCTTTTGATGACTTCAATAATTTTAGGGCTGATGTTGTACACTTTCATTGTTGCCCATAGAGCTGCATGCCAGACTCGGTCAAACGCCTTCTTGAAGTCTATGAACACATGATATAGATGTTGTTGGTGCTGTAGGTATTTCTCACAGATTATTCTGAGGTTGAAAATCTGCTCAGTGGTACTTCGCCCTGCCCTGAATCCTGCTTGTTCTTCAGCTATGATATGTTCAGCTTGGGGTTTCAACCTGTTGAGTATTATTTTCAGGAGGACCTTGCTGGGATGGCTGATGAGGCTGATGGTGCGGTAATTTTCACACTCCTGAAGGTTACCTTTTTTGGGAAGAGTGATGGCAAGCGACTGGGTCCATGGTATAGGCCACTCCCCACTCTGCCAGATCTTGTTACAGATAATGGTGAGGGCATCAATCATCGCTTTTCCTCCTGCTTGTAGCAGTTCCGCGGGTATGTTGTCCACTCCCGCTGACTTCCCTTTCTTTAGCGCTTGCACTGCTGCCTCAACTTCTTCCCGGAGAATTGGGAGGATTTCTTCTTCTTCCCTGTTCTCGGGACATGCTAGGACTGATGGGTCTCTATTTGGTGTATGGTTGTAAAGGTCAGAGCAGTACTCTGTCCATCTGTCCAAGACTTCTTGTTCTTCTGTAAGGCATATGCCAGACTTGCTTTGGATCGTGGAGACTTTGGGCTGTTTGACACTTGTCAGCCGCTTCACTGTCTGGTAGGCCTTCTTGCTGTTGTTCTTGTTCAGACTGTTCTCTATTTCCTGGCATTGATCTTCTATCCAGTTCTCCTTTGCTGTGCGCATGCCTTTTCGGATGTCATTGTTGATTTTTCGGTAGACATCAGCTCCCTGTGAGGTGTTCTTTTTCTTTTTCATCTCTCTTCGTTTATCACACAGATCCAAAAGTTCAGGTGTGATCCACGGCTTCTTCTTTGGTCGGTGCTTGCCAAGGATCTCAGTGGCGGCATCTGTCACAGCTGAGTTGAAGGTGGTGGTCATGGTGTTGACATCTACTTCACCAGCCCCCAAAATGAGCAGTGGTGCAAATTTCCCTCCAATTGTGGCCTGAAATAGTTCTGCCACCTCCGGGTCTTGCAGTTTGTCCAGGTTGAACTTCAGTCTAGTGCACTTTGCTGTATTTACTATCTTCAAGTGGAGCCGGAAAGACATCATCACGAGATCGTGGTCACTTCCGATGTCTGCTCCTGGAAAAGTGCGTGTCCTGCCAATGTTGATGCTTGATCTGAAGCGTTTCTTGACCATGATGTAGTCTATTTGGTTGTGATGCTCCCCGCCAGGACTGTGCCATGTCCATCGTCTGGAGTTTTTGTGGAGACCAAGCGTGTTTGCCAGTATCAAACCCCCGTTTACAAAAACAAAATAGTTATTCATTGCTATCCCCACGGGGGATAACAAAATAATAAGGAAAAAAAAAAGCATTCTTGCTAGGAAAATACAATGAACATAAAATGAAACAGCAAGAAACACAGAATTCGTTCATGTAACAGAATGCACTCTGCTTTTCATCTGCATACTATTTTTAGAGCTTTTGGGAATTGCCGCGATCACTCAGCTAAAATGAATAGAGCACTATGCTTCACAAATCTTGCGTAGTGCGTCATTAATTATCGTTCACTTTAACAAACAAAATATTAAAAAATAACCATTCTTGCTAAATTAAAAAAAAAATGCAAATGAAATGAGACAGCACAGCAAGAAACACAGAATTTGTTGATGTTAGACATTATTAACTTCAACCTAAAATAAAGAAATCTGGAGCACAAAAATATGAGGTCAGTCGCATGCCACAAAAGATTTGGGTACCTACAATCATTGACTGTAGTGTCCTGTTAGACTTTAAACTTCTCTGCATAACAATTAGTAAGTTAGCTATTCATTCCTTACAGGGTCCAGCGGACTACACAGAGCCAAATCAGAACATTCACACAAAACGAGTCTAAACACTGGTCTATTTCTCACCAAATCATGAATGTTTCATTGCCTGTGTAAGAAGAGGTACTGCTTACATTATCAAATAGGACAAACTGTCTTTCCTAGACATTTGCGAAGTACATGGGAATGAAAATGTCCAGGAGGGGGTTTCTTGTATGGATGGTAAAAAGAGAGTTGCTCCTCCTGAGAATGTGGAACATGGGCAATTATCTATACAATCTTGATGTTTTGAAAAAACAAAAAGGACAGCTGATAGCTCAGGCCATTGAATGTATGGACAGAGAAGCAGAAAGGAAGTTTGAGGCAACAGAGTGCCTGCCCCAATTTGCTTGTTGCCAGTCCTTTTTGCAGTGTCAGTAAAGTCTATGCACAGGGACTCATCACTAGTTTCAGTGAACACGGTGGCTCCCATTCTGTAAAGCCTGGCTTGACTGTAGCTGGAATCAGGTTCATTTTCGTAAACCATGGCTAAGCTGTCATTTGATTCAGTGCCACTTGAATCATTGGATGGAATAAAGTCACAATGCGATTTAGAGTGATTGTGCTGTCACAGACGTCATCAAACAAATCATCATGATCACTGTTATATCCGCTGCGGCAGTGCTCAGTGTTGGGAGTATTTGGCAGGTCCACTAGGTTGTCAGATTCCTGTCAACAGATTATAATACTGTGTTACTGTACATTATTATTTTGAAAAATGACTATTAGCGATGAGAAATTATAGCAGGGGAATTAAATCAATAATTTCACCCGTCCGATTGACAGATCTAACAACGACAATTAACGGCTATTTTTATTAAAATGCATATCTAAATCATTTATACTCTAAATCAACAACAAACCAACAGAACAAATACAATTATGCTTTAAATCAAAATATAACTATGTGAATATTTATGAATTTATTACAATGACAATAAATGCAATGTATCCCATTGTAGCACGCAAAATACATGCACAATGCCCGAAATGGCGAATAAAAATCCAACCCTGAATCCAAGGGACGTATAGATTTAGTTGTTTGGTTTTTGCGGCCAGTATGTTTGTTATCCCTTTAGAAAAATACCAATATGATGGAAGATTACGATCCACCATTTCATTGCTCGCTTGGTTCGAGTAGCAGACAAGGAAATCCAATAAGGGTTGTCTTTTATTTTTGTTGCAAACGCGCCTATGTCTGCTAAATGTAGTATACCCATTCAGTGTTCCCGATTGCGCACAGCAGTGCGTATTTGACCCCAAAATAAAGAAATGACGCAAAGTGGGGAGTCATTCTTGACGCACATGTGTGCTGGAAGCAGACGACATGTCTCGAGATCCAATATCGACAACTCCTACTGCGACAAGCACTAGGCCTACAGATGTTCGATATATGCCTGAAACATCCACTTATACTGAACGCATGCATATTATGTCTTTCTACCCGTGAAGACGTCCTTGTTAACTTTGCTATCTGTGGGGGTCAGGTGTGGGTAATGGAGCTTGGGTTGGTGGTGTATGTAAACACTATAAAAAGTAATCCTAATCAATAAAAGCCTAACAAAATTGATGTACACAGCTTATACTTCACATTTTGCTTTCGGAGTGCACTTTCGTAGGACTGGTGTGCCATTATCTTAAACTACTTGGGGCTAACCTGAAACTTCATAGCTTGGCACTGTTTTCCATCTTGAGCTAAATCGATCCATGTCAAAGTTCATTTGCCTTGTAGCGCTACACTCTAACAAGTACATTACTCACATGATCTGAGCCCTTATCAGGCATGGCAGACGATCCGAGCGACAGATGCCTGGGTGAAGCTCCCTGAAAAGAAGACCGTGGAGGTCTCTGGGGGTTAGACAACGACGATGAGGACAGCTGTGGAGGTGGATGTAGTTGCTGTTGCTGCTGAAATGGGTTAGGAGAGGGCTGAGGCGGAGGCTGGGGCAGGTGCTGCTGACCCTAGTACCTCTGCTGATGCTGCCTTCGATGGTGCAGAGTCTGTAACATGATCCTTTTTAAGATCAAACTACCTATTTAGGAATACATATATATATATATATATATATATATATATATATATATATATATATATATATATATATATATATATAGAGAGAGAGAGAGAGAGAGAGAGAGAGAGAGAGAGAGAGAGAGAGAGAGAGAGAGGGGGGAGAAAGAGAGAGATATAGATACATTTTTCCCTGTTTTCTTATGACATAAATGTGACATAAAAATTATAAAGAAGGCTTGGCTTATATAAGTTTAAAAAAAAAGGTGCAGAATGATGCCAAAATAAACAAAGGCAACATGCGTATATCCTTTTGTTGTAATGTATCCTCGGACTTAAAGAAAGAACACACACAGACCGTGAACATGGATGGACCACTGAACAATGAAAAGTCATTATATTTTTATCCAAAGTAATAGTCTGATTAAGCATTTGCAATAAATAATGATATTGCTACGTGGAATTAGGTCAAGCATATATTTCTCACTCCCACTCTCAGCTCTGTTACGTCAGAGACGCGCACGATAGATCCGATCGTTTTGTTTTACAAAGCATGCAATAACAGTGTATTTACCTTTGATTTGATTTTGCGTTGTTGTTAGAAGAAGCTTTGTATGATGTTAATAATTTTGTTGGTCAATATTATTGGAGAATTTTCTATAAAATTATCTTCACTAATCCAGAAAAAAATTGTGCTAAATACATGTAAGCCGTTTTATGCATTTACGTGGAAGTGTTGAAACTTGCAATTTTGTCAATCAAAACATTTGCCAGAATCTAATACACTCTTGTTCCTAGCTAAAAGTACATACTTGCTCTGCAAATTTCATATTATTGACGGTAAATTGACGGTAAAGGTGAAGGTAAAAGACTACTAATCCACCACAGTTTGGGTTTTCTTTTGCCAAGTCGGTCTCGGGTCTGCACCAATTAATCTTCTTCACTTCGATTCGTCAGGTGCTACATATAGTCATTTTCAGTTTAATATTTAATGAATCCTAAAAAGTCCTAAGCTGAAAACTGATAACATATGAAGAAATCAAAGTCCCAACAAGAAGAAGTTTTACCTACCACACTGTCGGCAAATGTTTACAATGGCGCACTGACATATCTCGTGAAAATTCGTTGTCTCGTAGGCTAATCGTCACGATGCAATCTGATTGGTCACGACATATACACACGAAGAGAGAGGGGCACTGGAATCAAGCAGGAGTGTAAAAGCCCAGGCTCAAAGTGTGTAAGTTATACACAATCCAACGTGGCAGATTATGCTTTTAGACGACACCACTGTTTTTTTGCATGCTTTCAACGTCGGTCGGCTAAACAGTGGTGAAAAACGCTATTTTGACCTTAAAAATTCTGGCGACCGTCGTCACAAAAACTGACGACGTCGTCACAAATCAGCGGTCGACAGAACGTGTGACTTTTACCTGAGTTCGTCGACAGAAGTCGCAGTTAACATGTACACACACACACACACACACATACACACAGAGGCGCGCGCGCATAGACACACATTATCCTATATTTCTTTTTCTGTTTTCAATAGCTAATAGCCCCAAGTCCTCTTTCATCCAAATTGTGGTCCTGATTTGGTTCTTTGTAGTCCGCTGGACCCTATAAACAACGACTAATTAACTAAGGAACTAACAAATCCCCATGACACTGTTGTTTGACTTTCTGTCTCATGGCCGCTACTTAGAGGACACTGGGGAGAAAGAACGTGATTGTCGGAGCGATGAGAGTGAGCGTGAGAGAGAGAGTAAGAGAGAGAGAGAGAGAGAGAGAGAGAGAGAGAGAGAGAGAGAGAGAGGAGGGGGAGAGGTGGGTTTAACTTTGGAACTGTGGAAAAGGAGGAGGTAAAGGGTGGGATGTGCGCTATGTAATGTGCTACATTATGTTTGTTGTGTCAGGTGTGTTGTAGCGATATAGTATGTAGTTATGTATACAAACCATTGGTGTGTTGTAGTGATATAGTATGTTACATTACATTACATGATTATTGCTTTAGGTCCAGCGGACTCTTCCGAGCCAAATCAGGACCAAATATAGTATGTAGCTATGCATACAAACCATTGGTGTGTTGTAGTGATATAGTATGTAGTTATGTATACAAACCATTGGTGTGTTGTAGTTAGGGGTGCCGGGGGTTTCAGTATAAATAGTATCCCCATTTTCTGGAAATTTTGTGCTTTAAATTCTCACTGTCGCTGTTTTTCTCATTTGCTCTTTCTCATTCCTGCTCTGTTCTATCAATCTGCTATACTATCTTCTTCTTTGCTAGACCAGTCCCCTACCTTTTTTCTTGAAAACTCTTCCGGGACAAGACTCTTATTTGTGTATGAGGTCTGTTGGATCAGCTTGGGAATATTGGACGCTTTCTGCCAGGTGGTCACTAGGGCTTCCTATGATGTTATTATTTAGCAATGTAGGCATTTTATATGTATGTTTTGTTGATAATTTATAATGATGTTTGTATTCTATTTTGTTTTTGTAAACGGGGGTTCGATAAATTAGAGTACAGCCTCAGCGTCTCCTGCATGGGATGTCTTTATTGTAAAGTGACTGGCTGGTGGAGAGCTTTCAGTTTTACCACTAGGGTTGTTTCAGCAGATCTTTGATGCGGATCAGGGGTTGTCCGGTCCTGATTTGGCTTGGAAGAGTCCGCTGGACCTAAAGCAATAATCATGTAATGTAATGTAATGTAATATTTGTTGTAGTGATATAGTATGCAGCTATGCATACAAATAATTGGTGTATTGTAGTGATATAGTATGTAGCTATGCATACAAACCATTGGTGTGTTGTAGTGATATAGTATGTAGCTATGCATACAAACCATTGGTGTGTTGTAGTGATATAGTATGTAGGTATGCATACAAACCATTGGTGTGTTGTAGTGATATAGTATGTAGCTATGCATACAAACCATTGGTGTGTTGTAGTAATATAGTATGTAACTATGCATACAAACCATTGGTGTGTTGTAGTGATATAGTATGTAGCTATGCATACAAACCATTGGTGTGTTGTAGTGATATAGTATGTAGCTATGCATACAAACCATTGCTGTGTTATAGTGATATAGTATGTAGCTATGCATACAAACCATTGATGTGTTGTAGTGATATAGTATGTAGCTATGCATACAAACCATGTGTGTGTTGTAATGATATAGTATGTAGTTATGCATAAGAACCATCAGTGTGTTAGAAGGTTTTGTTATTATTGCTGTTTTAATCATATTTGATCTCCCTACATCTTATTCCATTCCTGTGATGGAGTGTAGAAGATTAATTTGGATTGTTGAACACTTTGAGAAAGAGAGCTGTGTACTACAGTACGTGTGTATCTGTGTAAGAGATAGAGATAGAGAAAGGTAGAGGGAGGTTGTGTGCAGGATGTGTTATCTCCCTTAGTATAAAGTGTTCCGTTTTGGGTTTCAGTTTGTTCCCCAGAGCTGTGATCAAGCTTTTTGTGTGCAAATGCGCTACACGAATGTTCATTCATTCATTGACTTTGATAGACAGAGTGACATGAATGAAATAATATTTTTTTAATATGGTTTGGGATGTAGATGCACATGAAAGCATAACTCTTTTTTCTTTGGTTAGAAATCATCGATACTGCTGTAGTAATAGGCCGATTTGACGCCAATCGTGCAAGGTATATTCCTGCTTAAAATGTAACAACATTTCTAAATCACATTTTTAGTTTCATGAGCGTTTATTTTATATAATAAGAGTATCTGAACGTGGTCTATCCAAATAGGTTTCTATGAAGTCCTACAGATGTCTGACGTTGGGGTTCCTAGCAACTATGCCTCACTGCCTGTCCAAAGAGAAATCTATGAGGATCTACACAAGTCTGAAGTTGGAATTCCAAGCATCCCTATCACTACCAACACTAAGACATCCAACACCAACTAGGTCAGCTTATAGCTAAGCAGTGTTTACATACATCTACAATTATGAGACACCAACAATGAATTTATTTATTTATTTATTTATTTACTTACCTATTTACTGATGCTGCTTATTTGTGTATTTACTCAGGTTAAATGTGTGCTTATTTTATTTATATTTTTATAGTTTTGTATTTCTTAAGTTATAGTGCTTTGTTTATTGTTTTTATTTGTGCTTGTTTGTTTGTTTATTCCTTTACATTGGTTGATTGGTTTGTGTTTATGTATTTAGTTTGTTAGCTTTAGATGGTTTTTTTGTATTTAGTTATTTATGTTTTGTTTTATGGCTTTGTTTATGTGCTTGTATAATTATTTATTCCTTATTAATGTATTAATTTATTATTGCTTTCAGATGATGAGCACATGAACCAGCCACAAGGAGTCAGCAATAGAAGGGTCACCAACATCACAGTCTATGTGCATGTTAACACTGTCTCAACACCTTCTTCTTGGTCTTCTTATGGGAAAAAAAACTAGATTCCTCACATACAGATTAGGGATAGGAGTTCTGACAGCACCCAGGAACCTAGGGTTTACATGGATACCTGACTTATCTTCAGCAAATCACAACAATTATATATCATCACCTCTGTTTTACAGTTTACAATTCTCAGTATTTAAGTGGACCTCATCTATAGTGGTGTTTAAGCAATGGATGAACTTCTTATTCTATTTTATTTATAAACATATGTTTACTTAGTTATTTTTTTCATATGAGTGAGAGAGGGAGACAGACAGACAGACAGAGAGAGAGAGAGAGAGAGAGAGAGAGAGAGAGAGAGAGAGAATTCAGGTATATGCATTATTCTTTGTTCTACTTATCAGAGCCTGTGGACTGCAAACCTTCCCACAAGAGAGGGAGAGATGGGTAGGTGTATGGAAGACTATGAAAACTAATAAGTGTACTGTGGTATATGGGCCTACTGTTTGCGAGCCTTGCCATGGTTTGACAGTGACTGTCTTGTACTAAGGACGTCCGTCCGGAAGACGAAGCAGTGGGGAGTGAACTGAGCGTGGGTAGCCGAAGCCTGGCGCTGTGGATCAGGGAAGAGACCAAAGCATGTGGTGCTTAAACATTCCAGTCATGATGGCACAGACGCACAAGAAGCTTTGGCCAACGACATCAGCGATATGGGCGAGGATGTTATCAACCACTTAGAAGTATAAATATAGCTTTCATTGTAGAAGGAAAGTTAGTTTATATTGTTAGTGTTGTTGACAGAGTGCTAGCTGTGTGCTGTAGTGCTGAACGCGTGGGGTTCATTTTAAGAAAAATTATGCACGAGTCTGAAGACTCAGAATCACCTCTGAAAGTTGTTTACTTATACACCATTAACAGGTGGATTTTTTTAGAGGACAGTTAACTTTTAGCGCTGTGGAGAGAGACGTGCTATAATATAATTAATTTTGAATTTGTGGTAAATCTCAAGATCGGTACGATATTAAATAGCGATTCTAAATGTCCGAGATCTGGAAAAAACAGGTTTGGGTTTATTTAATCGTTCTCATTTAGCGCTTTTGCAGCTCAAGATCTGCTCATGGTTGCCTAATCCCTTGGCTGTATTGTAATCTCTAAAGCTAGCGATACACGGTAAGACTAGATCTTATGATACCCGCGTATGGCGCTGCAGATCTGATGTCTTTGCTGATACACGGGATGTATGAGTCATAAGCCTGTCGGTAAAGGCCAAGGTCGCTGTTGTTGTTAGCGCGTGATAAATTGATGACGATTGGTTTTCAAAACGTCATTACATTTTTTTAAAGTAATATTAATATGCATTGCACAAATATATTATTCTTTATTTTCATATCGTTCATTGACATGAGTCACATGACAACAAAAATCACACTGTCGGCTGTACTTACGATCCAGCAAAATATTGCAGGCTTCATGAAACCGCGCCTGTATTGATGAAAGTGCGCGGTTTCTGGTCCCTTGGTCTTTGTAGACCTGCAATGATGTGTCCAATAAGCAGCTATGTTCATGGTACAACTCAATCAAAATTCCTGTTTGGTGCTTCGACAGATCTGCCAGTTTTCAGTTTGTAGGTCGCGGTTTTTCAGTGACCTTCACCTCGGAGTTCAATCAAGTAGCTGTTTTGATTGGCTGTCTGACCTCCACTGTCGTATCGCGCCGTGAAAAAATAGAACATGCTCTATCGATAAGACTTGACGACAATTCCTACCGATCCGGGAATTTCTGTAGTCATATGCGGGTATCATAAGATCTAGTCTTACCGTGTATCGCCGCCTTAAGACGTCTGCCTATAGCTTACATTGCAAATATTGGCTGCTATTGGTTTATTGGAAAAGTAGAATTTTTGAAAATGCTGCTCAACCGCAGCTCTGTGTTTCAGTGTGTAGAAAAACATTTGAATGTCTTGTCATCTTGTTGTTATCTGTTCTGAAAAAAACAACAACAAATCTTGGCTTGGTTATTTAATTCAATGCGATGTCAAGTTGTGTAATTGCACTATTTTAAAGTTTACTTCCTTTGTTTATATTTTTAATGAAAAAAAAGACAGCTCAATGTTAACTTTTATCCAAAAAGATGTCGCAATCCACTTAAGGGTCGACTCTTGAAGTCTGTGACGAGACCTCTACAGAACAAACATGTAACTATGTATTTAACTAATTATTTTCACTTATACCTTACGCTAAATATTGTATGCGTATTTTATTGATTTTATAGTAATGTGTGTGTATGCGTGCGGATGTGTGTGTGTGTTTATGTGTGTGTGTGTTTGTTTTAGTGTGTTTATTGTGTGTGAAAGAATGCGTAGACATAAGCCTTGAAATGGGTGACTGACCTTGCTTTTTATGCGGAGAATGAGTGTGTGTATTAGCCACCCACTTTTTTCCAGCCACCCACTTTTTTCTAAGTGCGCATAAGTGCTCTTTTAGTGCATGGGAATGCAGTTATAGGATACGAACTAGGTCAACTTTTAAGACGGAAAGAGCCACTTTTGCATTAGATTCTTACATTTTAGAAGAAATTTCGTCAAAAACCACACTTTCCGAGTCCTACATTCTTAGTAAAACCCAGTTTTGGTGTTCTACATACTTGTGTGTGTGGGGTGGGGGAGGGGGGCCTTGTAGGAACGACGTTACTCTCACACACACATGAAACTCTACATGGTTTCTTTTTGACTTTTTTTGACGGCCCCGTTATTTTGACCTCAAAATAGTGCTCCGTAGAGTTACAGCTGTTTTAGGATTAGGGTTAGGTTAAGGTTAGGGTTTAGGGTTAGGGTTAGGGATAGCTTCAAAAAATTGAAAATGTCAAAATAATGTCAAAGAAATGGAAAGTGTGTCAAAATAATGTATGTTTTTTCACAACAGTCATCACAACGTCGTTTCTACAAAAATGTGTGGGTGTGTGTGTGGGGGTGTGTGTGTGTGTGGACCTGTTTACACAGCGCTATTTGGACAAAGTAGTGAACATCTACATAACTTGTTTTGACAGCCCTCGTTGTTTTGACGTCAAATCAATGATCCGTTCGGGTTAGGGGTTGGTTTAGGGTTAGCGTTAAAACACTTAAAACTACTTTAAAAATGGGACGTTTTGTCAATACAACGGTGTGGCGTTTCAGGAAAGTCATAATAACGGCGTGAAAACAAGTTTGTGTGTGTGTGTGTGTGTGTGTGTGTGTGTGTGTGTGTGTCTACAAATGGTACAAATTGAGGACCTTCATGTGTAAGCACACCTTTCAAATGGGGACCTAAATCGAACTGGGGACCCAAAAGTGCGTCCTCATTTCGAAAATGGTTTTACCGAGTCCTTTCGCTATAAATTGAATAAATTCGAATAAATACCGCATATTCTCATTTTGTACCAAACTTCTGTTTCTCCACACACAAAGTGTGTGTCTTTGAAAAGATTTGTGTGTTCGTCACCACAAATACAGAAGAGAGAGCGCTGGCTAATAATTATGCTGATGCAACTGTAATGACGACATCCATTTCCTTTGCAACGTGGCCGGTTAAATTTCGAGGTCATTATTTGGTATCTCTATTTCTTAAAGTTTTTCTATCACCAATCCCATAACTCGCAGATCGTTGGGGCCGTTTTCTTGTTTTTTGGGGGTACGCGGCAGCAGCATTAGGGAAAGCTATCCCTTCACCCATACCATAACTCGGGGGGGTCTTATCCTATCACCCACCCCATGGGGGGGGCCCCATCCACCCCCCACCGAGGTGATGTGTTTTTAACCACCATCTGTCTTGGCATTTGCTATACTATACATATAGGGTCGTTGGGGGCCCCCTACCCCCCCCCCCCAAAGGTGATGGAATTTTTAAACACCATCTGTCTTGCCAGATGCTATACTATATATATAGGGTCGTTGGGGGGCCCCTCACCTCCCCCCACCCCCAGATGTGATGTTTTTTGTAACCACCATCTGTTTTGGCATATGATATATTGTATAATACACCCCAAATACCATCCCCGTAGGTGAAGCAAACAGATATTTCAAAATAATAAAGCAGGTTTTGGTTTGCCCAACTAATCTCACCCGGTGCGGCCTCTGTTTCAAAACTCCTAACTTTGCAAAGTTTCGGGGCTGCTTACGTCACATTCCCTTTGATCTTTCCAATCTCTTGCCAGTGTGTGTGTACTTGTGTGATCTGTAGCAAAATACACGCGCTTCTTTCCTTATAAACTGGTATAATAGTGGTTCTACGCTTTTGCTGTCCATTTGAGCAACGTAGGCCACACAGTGGCACAGTGGTTGTATAGTGCTGTGGCACAGCAAAGTTGTAAAAGGCATAAATAGGGGTCAAAATAGGTGTTGTGATATATCAAAGGAATGGTCTCATGGAGACCACCTCTTATCTGTGCTATATACGGTCCATGTTAGCAGTAAAATAGCTCTGGTGGTTCAGTGTTCATTCAATGATTGTCAGAACATGCGCCCAAAGGCTGCAGGTGCGCATCTCGGGAGGTTTGAGTTAGATCTGGTCAAGTACGGCGAGATAAGTGCGCTATACAAATCCTCAATACTACTACTACTACTACTATTGTCCCCTATTATACGCACTGTGTCCGGGGACGTTAATCTAATCATTGAACTCCTACAGTAAATATAAGCGGAGAAAGCCGCGGAGGGGGAGGGGTGGGGGTAATTATCCTATCCTATCCTGTCCCGTAACCCGGAGGTCGTAGGGGCACCACAGATGATCGTTTAACCAGTGTACTCCATCTTTCTCTGTCCTCAGCAGCCCTGATGGCTTCGCTCAGTGTCAAACCAGTCCATTCTCGAATGTTGTCCTCCCACCTCTTTTTCGGTCTCCCTCTTCTTCTACCTCCTTGCACTGTGCCTTGCAGAATAGTCTTTGCAAGGCCTGATGATCTGGTGATGATGCCATACCATCGGAGTTTCCGTTTCTTCACCACTGTGAGCAGGTCATCGTGTTGTCCAATGGCTTGTGTGATGGTCTGTCGGAATTCGTCGTTGGTGATGTGTTGGGTATAAGAAATGCCCAGAAGTCTTCTGTAGCACCTCATCTCCAAGCTTTGTATTCTTCATTGAAAATCTGCTGTGAGGGTCCATGCTTCGCAAGCATATAGGAAGATGGAGATGACATGGGAGCGCAGCAGTCTTACTTTGGAATGTAGACTGATGGTCCTGCCTTTCCAAATGGGCTTCAACCTTGTCAGGGCAGCAGTTGTTTGTGCGATCCTGGAGAGGACTTCCTGTCGGGACCCATTGTCTGATACAATGGCTCCTAAATATTTGAAGCTATGCACTGTATTGAGGGATTGGCCTTGGACTTTGATGTCCGTGTTGATGCCATTGGTGTTGGTGGTCATCATTTTGGTCTTCTCTCCATAAGCTCTGGAGGTGGTGTCAAGCCTCTGTACCAGCTGTTCAAGTTCTTGTTCCTCTCCAGCCAATCCATCAATGTCATCCGCAAAACGAAGGTTGGAGATTGCTCTACCCCCTATGCTGACTGTGCCTTCATGATCTGCAAGAGCATCTGACATGATGCGCTCTAGGAAGATGTTGAAGAGTGTTGGAGAGAGTAGGCATCCTTGACGCACACCGATTGTTGTTCTGAACCAGTTCCTGATGGCGCTGTTGTGGAGGACTGCACTGGTAGTCTTGTCATACAAGCTTTTGATGACTTCAATAATTTTAGGGCTGATGTTGTACACTTCCATTGTTGCCCATAGTGCTGCATGCCAGACTCGGTCAAACGCCTTCTTGAAGTCTATGAACACATGATATAGATGTTGTTGGTGCTGTAGGTATTTCTCACAGATTATTCTGAGGTTGAAAATCTGTTCAGTGGTACTTCGTTCTGCCCTGAATCCTGCTTGTTCTTCAGCTATGATTTGTTCAGCTTGGGGTTTCAACCTGTTGAGTATTATTTTCAGAAGGACCGTGCTGGGATGGCTGATGAAGCTGATGGTGAGGTAATTTTCACACTCCTGAAGGTTACCTTTTTTGGGAAGAGTGATGACAAGCGACTGGGTCCATGGTATAGGCCACTCCCCACTCTGCCAGATCTTGTTACAGATAATGGTGAGGGCAACAATCATCGCTTCTCCTCCTGCTTGTAGCAGTTCCGCGGGTACGTTGTTCACTCCCGCTGACTTCCCTTTCTTTAGCGATTGTACTGCTGCCTCAACTTCTTCCCGGAGAATTGGGAGGATTTCTTCTTCTTCTCTGTTCTCGGGACATGCTAGAACTGATGGGTCTCCATTTGGTGTATGGTTGTAAAGGTCAGAGCAGTACTCTGTCCATCTGTCCAAGATTTCTTGTTCTTCTGTAAGGCATATGCCAGACTTGCTTTGGATCGTGGAGACTTTGGGCTGTTTGACACTTGTCAGCCGCTTCACAGTCTGGTAGGCCTTCTTGCTGTTGTTCTTGTTCAGACTGTTCTCTATTTCCTGGCATTGAGCTTCTATCCAGTTCTCCTTTGCTGTGCGCATGCCTTTTCGGATGTCATTGTTGATTTTTCGATAGACATCAGCTCCCTGTGAGGTGTTCTTTTTCTTTTTTTTTATCTCTCTTCGTTTATCACACAGATCTAAAAGTTCAGGTGTGATCCACGGCTTCTTCTTTGGTCGGTGCTTGCCAAGGATCTCAGTGGCGGCATCTGTCACAGCTGAGTTGAAGGTGGTGGTCATGGTGTTGACATCTACTTCACCAGCACTCAAAATGAGCAGTGGTGCAAATTTCCCTCCAATTGTGACCTGAAATAGTTCTGCCAACTCCGGGTCTTGCAGTTTGTCCAGGTCGAACTTCAGTCTAGTGCAATTTGCTGTATTTACTCTCTTCAAGTGGAGCCGGAAAGACATCATCACGAGGTCGTGGTCAATTCCGATGTCTGCTCCTGGAACAGTGCGTGTCCTGCCAATGTTGATGCTTGATCTGAAGCGTTTCTTGACCATGATGTAGTCTATTTGGTTGTGATGCTCCCCGCCGGGACTGTGCCATGTCCATCGTCTGGAGTTTTTGTGGAGACCAAGCGTGTTTGCCAGTACCAGATTGTTGTATCTGGCAAACTCCAAGAGTCTCAGACCCCTGTCATTTGTCTCGTTGTTGCAGTGGGGTCCACATGTGTCTCCCCAGTTGTGGTGCGCATCTTGGCCAACCTTGGCATTCCAGTCGCCTTGCACTATCACTATGTCCTTCTTCGGCACTTGGTCAAGGACCGCCTGTAGATTTTCATGAAAATCCTCCACTTCGCTGTTGTCATAGTCTGATGTTGGGGCATAGGCCTGGATGATGGTGATGTTGAAAGGGGCTGCTCTCAGGCGGATGGTAATGAGTCTACTGGAGACTGGGCGGCAACCCATGACAGTGGCTAGAATGTTCTTGTGGACCAAGAATCCAACGCCGTGTTCGTGCCTGTCATCTCTACCGCTGAAATAGAGCTTGTGGCCTTTGTCGGTCGTTGTTTCACCTAGGCCTTTCCAGCGCAGTTCGCTGATGCCTAGAACGTTCCATCGATAGTGGTCCAACTCGTGGGCCAGTTCTTCTAATTTTCCTTCCGCGGTTAGGGTCCTGACATTCCAGGTTCCTATGACGATGTTGTTTCTCGTGCGGATCTTGCTAAATTGTCCATCAGTAGCATACTTAACACCTCCGTCCTGGTGGCCAACGGAAGGCGCGGTCCTTGTGTAGCCGGGCGACGACTGATCCAGTATGGAATTATTGGATAGCTTCATCATGTAGTGTGTCTTAGGCAAAAAAGACCTGGCGGTGGCCAATCCTCTCCAGGCTGTTGGCCACAGCCGAAATCCACGAATACAATGTGGCTCGCCTTGGCCCTGAGCACATGGTCGTTGAACCTGTAGTAACGTGAGGTTCCTCCGCCCTGGCCGGTGACTTCTGTTTAGAAGACTTTCGCCCAGTGATGCCGTGCTAACATCACCCCTGTTACCGGACCATCAGGACCATCAGCCATCCCCTGTTACCGGACCATCAGCCTCATCAGCCATCCCAGCAAGGTCCTCCTGAAAATAATACTCAACAGGTTGAAACCCCAAGCTGAACAAATCATAGCTGAGGAACAAGCAGGATTCAGGGCAGGGCGAAGTACCACTGAGCAGATTTTCAACCTCAGAATAATCTGTGAGAAATACCTACAGCACCAACAACATCTATATCATGTGTTCATAGACTTCAAGAAGGCGTTTGACCGAGTCTGGCATGCAGCTCTATGGGCAACAATGAAAGTATCAGCCCTAAAATTATTGAAGTCATCAAAAGCCTGTATGACAAGGCTACCAGTGCAGTCCTCCACAACAGCGCCATCGGGAACTGGTTCAGAACAACAATCGGTGTGCGTCAAGGATGCCTACTCTCTCCAACACTCTTCAACATCTTCCTAGAGCGCATCATGTCAGATGCTCTTGCAGACCATGAAGGCACAGTCAGCATAGGGGGTAGAGCAATCTCCAATCTTCGTTTTGCAGATGACATCGATGGATTGGCTGGAGAGGAACAAGAACTTGAACAGCTGGTACAGAGGCTAGACACCACCTCCAGAGCCTATGGAATGGAAATAAGTGCAGAGAAGACCAAAATGATGACCAACAACACCAATGGCATCAATACGGACATCAAAGTCCAAGGCCAATCCCTCAACACAGTGCATAGCTTCAAATGTTTAGGAGCCATTGTATCAGACAATGCCTTCATGGTCTGCAAGAGCATCTGACATGATGCGCTCTAGGAAGATGTTGAAGAGTGTTGGAGAGAGTAGGCATCCTTGACGCACACCGATTGTTGTTCTGAACCAGTTCCCGATGGCGCTGTTGTGGAGGACTGCACTGGTAGCCTTGTCATACAGTCTTTTGATGACTTCAATAATTATAGGGCTGATGTTGTACACTTTTATTGTTGCCCATAGAGCTGCATGCCAGACTCGGTCAAACGCCTTCTTGAAGTCTATGAACACATGATATAGATGTTGTTGGTGCTGTAGGTATTTCTCACAGATTATTCTGAGGTTGAAAATCTGCTCAGTGGTACTTCGCCCTGCCCTGAATCCTGCTTGTTCCTCAGCTATGATTTGTTCAGCTTGGGGTTTCAACCTGTTGAGTATTATTTTCAAGAGGACCTTGCTGGGATGGCTGATGAGGCTGATGGTCCGGTAATTTTCACACTCCTGAAGGTTACCTTTTTTGGGAAGAGTGATGACAAGCGACTGGGTCCATGGTATAGGCCACTCCCCACTCTGCCAGATCTTGTTACAGATAATGGTGAGGGCATCAATCTTGCAGACCATGAAGGCACAGTCAGCATAGGGGGTAGAGCAATCTCCAATCTTCGTTTTGCAGATGACATCGCTGGTTTGGCTGGAGAGGAACAAGAACTTGAACAGCTGGTACAGAGGCTTGACACCACCTCCAGAGCCTATGGAATGGAAATAAGTGCAGAGAAGACCAAAATGATGACCAACAACACCAATGGCATCAATACGGACATCAAAGTCCAAGGCCAATCCCTCAACACAGTGCATAGCTTCAAATATTTAGGAGCCATTGTATCAGACAATGGGTCCCGACAGGAAGTCCTCTCCAGGATCGCACAAACAACTGCTGCCTTGAAAAGGTTGAAGCCCATTTGGAAAGACAGGACCATCAGTCTACATTCCAAAGTAAGACTGCTGCGCTCCCTTGTCATCTCCATCTTCCTATATGCTTGCGAAGCATGGACCCTCACAGGAGATCTCCAACGAAGAATACAAAGCATCGAGATGAGGTGCTACAGAAGACTTCTGGGCATTTCCTATACCCAACACATCACCAACGACGAAGTCCGACAGACCATCAAACAAGCCATTGGACAACACGATGACCTGCTAACAGTGGTGAAGAAACGGAAACTCCGATGATATGGCCACGTCACCAGATCATCAGGCCTTGCAAAGACTATTCTGCAAGGCACAGTGCAAGGAGGTAGAAGAAGAGGGAGACCGAAAAAGAGGTGGGAGGACAACATTCGAGAATGGACTGGTTTGACACTGAGCGAAGCCATCAGGGCTGCTGAGGACAGAGAAAGATGGAGTATGCTGGTTAAACGATCATCTGTGGTGCCCCTACGACCTTCGGGTTACGGGACAGGATAGGATAGTATCAGACAATGGGTCCCGACAGGAAGTCCTCTCCAGGATCGCACAAACAACTGCTGCCTTGACAAGGTTGAAGCCCATTTGGAAAGACAGGACCATCAGTCTACATTCCAAAGTAAGAATGCTGCGCTCCCTTGTCATCTCCATCTTCCTATATGCTTGCGAAGCATGGACCCTCACAGCAGATCTCCAACGAAGAATACAAAGCATGGAGATGAGGTGCTACAGAAGACTTCTGAGCATTTCCTATACCCCACACATCACCAACGACGAAGTCCGACAGACCATCAAACAAACCATTGGACAACACGATGACCTGCTAACAGTGGTGAAGAAACGGAAACTCCGATGGTATGGCCACGTCACCAGATCATCAGGCCTTGCAAAGACTATTCTGCAAGGCACAGTGCAAGGAGGTAGAAGAAGAGGGAGACCGAAAAAGAGGTGGGAGGACAACATTCGAGAATGGACTGGTTTGACACTGAGCGAAGCCATCAGGGCTGCTGAGGACAGAGAAAGATGGAGTATGCTGGTTAAACGATCATCTGTGGTGCCCCTACGACCTTCGGGTTACGGGACAGGATAGGATAGGATAGGATTGCGAAAAAATCATCATTTCCGCCTTTTATACACAAACTGTGTATAAAAGTTTGTAATGAGGACTTGGTGTGTATAACAGTTGGAAATGAGGACTGTGTGTGTATGAAAGTTCCAAATGAGGACGGTGTGTATAAAAGTTTGAAATGAGGACGGTGTGTATAAAAGTTTGAAATGGGAACTTGGTGTGTATGAAAGTTCCAAATGAGGACGGTGTGTATAAAAGTTTGAAATGAGGACGGTGTGTATAAAAGTTTGAAATGAGGACTTGGTGTGTATGAAAGTTCGAAATGAGGACTTACGTCATGTCCTCATTATGTACCTTTTTTTCATGACGTCCAATTGATTAATCCAGATGGGAAATAACTCGTCTAAAGCTGCTGTGTGATTCCTGCTGGTTTTGTGTTTCTAGCGTAGTTCCTTCCCTGTGTCCCCAAAATGTAGGTGCCTTGACAAGGTCCCCGTTTGGCACCATATACACGTAGGTGTGTGTGCGTGTGTGTGTGTGTGTGTGTGTGTGTGTGTGTGTGAATATTTCAAATACAAAGGATACGCCAAACTATCACCGCATTGTTTCTGTGAATACAGATTGTTTTTACTTGACTGCTTTTGTTTTTAAAAAGTAAAATAGTTTCCTACAAGTTTAACGTATCGTTTACATATACAATAATCACCCGCACGCACGCGCACGCACATACACATACACACCCACACACACACGCAAACACACACACTTTCACACACGCTGGACCCATTGATACATACATTTTTATAGGCCAAGAATGACACAAAGGAAAACACAAAATGTTGATTTAACCAGCCTTATGTAGTTGTATACACAAACACATGGACCTACAGTGCGACAGTGGTGTCTTCTTCTTTCTGACTACTGTCTGTCTGTCTTCTTTCTGTCTTTTGTCTGTATACTTTTCATTTTCTTCATTAATTATTCTATTATTTATCTGCCTCCTGTGTGTGTATGTGTGTCCATGGGGGTGTGCCAGTGTTTGTGTGTTTGTGTGCAAGTGTAGAAGTGCATGTGTATGTGTGTCCGTGTGTGCATGTAGGTGTGAATGTGTGTGTGCGTGCGCACGCGTGTGTGTGCATATTGGTGCGTGCGTGTGTGAGCATGTGTGTGTGCATATATGTGTTGCAGCATGAGAAAACCAGGCTAAAGTGTCAAAATATGAAAAATTACTTATTTATTTATTAACAAAGTACTAAAAATAATCTTCAAAATGCAAAAAACAGAATTGTTTTATCTTTATTGGTTGATGTTTTATGATTTTTTTTAATATTTTATTTTCTCGGGGGCTAATTTCCAGAAATTGCCTTCAAAGTTTTGAATTGTAAAATGATCATTACTTCACAACCAGAATTTTCCCATGCATGTATTTGGTATCAAAACAATCAGGAAGATGGCAGCAATATGGCAGTGAGTTGAGATAAGATGAGAAAATTCACATTATACACCATCCACACAATACTAAACATAAACAAATTAAAACAGTACGCACAATTTTATTCTGTACCCATCCATAATGCATAGTGTTTTTAAACATATTAGAAATAAAACAAGTGTTTAGCAAGTCTATAATAACTCAAACACATAATAATATATCAAGAACATGGCCTGAATCAATCATTTTTCTAAAATAAACCCTATCATAATGCCCCCTCCCTCCCCCCCTCTTAAATCCCTCGTCCGTCAAGTAATCTTTTGTTTAATTGCAAGCAGCTACATCAGCTCAGTTCAAATAGTCAAACAAAGATTACAAACCTAAAACAAAAGTTTCATTAGGTAGTTTTCAGTCCTAATAATCAAGCTTTAATAATTCCCCGATTCTCCACTCCCTTCCGCACGTCGAATAAATCTGTCGCGTCACAGGTGTAAATCAAAATAACGTGTCATTTTGCTCTATAAAGTTTAAATAAACACAAATATCAAAGCAAATACTAATTACTAGTAATTTGGCAAATAGTCCTCATGTTCATTTCCTAAAACAGACAAACCAACAATAATAAATACTGAGAACATAGTCAACTTGTCATGCTAGTAATATTGAATGCAGGCCAGACTACTTACCTTTTCAACCACCCCCACCACCCCCCCCCACCCCAACAAAATATACTACTGAAATATTTTCCACACTCCTACTGTAATTCTTTCACTGATATCGCCTTTTCAACCTTTACCTAAATCTATGCAAGTAGAATGACGGATTATTAAAGACACGCCAATAGCGAAGAGGCCTACGAAACATGAATCATTGAATGAAAACAAACAGTATCGTTTAATAACGGGATCAAGCTTCTGCTCGTCAGAATCATAATCCTCATCACAGTTCCCACTGGCACCATCATAAAAATAGTCTGAAAGCAGGTCTTGGAGCTCTTCAGAAGCAAAACCGGGTCGATTCAAGGCCCTAGCTACTCTAGCAGACGACACATCTACTGACGCTGGAGACGAAGCCATCACTTCCGGTTTCCAAAAAGAATCGGTCACTTACTTTGACAAATTGTTTCTAACAAATGCAACATAAATATTGCAAGAAAACACTTGAAATAGATGTATGATGAGTTTATCTACATTAAAAAATTCACTTTGAACTAAAAATCGTCAAAAATCTATAGGAAACACTTCAGTTTTTCACGACTCGGCTAGAGACACATTCGAACACAACTTGTGTCACAAGCAAGCTTCGGAACAAGGAATTTCATGAAAAATTCATACGCCACACACTTTTATGTACCAAAAAGTAGTAGCAATAGGGACTTTTCACTCTTCAGACGTTATATATCAATCCACATTGGGGATTTCCCTTCATAGTCGGACAAGAAAAGTTGGGGTATCGGAGGTCAATTTGTGCCATTGTTTTAGCAAGGTGTGATCAACACCCTTATCAAAATCAACAAAATAAACAATGTTTTAGTAATTTTTGAACAAAATCCGTTTGGGATATTAAAGAAAAGTCTTATATAAAGACAAAGAGGCAACAATCCTAAAATTGATGGGGTAGCCTATTTTTAGTGTTTTACGGCTGTAGCAGCGAATCAATCCTGGCGTCTTTAGCCGGGTTTTGTCATGCGGCAACACATATGTGTAGGTGTGCCTGTGTGAGTGCCTGTGTGTGTATGCATGGGTGTGTGCATGTATTTGTATGCGCGCGCCCTTTGATACACACCCACACACACACACCCTCACACACACACCCACACACACACACACACACACGCACACACACACACACACACAGAACTTAACTAAGAATTCGAAACTTGCATTTTCACCCTTATTTTAATTTATTGACAGAACAAAGCATAGCATAATAATAAAGCAACACAGCAATTCAAAGCAGTCATTTGTAGTGAATGAAGCTGATGGGCTTTAGCTGAAAACTCTAAAGTACACATCACAAATTAGGTCCCATATTATTCCAAGGGCTTTACACAGTTAACGCTTACGAATGACTTCTCAATGACGTAATACCAATACTATTAAACTGTCGTGTTATGTTTATCAGTTTATAGTCCCCTCTCTTCCCGTAAGGATTTTCAGAGAGGAGACTCCTAACTGTCGTGTACACTCTATCGTCGCTTATGAATGACTTCTCAATGACGTAATACCAATACTATTAAACTGTGGTGTACACTCTATCGTCGCTTATGAATGACTTCTCAATGACGTTATACCAATACTATTAAACTGTGGTGTACACTCTATCGTCGCTTCACGTGTATTGTCTTTTTACAATGTGGCAGAATGGGAGGCGACTGTTCACGGCTTGGGAGAGATTGTCTACCTTCCATTTGTTGGTTAGTCTAGCCTTGGGTGGCTCCTGCTGTGCAGAATCCTTTGGTGTGGCCATTGGGTTATGCAGGACAAGGCGATACGACATATGTTCTCCCCGCCTAACCATTTATATTCTGCTGTTGGTGGTGAGCAGGACTACATTGTAGGCAGGCATTTCATGCAGGTTAGTGGCAGTAGCCTGCAGAGAGTGCCGTGGCACTAGTAGCCGGCAATCCGGTTTACTATTATAATTGGACGTCTTATACTGATGTTAAGTATGTCTATAGCAAGCTTCATCATAAACGTCCAAAAATGCATGTAGTTATCTTTGATTTGTCAGTACAACAGTTGGTGAAAATTCTCTCAGATTTTTTGTGTGTTGCTCTTAGATTGGATGCGGACATGAATTGTAATGGGTTCAACAACATGCCGTGTAGAAAAAAAAAACTCCGGTAATTCTTCAAGCTACAAAGCACATCTAGTTCAATAATCTACCGACTTCGGGAGAGAAAAAAAGTTATAGTTCAATAACTATGTGTACATACTTTTGCAAATTGCTGGGATCAATCAGCAAGTGACAGTCAAGGCTGGGCAAACCCTGTGATACTCATTGTACAGAAATATAACACACATGTAAGTTACATAGCTTAATCACTAAAATATATCTACAATACTCACTGAATACTAATCCATACTACATGAAAATAACGTCCATACTATATTGCCATTAATACGCAATAAACGATGCCAAGAATACACAATGAATCCTAATCCTATGTTGGGGGGATGTGAGATCAGGCCTATACTGTACATGTACACTGTATAATGATGATGATCAGCTATACTTTACATGCACACTATATAAGGATGATGATCAGGTATACTGTACATGCACACTGTATAATGATGCTGATCAGCTATACTGTACATGTATACTGTATAATGATTGCAATCAGCTATATTGTACATGTGCACTGTATAATGATGATGTTTAGCTATACTGTACATGTACACTGTATAATGATGATGATCAGCTATACTGTGCATGTATACTGTATAATGATTGCAATCAGCTATATTGTAATGTACACTGTATAATGATGATGTTTAGCTATACTGTACATGTACACTGCATAATGATGAATCAACAGTGATAGCTACATGTATACTGTACAGTTACACTGTATAATGATGATGATCAGTGATAGCTATACTGTACATATACACTGTATAATGATGATGATCAGTAATAGCTATACTGTACATGTACACTAAATATTAATGACGATCAGTAATAGCTATACGGTACATGTACACTGTATAATGATGATGATTAGTGATAGCTATAGTGAATAATGATGATGAACAGCTCTACTGTACATGTATAATGCATAATGATAATGATCAATGATAGCTATTCTGAATAATGATTATGCTTGCTACAAACAACTGTTAAGTGAGGAGGATGGACCAGAGTAGTGGGAAGGATGAGGAAAGTGTCGTGGAGGGGGAAATATTTCGAAATGTTCAATGAACGATCTGTAAAAATAATAATAATACCTACTAGCAGTGATAATGTATTTTGACTATACAAAGATTTAAACCTATATCCACAATAGGTGATATACAATACAACACCGTAAGAATTATGCATAATATACTATGAATACTACATGTACAGCACCATACAATGAGACCCATGCATACTACACTGTGCGTACTACATGTACAATACCACACAAAAAGAACTATGCATACTATACTATGAAAACTACATGTACAATACCACACACTGAGTGCTATGCATACAGCACTATGAATACTACATGTACAATACTACACAATGAGAACTATGCATACTACTCTATAAATACTACATATACACATAGGCGATACACAAAACAACACCGTGAGAACTATGCATACTACACTATGAATACTACATGTACAATACCATCCAATAAGAACTATGCATACTACACTATGAATACTACATGTACAATATGACACAATGTGTACTATGCATGCTACACTATGAATACTACACAATAGGTGATACACAATAGCATTATGAATACTACACATACACTAGGTAATACACAGTATAGCACTATGTATACTACATGTAAAATACCACACACTGAGAGCTATTGATTGATTGATTGATTGTTGCTTTAGGTCCAGCGGACTCTTCCGAGCCAAATCAGGACCGGACAACCCCCGATCCGCATAAAAGATCTGCTGAAACAACCCTAGTGGGAAAATTGAATGCCCTCCACCGGCCAGTCACTTTACAATAAAGACATCCCACGCAGGGGACGGCTGAGGCTTTACCCCAACTACTCGAACCCCCGGTTACAAAACCAAAATAGAATACAAACATCATTATAAATTATCAACAAAACATATACATATAAAATGCCTATAGTGCTAAATAATAACATCATAGGAAGCCCTAGTGACCACCCGGCAGAAAGCGTCCAACACTCCCAAGCTGATCCAACAGACCTCGTACACAAACAAGGAGTCTTGTCCAGGAAGAGTTTTCAAGAAAAAAGGTAGGTCAATGATCTGGCGAAGAAGAAGATAGTATAGCAGAGTGATAGGACAGAGCAGGAATGGGAAAGAGTAAATGAGGAAGACAGCAACAGTGGGAATTTAAAGCACTAAATTTCCAGAAAGTGGGGATACTATTTATACTGAAACCCCCGGCACTCCAACGGGGGTAAACTCTACTACATTATGAATACTACATGTACAATACCACACAATCTGTACTATGCATACTATGTCACTATGACTACTACATGTACATATAGGTGATACACAATACAGCACAGTCAGAACTATTCATACTATACTATGAATACTACATGTACAATACCATACAATGTGTACTATGCATACTACACCAAGAATACTACATGAAAATATAGGTGATACACAATACAACACAGTGAGAACTATGCATACTACACTATGAATACTACATGTACAGTACCATACAATGTGTATTATGCATACTATACTATGAATACTACATGTACAATACCACATAGTGAGAACTATGCATACTACACTGTGAATACTACATGTCCAAATAGGTGAAACACAATACAACACAGTGAGAACTATGCATACTGTCCTTTCCTCTCCTGTCCCGTAACTTGGAGGTCGTAGGGGCACCATATATTATCGTTTAACCAGCATACTCCATCTTTCTCTGTCCTCAGCAACTCTGATGGCTTCACGCAGTGTCAAACCAGTCCATTCTCGAATGTTGTCCTCCCACCTCTTTTTCGGTCTCCCTCTTCTTCTACCTCCTTGCACTGTGCCTTGCAGAATGGTCTTTGCAAGGCCTGATGATCTGGTGACGTTGCCATACCATCGGAGTTTCCGTTTCTTCACCACTGTGAGCAGGTCCAATGTCCAGGTGTTGTCTTATGGCTTGTGTGATGGTTTGTCGGACTTTGTCGTTGGTGATGCGTTGGGTATAGGAAATGCCCAGAAGCCTTCTGTAGCACCTCATCTCCATGCTTTGTATTCTTCGTTGGAAATCTGCTGTGAGGGTCCATGCTTTGTAAGCATATAGGAAGATGGAGATGACAAGGGAGCGCAGCAGTCTTACTTTGGAATGTAGACTGTAGATTATGCATACTACACTATGAATACTACATGTACAATATCACACAATGTATACTATGTATATTACACTATGACTACTACATGTACATATAGGTGATACACAATACAGCACAGTGCATACTACCCTAAGAATACTACATGTACATAAAGGTGATACACAATAAAACACAGTGAGCACTATGCATACTACACTATTAATGCTACACGTACAATACCACACAATGTGTACTATGCATATTACACTATGAATACTACATGTATATAGATGATACACAATACAACGCAGTGAGAACTAAACATACCCCACTATGAATACTTAATGTACAATAGATGATACACAATACAACACTATGAATACCACATGTACAATAGGTGATACACAGTACAACACAGTGAGAACTATGCATGCTACACATTGAATACTACGCCTCCTCCTCTTTCTCCTGCTAAGCTGTTTTCACCTCCTCTTTGTGCATCTTCCTCCTGGTACCGTCTCTACTCCTCTTTCTACCATCCCTCCTACTACTTCTAATATACTTACCACTCCTCCTCCTATGCACTGTTCCTGTTCCTCCTTCTAGTACTCTTCATAACTCCTCTTACTACCACTATTCCTCCTACTCTTTCTAGTATGGCTGTTCCTCTGTCTCATACAATTAAAATATATCCTCCTGCTATAGTACTCCTCCTCCTAATACTAACAGTCCTCCTCATGAAAGTACTATTCCCCCTGCTCTTCCACCTTGTGCTCTTTTTACTCCTCCTCCTCACACAACTCCTTCCCCTCCTCCTCTTATTATTCTTCCTCCTACTCTAAATTTTTCTCCTTCTACTCTTAGTACCTTTCCTACGCCTCTTAGTACCCTTGCTATTCCTCTTACTAACATGCTACCTCCTACTCTTAGTACACTTACTACGCCTCTTAATACCCTTGCTGTTCCTCTTACTAACATGCTACTTCCTCCTCGTGGTACACATTAAATAAAATCATTTTCTTTTACCTTTAACACACAGAGCATCCTTCTTCTTATAAGGTCCATTAAAAAACACAACTAGATACATCAAATGTTACTAATTCACAATAGCACAAAACACTCCATTTACATTTGTTTTAAAAATATAGAACATTCATTGCTACAATGATTGTTAATTCACTGTAAAGAACCACTGTTAACATAAATGGTAATTCACGTTATAACATTATTTTAATAGAATAAAGATGAATATTACTTGTAGTTGTTTGGCACCTAAACAAACCCCTTTCATTGTTTCAGGAAAAATATATTCCATTTACTGCCACAATGAATGCTAATACTCCGTAGTGGAAGAAACACTCTTTTGAACAATAAAACAGTTAATTCACAGTAGCAAAACATTCAATTCATATGTGAGAGAGTGCGTTCGCATGGGTGTGAGCGCATGCAAGTTTTGTAGTATGTTTGTGAGTGTGTTCGGTGGTTGAGACAAAGTAATTAATAGTTAAGAAGAAACTAATTGGTGTGCACGAGAAAACGACACGTGGAAATAATATTGTGAGTTGTGATAACGAAAAGTATTGATATATAAGGGATGTTTTATATGAATTGGAAAAAGGCGAGAGGAAAGGAATGTACTTCGATTGATTCTGCCCTTTTTTCCAACTTTTTCCAACCTTACTACACATACCCTAAAAAACCCAGTCTATCCAATGTTACATCAATCCACAGTAGAACAAGCACTCCATTCATTGCTATTTAAGAGAAATACTAAATCTCCTTTAAGCTAGCATAAGGTCAATGTTAATTTAGAGTGTAGCAAACACACTACATTCACAGTTTAAAAGCTATACTTCATTCACTAGTATTATCAATGTAAACCGACACATCTGAGTTCAAACGTAATTCAGGTACATCCACACTGTTGCTATGATAAGAATTCGAAAAACTAAGATCATTCACTGGTTGGAATGTCATGTTACTGTTCATGTTCACAGTGACCAAACACTTGTTAACCAATACTGTTACTGGAGATCATTATTGTGCCACTGCACTGTAGACCTAAACTTATTGATCCAAAGGTAAAATATCATGTGTAGTGGGTGATGATGTCTTTGTGTTTTTATTTTGACGTGGCAACATTGAAACTTGTGGTGGAGAGAGGAATCAAGTCTAACACAAGTGAACAGAACAGAGCAGTGTGTATGGTTGTGTCAACATATGTTATGTGAAATAACATTTACGTAGTTGTATCGCAGCCACTGACACTGACACAGTGAAGAGCACTACAGCTAGCAACGTCACAACCACTGACACAGTGAAAAGCACTACAGATAGCAGCGTCACAGCCACTGACACTGACACAGTACTACAGATGACAGAGTCACAGGTCGTAACACATCACACGACTTTCTTCTTTTCTATTGTCCCACCATCCCACAAGCAGACGTCCACAGCCAGTCACACAGACTGACCAAGGTTGTTTATATCCCTGGTCACTGTGGTCAGATGCTGTGAGAAGTTTCCTCCTCTGACCTCCAGATGACTTTTCCAGAACACATTGACGATCTGGACTGGCGATGTAAACATGTCCTGATGTGTCTGCTGTTACTTGACGTGGATGTTTCATCTTGGCATGTGTCAGAGTTTCCATGAGGTGACCGGTGTTTATTTCCACTGTGAACATTGTGTCACTTTCATAGTCCGACACCAGGACTGCGTTCTTCGCAACACATAGATACCGAGGCGAATGCAGTCTTTTCAGTTTGTTGCTGTCAGTGATGGTCCTCACTACGTCACCATTACGTCTGAGAATCTTTATGCTAGCTACGCCCTTGTTGTCATCTCTATCACAACTGACGATGAGAGTTCCATCACTGTGACCAGCAATGCCTGCGTACCTAATGTCAGTTTTGATGCGTGACGTCACAGTAACTGTGCTGGTAACATTAAGCATGTAGATAATAGGCTTCTGCGTTGCCATGGCGACTATCCCGTCGTTCAGCAAGGCAAGTCTATATGGTTTCTCTTTTATCGTGAGAAAGTGGGACACAGTGTTTGGCTGATTCATGTCCAACAACTTCACCTTTAAATTCCACATGTCCGTCATCACCAGTCTCTGACCGTCCTGTGTGCTGATGATGGAACTAATGAAAGGTTTCTCAGTGTCGTCATCACAGGCTGGTGTCATGGCAAACACGCGACGTGGACAGGCCGTTATGGGGTCCACACTGGGTGAGGAAGGAGTGGCAGTGGACATTGTGGTGGTCACAGACTGTGTTGTGCTGCTGTGGCCTGCTTTGATCATGTCTTCTGTCAACACAAAGATACATATACAGTTATAATTACAATGGAGACACATAATGACAATACTGGAACACTGATTGTTTTGATCCATAGCTATATTATTGAAATTAAGCGAGAGAGTGCGAAAAAAAGAAAGAAAGAGAGAGAGAGAGAGAGAGAGAGAGAGAGAGAGAGAGAGAGAGAGAGAGAGAGAGAGAGAGAGAGAGACGCTTTGACGCTTTGATAGTTTATTGTCTATAACTTCACACGTTTTTAAGACAAGGATTCACAATCCCAATAGATTAACACATTAAAACACTACTAAATTAAGACACATAACAGCAAATAAACACAAAAGCAAACCAAGCAAATATTAAAAACACCTCTAGTATTAGAGCCACATGCCTAGAGAATTATTACAATACAAGGACGTACACTGAATTATTAAAAGGAATAAGAATTATCCTAAATACATACCGGTAAAAAAGGTAATAAATAAATTAAAAACGTTATTTAGGAAATGCACTCATTTTCCCACTCTTTTCTTTTCATTTTCCATCTTTTTCATACAGTATCATACTCAGATTTTTACGGGAGACGCAACACACTCATTCCGTCCTTAAATAGGCTACATATTACAGATGTGCATTTGTTCACACAGCCACTCCGTTTGACTAGCAGTTTAATATATTTACATATTTACATAGGATCATCATGTACATCAAGAGCTAATTTCCAACAGTTTGTTTCGCAAACTCATAGCATCAGCAATGTATTTTGCTAGATCAAACACCTTACTTTCATTCTTACATGCCAACAAGAAGGAAATGACGTTCCAAGTTGGGTTATGTTTAATGGACATCAGCATTATGCTTTTCCTTCGTAAATGATCATACGCTTCACAATGAAACAGAAAGTGCAATTCGTCTTCTTCAGCTTTACCACATACTGGGCACTTATTGTTTTCATTCGTTCTGTCTGCAAACCACAATATATTATTTTTAAAACCACATACTCTCAGCCTAAAACGAGTAAAACACTCTCTGTACCAACGATTAGTTAAGAATAAAAGGTATCGCTCGGTATCAAAAAGAGACTTAAAGGAATAGTACCATATTCTTTTGGAATCTCATGTTGGGGAGGAAACGTATCACAAACAGAAAAACGAAGATTGGACAAACAGATAAAAAGGGCTAGTGGGGTGATTGGGAGGGAACAGGATGACATGGCGACGATACATAGCAGACAAGTGACAAAAAAGCTGACTGCAATTTTGGCTGACAGTAACCATCCACTTTTCTTGGAATTTGACTCTCGACGGATAGACAGGAGTGGACGTTTTAGGGCACCAGCGGGAACATCAAATAGGTACAGGAACTCATTCATACCACTTGCCATTCAAGCACATAACAAACAAGTCGGTAGGTCTTACTAAACATACTCTACAACTCTCATGCAGCTTAGTTAGTTTATTTTTTTATTTATTTATTTATTTATTTATTTATTTATTTATTTTTAAAACTGCTTAATTGAAATATCTGCATTATGAAAATATGTCCAAGTGTTTGAAGATCATTAATAATGTATAAATATTTATGTGTGTGTAAAAGAAGAATGAATGGACATGTTTAATTGACAGACAATGTAATTTCCATGCTTTTGGATTAATAAAGTAATATCTTATCTTATCTTATCTTATCTTATCTTATATTTGTCATTGTTCTCTATTTCTGAATGCCAGTTCTGCATGAAGCATGAAATGAGCCTGTCTTTAAATTCGAAAACGAAACGTGATTCTTGTCCCACACCCTGACTTAGCCAAACAATTCCAAACCCATTTTCCATTAATATTCTTTTTATCCCTGCAACCCAGTTCAGTTTTCCTTTCTCGTGTTGATTCAGCATCATATCATAAGCCTGCCTACAGAGTCTGGCACTCGGAAGACGCATTAATTTCAACCAATACTTCACACATCTCACATGGATTCTGATGTACAATGGATATCTTCCGGTCTCCCCGTAAACCATATTATTAGAAGCATGCAAGTGTATAGATAAAAACCTCTTCAGGGCGAAAGTGTATACCTTTTCTATATTGTTTGCACTCTCGTCAAAACCCCATACTTCTGCTGCATATGTCAGAATTGGCTCTATCTGAGTGTCAAACAATTTCCAAAACAAAGTCAGGTCATTGGTGTCAAGCTTTCTGAGAGATCGGAGTATTTCCATGACCCCTTTTCTACCTTTTCTGCACACTTCCTGCAGGGCCGAATTCATACTTAATTTAGTAGTAAATGTCATTCCCAAATATGTGTATGAGTTTGTTACCTTTACTTCCTCTCCCCCATAGAACCACTTCTCTTTTCGTGCTAGATGTCCTCCCTTTCTAAACACCATAACGTTTGTCTTATCCAAATTGACAGTGAGATAAAGCCTGTCAGCTTCATATTTGAGACAGTCTAGCTGGTGTTGCAAGCCTACAATTGTGTCCGACATGAGAATCACATCGTCTGCAAATAAAAGCAAAAAGATTTCAACTGCTCCTGGAACCAGCTGGATTCCATGTTTACCTTTCTTAGATAATTCTACAGCTAGCTCATTTATAAAGAATGAAAACATTTTCGGGCTTAGGAGACAGCCCTGCTTGACTCCGATTGGACACTCAAAATAATCAGAATACACGCCTTTATCTCTTACACATGCAAGTACAGCGCTGTACACACTTCGCAAAGCAAAATACAGTTTACTGTTGACTCCAGCTCTGCGTAACACATGCCACAATCTGTTTCTGTCAACCGAGTCAAATGCCTTTTTAAAATCAACAAAAGCGACATACAATTTTGCATTTTTCTCTAAGTATCGCTGCACCACGGCGAACAAAGTAAAAATGTGGTCTATGGTGCTGTAACCTGCTCTAAAGCCTGCCTGTTCCTCTACTATTTTCTCGTTTTGTTCAGCCCATTGTGTTAGCCTTTTGTTTAAAATATGCGTATACACTTTGCCAACAATGCTAGTTAATGAAATTCCCCTGTAGTTATCAGGGATATTCACATCCCCCTTTTTATGAATTGGTACAATGATAGACTTTGACCACTCCATTGGAAATGTACCGCTATCAAACAAATAATTAAAAAGACTGATCAGATAATCAGCAACTGCATCTCCACCATTCTTCAGCATTTCTGAAACTATTTTGTCTGGACCCGCGCTCTTTCCAGCTTTAAGGTTACCAATGCTGGCATAAACCTCATCCCTTGAAATAGCCTGGGTGAATAGTGGATCATATTG
The DNA here is from genome assembly GCA_036898135.1 of Oncomelania hupensis. NCBI lineage: Eukaryota > Metazoa > Mollusca > Gastropoda > Littorinimorpha > Pomatiopsidae > Oncomelania > Oncomelania hupensis. Next base: position 56,345,892 of record CM072520.1, read on the forward strand.
TTCAGATTCCATATTTTGATCATTACAATCTTCATCATCTGTCTGGGCTTCACTCTGCTGTACATTAAAAACCTGAAAAAAGTGTTCATACCACTGGTCTTTAGTGATGTCATTATAAATAACAGATTTCTTATTTACTAATCGTATTGTCTGCCAAAACACCTTGGGGTCATTAATGGACTGTTTCAATTTTGTTAACCTAATTTGGTCAAATTCTCGTTTCTTTCCTCTCAAAAGTTGTCTATACTCTTTTCTCTCTCTAACATATTCCTCCCTCTTTTCTCGGCTATCTGTCCCAGCCCGCTGGAAAGCACGCAGCAGCTTTCTCAAGCGAGACTTCTTCTGCGTACTCTCCATCAAACCAGTCTTGCTTTTTGTTGCTTTTCTTTCCAACCGTTCTTATCATGCATGCTGCTGCACCACACATTGCCGATGCGAACACGTCTATTGATTTATCAACGTTTTCCCGTAATAATGTGCGAGCATTCTGCATTTGTTCTTGGAAGTAATTAGAATTAATTTCATCTTTGAAAGTTTGCATAAAATTATCAGCCCACACAATGCGCTCTTCACCACTGGGTCTAACCTCTTCTGAGCCCGGTCTGCAATGCTTTACTGATATCCTGAACTCTACTGGAAGATGCCAAGACTGGATATGATCTTTAACCTTTAAGGAGCAGGAATGGGTCAAAATTAAGTCTTCGGATAAAACAAAATAGTCAACAACACTACAACCATGTGGTGACACGTAAGTGTATTCCCCTCCAACATCCCCCTCACTGCTACCGTTTGCTATGATACAATCAAACAGAAAACACAAATTCAGCAGTGAACTGCCGAACGAGTTTACAACTTGATCCTTCGATCGTCTCACCGTGCCTACATCATTATCATCAAGATCGGGTGAGTAATTCAACATGTCCTCTCTGTGAGGCTGTTCAAGACCAGTTCTAGCATTTAAATCACCAAATATAAACAAGTGACAATTTTCAGTATGCATTAAATTACTCAGCAATTCTTCTAAAATGACTACTCCATCATTAAGGTTTTTGTTGTTTTACGCTGGGCTATTTTCAGGCGGAATATAACATGCCAGTAGAAGTACATCTTTGTCAGCTCCAAAAACACATTTATCTATTTTTACTGCAACTATATTGTCGCAGTCTACGTTCACTTGCGTTAAAAATCTAGCAAAGCAGTTTTTTACCAAAAGTAAAACCCCACCCGAATTTCTGCCTTTATGTTTCTTAGCCGGTGCTACTAGTTTTAAGAAATCCGTAAAAATTCCAGTAAAATCGAACCCTTTGTCCGCCCATGTTTCGGTCAAGCAAACAAAATGAAAACTTGAAACGTAACTTACGAAGGAGGGATCACTTAACTTTACTGGCAAGTTTTCAACATTATAGGTAAGGAATGTAAGCTTGTGATTGTGTTCATGATGATCCTGCCTGTCCTATTGTTTGTGTCTTTCCGAACGCCTCACCCATGAACCGATGCCTTGTTGCTCGTTGCTGCCCCTCTGCCTTGCACCTTCCCCACTGCCATTGCCGCCTTCTCCACCTGTAGCTCTAACTCTGGTGGTTCGGTCACCCATGGCGCCACCACCAACAACGCCAGCTCTGTCGCCTTCAGTGCCATCCCCAGTAGCGCCAACTTCTGCAACGCCATCACCAGTCACGCCAACTTCCGCTGCGTCAACTTCCGCAGCTCCCACTTCTGTAACACCATCTCTAGTAGCGCCAACTTCTGTAGCGCCATCACCAGTAGCACCATCTTCTGTGGCACCAGTTCTGTCGCCTCTCTCTCCAGCTCTGTCGTCGTCGCCTTCTCTGCCGGTGCTGAAGTGGCTCTGTCTGTCGCAAGACACTCCTCTTCTATCTGTTCGACTGTCCTGGGTTGACCCGTTTCCTTGTTCGCCTTCTTTGCTCTGTTTATGGCGTCGCCTGGGTCGGGTGTCTGCTTGTTGGTCTCGAGGTTCAGCAACTACTAGTTTGCCATTTTTGAAGAACGTTACCTTGCCGTCTTTTCTGGCCTGTGCCGCTATTTGTGCTTGAGCCTTGGTGAAGTCGTTGGCGATCCTTACCCCTTTCTCCTCCAGCTTGCCACGGAACTTCTTGTCTGTGATGACGGCCATTTTGTTACGCCGAGTGGTAAACTTCACCATCATTGTTCTTGGTTCACTTCCTCTGCCTCTGCCTATTCTGTGTGCACTGATGATATCTTCTGTTGACCATGTCTTGGGTTTTTGTGCCACGCTATTCAGAGTGTTTACCACTTTCTGTATACAGGCGTTTCCGTCTTCTGCTTCTTCTCCCTCTGGAACGCCAAACATTCGCAAGTTGTCTCGTCTGTCTGCGTCTTCCTGCTTGTCCACCTCTGACTTCAATTTCTCGATGGTTACTGCTATGTTTTGAATTGTCTGCTGTAGACTGTCAATGCTGTGCACACTTTCACCCGCCGCAATCCTCACTTCTGCAATGTCGTCAGTCATGCCAGCCAGCGCCTCTGTAAACTTCTTGTTTTCTGTTTCTAATCTGCCACATCGCCTGTCTATTATTTCATATTTCTCCTGCACGATGTCAAAGTCTGCTCGCAAACTGTTCAAATTCTGCCGCATGCCGCTCATGTCAGTCCTCATCTCTCTAATCTCCTGCAGGATCAATCTTCCGACATCTACCGATACGTCATTGTTCGTTTCCATCTTCTTATTTGTTTCAGTGGTGCTGCTGCCGCTCAGTGTACTTGTTCTAGGACCTGGGTTCATTTCAATATCGCCACAGCAAAGCAAGAGTGTTGTCACAAATACAAAGAATACAATGTCTAACCTGTTGCGAATCACGATTACTTTTGCTTTTATCTTGCGAGCGAAGTTGGCTCTTTTTATCATGAAGCTGATAAAAGTGCTCACAAAACGTCCACACGATGTGCAAAATTCAAGATTATGTACAGGCATTTTGCTGACTGGCCGGCTTACAAAGAATAGTGCTCACTCCTTTTGTCACCCAGTTACTTGACTTAGTCGCTGTGCCGAGCTCTACGAACTGGATCCAACCTGTGTTTTTACTCCAGGATGCCGTCCGAGATTTTTTAAAGTCCACTAGGCCTACTTTCTGTTTTTTTTCCAAAGTCCAGCCAGAAGAGAGAAAATGAAAGAACAAAATCAATTATGTCCACTCAATGTCTACTTGCCCGTTATATGTGTTGTCTTGTACTTGTCGTTATACTAACCGAGGGTTGTTTGTTACTCGTCTTTCTCCCTCCTGTCCACTGTGGTGTTTTCTTTCGTCCTATGTAGCTTGTCTAGTACTATAACTTGCTGTATCCTTCTGTAGGCCCACTGGAACCAGAAGATGAAGGGCTTCTTGTCTAAGACTTCCAGTCACTACATGCAAAGTAGCAACAAATGATTGATTGAAAAGTCACTTTTCTTCTTTGCCTCAATACTTCAACATATAGGCAAAGTATGCACTGCAAATATTAGTAATACAGTAGTACTGTAGCAGTAATCACTGTTCAGCGAGAGCTCTGAAAAAACACGTCCGATCGCCTCAACTGTCGCAGTGCGCATCCGAGAGGGAGAGAGAGAGAGCGAGAGAGAACACAAGCAGGAAGATATATGACGGCCTACTGGTGCCAAAACCTGATAATTACAAACATCATAATATAATTACAATAATTATCGTGTGATGATTACACATATCAAGGGATAATTACCATTATCATTGAAAAATTGCAAATATTTTCGCGTCATCTTGTTTAATGTTTAGTTTCGGCTCTAGCAATTGATCTGGAAATGCGCCAAAAAACAAAATAATTATCACATAATAATTATATTGTTTTACTTGATAATTATAATTTTTACTTGATCATGCTTATTTTGGGCTAAGGCGACATGCTAGCGCCAAAACCTGCATTTACAGGTATCAGTGATGATGTTAGATATCTAATGAAACTTGGAATTATCAGGTTTTTCACTAGTAGGCCGTCAATGCTACTTTTACTTATTTATTGATATTTGTAATTATCCCATAAGATTTGTAGTTATCTGGTTTTGGCGCTAGGAAGGCATGACAAATACTGATATTTATTAATTAACACTGTAGATTGTCGGTAACTATGTAATCTACACAGAACACGTGTTAATGTCAATTATCTGGTGATACTGGTAACTCTGTAAACTACACAGAACACGTATTAATGACAATTATCTGGTGATACTGGTAACTCTGTAAACTACACAGAACACGTGTTAATGTCAATTATCTGGTGATACTGGTAACTCTGTAAACTACACAGAACACGTGTTAATGTCAATTATCTGGTGATACTGGTAACTCTGTAAACTACACAGAACACGTGTTAATGACAATTATCTGGTGATACTGGTATCTCTGTAAACTACACAGAACACGTGTTAATGTCAATTATCTGGTGATACTGGTAACTCTCGGTATCTCTGTAAACTACACAGAACACGTGTTAATGTCAATTATCTGGTGATACTTGTATCTCTGTAAACTACACAGAACACGTGTTAATGTCAATTATCTGGTGATACTGGTATCTCTGTAAACTACACAGAACACGTGTTAATGACAATTATCTGGTGATACTGGTATCTCTGTAAACTACACAGAACACGTGTTAATGACAATTATCTGGTGATACTGGTAACTCTGTAAACTACACAGAACACGTGCTAATGTCAGTTATATGTGTTACACTCGTTGTTTGTTGTTATCAGTAGTTGATTTAGCCCCAATGTTTGAATCCTGATAAATGTAACTCGGATTCGTTTATCCACGCAACTTGTTCACTCAGCAACAAGGCAGGAGTCGTCGTATGAAGTTTTCCATCTTTATTCAGTAAACATCAACAACTGCATACAATCGCTCAAATAGCTTTTCACTTTCTCTCCTACAACTTTTAACTTTCGACTCAAACTGTGCGGTACATATATAGTCTCTCTATACTCGAGAGAACGTTCGAACATTCGGGTGCGCCACAACCACAACCAATCAGAACGAACTTCGTCATCACTGTCTCACGTCATATAACCTTATTTTGGTTGGAAGCGTCTCGTGGTTACCACTAGATCTTTCCACAAGCTTCGATCAACAGTAAACAAGCAACCCTAGAAAATTCTCCAACAATATCGACCAACGAAAATCATCAACATTATACCAAGCTTCTTCTAACAATAATGCAAACTCAAATCAAAGGTAAATACACTCTGTTACTGAATGCTTTCTTTTTAAAACAAAACGATCAGATTTATCGTGCGCGTCTCACACGTACTATCGTGCGCGTTTCAACGTAACTGTTACACTCGTGATGTTGGTGTTTTTCTATCAGTAGTTGATTCAGCCCCAATGCTAACTCCTGATAAGTGTAACTCGGATTCGTTTATCCACGCAACCCGTTCAATCATCAACAAGGCTGGAGTCGTCGTATGAAGATTTCCACTTTTATTCAGCACACATCAACAACTGCATACAATCGCTCAATCACTTTTCACTTTCTCCTTACTATCCACCGAGCATCCAATATATAGTTTTTCTCTCAACTCCAGATAACGTCAGAATGTTCCCGATTACGCTTTACAACCAATCAAACTAAATTTCGTCATCACTGTCTTACGTCATACAACATTCTTTTTGGTCCAAGAATGTTCTCAAATATCTACACCTAACGCGAAGTTTCGATCGATAGTAAATCACAGGCTGTGAAGTCCGTAGGCCTCGCCTCAATTACATACTATACATAGAATGTTCACCACTCCTCAACGTCCGGTTTACGACTGACCCCCCAAAAACGCCTTTCCTACCTTTTGTCCACTTCAAACTCAAACGGAGGGGCCAGACGAATCACAAACACTCATAGCAACACATTCGTATCACTTCCAACGATGTCGGCTCCAAATTCACTGCGAATTTGGTTAAGAAAACGCAGTCACATAAGCTGGTTCAAATGTGGACACGACGCCTGGACACGACGCCGCGAGTCAATCCCAATATATATATGCAACCTATGGCTAAACGTATCATAAAAGCAATATAGCATTATTGCCAATGTGGTTGAACAAAACAAACACTCAATTCATTCTTCTACAACACACAACCATACATTTGTTAAAACAGGGCAAAGGGACCCTTCTCTCAATTTAGAAAGGGAGAGAGGGAGAGAGAGAGAGAGAGAGAGAGAGAGAGAGAGAGAGAGAGAGAGAGAGAGAGAGAGAGAGAGAGAGAGAGAGAGAGAGAGAGAGAGAGAGAGAGAGAAAGAGGCCACAGTCACAGAATGATAACACCCACCACACATGTTTAGTAGGTCACTCATCTGCCTCATCATTGACGTCACCTCTTCGACGACTTCAGAAGACTTATGTCTACCGATGACTTCACGAATACGTTGTTGCATAGCGTCCATCTTGACTTTCAGGCAAAAGTCATCGTCGGTGATTGTACCTTCGAAGGAATGTGGGTCGAGGTCATGATTGGCAGTGACGCGGAAGAGAGGCAATACGTTGATGTAGGTTTGTAGGAGTTGTTGCTGTGCTTGAGCTAGTGTCAGCAGGTGCTGGACACGAAACACGACGTCACTAAAAACTGTCAACAATCTGTTTTGATCTGTGAGTGCTTCCTGCATCAGCTTGATCTCTTCCGCCACCCACAGCTTCCAGTCTTTGCTATCAAGTGACTGTTCACTTGACAGTGAATGGTCCAGAGGGTTGCTGAGGCATTCTATTGATTCCGTGGAAGAAGCGGAGGAGGTCCTAGGTCTGGGGTTCTGACAAGACACTAATGGCACGTTATGCACGGCTTGGGGCAGCGTTTGCAGTACATGGTCTTTGGACATTCGCTGCTTTCTGTGACCCTTGGTACAGCGATCGCAATAGTATTCCTGACAATCGTGACACAGCGTGGTGGCGCCACAATTGTCACATATGAGGCATCTTATATGACCTTGACTTCTTAGCTGTTGATTTACGAGATGAAACAAGACAGGGTCCGTCCCAAGCTGATGGACGAGGCTAATAAAATCCGGGTACTTGAGGAGGGGAAGGGTTTGTTCACAGATGTGACAGGTGAGCTGGGAGCCGTAGTGGTCACGCAGGCATTTTCTACATGTAAGATGGCCACAGGGAAGGAGGAGAGCTCCCACACACAATGACTCACACTGTGGGCAGTCACTGACCTTTAAACTGTTGGAGGGTGAGGGAGTGATGGAGGAGGTAGTGGACAAACCGGCGGCCATCTTGGACGAGATCAGTCTTCACACAATCTGCCACAGTTTACACTTCACCATTACCTGTAAGTTCACCAAGGTGCTTGTACACTGTTTACCATTGATATGTTCGTTCACCAAGGTGATTGCACACTGTTCACCATTGAACTGTTCGTTCACCAAGGTGATTGTACACTGTTCACCATTTATCCACCTTGTAACGCACATTACACTATCTTGCTGCTATGTATTTCCCCGCTGTCTGTTAAGTCTTCCAACTCTGCCTGTCTACAATGTTATTAATATTTTCACTCCACGTTCGCTTCTCTACCTTGCAGACTGAACGAAAGCTTTAACATTGAAACACCGAACAATATAGGTTTGCTGTGTTACTGGCAACCACATAAATATTGATCCAATGATAAAAGCATTTCAGCGAGTTGTGACGTCACAGGGCTTGCATGCGGAATAAAAGATATTCTTTGACTTGCGTTGAATCAGACGGTGCCAGTCTAGTTCTAGATCGACAGACATATTTACTTAAAGGGACCAACTTCACACATTTTAGAGCCACAGACCCTTTTCACAGTCAAAGCAAGCATTGTCCGATTGGAAATAAAGAAAATTAAACGACATATCATTTTGTCTTTTAAAATATGATTTTGATATGAATCGATATTTTCGTTTGTTTGTGTGAATGTATAGCATCAAGATTGATTTTAAAATTAGCACAGCTGTAAATATAGGAAATTCACAGAAGTCGTCTGTAGCACCTCATATTCATGCTTTATATTCGTCTTTGTAGGTCTGCTGTGAGGGTCCACGTAAGAGCATATGAAGAAAGAGATGACAACTGAGTGCAGCAGCCTTACCTTGGAATGTAGACTGATGGTTCTATCTTTCCAAATGGGCTTGAATCTTGTCAGGGCAGCAGTTGTTTGGGCTATCCTGTAGGGGACTTTCTGTCGGGGCACATTGTCGGATACCATTGCTCCTACATATTTGAAGCTGTGCACCGTGTTGAGGGATATGGCCATGTTACCAGAGCATCAGGCCTTGCAAACCTTGCAAAACCCTCCTGCGAGGTGTAGTGGTGTTGGATGTTGTATTGGAGAGAAAAGACGAAGTGATGATGATGGAGCTTATGGTGAAGAATTTTCTCTCTCTCTCTCTCTCTCTCTCTCTCTCTCTCTCTCTCTCTCTCTCTCTCTCTCTCTCTCTCTCTCTCTCTCTCTCTCTCTCTCTCTCTCTCTCTCTCCCCAACGCCAGTTCGTTGATGATCGTTGAAAAGTTTTATTTCGAAGCGCATCATACTAAGAGAGAGCAAAAGCAAATGCTCGTGGAGATAACAGCTACATTCTGCCCTGTGCTGTGTGTTCTGCTCTTCTCCCGTTCTCTTTCTGTGTGCCCCAGCTCTCTGTGTGTCTGACTCGTTCTTCTCCGAAACGGGTAGGTAGGTAGGTGGGTAGATTAAAGTCCCGCGTCACAATCGCGAATACTCCGAAACATTGCACGGTGCGTGCTTTTATGTGAGATAGCAGACCGCACTGAAACAGATGATGATGAGTGAATGTTCGGCTCTCTCTGAAATTTGTGTTAGTCATTAATCTTTATTTTACGTAGAATGCTTAAAACGCTAACGAATACTATACAAATCATATATTGGCGGAAACGCGGAAATAGGACCTTTCTACTGATATAATAATATCGGACCTATCTGCTACGAATTAAAAATAATACGCAATTTAAGAGGGAGTTGGCATCGGAAAATATCACACTTAAGGTGTTACAGTGGAAAATCTTTGCTATCGTATCAACGACAATTATGTTCTTATCATGTGCTAATCTGAAGAGCTGATGCCCCGGCCGAGCTCGTATCAGCGGCGGCTTCGCCCCCAACAGTGCGGTGTCTTTATCAACGTGATAGGCATCGCGCTATTCTAAACATCGCGCTGTCAGTCAAAACTGCTACATAAATCACAAATAAAGTTTATATATTCTAATAGAGAATGTAATGCTGCGTCTAAGGGTTATATGCTTTAAGGGATCTGAAAAGTATATATTAAATTGTTGCATACAGCTAGTTTAAACATAATAGAGACAGAGTACACGGCCTGCGTATCGTAATGGTCAGAAATTTTTTGTAGCCAGCCCGGCTACATTTCACCCCGACTCTTTCAAAGCTCAGCGTCCGCGCTGAGAAAACCATCGTATCTTAAGACAACCAGACACCAAACTTTGGACGCATTGTCCAGATTCAACTGCATCATTTTTAGATGCCAATTTCAAAGGCAATGGAATGGGCTTTTACCTAAGAGTGGAAAACAGCGATTGTCAAGTATATTGTTCGCTCATCGTTACCAAAGCCAGAGTAGGTCCCAGAAAGGTTATCAGTGTTCCTCGTCTTGAGCTGACAGCAGCTTTAGTGGCTGCTGAGATTGGTAATGCAATCAAACAAGAACTCAGAATCAAGAGTGACAAGGAATTCTGCTGGACCGACTCTAGAGTTGTACTCAAGGTGGAAAAAAGAATACATCAAGAGTGACAAGGAATTCTGCTGGACCGACTCTAGAGTTGTACTCAAGGTGGAAAAAAGAATGCATCAAGAGTGACAAGGAATTCTGCTGGACCGACTCTAGAGTTGTACTCAAGGTGGAAAAAAGAATACATCAAGAGTGACAAGGAATTCTGCTGGACCGACTCTAGAGTTGTACTCAAGGTGGAAAAAAGAATGCATCAAGAGTGACAAGGAATTCTGCTGGACCGACTCTAGAGTTGTACTCAAGGTGGAAAAAAGAATACATCAAGAGTGACAAGGAATTCTGCTGGACCGACTCTAGAGTTGTACTCAAGGTGGAAAAAAGAATACATCAAGAGTGACAAGGAATTCTGCTGGACCGACTCTAGAGTTGTACTCAAGGTGGAAAAAAGAATACATCAAGAGTGACAAGGAATTCTGCTGGACCGACTCTAGAGTTGTACTCAAGGTGGAAAAAAGAATGCGTCAAGAGTGACAAGGAATTCTGCTGGACCGACTGTAGAGTTGTACTCAAGGTGGAAAAAAGAATGCATCAAGAGTGACAAGGAATTCTGCTGGACCGACTGCAGAGTTGTACTCAAGGTGGAAAAAAGAATACATCAAGAGTGACAAGGAATTATGCTGGACCGACTGTAGAGTTGTACTCAAGGTGGAAAAAAGAATACATCAAGAGTGACAAGGAATTCTGCTGGACCGACTCTAGAGTTGTACTTGGATACATTGACAACGAAGCACGAAAGTTTCACGTGTTCGTTGCTAACCATGTTCAGAAAATCAGAGAACTTACCAACCCACGTCAGTGGTATAACGTTGCCTCAGATGTCAATCCTGCAGATTACGCCTCACGTGCTCTCAGTGTATCAGAGATTCTTTACTTAAGATGGTTCTCTGGGCCTGACTTTCTCTGGAAAAAGCTCAGTTTGCCTGCACATTCTTGCCCTGAACTCCATCCCGAAGACCCAGAGATCCGGGCAACTTGCTTAGAGACTATAACCGCTCTCTTACCCTTTGACCTTGAAGCAAGAATTGCCCGATTCGCAAACTGGAGTCTGGCAGTACGCGTTGTGGCTAGAATTTTACGACTAGCTAAGACCCTACAAGACAAAGTCAGCACCCATGATCTAACAGTGGAAGAAGTACAAAAGGCAGAGTTAACAATCATCCGAAGCACACAGTCTCAGTGGCTGTCCACAGAGAAGAAGTATGTTTCAGCAGGAGGTAGACTACCCAACACAAACAAACTACATCAAGCTGAACCATTCCTGCAAGATAGAATACTGGGAGGTTGAGGAAAGGTTCTCTCTGCATTAACGAAACGCATCCCATCATTCTTCCCATAAAGTCTCATGTCACAAGACTGTTGATCGCACATTGCCATGAAAGAATCAAACACCAAGGCAGAGGGATGACCTTAAATGAAATTAGGTCACAAGGTTATTGGATCATCAGCAGCTCCAGGCAGGTTGCCAAGTTCATCAAAAAATGTATAACATGTAGAAAGCTGCGTGGCCCAAACCAAGAGCAAAAAATGGCTGATCTACCAAAGCAACGAATTGAACCATCTCCCCCATTCACCTATGTAGGAATGGATTGCTTTGACCCCTTCCTGGTCAAAAATGGTAGAAGAGAGGTGAAGCGCTACGGCCTGCTCTTCACTTGCTTTTGCTCAAGAGCCATTGACATTGAAGTGCTTGATGATCTTTCCACTGATGCTTTCATCAACGGACTGCGCTGCTTCATTGCAATTCGAGGTGCTATCCAACAGATTAACTCAGATCAAGGTACACGCTTTGTGGGAGCTGACAGTGAACTGATGATCTCCATGAAAGAAATGGACAAAGACAAAATTAAATGCTTCCTGATGGAAAATCAGTCTGGAACTATAGCAATAATCATATAATGTAATGTAATGATGGAAAATCAGTGCCATTTCAACTTCAACACTCCATGCGCAAGCCATGCCGGAGGTTTGTGGGAAAGACAGATACGTACAGTTAAGTCTGTTTTGAATGCAACCGTAACTCTCTGTCCTGTAAGACTAGATGACTCATCTCTCCGAACTCTGTTCTACGAAACCATAGCAATCGTGAATTCCCGTCCTCTCACGGCCATTAACCAGAGTGATCCAACCTTTCCACAACCTTTAACACCAAATCACATGTTGACCATGAAGTCCAAGGTTTCTATCCCTCCTCCAGGAAACTTCATGAAAGAAGACTTGTACTTGAGGAAACGTTGGCGTCTTGTACAGTTCCTGGTTGAACAGTTTTGGTCAAGGTGGAAAAAAGAATACATCTCTGGTATCTCTCAGCGTCACAAATGGCTTCACCCCAGAAGAAACCGTATGGTGGGAGATATTGTTCTCATGACAGATCAGGATGTTGCTCGTAACCAGTGGCCTTTAGGTAGAGTCGTTGAAGCCCCCAAAGACGATGGTGGTCTAGTGAGACATGTCAAACTGAGTGTTGCCACGAAAGACTTAAACATTAAGGGTAGAAGAAGGAGCAAGACCTCAGTGTTAGAACGACCAGTTCAGAAACGTGTCGTCATTCTTGAAGCAGAGTAATTGTACAGACAAATGATAGCATTGGCAGATCGGAATAGCGTTAGCTGCTTATTGAACACAAATGATGCAACAGTAAATTCGTAACCAGAGACTTTACTTCAACTATTGTAGATTAATGTATAAACATTGTCCGCCCCAAGTAGTGTGATGTTGTCTTATGTTTGATTGTTTTTTTTATATTTTGAATTTCCAGTATTTATTAATTCAATGCCATTTTACCGTTTATAATCAATTTGTACTTTATACATAGTGATAAATCCTGGAAATTGGTGGGAGTGTAACGGCCGCAAAGTGTTGGCAAGTTTAATTTCAGTGTTAAGTCATTATTTATTGTATTCTAATAAATGTATTTTCCCTTATAAATATAGTAGTATAAATTAAAAGTTAGTGTGAATGTATATTTATTTAAAGGTTAGTGTGTTTTAGACGGCGGCGAAAGGTACGTTGTGTAGACGATCATTTCATTTTTTAGTCACTTCCGCCCAGCACTTAAAAGACAAGAGTTGTTGATGCAGATGGGCCTCCTTTGTACATTTAAAGTTCCAATCGGATATCAGTTAAAACCTATAAATGCATTGTCACACTAGACCCCAAAAAAGTTTTGATGGTGTGTGGAGGTGTGTAAAGCAGTATATTCAGTATGCAGAATTCATCAATAAAACCAAACACACAATACACAGCAGTTCTGACTTTTATTTCGGTCTAAAGGTGTGGCAGTGACAATGACCAACAGCGGCGCGCAGCATGGCTGTTTATTACCCCCAGCTCTCTTCACCTTTTGCACAGCCCACTACAGATGAAGGATAGATAGATATTCAGTGTTTAGGGCCCAGCAGACTGCCAAGAGCCAAATCAGGACCAATCCGATGAAGGATGATGAAGAGCTGCAAATACATTTGTCTGACCACACCTCAATCACAGGCATGGTGACAGGAGGCGAATCTGCATAAACAGGCGTCATCATCATCATCATCATCATCATCATCATCATCATCATCATCATCATCATCATCATCATCATCATCATCGTGGTCCTGCTGGACCCTATAAACATTAACTATCTATCTATCTATCTATCTATCTATCTATCTATCTATCTATCTATCTATCTATCTATCTATCTATCTATCTATCTATCTATCTATCTATCTATCTATCTATCTATCTATCTATCTATCTGTCTGTCTATCTATCTATTTATCATCATCGTCACTTGTCGTCAACATCGGCATCATCTCACGTCGTCGTCATCATCATCATTACCGGTCTGTCGCCAAAGAATAGTTGATGTGTCGTCATCATCGTCGGCATCTTATTATTATTGTTTTGCATGACTGGAAGCAAATTTTCCAATGTAAACTTTTGGACGAATAAATCTCTTATATCTTATGTCTCTTAGGTCTTATCTTATCTCGTAACTCGAAGGTCTTTGGGGCACCACAAATAATCGTGTAAACGCGTACTCCATCTTTCTCTGTCCTCATCAACCCTCATAGATTTATTCAAAGTCAGGCAGTCCAATCTCGAGTGTTATCTTCCCACCTCTTTTTGTTTCTTTCTCTTCTTCTGCCTCATTGCACCGTGCATTTTATGATGGTCTTTGCAAGGTTTGCAATGCCTGATGCTATGGTGGCGTGGCCATATCCCTCAACACGGTGCATGTAGGAAATTGTATCAGACAATGGGTCGCGACAGAAAGTCCTCTACAGGATAGCACAAATAACTGCTGCCCTGACAAGATTGAAGCCCATTTGGAAAGACATGACCATCAGTCTACACTCCAAGGTACGGTTTCAGCACTCCATTGTCATCTCCATCTTCCTGTACTCTTGCGAAACATGGACCCTCACAGCAGATCTACAAAGAAGAATATAAAGCAAGAAGATGAGGTGCTACAGAACATTTCTGGGAATTGCCTATATTTACTGCTGTGCTCATTTTAAAATCAATCTTGATGATTCACATGTAAACAAAACTATCGATTCATATCAAAGTCCTATTTTAAAAGACGTAATGATATTTTGTTTAATTTTCTTTTACTTCCAATGGGGCAATACTTACTTTGACTACTGTTAAAAGTGTATGTGGCTCTAAAATGTGCGAAGTTGGTCCCTTTACATGTGAGTAAACATGGCTGTTGATCTAGAGCTAGACTGGTACCGTCTGATTCAACAGTCAATAATATCTTTTATTCGGCATGTAAGCCCTGTGACGTCACAACTTGCTGACATTCTTTTATATCAATATTTATGTGGTTGCCAGTAACACAGCAGACCTATATAGTTCGGTGTTTAAGTGTCAAAGCTTTAGTTCAGCCTTCAGGATAGAGAAGAGAACGTAAAGTGAAAATAATAATACCACTGTAGGCAGGCAGAGTAAAAAGACTTAACAGACAGCGGGCAATACATACCAGCAAGATAGTGTAAAGTGCGTTGCAAGGTAGATACATGGTGGACAGTTTACAATCACCTTGGTGAACGAACAGTTAAATGGTGAAGTGTGGACTGTTGCAGATTGTGTAAAGACTGATCTCAACAAGATGGCCAGCAGGTCGTGCACTGCCTCCCCCATCACTCCACCTCCCTCCAACAGCCCAAAGGTCAGTGACTGCCCACAGTGTGAGTCATTGTGTGTGGGAGCCCTCCTCCTTCCCTGTGGACATCTTACATGTAGAAAATGCCTGCGTGACCACCACGGCTCCCAGCTCACCTGTCACATCTGTGAACAAACCCTTCCCCTCCTCAAGGACCCGGGCTCAGCGGATTTTATCAGCCTTGTACATCAGCTTGGAACTGACCCTGTCGTGTTTCATCTCGTAAACCAACAGCTAAGAAGTCAAGGTCACGTGAGATGCCTGATGTGTGACAATTGTGACGCCACCACGCTGTGTCACGACTGTCAGGAATACTACTGCTATGGCTGTGCCAAGGGTCACAGAAAGCAACGAATGTCCAAAGACCATGTACTGCAAACGCTGCCCCAAGCCGTGCATAACGTGCCATTAGCGTCTGGTCAGACCTCCAGACCTAGGACCTCCTCTGCCTCTTCCACGGAATCAATAGATTGCATCAGCAACCCTCTGGACAATCCTCTGTCAAGTGAACAGTCACTTGATAGCACAGACTGGAAGCGTTGGGTGACGGAAGAGGTCAAGCTGATGCAGGAAGCACTTACAGATCCAAACAGATTGTTGACAGCTTTTAATGACGTCGTGTTTCGTGTCCAGCACCTGCTGACACTAGCTCAAGCACAGCAACAACTACTACAAACCTACATCAACGTATTGCCGATCTTCCGCGTCACTGCCAATCATGACCTCGACCCACAATCCTTCGAAGGTACAATCACCGACGATGACTTTTGCCTGAAGGTCAAGATGGACGCTATGCAACAACGTATTCGTGACGTCATCGGTAGACCGAAGTTTTCTGAAGTCGTCATAGAGGTGACGTCAATGATGAGTCAGCTGAGTGACATACTAAACATGTGTGGTGGGTGTTGATCATTCTGTATCTTTGACCTCTCCCTGTCTATGTGACTGTGACCTCTCCCTGTCTCTGTGACTGTGACCTCTCCCTGTCTCTGTGACTGTGACCTCTCCCTGTCTCTGTGACTGTGACCTCTCCCTGTCTCTGTGACTATCTCTATCTATCTATCTATCTATATCAGCTATCTATTCTATCTATCAGTTCTGGAAACTGTTGATACATTGTTTTTAAACCTTGCCTGAGTGCTGTGTTGCTAAGGACATTAAAAACTGTTGTCTCTCTCTTTTTCTTTCTCTTTCTCTCTGTCTGTCTCTTTCTCCTACTCTATTTTTCTTAAAACAATCTGTGTCTGTCAGTCTTTCTCTCTGTCTGCTTCTGTTTCTATCTTTCTGTCTATATCCTTCTGTCTCTCTCACACACTACACTCTCCCCCCTCCCCTCCATACTTTTATTCACTCATCCTTTCCTATATGTCTCTAACTCAATCATTCATGTCCTATCTGTCTCTTACTCATTCCTTTCCTATCTTTCTCTAACTCACCTGTCAGGTTTGCATTTATTAGTTTAAAATGTAGCACTTTATAAACAGTGAATATGGGCCTTATATCAGTCTGGTTCGAATCCCGGATTGGCCAATGTGTGACCATATTATTTTCCCCTTACCATCAACTGGTTCGCTGGTGTCAGAATAAGGTGACCAGTAGTCGCCTATACGCTTCGGTGTCGTGTGACTATAATCTACAGTTACACATTTTTTACTTATATCAGTAGACATATTCTATCTTGCAAACCTGCAACAGATCTCTCAGGACAAACAGCAGGAGACGAGTGTGCAGGCCTGACATAGAAGCCTAACTTGACGCCCTTGCCTATTTGAACGCCGGCGTCTAATTGGGTCTGACATAGAAGCCTAATTGGACGCCCCTGCCTATTTGGACGCCGGCGTCCAATTGGGTCTGACATAGAAGCCTAATTGGACGCCCCTGCCTATTTGAACGCCGGCGTCCAATTGGGTCTGACATAGAAGCCTAATTGGACGCCCCTGCCTAACTGGACGCCCCAAATATAAATCGTGTGTATGTAATATTATCCCTATGTATGTATGTATGTATGTATGTATGTATGTATGTATGTATGTATGTATGTAATATTATACCTATATAATAAACAACTGGGAAATGGCGCTCAAATGCTAATGTTCTGTAATGTAATTGATTCGAACCAATAGAGAAGAAGCGATTTGATGATATTATCCACCAAGAAGACATGCAATAATGACTTTAAAGCTCTTCAACAGTGCTTTTAGTACACAAATGAACTTGTCTGTAAAATACGCTGCTGCCTTCGACTGTAACGCGCTAACAGTTGCCACTGACACATTGGTAGATTTATTATTATTATTATTATTATTATTATTATTATTATTATTATTATTATTATTATTATTATTATTATTATTATTATTATTATTATTATTATTAAATTTATCTGCAACATCTTCACTTCAATCATGGAGTATCTGTGCCAGTCTGTGGGATAAAAAAAAAAGCATGCTGCAATATGATGATGATGAAGATGATCTGTTGTTTAAAGTCCGTCGATGTGTTAGACCTATATAGGACTGATCTTGTATTATTACGGAAAGGTGCAGAGAATAGGGACCTAGCCCAAAACACATATTACTTTTTGCTAAAAACTATAACACCAAGACATATACATATACACAGTGAAACAGTCACACGCATGTATTCAGTTGATATTACGTTACACCACCATTACGTAATGTTATCATATAAGACGACGAGGGGGAAAAAACTTCGAAAAGAAGACTCTAATATTGGTTCTAGAGCAGGGGCACCCACACCTTTTCAGCATGCGATCTACTTATAAAATAAATCGCGATCTACTTATATTAATATATATATATATATATATATATATATATATATATATATATATATATATATATATATATATATATATATATATATATATATATATATATATATATATATATATATATATATATATATATATATATATATATATATATGTATATATATATATATATATATATATATATATATATATATATATATATATATATATATATATATATATATATATATATTCTACCTCCTTGTACTGTGCCTTGCAGAATAGTCTTTGCAAGGCCTGATGATCTGGTGACGTGGCCATACCATCGGAGTTTCCTTTTCTTCACCACTGTGAGCAGACCATCGTGTTGTCCAATGGCTTGTGTGATGGTCTGTTGGACTTCGTCATTGGTGATGCGTTGGGTATAGAAAATGCCCAGAAGTCTTCTGTAGCACCTCATCTCCATGATTTGTATTCATCGTTGGAGATCTGCTGTGAGGATCCAAGCTTCGCAAGCATATAGGAAGATGGACATGACAAGGGAGCGCTGCAGTCTTACTTTGGAATGTAGACTGATGGTCCTGTTTTTCCAAATGGGCTTTAACATTGTCAGTGCAGCAGTTGTTTGTGCGATCCTGGAGAGGACTTCCTGTCGGGACCCATTGTCTGACACAATGGCTCCCAAATATTTGAAGCAATGCACTGTTGCAAGAGTGTTAATTTAACATCTGCGAACCGTCCCTTTAGACAGCAGTTAAATTAACGTCAGGTTTTGTTCAATACTTTCTGTTTATCTCCAAGATGAGTTAACACATCTTTGTCGTCAACATTTCTGATATTACTCTCTCTCTCCCTCTCTCTCTCTCTCTCAAGTTCATTTATCTTACTTTTAATCAAAACAATCAGTGTGGCAACATTGTTTTAACGTGTCTTCATTGTAATTATAATAACTGTATGTGTATCTTTGCGTTGACAGAAGACATGACCAATGCAGGCCACAGCAGCACAACACAGTCTGTGACCACCACAATGTCCACTGCCACTCCTTCCTCACCCACTGTGGACCCCATGACGGCCTGTCCACGTCACGTTTTCACCATGACACCAGCCTGCGATGATGACACAGAGAAACCTGAGATCCATTCTATCATTAGCACACAGGATGGCCAGAGACTGGTGATGACGGACTATCGGAATTTAAAGGTGAAGCTGTTGGACATGAATTATCCACACACTGTGTCCCACTCTCTCACGATGGAAGAGAAACCAAACAGACTTGCCTTGCTGAACGACGGTCTGGTTGCCATGACAACGGAGAATCCTATTATCTACCTGCTGAACGTTACCAACACAGTTACTGTGACGTCACGCATCAACACTGGCATTAGGTACACAGGCATTGCTGGTCACAGTGATGGAACTCTCATTGTCAGTTGTGAGAGATATGCCAACAGGGGTGTAGCTAGTGTGGATATTATCAGTCGTAATGGTGACGTAGTGAGGACTATCATTGACAGGAACACACTGGACACAATGATGACACCTTGGTATCTGTGTGTTGAGAAGAACCACGTCTTGGTGTCGGACTATTACATTCACACCGTATTCATAGTGGACGCGAGTACCGGTCAAATCGTGGACACTTTGAAACACGGTGAGATGGAATACCCACGTCAAGTAACAACAGACACATCAGGACACGTGTACATCGCCAGTTCCAATCGTCATTGTATTATGTTGAAATCCCCAGGAGGTCAGTGGAGGAAACTTCTTACAGCATCTGACCACAGTGATGACAAGCATGACGATCCTACTTCAGTCTGTGTAACTGAAGGTGGACGTCTGGTTGTGGAATGGTATACTAGTGGTACAAGAAGTCGTGTGATGTTTTACGACCTGTGACACTGCTATATGTAGTGCTCTTCACTGTGTCAGTGTCAATGACTGTGACACTGTTATCCGTAGTGCACTTCATTGTACTAGTATCAGGGGCTATCACACTTCTATATGTAGTGCTCTTCACTGTGTTAGTGTCAGTGACTGTGACATTGCTATTTTTAGTGCTCTTCCATGTGTCAGTGTCAGTGACTGTGACACTGCTATTTGTAGTGCTCTTCACTGTGTCAGTGTCAGTGGCTGTTACACTGCTATCTCTAGTGCTCTTCACTGTGCCAGTGTCAGTGGCTGAGACACTGCTATCTGTAATGCATTTGACTGTGTCAGTGTCATTGACTGTGATAAAACTACATCAACATCATTTCACATAACATGTGTTAACACAACCATACACACTGCTCTGTGCTGTACACTGGTGTTAGACTTGATTCCTCTCTTCACCAGAAGTTTCAATGTTGTGACATCAAAATAAAGACAGAGAGAGGAACACAATGACATCATCACCCACTACACAGAATATTTTACCTTTGGATCACAAAGTGTAGGTCTCCTGTGATACAACATAAAATTATCTCCAGCAATGTTATTGGACCACAAAGTGCAGGTCTACTGTGACACAACATAGAATTATCTCCAGTGACGGTATTGGACCACAAAGTGTAGGTCTACTGTGACACAATATAGAATTATCTTCAGTGACGGTATTGGACCACAAAGTATAGGTCTACTGTGACACAACATATAATTATCTCCAGTGACGGTATTGGACCACAAAGTGTACTGTGACACAACATAAAATTATCTCCAGTGATGGTATTGGACCACAAAGTGCAGGTCTACTGTGACACAACATATAATTATCTCCAGTGACGGTATTGGACCACAAAGTGTACTGTGACACAACATAAAATTATCTCCAGTGATGGTATTGGATCACAAAGTTTAGGTCTACTGTGACACAACATATAATTATCTCCAGTGACGGTATTGGACCACAAAGTGTAGGTCTACTGTGACACAACATATAATTATCTCCAGTGACGGTATTGGACCACAAAGTGTAGGTCTACTGTGACACAACTTATAATTATCTCCAGTGACGGTATTGGACCACAAAGTGTAGGTCTACTGTGACACAACATAGAATTATCTCCAGTGACGGTATTGGACCACAAAGTGTAGGTCTACTGTGACACAACATAGAATTATCTCCAGTGACGGTATTGGACCACAAAGTGTAGGTCTACTGTGACACAACTTATAATTATCTCCAGTGACGGTATTGGACCACAAAGTGTAGGGCTACTGTGACACAACATATAATTATCTCCAGTGACGGTATTGGACCACAAAGTGTAGGTCTACTGTGACACAACATATAATTTTCTGCAGTGACGGTATTGGACTACAAAGTGTAGGTCTACTGTGACACAACATATAATTATCTTCAGTGAAGGTATTTCATCACAAGTGTTTGGTCACTGTGAAAATGACCAATAACATGATTTATTGATTTTCCAACCAGTGAATGGTGTTAGTTGTACAAGAATGAGTGACTTGTTATGATAGCAACAATGTGGATATACCTACATTAATAACAGTTGAACTCCTACATATGAACATTGTTCTTAACAGAGACCTAGTTATGTAAATGTCAATGTACATTGATGATAACTATGAATAAAGCGCATTGCCTTTAAACTGTGGATAGAGTGTGTTTACTACTGTGAATTAACATTAACCTTATGCTTGCTTACAGGAGTTTTAGCATGTATCTTAACTAACAATGAATGGAGTGCTTCTTCCACTGTGGATTGATATAACATTGGATGGATTGTTGTTTTTTAGGGTGTGAATAGTGTGTCTTTGCTACTGTGAGCGTTGTCGCCAAGTGGTCTAAGGGTCTTAGGCGGGACTAACATTACTTGCCTTGTCCACAAACTAGAAAGTAATAGCGCCTGGCAGGCGTGGGATCGATCCAGCATCTGGGCGTTATGTTTCTCCGAATATTATTTACTTTCGATTCGGGCAACGTCTCGGGGTTTTCTCCGGGTACTCCGGTTTTCTCCCCAGCAATTAAAAAAAAAACGAATATTAAGTAGGTTGAGTTTGGGCACGGCACAGGCTGCGACTACGTCTTCCCCAGTGGAGGTGGCCCAGACTTTCCCCATAAAGGGACAAAAAAGCGTTATCCAAAAAAAAAAATAAATAAATAAATAAAAATACTGTTGTATTGTTCAAAACAGTGTTTCTTCCACTACGGAGTATTAACATTCACTGTAGTATTAAGTGGAATATATAAAGTTTTGAAACAATCAATGCAGTTTTTCCGTGCCTGTCAAATAATATTCATCTTATTACTAATAAAATAATTGTAAAACATGGTTTACCACTTATGTACCAGTGGATAGAGTGGCTCTTCACAGTGAATTAACATTCATTGTACCAGTGAATGTTCGTTCTTTTTTTTTCTTTTTTTTAAAATGAAATGTAATGTTTTTGCTACTGTGAATTTGTAACATTTGTCGTGTCTGTTCTTTTTTATAGGTCGAATATGAAAGAAGCCGTGTGTGTTAAAGGTAAAACAAAAATAATTATTTAGTGTGTACCGAGGAGGTGGAGGAGGAGGTAGTATGTTAGTGTATGTTAGTAAGAGAAATATCAAGAGTACTAAGAGTAGGAGGAAGAGTACTAAGAGTAGGAGGAAGAGTACTAAGAGTAGGAGGAAGAGTACTAAGAGTAGGAGGAAGAGTACTAAGAGTAGGAGGAAGAGTACTAAGAGTAGGAGGAAGAGTTCTAAGAGTAGGAGGAAGAGTACTAAGAGTAGGAGGAAGAGTACTAAGAGTAGGTACTAAGAATAGGAGGAAGAATACTAAGAGTAGGAGGTAGAATACTAAGAGTAGGAGGAAGAGTACTAAGAGTAGGAGGAAGAGTACTAAGAGGAGGAGGAAGAATAATAAGAGGAGGGGAAAACTTTGTATGGGGAGGTGGAGTAAGAAAAGTACAAGGTGGAAGAGCAGGAGGAATAGTACTTTGAGGATGAGGAATATTAGTATTAGGAGCAGCCCCTCCCTTCCCCAACCCCACCCCGGAGGGGTGCCGGGGGTTTCTATATCAATAGTATCCCCACTTTCCTACTATGTTCTATCAATCTACTATACTATCGTCTTCGCTACAACAGCCACCTACCTTTTTTCTTGGAAACTCTTCCACAATTCTTCATTGGTGTAATAGGTTGGTTGGGTCAGGTTGGGAATATTAGACGCTTTCTGTCTAATGGTCACTTGAGGGGCTGGGTAGCTCAGTTGGTAAGAGCGTCTTGCTAGTAACTGAAAGGTCGCTGGTTCGAATCCCGGATTGGTCAACGTGTGATCATATTATTTTCCCCTTTACCAACAACTGACCCGCTGGTGTCAGTATAAATCGGTCCAGTAGTCACCTATATGCGAAAGTGTCGTGTGACTATAATCTACATACAAACAAACAATGGTCACTAGTGCTTCCTATGATATTATTATTATTATTATTATTATTATTATTATTATTATTATTATTATTATTATTATTATTATTATTATTATTATTATTATTATTTAGTAATGTAGGCATTTTATATGTATGTGTTTTGTTGATATTTTATAATGTTTATTCTATTTGGTTTTTGTAAACGAGGGTTCGATAAATTAGAACATAGCCTCAGCGTCACCTGCGTGGGATGCCTTTATTATAAAGTGACCGGCTGTTGGAGTGCCATCAGTGTTACCACTGGGGTTGTTTCGGCAGATCTTTTATGCGGATCAGGAATGAGTCCTCTTTCAACCAAGTTGTGGTCCTAATTTTGTGGTTCTGATTCGGCTCTTTGCAGGACGCTGGACCCTGTAAGCAAGGAATAACTAACTATTATGAGGAGGAGTACTAGTAGTAGGAGAAATATTACTAGTAAGAGAAGGTTTAGTAGGAGTAGGAGGAATAATAGTAAGAAAAGTTATAAAAAGTACTAGAAAGAGAAGCAGCAACAGTGCATAGAGGTTGAGTGTTAAGCATATCATAAGAAGTAGAAGGAGCAGACACGGTACCAGGAGGAAGATGACAAAGGGCACAAAGAGGCAGAGGAATAAAGCTTAGCAGGAGAAAGAGGAGGAAGAGGACTATTGCTAGAGTTGTAGACAGAGGATGAGGAAGAGGACTATTGCTAGAAAGAGTTGTAGACAAAGGATGAGGCAGAGGACTGTTGCTAGAAAGAGTTGTAGACAGAGAAGCAGGAGGAAGAGGACTATTGCTAGAAAGAGTTGTAGACAGAGAAGCAGGAGGAAGAGGACTATTGCTAGAAAGAGTTGTAGACAGAGGAGCAGGAGGAACAGGACTATTGCTAGAAAGAGTTGTAGACAGAAGCAGGAGGAAGAGGACTATTGCTAGAAAGAGTTGTAGACAGAGAAGGAAGAGGACTATTGCTAGAAAGAGTTGTAGACAGAGGAGCAGGAGGTAGAGGACTATTGCTAGAAAGAGTTGTAGACAGTGGAGCAGGAGGAAGAGGACTATTGCTAGAAAGAGTTGTAGACAGTGGAGCAGGAGGAAGAGGACTATTGCTAGAAAGAGTTGTAGACAGAGAAGCAGGAGGAAGAGGACTACTGCTAGACAGAGTTGTAGACAGAGGAGCAGGAGGAAGAGGACTATTGCTAGAAAGAGTTGTAGACAGAAGCAGGAGGAAGAGGACTATTACTAGAAAGAGTTGTAGACAGAGAAGGAAGAGGACTATTGCTAGAAAGAGTTGTAGACAGAGGAGCAGGAGGTAGAGGACTATTGCTAGAAAGAGATGTAGACAGAGGAGAAGAAAGAGGACTATTGCTAGAAAGAGTTGTAGACAGAGAAGGAAGAGGACTATTGCTAGAAAGAGTTGTAGACAGAGGAAGAGGACTATTGCTAGAAAGAGTTGTAGACAGAGGAGAAGGAAGAGGACTATTGCTAGAAAGAGTTGTAGACAGAGAAGGAAGAGAACTATTGCTAGAAAGAGTTGTAGACAGAGGAGAAGGAAGAGGACTATTGCTAGAAAGAGTTGTAGACAGAGAAGGAAGAGGACTATTGCTAGAAAGAGTTGTAGACAGAGGAGAAGGAAGAGGACTATTGCTAGAAAGAGTTGTAGACAGAGAAGGAAGAGAACTATTGTTAGAAAGAGTTGTAGACAGAGGAGAAGGAAGAGGACTATTGCTAGAAAGAGTTGTAGACAGAGAAGGAAGAGGACTATTGCTAGAAAGAGTTGTAGACAGAGGAGAAGGAAGAGGACTATTGCTAGAAAGGGTTGTAGACAGAGAAGGAAGAGGACTATTGCTAGAACGAGTTGTAGACAGAGGAGAAGGAAGAGGACTATTGCTAGAAAGAGTTGTAGACAGAGGAGGAGGAAGAGGACTATTGCTAGAAAGAGTTTTAGACAGAGGATGAGGAAGAGGACTATTCCTAGAAAGAGTTGTGGACAGTGGAAAAGGACTATTGCTAGAAAGAGTTGTAGACAGAGAAGGAAGAAGAGGACTATTGCTAGAAAGAGTTGTAGACAGAGAAGGGGGAAGAGGACTATTGCTAAAAAGAGTTGTAGACAGAGGAGGAGGAAGAGGACTATTGCTAGAAAGAGTTGTAGACAGAGGAGGAGGAAGAGGACTATTGCTAGAAAGAGTTGTAGACAGAGGAGGAGATAGAGGATTATTGCTAGAAAGAGTTGTAGACAGAGAAGCAGGAGGAAGAGGACTGTTGCTAGAAAGAGTTGTAGACAGTGGAGGAGAACTACTGCTAGAAAGATTTGTAGACAGAGGAGCAGGAGGAAGAGGACTATTGCTAGAAAGAGTTGTAGACAGAGAAGCAGGAGGAAGAGGACTATTGCTAGAAAGAGTTGTAGACAGAGGAGCAGGAGGAAGATGACTATTGCTAGAAAGAGTTGTAGACAGAGGAGCAGGAGCAAGAGGACTATTGCTAGAAAGAGTTGTAGACAGAGAAGGAAGAGGACTATTGCTAGAAAGAGTTGTAGGCAGAGAAGGAAGAGGACTATTGCTAGAAAGAGTTGTAGACAGAGGAGCAGGAGGAAGAGGACTATTGCTAGAAAGAGTTGTAGACAGAGAAGGAAGAGGACTATTGCTAGAAAGAGTTGTAGACAGAGAAGGAAGAGGACTATTGCTAGAAAGAGTTGTAGACAGAGAAGGAAGAGGACTATTGCTAGAAAGAGTTGTAGACAGAGGAAGAGGACTATTGCTAGAAAGAGTTGTAGACAGAGGAGAAGGAAGAGGACTATTGCTAGAAAGAGTTGTAGACAGAGAAGGAAGAGGACTATTGCTAGAAAGAGTTGTAGACAGAAGAGAAAGAAGAGGACTATTGCTAGAAAGAGTTGTAGACATAGAAGGAAGATGACTATTGCTAGAAAGAGTTGTAGACAGAGAAGGGGGAAGAGGACTATTGCTAGAAAGAGTTGTAGACAGAGGAGGAGGAAGAGGACTATTGCTAGAAAGAGTTGTAGACAGATGAGGAGAAAGAGGACTATTGCTAGAAAGAGTTGTAGACAGAGGAGGAGATAGAGGACTATTGCTAGAAAGAGTTGTAGACAGACGAGGAAGGGGACTATTGCTAGAAAGAGTTGTAGACAGAGGAAGAGGACTATTGCTAGAGTTGTAGACAGAGAAGGAAGAGGACTATTTGCTAGAGTTGTAGACAGAGGAGGAGGAAGAGGACTGTTGCTAGAAAGAGTTGTAGACAGAGAAGGAAGAGGACTATTGCTAGAAAGAGTTGTAGACAGAGCAGGAGGAAGAAGACTATTGCTAGGAAGAGTTGTAGACAGAGGAGGAGGAATATTGCTAAAAAGTGTTGTAGACAGAGGAGGATGAAGGGGAGGAGTGGTAGTAATAGAAGTAAGAACATTACTAGGACACTGTACCTTGGCATTGTACATGTAGTAAGCTATTCATAGTGTAGTATGCATAGACCTCACTGTGTTGTATTGTATATGTAGTATTCATAGTGTTGTATGCATAGTTCTCACTGTCATGAGTGGCGTATTACGTATTGGGCATGTATTGTAAAGCTTTGTACAGCCAAGATAAATTATCACTGCTAGTAATACAATTATTTATTGTATGGTTCACGAAGCAATTAGAAATATAACTCTATTTCTCCCTCACCACACTTCCCTCCCTCCTCCTCCCCCCACACTTACCTTTCCCCTCCCACTGCCCCCGTCCACCCTTTGACTCTCTGACCCTCTTCAGTTTGCATACAAACCCAATCGTAGTACCGACGACGCTACTCTGACGCTTCTCCACAATGCTTATGATCACTTAGAGACCTCTGGTTCCTTTGTCCGTATTCTATTTATAGACTTTTCTTCTGCTTTCAATACCATACAACCACACCTCATGGCTCAGAAGCTTTTGTCTTACACTGTCCCTCCTAGTATCGTCCTGTGGATCGTTCACTTCCTCGTCCTCGTGTCCAGATCTCAGGTCGTCCGCTTTCACTCTGCTGTCTCATCTCTCAAACAAACTCCATAGGAGCTCCTCAGGGTACGGTTCTTTATCCGGTACTTTTCACGCTCTACACAAACGACTGCAGAGGAACTGACGCCACACCGGTAATAAAGTATTCGGACGATTCTGCCCTTGAGAACCTGTCCAATTCAAATGCTGTGTATTTCTCTGCAGTTGATAGGTTCAGCTCCTGGTGCAAACAAAACTATCTGTCAAGAAAACTGGTCATTGACTTTCGTAAAAACAACGCTCTCATTCCAGACCTTGTCATTGATGGTGTTACAGTCGAGAGAGTCACTCAATACAAATACCTGGGAACCATCATTGACGAGAAATTGAACTTCACTGCAAACACCCAGGTCATCCACAAAAAATGTCAGTCTACTTCGAAATCTCCAAGTCAATAGCTTCAGACTTTTTACTCTTCTTTTATTGAGTCCGTTCTTACCTTTTCTTTTATCTGCTGGTATGGAAGTTTGTGCGTAAAAAAAAAAGTGTGCTGGATCGAGTGGTGAAAGTCTGTGGGAAGGTTGAGGGAGTGAAACAAGCGAGTCTGCAGGTGTTGTATGAAAGGCGTGTTGTGCGGAAAGCCGGTTGCATTGTGCTGGATAGCACTCATGTGCTTGCGCACCACTTCCAGCTCCTGCCTTCTGGAAGACGCTACCAAACACCTAGGGTCAGAACTCTCAGAACGAAAAACAGTTTTATCCCAAAGGCTGTCTCATTGCTTAATACATGACGTGTGTGTGTGGGTGTGTGTGTGTGTGTGTGTGCGTGTGTGTGTGTGTAAGTGTGTGTGTTTGCCCAACATAATTTCATTTAACATTTGTTGTTGTTAGCATGCATAAGTGTAATTATATTCATGTTTGACTGTGTAGTTTTATCCTCAATGTCATTATGATTGTTGTTATAATTATTGTGATGTTTATTCCTTGATGATTGTAATTGTACACCACAATATAATTTTTTGTAAAAGATAATAAAGTTGTCTTATCTTATCTTATCTTATCTCCTCGCTTAACGGTTGTTAGGATTCATTGTGTATTCTCTACATCATTCATTGTGTGTTGGCAATAATCATTATTCTGTACTAAGGACATCATTCTTCATTTAGTTTAGATCATCATTCATTTAGTATTGTAGTTATTTTTCATTGAATAAGCTTTGTACATAACAAGAATGTTTTGTTTCTCTACATTTAATATGACGCCATGTAACCCCAATATTACTGCTGTAGTTTGAAAGTAGTCGACAGTGATCAAGTTTTGGTTTCAGCCACACGTACACTTTCGAGTTGCTGTGTCAAGATGGCAAGATGTCAGCTGATGTATTGCTTATCATGACCTTTGTTAATTTATTACAATGAAAATGTGTTGTCATAAGCTGGTGTCTAGAAACAAAATGATAACCCAACATCTACAGACAAATAGTAGTGACAAGACACTGTTGAAGGAGTGTCGCTGATACGTCATTCCTTAAAGATCGATCGTTCCGTAAAGCTTTTGGCATGAATGGGACCAACCTTGTAATTTGTATACTTCACAATGGGCCGATCGTAGGCAGACACAAGTGGTTCCATGTGAACAGAGGTGTAGGACTAGCAAGACTAAGCTTATTTGTCAGCACACCTCATTGTGCATGTAGTTACTGTATAGTTTTGAGCTACAATCCATCAGCTCCATTCGCTACGAATGACTGCTTTGGTTTGCTGTGTTGCTTTATTAATATGCTTTTCTGTGTCCTGTCA
Organism: Oncomelania hupensis; assembly: GCA_036898135.1. NCBI lineage: Eukaryota > Metazoa > Mollusca > Gastropoda > Littorinimorpha > Pomatiopsidae > Oncomelania > Oncomelania hupensis. The sequence goes on from CM072520.1 coordinate 56,374,729, forward strand.
ATAAACACGTCAAAATGCAAGTTTGTCTTTGTGTGTTAGTACTTTGTGTGTATGTGTGTGTATGTATATATGTGTGTAAGTAGGTGCGTGTTTGTGTGTAAGTGTGTGTTTGTGTGAGTGTGTGCATATATGTACTATCCCACTTTTGAAAGAGTACTCTTTTTACCCAATTTCCAGTGTGGTAACACTAACTTTGAATATTAAAAAAAAGTGTTTATGGCGCTGAAATGTATAAAGTTAGTCCCTTTAAGCAAACAATACTTTAGAAGATTTGAAAATGGATTTCAAAAGTGATCGTTGAAACACGCCTGGTTACCTCTTATTCAAAACATATCAAAGGATATCTTTTATTTTGCATGTAAACAGTGGCAGTGACATCAAAGCTCGCTGAATGGCGTTTATTGATTGATTAACATTTATGTCATTGTCAACACTGTATATAGCTGGTTGTGTATTCCAGTGTACAAACGTTAATTCTGGTCTGCAAGGTAGAGGAGAGAACGTGAAATGAACTAATATTGTAGATCGAGAGAGTATAGTAGGAAGATTTAATAGAGTAGGCAGATTTAACACGAAGATTTCATAGTGTATATGAAGATTTAACAGAGTAGGAAAATTTAACACTGTATGAAGATTGAACAAAGTGAAAACATTTAACAGAGTTGGAAGATTTAACACAGAGTGTATGAAGATTTAACAGAGTAGGAAGATTTAACAGAGTAGAAATGTTTAACAGAGTATGAAGATCTAACATACATATTAGGAAGATTTAACAGATAGAGTAGGCAGATTTAACAGAGTAGAAAGATCTAACACAGTAGGAAGATTTAACAGAGCATGAATATTTAAAAGAGTAAGAAGATTTAACAGAGTTGGAAGGTTTAACGTACAGTGTAGGAAGATTTAACACAGTTAGAAAATCTAACAGCTAGAGTAAACAGGTTTAACAAAATATGAAGATCTAACACACAAAGTAGGAAGATTTAACAGAATAGGAAAATTTAACAGAGTAGGAAGATTTAACAGATTTAACGGACACAGTAGGAAAATTTAACAGAGTAGAAAGATTTTACAGAGTTGGAAGATTTAAAAGACAATGTAGAAAGATTTAACAGATAGGGTAGGCAGATTTTACACAATGGGAAGATCTAACAGAATAGGAAGATTGAACAGAGTAAGAAGGTTTAACAGAGTAAGAAGATGTAACAGACAGCGTGAAAATACATACCGGCAAGAAAGTGTAAAATGCGTTACAATGTGGATACATGGTGAACAGTGTACAATCACCTTGCTGAACGAACAGTTCAATGGTGAACAGTGTACAATAACCTTGGTGAACGAACAGTTAAATGATGAAGTATAAACTATTGCAGGTTGCGTAAAGACTGACTCCTCTAAGATGGCATGAGTAGTTCATCCACTGTCTCTCCCATCTTTTCCCTACTCTGCTCGCCATTTTCCGAAAATCCGCTGAACAGAGTTTGTGCAAACTTCACAGGAACATTAATCTTGATTATGTTTTGTAGCCTCCAGCACCTTCGATTTAGTTACTTGTAAGAAACAAATCACAAAAACTAATTTTAATGTATTTTTGGTATACAGGTCCTTCCACTCGTGGCCAATTTACTCAGTATCAGTAAGATGCTCGGTCAGTTGGTCGGTCTGTGGCTTCCATTTTGACTTTTCTGTTCAAAACACGTTTTTAGTATTGTATTTTAAAAAAAAGGATAAGTATTTTTATTATTTTTATTATGCAGAGACTGTAAATACTAGCCAGTCTTTGGTACCTTACCTGTGGTCAAGGATAATCATTTTCTAAATACTGGCCAGTCTTTGGTACCTTACCTGTGGTCAAGGATAATCATTTTCTAAATACTGGCCAGTCTTTGGTACCTTACCTGTGGTCAAGGATAATCATTTTCTAAATACTGGCCAGTCCTTGGTACCTTCCCTGTGGTCAAGGATAATCATTTTCTAAATACTGGCCAGTCTTTGGTACCTTCCCTGTGGTCAAGGATAATCATTTTCTACACGCGTGGTGCGCTGTATCTCAAAACGGTGTGACACGATTTTGATCAATTTTGTCAGGCAGATTATCCAAGGAGTGGTCAAACATGTCACTGTTTTCATGTTGTTTTTGACGGATAAAAACGAGGAAGATCAGAGCAGCATGGGAACAACATTCATTGAATGCTTGTTCAACAGGAATATGAATGGTATTACTAGCACGGAGTATGACTTCACAGTGATGCAGGACTCCACTGACTAATATAGCAATGCTATTAGCACCAGTCTAATTAATTATATTAATATGTATGAGTCATTGCTCGTTCTTTATTGAACATAACAAGCTTTTTAAGTACATACATAGGTGTATATATTTGTCTATATGTAGAGGTGTTGGTGGTGTTTGGAGAGAAGACGAAGTGAAGTGATTGAATTAAGGTGAAGAATTTTCATTAACACATTCTCTCTCTCTCTCTCTCTCTCTCTCTCTCTCTCTCTCTCTCTCTCTCTCTCTCTCTCTGTCTCTCTTTCTCTCTCTCTCTCTCTCTCTCTCTCTCTCTCTCTCTCTCTCTCTCCCGAACGCCAGTCCGTTGATGACCATTGACAGTTTTATTGGAAGTACTTCATACTCAGAGAGCAAAGGCCGTGCTCGTCGAGATAACAGCGTGTTCTACCTTGTGTTCTTCTGTGCTGTGTTCTGCCCCCAAAACGGTTGGTTGGTTATCAAATTAACGTCCCCTGACACAAAGCGTATGGAGGACTGTAAATTAAGGCTGGTTGCATGAGTCTGCCCATCTAAGCTAGATGCCCATGAAACAGTTAGTAGTAAATTAACGTCCCCGGACACATTAGCGTAACTGTAGATTATAGTCACACACACACCGAAGCGTATAGGCGACTACTGGTCACATTATTCTGACACCAGCAAACCAGTTGATGGTAAGGTGAAAATAATATGGTCAAACATTGGCCCATCCGGGATTCGAACCAGGTACCTTTCGGTTACTAGTAAGACGCTCTACCAACTGAGCTACCCGGCCCCTCTCACATTAGCGTATAAGGGATGGTTTAACATATACCCCTCAAATATTTGATAAATGTAAAGTACCCGACACATCAGTGTAATGGAGACTATTTATCTAACCCCTGAAACTGAGCACGGTCGTGCTTTTATCTGGGACCGCAGGCCGTCCTGAGAACGATGTTACACAAGCCGCAAGCGCTACGAAAATTTGGTTCTCTGGGTACATTGTGTTAGGTGCTAATCTTTTTTAACATATAATTCGTGAAAGGCTAACGAATAATATGCAAATTAAATATCAGCGTAAACGCGGAAGTACGACTTTTCTACTAATGTAATAACATCGGATCTATCTGCTACGATTTAAAAATAATATGCAATTTAATAGGGAGTTGGTTGCTACTCTTAATGGTGTCACGACTCTAAACTCAGAATAGCTCTTTAATTTAATACAATTATAAATGATAATAATAATGGCAATTAAATAACAACGTCTCCTCTTTCCAACGATATATAATATGGCATGGTTACTATTATGGGCTCCGACTATGACGGACTAAATTAGAAATCACCTAACACATCAGCAGTAATTATATCTAAACCCTTCTTACAACTTTTTCTCTGTTTCCCTTCCGATGTGCATGTCCTTATAAAAACTAATATTTAATTTAAGTATCTAGTATCCCGTGGTGGTTCACCCGTCCCCTATACGCTTAATGTGTCCGGGGACCTAAATTTACACACACACACACAAAAAGTATCTAGTGTTAGAGAATGAACTAAGGCATCGGAAAATATCAATATCTGTTGAGGCTTAGCCTATAACAGCGCGGTGTCTTTATCAACGTTATATGCATCGCGCTATTGTAAACCTCGCGCTCTCCTTCAAAACTGCTACATAAATCAAAAATAAAATTTACATATTTTAATAGAGACTGTAATGCTACGTCTAACGGTTATGTGCTTTAAGGTATTTGAAAAGTATATCTCAAGGTTTTGCACTTAGCTAGTTTAAACCTAACAGAGACAGGGTAAGTCCTACGTATCGTATGGTCAGAATTTCTTGTAGCCAGCATGGCTACATTTATATGTGTACATATAGTTGCATATGTATCTATATGTTTGTGTGAGTCTAATATTATTTTATCAATGAAAGGACCATATCGTTTAAGACATGCAAGCTCGATCCCATCTCTACCTCACTTTTCAAAGATTGTATCATTGATCTCCCAGCCATCGCCAACATAATCAACGCTTCCTTGCAGTCTGGTTTTGTTCCCTTCTGTTTCAAGTCTGCCATAAGGTTGTCCTAAAACAGCCCAACATGGACCCTCTCGCAAACTTTTTTTTTTCCAAACAAGTTCCAGTCATTCGCCGAAAAAGGCAATCACCGAAGTCGAACGAAGCTCTCCGATGTGTTACGAAATGATGCTTGCATGACTATGACTAGTCAAACAGACTAGTTAAACATTAAAACCGGTCGCTGTTTCTTCTAATTCTGTTCGATTTACACAGACTAGCATTTCGCAATGATGCACTTTGTTAAGATGAATATAATTATTATCAGAGATATCTAGATACCCCTGTTATTATCGACCATATTTACTAGTTGCATCCCTTGCTTTGCTTTTGTTAGTTCTCAGCAGTAAGCTAATAATAGCATTCCCCATTTCTTGCCGCGAATCAAGTAGACACTGTTATATACATAGGCCTAATCTACATCATATATTATAAGTCTGTCACCGCGCAGCAAAAAAGCGTCATTTGCTGAATATAGTTATTAGGCCTGCGACATCGGATAGCTTCGCTCGACTCGGATAGCTTCGTTCGACTTCGGTTAGGGCCTTTTTCGGCGGATGACTGGAACTAGTTTGGAAAAAAACAAGTTTGCTATCGCGACCCTCACAGCAGTCCTACAATAAAAAATACAAAGCATGGAAATGAGGTGCTACAGAAGACTTCGGGGCATTTCCTATACCCAGCACATCTCCAACGACGACGTCCGTAAAACTATTACACAAGTCATTGGACAACACGATGATGACATGCTCACAGTGGTGAAGAAACGGAAATTCCGATGATATTGCCACGTCACCAGAGCATCAGGCCTTCCAAAGATCATCCTGAAAGGCACGGTGCAAGGAGTCAGAAGAAGAGGGAGACAAAAAAGAGGTGGGAGGACAACATTCGAGAATACACTGAGCGAACCCATGGGGATTGCTGGGGACAGAGAAAGATGGAGTACGCTGGTTAAACGATCATCTGTGGCCAACCACTTTCGAGTTACGGGATAGGATAGGATATGATAGGATAGGAAAACCATCATCTCTTATCCAACAACTTGTTCTGTCCATTCCAGTAAGCCTTCCGTCCTGAACGCACTACAGAATCAGCTCTTCTTCACATAATGAACAACCTCCTCTGTGCTACTGGTACAATCTCTTATTGACTCTTCTCGTCCTCTCAGCGGTTTTGACACTATCGATCACTCTATATTCCTTCAGCGCCTTGAGAACTCTTTTGGAATAAATGACTGTGCCCTAAGCTGGTGCCATTCTTACCTTTCTGATCGTTTCCAATTTGTTTGCATCGACAACCACCTTTCTGAACTGTCCAGACTTGTCTTCGGTGTTCCTCAAGGGTCGGTTCTATGCATGCGATGTTCTATTCACCCTTTACACATCTCCTCTGTTCCAGATCATCCAAACCAAACCGTTTCCCACCATTCCTACGCAGACGATACACAACTCAAAAACAATGACAAACTTCCAAACCTTCCAGCTATTCTGACCCAAACTTCTGACTGCTTTGAAAACATTTCTAAATAGATGACCGCTAACAAGCCCAAGCTTAATGATAACAAAATCGAAGTTATAATCACGGGTACCAAACACAACCTGTCTTCTTCCCCTGTAGACACTGTCACTTTTGGCCAAACCAATTATTCCTATGGCATATTATGTCAAAACCTTGGAATCATCTTTGACAACAACCTCTCCACGTCAGAATTCATCCGCAAAACCTGTCAAACATGCAACTATCAGCTCCGTAGAATTTGCCTTGTCCGCAAGCATCTGACCACTGACGCTACAGCCAAACTCATTTCCTATCTTTTCCTGTCAAGCTCAGACTACTGTAACTCTCTTCTGGCTGACTTTCTTCCTCTTCTGCTCATCTGCTCCAACGTGTTCACAACTCAGCTGCTCGTCTGGTTCTCAAAATTTAAAAAAAGAGATCATAGCACACCTTTCCTACATTCTCTTCACTGGCTTTCTGTATCTCAGAGGATTACCCACAAAATATGTACTTTCTGTTACGAGTGCGTCCATGGATTACCCCTTCCTATACCTTACCCAGAACATTCCCTTCTACAAGCCAATTAGAAATCTTTGATCTTCTTCTGACATCCTCATGCTACAAATACCCCGCTACAAACTCTCCCCTGCTGTGGGTCCTTCGCGGTGCTTGGTCCTTTAAATTGGAACTCTCTCTATTTCTCTCTCTCTATTTCTGTCTCTGTCTCTGTCTGTCTCTGTCTCTGTCTGTCTGTCTGTCTGTCTCTCTCTCTCTCTCTCTCTCTCTCTTTCTCTCTCTCTCTCTCTCACTCTTTTTCTCTCTCTCCACAGCTCTCCGAAAATAGCCACTATCAAGTCCAACTTAAAAACTACTCTCTTCCTTAACGTTGTCTGATCTCGCCTCCCATCACCATCATCATTCCTTCTTTTCTGATTCAATCACCGCCGTCACATTGCACGTCCCCAACTCCCTCACTCCTTAGCTGCACTGCTCCCCCTCCCTCCCTCGTAGTTTACATTTTACTTGTAAATATTATTTGTCATGTTTGTATTATGTATTTGCATAATTGATTAGTATTTCATTTTTGTTCCACTTCTTTTCGTATGTGTTTCGAATTTAACATTAAATATAAATGCATGAGAACTGTTGTCATTAGAAAAAAAACGCTAAATAAATAGTAGTAGTAGTAGTAGTGGTAGTAGTAGTAGTAGTAGTAGTAGTAGTAGTAGTAGTAGTAGTAGTAGTAGTAGTAGTAGTAGTAGTAGTAGTAAGCCGAATGGCGAAATTCTATATATAATGTTCATAGAGCATTATTAAAAAAATCTCAGTCTCAGTCTGTATTCAATCATAGCTATAAAGGCAGAAGAATGGCCAAACGTCTGTTCAAAGACCGTTAAAAGATTCTAACCGTGATCTATGAAACACGAGCTTAGTGCTGTGGGTCCCTTAGCCAGCTTATTCGGCTGTCTCATTCAAAACATATTAAAGGATACATATGACGGCCTGCTAGCACCAAAACGTGATATTTACAAATAGCATGAGATAATTATAAACATCATGGAGTAATTACAATTATCAAGGGATAATTACAATTATCATTGGAAAACGTACAAATATCTTCGCATGATCCTGTTTAATTTTCAGTTTTGGCTCTAGCAATCTCCCTGGAAATGCCCCGCAACAGAAAATTGTAATTATCCCAAAATAATTGCTTGATGATTACAATTGTTGACGTGTTTATGCTTAATTCTGGCTAAGGCGGCTTACTAGCGCCCAAACTTGCCTTTACGAGTATCAGGGATAATGGTAACTAAAACGTGCTCTGTGTAATTCACATATATGACGGCCTACTAGCGCCATAACCTGATAATTACAAATATCATGGAATAATTTAAAAAAATGACTGACATATTAACAATGAACACATAAACATTGTACTCATCAAGTGGAATTTACAATTTTCGGTTTGGGCGCATTTGCAGACAGATTGCTAGAGCCAAAACTGAAACTTAAACATGATGACACGAAGATAGTTGTAATGTTTCAATAATAATTGTAATTATCCCTTGATAATTGTAATTTTCATGATATTTGTAATTATTTCATTACATTTGTATTAGATTTTGCCGCTAGGAAGGCGTGGCAAAAACTAATAATTATTAATTAAAACTGGGTTACCAGTATCTCTGTAATTTACACAGAAGAACTGGTAATTGCAATTATCTCCCGCTAATGGTCAATCTCGGTTTTGGCGCTAGTGGGCCGTCATAGACATCTTCTAATTTGCAGTAAAGCCGTGTGACGTCACAAGGCGCTAACTGGCTTTTATCAACTAAGTTAAAGAGACCCACTTTGTCCATTGCCCCTCGACAGATCCGTGTAACATTCACAGTCAGTATTGCCTCACTGAACAATTAGCTTGCTTTTAAAAGTATTAATGTGTTTTGTTATTATTTTAATTTTAAACTAACTAAATGTTAAAGGGTCTAATATGTTGAATGTGTAAAATCTGTGTATATATATATACAGGACCTGGGTCTCCAAGGTGCTTGTATATGCTTGCTGACGATGATATAGCTGGGTATTTAATTGTTATCTCATTAAAAGATGCCACATTCGGCAATGGTTACTCAAATCGACCACTAAGCATTGACTTTTTAGCTTCTCTTCCTAAAGTTTGTATCAAAAACAACAGTTAGTTAATTAGTTATTCATTGCTTACAGGGTCCAGCGGACTGCAAACAGGCGAATCAGGACCACAACTTGGTTAAAAGAGGAATCACCCCTGATTCGTACAAAATATCTGCTAAAATAATCCTAGTGGTAACACTAAAGGCACTCCACCAGTCGGTCACTTTACACTTTACAATAAAGGCATCTCACGCAAGGGACGCTGAGGCTATACTCTAGTTTATGGAACCCCTGTTTACAAAAACAAAATAAAATATAAACATCATTATAACATATTAACAAAACACACATAAAAAATACCTACATTGCAAAATAATTATATCATAAGAAGCCCCAGTGACCATTTGGCAGAAAGTGGCCAATATTCCCAAGCTGACCCAACAGACCTCACACATAAATGAGGAGTTTCTGAAGTGTTTTCAAAACAAGGTATGTGAACGGTCTAGCAAAGAAGAAGATATTATAGTAGATTGATAGGACAGAGTAGGAATGAGAAAGGGCAAATGAGAAAGACAGCGACAGTGGAAATTCAAAGCACTATATTTACAGAAAGTGGAGATACTATTTATACAGAAACCCCTGGCACTCCCGCTGGCATAACAGTTGCTAACATACACAATCCACTGAGGTGCTATTTTTAAAATCAACCTTGATGTTATTTATATACGCATAAACAAATGAATACGTTGGTTTGTTGTAAACAAACCGTACACAAAAAGTTTTTTTTAGGACAACACTCACTGTGAATGTTTACTTAAAAATATATATGGCATTGAAATGTATGAAGTTAATCCCTGTACGGAAACAATACTGCCAAAAGACCGCTAATGGTATCCAACCTATGATCAATGAAACACGAGCTGAGTGCTCAATGACCCGAGCTATAGCCTAATCTCATTCAAACTATGTCAAATAAATTATTATTGTATTCTACAGTAAGCTGTGTGTAGTCACCACTCGCTGATTGGCTTTTGTCACTGGATCAATATTATTTCGTTGCCAAAAACAACCTACTTCAGTCTGCAAGATAGAGGAGACCACGTGAAGAGAAATAGCAATGTAGGTAGGCAGAATAGAAAGATTTAAAGACAGCGGGGAAATACATACCAGCAAGAAAGTGTAAAGTCTGTTACATGTTAGAAGGTGTGTGGTAGAGTCGGTGATATTTTCATTTACTGCTGGTTGTGACTGAATTTGTTAGACTTTGATAATAGATATTCTTTTTAATTTAGTTTTCCTTATTGTTTATCAGATTTTAGGGTAGTTATATTTGAATGTAAATAAGTTGTAGGTTAATGTTATGAAGGTTTAGCTTGTTTGTTTCTAGAACATTGGCTATTATTCTGTTTAGCTTATTATGTTATTTATTGATCGTTAATCATTTTAGAATTAAGTCATTTCGATTGTAAGACGTTTATAGTTTGTAAAGCATATTTATCTAATAGGCGTGAACACAGACTGCAGTTGTTTTGCTTTGTTTTAGATTTGAGAGCAAAACTATTATTATAACATTATAGCATAAGTAGTAAAATGTTGTCATTTAATAATTTCAATTCTAGTGTTTTGTGCCTGTAATAGCTGTGTCATATTGTTCTTTTTGTGACGAACATCGTGATTAGTTCTGATGTAATTTTTGTTGCCTCCGTTTTGACGACAAGGATCCACCACTTTTGTGTGCATGGCAGTGGTTCTTCGCTCTGTTAGGAAAAGCCAACGGAGAGGAAAATAGAGAACTACCTATAAACCAACATCAGCTTTTCGACGTGTGTTTATTCGTCCATCCTCCTTTTTCTTGTCCTCCCTCCTTCCTTCCTCACCTCTTCCGCCACTGCACGCACCCAAACCCACGAGGCGTATTCTCCCATACCCAAACCGTCAAGAGGTGCATAAATGGTGAACAGTGTACAATCACCTTGGTGAACGAACAGTTAAATGGTGAACAGTGTACAATCACCTTGGTGAACGAACAGATAAATGGTGAACAGTGTACAATCACCTTGGTGAACGAACAGATAAATGGTGAACCGTGTACAATCACCTTGGTGAACGAACAGATAAATGGTGAACCGTGTACAATCATCTTGGTGAACGAAAAGTTAATGGTGAAGTGTGGACTGTTGCAGATTGTGTGAAGACTGATCTCGTCCAAGATGGCCAGCGGGTCGTCCACTGCCTCCCCCATCACTCCCCCACCCTCCAACAGCCCAAAGGTCAGTGACTGCCCACAGTGTCAGTCATTGTGTGTGGGAGCCTTCCTCCTTCCCTGTGGCCATCTTACATGTAGAAAATGCCTGCGTGACCACCACGGCTACCAGCTAACCTGTCACATATGTCAACACATCTTGCCCCTCCCCAAGGACCCGAAATCAGCGGACTTTAGCAGCCTCGTCCAGCAGCTGGGGACTGACCCCGTTGTGGTACAGCTTGTCAACCGACGACTCAGAGGTCAAGGTCGCGTGAGATGTCAGGTGTGTGCCAATCGTGACGCCACCACGCTCTGTCACGACTGTCAAGAATTATACTGTGATGGTTGTGCCAATGGTCACAAAAAACAAGGAGCTACCAAAGATCACGTGATGCAGACTCTACCCCAAGCCTTGCAAAACGTGTCTTCAGCGTCTGGCTCTACTTTCAGACCCAGGACCCACTCCACCTCTTCCGCTGTCTCGTTGGAAAGCATCAGCAACCCTATGGATCCACCGCAGTCACACGGGCAGTCACGCGGTAGCCAGCGCTGGAAGCAGTGGGTCGCGAAAGAGGTCAGATTGATGCAGCAGGCCCTAAGTGGGCAAGACGAGCTGCTGACGGCACTCAATGACGTCGTGTCTCGTGCCCAGCACGCGCTGATTGTGGTTCAAGCACAACAACAACTCCTGCAAACCTACATCAAGTTATTACCGCTCTTCCTTGTTACTAACCATTATGAAGTCGACACCTTCCGCGTCACTTTGCCAAACGATGACGTCAACGTACAGGTCAAGATAGACGCCATGCAACAACGTCTTTGTGACATCATAGGGAGACACGAAGTCACCTCAGACATGATGTCATTGATGAGTCAACTGAAGAAGATACTAGCTATGATCAGTAAGTATTGACCGTTGAATCTGAACTTTAACCTCTCTCTCTCTCTCTCTCTCTCTCTCTCTCTCTCTCTCTCTCTCTCTCTCTCTCTCTCTCTCTCTTTAATAAAGGAGTTTTCATGCACAAGATCCTTTCTTGCAATGCACCTTCCTATATTTTTTCTCTTTTTAAAACAAAGCAAAACACACAAAAAAAAAAAACTGCCAGATCGTCTACATGTTTAAATGTTTCAATTCCAAGAATTGATCTCTTCAAAAAATAGTCTTGCTCATTCCGATTAAGCTTCCTGAAGGACTCTCACTCCAGCATCGACATTTACAAACTGTAGAAAACATCTCATAAAACACATAAACAAAGAACATGAATTGTGGTTAATGGATACAAACAACGATATTTTTTTTAACTTATAGTTTCTAATGATTACCTGTGTAATTGATGTTCCACGATGTTAATGTTATAATATTAATTTATTGTAGTTAATAGTTATTGTTATAAGCTCCAAGGGCAAGATGTAAAAAACAGCACCCAACACTTACTTTTGTAGTTACACTTGCAAAATAAAATGTTTATCTTATCTTATCTCTCTATCAAAATCTGTCTCTGTCTATGTTTGTTTGTCTCTGTCACTCTGCCTGTCTCTGTTACTCGGTTTGCTTATTTTTCTCTCTTTCTCTGTCTGGCTGTCTGTCTCTCTTTATCCCTATCTCTGATACTTTCGTTGAGTTTATGTCTCTTTTTTGGTCTGTCTGTCTGTCTGTCTTTCTTTCTCTCATTACTATTGATCAAAAAATATGTTGCAATATTGTGTTGATTTGTCTCCATTGTAATTATAACTGTATGTGTATCTTTGTGTTGACAGAAGACATGACCAAAGCAGGCCACAGCAACACAACACAGTCTGTGACCACCACAATGTCCACTGCCACTCCTTCCTCACCCACTGTGGACCCCATGACGGCCTGTCCACGTCGCGTGTTCGCCATGACACCAGCCTGTGATGACGACACAGAGAAACCTTGGATTACTTCCATCATCAGCACACAGGACGGTCAGACACTGGTGATGGTGGACAATAACAACTCAAAGGTGAAGTTGTTGGACATGAATCATCCACACACTGTGTCCCACTCTCTCCCCATGAAAGAGAACCTATGGACACTTGCCTTGCTGAACGACGGGATAGTCGCCATGACAACGGTGAATCCTATTATCTACCTGCTTAATGTTACCAACACAGTTACTGTGACGTCACGCATCAAAACTGACATTAGCTACACAGGCATTGCTGGTCACAGCGATGGAACTCTCATCGTCAGTTGTGATAGAGGTGACAACAAGGGCGTAGCTAGCATAAAGATTATCAGACGTAATGGTGACGTAGTGAGGACCATCACTGACAGCAACACACTGAAAACACTGGAGTGGCCTTGGTATCTGTGTGTTGTGAAGAACGCAGTCCTGGTGTCGGACTGTTATAGTTACACAGTGTTCACAGTGGAAGTAAATACCGGTCACCTCGTGGACACTCTGACCCATGATGAGATGAAAGGTCCACGTCAAGTAACAGCAGACACATCAGGACACGTTTACATCGCCAATATCGGTGATCATTGTGTTCTGTTGAAGTCATCAGGAGGTCAGTGGAGGAAACTTCTTACATACTCGGACCACAGTGACCAGGGTTATGACTATCCTTTGTCAGTCTGTGTGACTTGCTGTGGACGTCTGCTTGTGGGATGGTGGAACAGTAGTAAAGATGAAAGTCGTGTGATGTGTTACGACCTGTGACACTGCTGTTTGTAGTGCTCTTCACTGTGTCAATGTCAGTAGCTGTGAGACTGCAGTCTGTAGTGTTGTTCACTGTGTCAGTGACTGTTACACTGCTATCTGTAGAGCTTTTCACTGTGTCAGTGTCAGTGGCTGTGACACTGGTATCTGCAGTGCTTTTCACTGTGTCAGTGGCTGTGACACTGCTATCTGTAGAGCTTTTCACTTCTGTCAGTGTCAGTGGTTGTGTCACTGCTATATGTAGTGCTTTTCACTGTGCCAATGGCTGTGGCTGTGACACTGCTTTCAGTGGTACTTTTTACTGTGCCAATGTCAGTGGCTGTGATAAAACTACATGAACGTCATTTTACACAAAACCATACATATTGCTCTGTGCTGTACTTTTGTGTTAGACTTGATTCCTCTCTTCCCCACAGGTTTCAATGTTATCACGTCAAAACAAACACAGAGAGAGGAACAAAAAAAAACATCAGCATCCACTACACAGGATATTTTACTATTGGACCACAAAGTTTAGGTCTATTGTGGCACAATATAGAATTGTCTCCAGTGACAGTATTGGATCACGTGATCATGAACAATAACTTGACTTGACTTTCCAACCAGTGAATGGTCTTAGTTGTCCAACAGTGAGTGACTTATTATCTATTTGTTTAGCAACGGTGTGGATGTACCTGTATTAATTACAATTGGACTCCTAGATACGAACATTGTAGTTAACAGTGACATGAGTGTAGCATTATAAATGTCAATTTACATTGATGATAACAGTGAATGAAGTATAACCTTTAAACTGATTAGAGTGTGTTTGCTACTGTGATATAACATTCACCTTGTGCTTGGTTTAAGGAGTTCCTACAGTTATTCAAACAATGAATGGAGTGTTTCTTCTACTGATTGTAAATTGAAAGTAATATTTTGGATAGTGCTTATCTTTATGTAGTGAATTGAGTATTTTTGCTGCTGTGAATTTATTAATATATATTCACATTGTTCAAAAAAATGTTTCTTCCAATATGGATTAATTGTGGCAGAAATTAAGTGGAACATTTTCTTGAAAAAATTACTAGAGTGTTTCCCTGAACACTAAATAGCATTCATTTCACCATTGTTCAAATAATTGTATAATGTTAATTAACATTCATGTTATTAGTGTGTAGCGGAAAGGCAGGCGACTGGTTCAAGCTTGGGAGAGAGGTTGTCTACCTTACATTTTTTGGGTTAGACTAGCCTGGAGATGTTCTTGCTGTGCAGAATCCTTTGGTGTGGCCTTTGGGTTATGCAGCACAAGGCGACACGACATTTGTTCTCCCCGGCTGACCATTCGTCTCTGCTTTTGGTGGTGAGCAGGACTACATTGTCGGCAGGCATTTTATGCAAGTCGGTGGCAACGACTTGTAAAAGAGTGTCGTGATACTAGTAGCCGGCATCAGGTTTACTATTAACACGTTTCACCGCCTTCCAGGGCAAACATTTGTATGTCCCTCTTATGAGAGATAATAAAAATGAACAGCTGGGATTGGGCTGTATCATCATGGTGGTGGCCGAGAGACGGGAGTCAAATACTCCGCTCAACTACAAGTGGATAAAACCAATCTTTATAATTAATTAACATTCATTGTACAGTTGAGTGTAGCATATTCTTTACAAGTGAAATGGAGTGTTTCTGTGCTTCTGTGAAGTAACGTTTGTATTGATTGTTTTGCTTTTTTTTTAAAATGTATTCTGTAC
This sequence comes from Oncomelania hupensis, assembly GCA_036898135.1. Lineage (NCBI taxonomy): Eukaryota > Metazoa > Mollusca > Gastropoda > Littorinimorpha > Pomatiopsidae > Oncomelania > Oncomelania hupensis. Next base: position 56,389,847 of record CM072520.1, read on the forward strand.
GAAGGATGCTTTATGTCTGTTAAAAGTTAAAGTAGAGGATTAGATTTATCGTGTACGAAGGATGCTTTATGTCTGTTAAAAGTTAAAGTAGAGGATTAGATTTATCGAGTACTGCAAGAAGGAGAAACAGGAGGAGGAAGAAGAAAAGTAGTGGGAGGAGTATACTAGTATGAAGTATACTAGGAGGAGGAGGAAGAATACTAGGAAGAGAATAAGATGAGTACTAAGAGGAGGAGGAGGAAGAATAATAGGAAGAGAATACGAATACTAAGAGTTAAAATATGAAGAATACTAGGAAGAGAATACGAATACTAAGAGGAGGAACGGGAAGAATACTAGGAAGAGAATAAGATGAGTACTAAGAGTAGAAAGAAGAAGAATACTAGAAAGAGAATAAGATGAGTACTAAGAGGAGGAGGAGGAAGAATACTAGGAAGAGAATACGAATACTAAGAGTTAAAATATGAAGAATACTAGGAAGAGAATTCGAATACTAAGAGGGAAAATATGAAGAATACTAGGAAGAGAATAAGAAGAGTACTAAGAGGAAGAGGATGAAGAATGCAAGAGAGAGAATAAGAAGAGTACTAAATGAAGGAGGGGGAAAATTAAGAGGAAAAACAAGGTAGAGTTTTATTAGGAGGACGAGTGCTAGAAGAAGTAGCAAAATGGCTATAGGAACAAACAGAAGAAATGGCCATACTAAGAGGAGTAGGAGGAACATTGGTAGTAAGAGGAGTTATAAAGAGTACTAGAATGGAGGAACAGGAACAGTGGTAGTAAGAGGAGTTATAAAGAGTACTAGAAGGAGTAGCAGGAACAGTGGTAGTAAGAGGAGTTATAAAGAGTACTAGAAGGAGGAGCAGGAACAGTGGTAGTAAGAGGAGTTATAAAGAGTACTAGAAGGAGGAGCAGGAACAGTGGTAGTAAGAGGAGTTATATAGAGTACTAGAAGGAGGAGCAGGAACAGTGGTAGTAAGAGGAGTTATAAAGAGTACTAGAAGGAGGAGCAGGAACAGTGCTTAGTAGAAGGAGCAGTATCAGCACAGAAGAAGGAGAATGAAGAATTGCAGTAAGAGGAATAGGGGGTACTAGAAGGAGGAGAAGGGAAGGAAGAAGAGTACTAGTAATAGCTGTACTAAACATTGCGCTCCCCTTTTAATGCTACTAACATATAAATTCTACTAGAGAATGTAATGCTAAGTCTAATGGGTATGTCTTTTAAGGGATCTGAAAAAAATATATATCATGTAACAGCACATAGTTTAAACCTAACAGACACAGAGTAAGGCCTACGTATTGTATGGTTAGATATTTGTGTATCAAATACGGCTACATTTCACCCCGACTCTTTCACAACTCAGCGTCAGCGCTGAGAGAACCGCCGTATCTTAAGACAGACGGAAATGGATTTATCACTAATCGCGTCGTACATACAAAGGCACAGTCAGCATAGGGAGTAGAGCATCTTACGCTATTTAAGAAGAGGGGCGGCCGCGGAGATGTCCTCAGGGCAAAGGAAGGGGGGGGGGGAGAGAGGAAGAGGGGAAGGGTCTCTTTTATACGAATACTGCCCTCGGCGGCAGAGGTAAGTTCTCGCATCCATCGACGGGTTTGGACGGATTGGTCCTCTGAATATCTGCGTTGGAATGGTGCCAGTAGGTATAGTATTACTCCTCCGTCGCAACCCACTCCCCTTGTATTGTATTCTTCCATCGCCTGTCATAATTATAATGACGCGCCTTTGTTCGGGCCATTGGAGGGTACGATGGACTCCCACATGATGTGTCTGCTCGGCTGTACCCAGCTTTGAACATTGTTTACTTAGCTGCCCAATACTTGCTGATGATTTTTTTCCTTTATAAGGCTTGCTTGTCACAGCCCCGGTCTTTCCGCAGACATGTGGAGCTTTGGAGTGGTGAGGGACAGACTGGCTATGAGTTATCGTGTGCGGGTGGCCAAGCTGATTGTCAACTCCGCGGTTCCGAGGTGTCGTCCATATTGTCAGAGGTTATTGTTTGCACCGTCATCGTCTCTTTTGGAATATTGTAATAGTTGTTTGTTATGGTATTAAATACTAACAGCTCTTGTTAAACTCTTGGTGATATAAATACATACCATGTTATACAATTTTGTGATTAGCCCTAGTTTTTATATTATTTGTTAATGAAAGCAAATTTGGAAATTATGAATGTTTTTGATTATGTTTAGCTTGTACTTAATACGTACAGTTTTAATTAGCCCGTACAGAGACACTTACATTCAAATTGGCTATATCTTATTTTAACAGCTAGGCCTACGTTGTTTTAAATGTTTTATATGTTGTTTGTTTTTTTCCCTTTTTTGCTGTTTTATTGTTTTCCTTTCTCCTATTTTACTATATATAATTGTTTAACATAATGTTTTAACGATAAGTTTCTTTTGTTTTGTTTTCTTTTCGTCTATGCTTACAGTTTAGTCATGTTTTAATTTGTACGTCCCTTATATGTGGCCAGTGGCTTGGGGCAGAAATGTAGGCAACAACAATTCTCCCGTGGAGGTGCCGGGGGTTTCTTTATTAATAATATCCCCACTTTCTGGAGATTTAGTGCTTTAAATTCCCACAGTCGCTGTACAGTATTTCTCATTTGTTCTTTCTCATTCCTACTCTGTTCTATCAATCTACTATACAATCTTCTTCTTCGCTAGACCAGTCATCTACCTTTTTGTTCTTGAAAACTCTTCCGGGACAAAACTCCTCATTTGTGTGTGAGGTCTGTTGGATCAGATTGAGAATATAGGACGCTTTCTACCAAATGGTCACTGGGGCTTCTTATGATGTTATTATTTGGAAATGTATGCAAATTGTATGTATGTGTTTTGATGATATTTTATAATGATGTTTGTATTATATTTTGGTTTTCTAAACGGGGGTTTGATAAATTAGAGTATAGCCTCAGCGTTCCCTGCGTGGGATGCCTTTATCGTAAAGTGACCGGCTAGTGGAGTGCCTTCAGTGATACCACTAGGGTTGTTTCGGCAGATCTTTTATGCGGATCAAGGGTAAGTCCTCTTTCAGCGAAGTTGTGGTCTTGATTTTGTGGTCCTGATTCGGCTCTTTGCAGTCCGCTGGACCCTGTAAATCAATGAATACATAACTAACTAACTAAATAATAGAAGGATGATACCTTTTAGGCTCAGCTAATAAATGCGCGATGTCTTCAACAACGTGATATGCATCGCGCTATTCTAAAAATCGCGATCCCTTTCAATCCAAAAATAAAGCTTATGTATTCTAACATAGAATCTTATGGTCTAATGGTAATGTTCTTTAAGGGATCTGGACAATGTATCTCATGTACAGCAAATAGTTTACACTTAATAGAGACAGAGTATGTTCAGAAATTCTTGTAGCCACTACGGCTATATTTTAAACCAACTCTTCCCAACTCAGCGTCCGCTCTGAGAGAACCACCGTATCTTAAGACAAAGCGAAGCTGTAATCTTGATTTTGTGGTCCTGATTCGGCTCTTTGCAGTCCGCTCGACCCTGTAAGCAATGAATAATTAACTAGCTATCTTAAGACCAACGGAAATGGATTTGCCACTAATCGCGTCTACATAAGAATCGAACAACTTAAAAAAGCGACTCTCAAACAAAAAAACTATTTCCTTGAAACGCACTTTTAAATGCAGATCCGACCAAAACGAAAATAAATTCTACCGCGCATTGCCTTTGCAAGATAGTTAGTTATGTATTTAATAGTGAACCAACATCGTACAACAAAGGCCATGATATGACATAGCGACATGTCACTTAAAGACAGTATTCAACACACTTGATATACATAATCAGTCGTTAGGTCATCACAGATGATCGTTTAACCAGCGTACTCCATCGTTCTCTGTCCTCAGCAACACACATGGCTTCGTTCAGTGTCAAGCCAGTCCATTCTCGAATGTTGTCCTCCCATCTCTTGTTCTGCCTCCCTCTTATTTCTATTTCCTTTCACCGTGCCTTGCTGTTGTTTGCTGCGTTGCTGTATCATTACACTATTACGCTATGCGTGTGCTGTCAATAAAAATGTGAAAATGCATGTTTGGACTTGTGCGTTAGTACTTCATGTGTATGTGTGTTTATGTATGTATGTATGAATGTATGTTTTGTGTGTGTGAACATCTCTCTCTTCCCCCCTATCCCCCCCCCTCTCTCTCTCTCTCTCTCTCTCTTTCTCTCTTATCTCTCGAATACAGAATTTTATTATGTGAATTATCTACGGATGACAATTCTCTACATACCTCTGAAAAAGATCTGTCTGAAGTCCAGCTTTCATTTCAGCAAAGTCCAGTTGATGTGCAAAACGTTTGCAAATAAAACAAGATGTTGCTCAGCTCCATAAAAATAAAATCAATGGTAATAACAACAAGACAGGAGCATCAGAAACAACCTCTTCACTTAAACCTTGAAATTGATTCCATGCCAATGACTCACGTCCGTGAATATAACGTACTTGGCATACCTGTTGATGGCGAATTAAACTCGCACTACCATGTAAATAAGGTGAGCAAAACTCTATCGAACAACGTGTTTCTGCTTAAGCAACTAAAGCAATACGTAGGAATAGAAGCCAGCTTTTTTACGCGCATCGTTTGTCTCATATAAATTATACATCATGGACCATCAGTCTACATTCCAAAGTAAGACTGCTGCGCTCCCTTGTCATCTCCATCTTCTTATATGCTTGCGAAGCATGGACCCTCACAGCAGATCTCCAACGAAGAATACAAAGCATGGAGATGAGGTGCTACAGAAGACTTCTGGGCATTTCCAATACCCAACACATCACCAACGACGAAGTCCGACAGACCATCATACAAGCCATTGGACAACACGATGACCTGCTCACAGTGGTGAAGAAACGGAAACTCCGATGGTATGGCCACGTCACCAGATCATCAGGCCTTGCAAAGACTATTCTGCAAGGCACAGTGCAAGGAGGTAGAAGAAGAGGGAGACCGAAAAAGAGGTGGGAGGACAACATTCGAGAATGGACTGGTTTGACACTGAGCGAAGCCATCAGGGCTGCTGAGGACAGAGAAAGATGGAGTATGCTGGTTAAACGATCATCCGTGGTGCCCCTACAACCTTCGGGTTACGGGACAGGATAGGAGGATAGGATAAGATCATGGATCTGGTGTATGGCGAGTGAACACTCTTTACAAAGTGTGAACTATTTTCACCGACCAGCAGTGAAGGTTAGTCACACTGACCCACCTTGGACTACTGAACAAAAAATAAAAACTATGGAAATATTACCTTTAGAAAAGCAATTTACTTACAACAAAACAATGCGTATGTACACATTTCACACACATCGGCCACCTAATACCTAAATGTCCTTCTGCGTGCAGCCCCAAATAGTCGATCATTAGATCTGAAAAAAAAGATGACCTTCAGGCAGCGAACAGAGGTCAAGGTCTCCATCCGGTGAACAAAGGTCAATGGCCAATTTTTAGATAACTCATTTTGATTTCTCGACGTCAATAGGATAGGATAGACTAGACTATTATTATTATTATTATTATTATTATTATTATTATTATTATTATTATTATTATTATTATTATTATTATTATTATTAGGAATTAAATAGATGCTGATAAATTAACAACAATAACTGAAACTGGTTTAATTGTTTTCAGAGGTTGCCTATTACAACACAGGCACTGCCGGGAATACGATCTATCAAAATGAGACCTGTGTCGCAGGAGCTGGAGCAGGTAAATTGATTGATTGATTGTATAGTCCCAGCGACTCTACGTTAAGTCATAGAAGACATGTAACAGCTAACAATGCGGATGAAAATATATTATGACGTCATCATCACTTCAAATGTACAAATCATTCCACAAAGGGATCTTAGACAAATGTGATTTTGTTGCTCATTTTAAATATCTCTAGCCCGCGCGCGCGTACACACACACACACACACACACACACACACGCACACAGGCGAGGGCGCAAGCACATAATTGTTTGTTTTTCATTTTCAATAGCCAAAAGTACTCTTTCAACCAACTTGTGGTCCTGATTTGGTTTTTTGCTGTCCACTGGACCCTACAAACAACGACTAACTAACTAACGAACTAACAAAACAACATGACACTTTTGTTTGACTTTTGTCTCATGGCCGCTACTTAGAGGACACTGCGGATAAAGAACGCAATTGTCGGAGCTAAGAGAGCGAGCGTTCGAGAGAGAGGAGAGAGAGAGAGAGAGAGAGAGAGAGAGAGAGAGAGAGAGAGAGAGAGAGAGAGAGAGAGAGAGAGAGAAAGAGAGAGAGAGAGGAGGAGGAGGGGAAAGCAGGAGGTAAAGAGTGTGATGTGCGCTATGTAATGTGCTACATTATGTTTGTTGTGTCAGGTGTGTTGTAGTGCTATAGTATGTAGCTATGCATACAAACCATTGGTGCGTTAGGTTTTGTTATTATTGCTGGTAAAACAAACAGCAGTATAATTATGTCATATCCCCAGCCCACATTTTATTCCTGTGATGGAGTATAGTAGATTTATTTGAACACTTTGAGAAAGAGAGGTGTGTACTAAGTGTGTATGTATATAAGAGAGAGAGAGGGATTACATTACATGATTATTGCTTTAGGTCCAGCGGACTCTACTGAGCCAAATCAGGACCGGACAACCCCTGATCCGCATAAAAGATCTGCTGAAATAACCCTAGTGGTAAAACTGAAAGCTCTCCATCTACATTGCTAAATAATAACACCATAGGAAGCCCTAGTGACCACCTGGCAGAAAGCGTCCAATATTCCCAAGCTGGTCCAACAGACCTCACACACAAATAAGGAGTCTTGTCCCGGAAGAGTTTTCAAGAAAAAAGGTAGGAGACTGGTCTAGCGAAGAAGAAGATAGTATAGCAGATTGATAGAACAGAGCAGGAATGAGAAAGAGCAAATGAGAAAGACAGCGACAGTGGGAATTTAAAGCCATACATTTCCAGAAAGTGGGGATACTATTTATACTGAAACCCCCGGCACCCCAACGGGGGTAGAGAAAGAGTTAGAGAAAGGTAGAGAGAGATTGTTTGCATGATGTTTTAGCTTCCTTTGTATAAAGTGTTCCGTTGTGGGTTTCACGTTGTTCCCCACCTCTGTGATCAAGCTTTTTTGTGTGGAAATGTTTATGCGCTACATGCATGTTCATTCATTCATACGTTCATTCAATTTGATAGACAGAGCGACCTAAATGAAATATTTTTTATATGGTTTGGGATGTAGATAAACATAAAAATATAACCTTTTTTTCCTTTGGTTATAAATCATCGATACTGCTGTAAGCCGATTTGACGCCAGTGGTGCAAGGTATATTCCTGCTTAAAATGTAACACTTCTAATTCGCTTTTACTAGTTTCATGAGCGTTTGTTTTATATAATAGATAAGAGTCTCTGTACATTATCTATCAGCCACAGTGTCCCTTGCGTTGGATGTCTTTATTGTAAAGTGACTGGCTGGTGGAGAGCATTCAGGTTTACCACTAGGGTTGTTGCAGCAGATCTTTTATGCGGATTGGGGGTTGTCCGGTCCTGATTTGTCTCGGAAGAGTCCGCTGGACCTAAAGCAATAATCATGTAATGTAATGTAATGTAATGTAACATTATCTATCTAAATAGGTTTCTATGAAGGCCTTCAGATGTCTGACGTTGGGGTTCCAAGCAATTACGCCTCACTGCCTGTTCAAAGAGGTGACTATGAGGATCTACAGAAGTCTGAAGTTGGAATTCCAAACATCTATGTCCCTATCACTGCCAACACTAAGACATCCAACACCAACTAGGTCAGCTTATAGCTGAGCAGTGTTTATTTATTTACTTATTTACTGTTACTGCTTATTTGTGTATTTACTCATGTTAAATGTGTGCTTATTTTAGTTATATTTTTATAGTTTTGTATTTCTTGAGTTGGATTGCTCTGTTTATTATTTTTATGTGTGCTCGTTTGTTTATTTATTCCTTTACATTGGTTGATTGGTTTGGGTTTTTATTTTTTTTATTTAGTTAGCTATACATTGTTTATTTGCGTTTAGTTATTTATTTAGTAAGCTATACATTGTTTATTTTTGTTTAGTTATTTATCAGACTTTTAGAAGTCTAAAGGTAGCTTTAATAATTGTAGAAGGAAGTTAATATTGGTAGTGTTGTTGACAGAGTGCTAGCTGTGTGCTGTAGTGTGGAAGGCATGGGGTTCATTGTAAGGGAAATTATACAGCGAGTCTAAAGACTCAGAATCACCTCTGAAAGTTGTTTACTTATACACCATTAAAAGCTTGATTTTTTTTTCAGAAAGCAGTTAACAGTTAGCGCTGTTAAGAGAGACCTGCTGTAGTTAGTTTTGAATTTGTGGTAAATTTTCAGGTCTGTTATATTAAATAGCGATTCTAAATTTTCGAGTCCTCGAAGAAACAGGTTTCGGTTTATTTGATCGTTCTCATTTAGTGCTTTTCCAGCTCAAGAGCTGCTAATGGTTGTATAATCCCCAGAATGTATTGTAATCTCTAAGACGTCTGCCTATAGCTTACTATGCAGATATTGGCTGCTGATGGTTGCCTAATCCCCAGGCTGTATTGTAATAATCTAAGTCTGCCTATAGCTTACATTGCAGATATTGGCTGCTGTTGGTTTATGCTGTGGGAAAGTGGCGTGTGCTGTACATTATGTTGAAACTGAGTGGTACATTGGAAGAGATCGTAAGCTTTAACATAAAATCTCTGAACCAAGATGATGATAATGATGATGATGATGACGACGACGACAACGATGATGATGATGATGATGATGATGATGATGATGATGATAATGATGGTGATAATGATGATGATTGTTATGACTAGCATTCACTTTTTTTCACAACTTTCACAATCTATCTTTCATTGCACCAATACTCTATCCTAGTCCTATGTCATCCAATCACAGACACTCTCAGATGCATACGAGGACAGCTTTCAGTTCTCCAAATAATCTTTATATAGCCGAGTCTCATCACCAAAATATTAATGAACTAGGAAATATCATACCCAGGCAAAGTGAATACATACGCCACGTACTTATTTCTACAGCCATCGCTCGCCTACAAGTTTTATAAACATGTGATGTATACACACATGAAAATATTTGCCAGTTTACTGCGTGACACGCAGCTCTGTATTTCAGTGCATAGAAAAACATTTGAATGTTTTGCCATCTTGTTGTTATCTGTTCTGAAAAAAAAATTGGCTTAATAAGTAATTCAGTGCGCTGTCAAGTCATGTAATTGCACTATTTTATAGTTTATTTCTTTTGTTTATATTTTCTGAATGATTAAAAAAAACATTTTATTAAAAAAGATGTCGCAAACCATTTAAGGGTCGACTCTTGAAGTCTATGACGAGACCTCTACAATACAAACTTGTAAATATGTATTTAGCTAATCATTTTCACATGTACGTTAAGCTAAATATTGTGTGCATAGATTTTGCTCATTATTATATTCTTATGTGTGTGTGTGTGTTTATGTTTGTGTGTTTATCTGTATGTGTGTTATGATGTGTGTTTGTGTATGTGTGTGTGTGTGTTACAACCATGTGTTAGGTGGTCTGTGTTTAATGCATTGTATTATTATTGTGAAAAGATGCTGTTATGATAACATATATTTGCCCTAACGAATAAATTGCCAAACGTAATGGTATTTGTGTATCTGTGTGTGGTTGTGTATGCGTGTGTGTTGTCACGGGATATTTCATTTTTCAAATTTAAGTGTTTATTGTTGCTGTATTTCACATGTTCTATGCTGTAGAAACCGATCATGGGTTGGCCATGAATGTGGTAGATATGACTTGTTGGAAATATGTGTGTGCGTGTGTGTTTGGGTGAGGGGATGGTTGTGAGTGTAACTCTCTCTCTCTCTCTCTCTCTCTCTCTCTCTCTCTCTCTCTCTCTCTCTCTCTCTCTCTCTCTCTCTCTCACACACACACACACACACTCTCTCTCATCTCTTTCACTTTGTGCGCGTGTGTTTGTCTGTGTGCGTGTTTGTGTGTGAGCAAATTAATCAAAGCTATACGATTCCTTTCATTCTTTGATTTGAAACTATCCAACTGACACTTGACATTTCGTTGATTTAACACTGGAATGTGACAACACGATATAGGTACACTGTTCTTATTCGTATGCTTGGCTGTTTTCCAATGTCTATTAAACAGTTTTATTTGATAAGATTATCCTGGTTACTGAGGCTTGCAGACATAGGTCCGTGCATTGGTAAAGCCTGCAGTGACAGACTACACACAGGGCCCCAGTCATAGCCACACACTGTCTTCACTATTATCTACTTCCTTGTTCAACGCATGTCTGTTGAGAGAAAGGCGTGAAAGGGGGAGTGCGGTGAGATGAAGAAGAGGGGTCGGGTACGTGGAGAAAGGAGAAAGGGATTATAGTGTTGTTACTACATTACATTACATGATTATTGCTTTAGGTCCAGCTGACTCTTCCGAGCCAAATCAGGACCGGACAACCCCTGATCCGCATAAAAGATCTGCCGAAACAACCCTAGTGGTAAAACTGAAAGCTCTCTACCAGCCAATCACTTTACAATAAAGACATTCCACGCAGGGGACACTGAGGCTGTACACTACTTTATCGAACCCCCGTTTACAAAAACAAAATAGAATACAAACATCATTATAAATTATCAACAAAACACATACCTATAAAATGCCAACATTGCTAAATAATATCATCACAGGAAGCCCTAGTGACCACCTGGCAGAAAGCATCCAATATTCCCAAGCTGATCCAACAGACCTCATACACAAATAAGGAGTCTTGTCCCGGAAGAGTTTTCAAGAAAAAAGGTAGATGACTGGTCTAGCGAAGAAGAAGATAGTATAGCAGATTGATAGAACAGAGCAGGAATGAGAAAGAGCAAATGAGAAAGACAGCGACAGTGGGAATTTAAAGCACTAAATTTCCAGAAAGTGGGGATACTATTTATACTGAAACCCCCGGCATCCCAACGGAGTAGTGTTGTTACTACCCATATGGGTTTTTCAAGCACTTTTCTCGGGGAAAGCACAACAGTCACAACGCAGCGCCACACAGGACACGGGTGATAAGCACCCGCCATCTCTTCTTTCAGTTGAGAGTATAAACCAAGGTCAAGTCTATGCATGCAAGCAATCCATCACACAGACTTTACAGATCATTTTAACGTATGTCCTAAGTGGATTAAAGTCAGATACGAAACCACCCTGCAAGCACTCGGTCCTCATTTCACTGTGTGGGTGGCCTGTCTTGCTTTTGCTGATAAGGCAACCCCAATTGGAAACCAATGTTATCTACAGTCCAAAATCCAACAAAATACAATGAGGATGATTTAAGGGAAGACCTAATTGCAGTCACGGTAAATTGATGATGTTGACTGGCTACAATCACTGTGTTACGTTGAAACGCGAATGATAGTATGGCTGAAGCGTGTACGATAGATCTAATCGTTTCGATTTGCAAAGTATTCAATAATGGAGTTTATTTACCTTTGATTTGAGTTTGCATTGTTGTTTGGAGAGGCTTTGTATAACGTTGATAATTTCCGTTAGTCGATATTGTTGTAGAATCTTCTGGATCGGCTTGTTTACTATCGATCGAAGATTCGGGATAATTGTAGAAATTTGAAGGAACGATCCGGAAGGAGAAGAAATGTGTAATGACGTAAGTCAGTGATGACGATCTTTTATTCGATTGGTGGCAGTGCGTCATTTCTACATTGTTCGAAATTCTTCCGGAAGAGAGAGAGGTTATTTAATCGTGTGCCGAGTTGCTGTTGAGAGAGAAAAAAAGTTGTTGATAGTGATTTGGAAAGTTGCTGTGAAAGTTGTTGAGTTGAATTGAGAATTGTATGCAGTTGTTGGTGTGTGCTGAATAAAAGTGGAAAACTTCATACGTCGACTTTGTGACTTGTATGCTGTTTGGACGGGCTGTGTGAATAAACGAATCTGAGTTACACTACTATCAGGAATTCAAGCATCGGGGCTGAGTCAGATACTGATAGAAAACACCATCATCAAACTGAGTGTAACATTTTGGGGGTCAAGCCGCGATTCACGCCATAGCCAAGGGTTCAACTGCTACAACAAGCGAGTCAACGTTACGAGAGGCAGTCATCGAGGGTAGCCGCCAACGAGTTGCGTCGAGAGGGGCCAACATACTGGGACTACATCACCGATAGGTTCGGGTTGACTGCAAGGGCGTGTAGTCGCTGAAGAGTTGCTTCGTGAGCGAACAACAGATCGGGACTACGTGGCTACCGTAAGACTACGTCGAGGGACAGTCTCGGAGCTACATCGCCAGTGTTACAGCGAGCGTCGAGCGGACGTCGCGTCTACTTCAGCACAGGAGCGTGTACATCAACACCAGCGTGGTGCAGCGTCGCATACGACGAGGACAGCGGGACCTGCGTCAGCGAAAGCGACTAGTGGCAAGCATCAGCGCTACTGCAGAAAGCGTGCTGTTCTAGAACAGTCTAGAAGAGTGCAGCACAGTCAAGAACTTTCTAGAAAAGAACTTTCCAGAAAAGAACTTTCCGGAAAAGAACTTTCCAGAAAAGCATTAAGATGGCTGATTTCTGGCAGAAAGGAGTTGAACTAAATCTAAAAGGAAAACAGCTGACGGAGTACGTCAAGTCTCAAGAGAGAATATGGCGTGAAGAAAGAGAAATAGAATTAGAACAGAAGCGTCTAGAAGTAGAAGAGCAGCGTCGCCGTGAAGAACGAGAATTAGAAGAGCAGCGTCGCCGTGAAGAAAGAGAATTTGAACTGAAGCGTCTGGAAATTGAACAGCAGCGGCAAGAAAGAGAAGATGAGCGCAGGCGTGAGGAAAGAGAAGCTGATCGGCAGTTCCAACTAGAGTTGGCGCGCATCCAGCAACAGCAGCATGCGCCACAAGTTATCAGTGACAACACGGCTCCAAAATTGCCAGCTTTCGTCGACGGGAAGGACCAGATTGACAGTTATCTGGCGAGATTCGAAAGGTTCGCCGAAAGCTCCAACTGGCAACCTCAAGACTGGGCAATTCGACTGAGTGCACTTCTGACGGGGCAAGCTCTCGAAGTTTACACCAGACTGTCGAACGATGACGCCAAAAACTACGACGTCTTGAAAGAGGCCCTGTTGCAGTGCTACAACTTTACAGAGAAGGGCTACCGTAAACGCTTCCGTGAATGCCGGCCTAAGTCAGACGAGACGCCAAAGCAGTTTGTGGAGCGCCTGTCGTCATATCTACACAAGTGGGTGGAGTTATCAGGCGAAACGAAGTCTTACGACAGTCTCCATGACCTGATCGTGAAGGAACAATTTCTCAATGCCTGTCACAAGGACTTAGCGACCCACTTAGAAGAACAAAAGCTGCAGACGCTTAAAGATGTGACTGAGGCTGCTGAAAGATATCTCATCGCTCATGGGAAAACCCTGGGGCCACCCAGCGCGACGAAACATTTTCAGAAGACTGGAAACCATGTGAACCAGATCCAGGGAAGCCAGACGAGCCAGAGACAGACAGACTCCACGCCTCCTCCCAGGGAAGGGCATTCAAGGGGCTGTTTCACCTGCAACGCTACAGACCACAGAGCGGCTAACTGTCCTCAAAACAAAAGTAGCGGACAGCGGGGCAGTACGGACAATGCAGCGGCGGGCAACCGGCAGAGGCGGTTCTCCAATCAACGGCAAACCAGTAGATCTGACCATCAGGTGTGCGGCGGGAGCGTCATTCTTCCGAGTGAGACCGAGCGCACAGCTACCCCTGCGGACGTGCAAGAGTGCATGACCGATGGCCAACTTCACCTTGCCAACGGAAAATCCATCCCCGTCGTCGCCAGCGCAGCTGTGACCGTCCAGAACATGCCTGTTTCAAAGGGACGCGTCGAAAATCATGAAGTGACTGTCTTAAGAGACTCTGGCTGCAGTGGGGTCATCGTCAGAGAAGACTTAATCGCTAAAGAACAGTTCACTGGCGATTCAAAATGGACACTTATGGCCGACAGCAAATGTTTGAAAGCGCCAGTTGCGAAAATTCATGTCAACACCCCTTTCTACATAGGCGAAGTCGAAGCGGTTTGCCTGAAGAAGCCGCTGTATGATTTGATGATCGGGAATATCGACGGCGCGAGACGACCCGACAACCCCGATCCAGAGTGGAGTCCTGCCTCAACCCAACGCGTAGAAGTTGTGGAGGAGGATCCATTGCCAATTCCCGATGGAGACCTTACAGAGCTGCTACGGGACAATGTGGTTACTCCGGCTCAGCCCTGCCGACCAGAGATCGTCGGTGCTGTTACTACCAGGGCCCAGGCCAAGAGAGACAAGACGTCTACGCCACTGAAGGTCGCCGACAACTCCAAAGCTGCCATCGTGGACAGAGATAAGCTGATCCAGCTCCAGGAAGCTGACAGCACTTTAAACAAGTACAGGAACCGCCAAGACCACGTGACCAAAGGCAGTGGTACGGTCTATTTTGAGGTGAAGGCCAAGATCCTGTATCGAATCTTCCAGCACCCGAGGGTCAACGGAGGGAAACCACTACGTCAAGTATTGGTACCGTTACCTCTAAGGCGCCAGGTGATGGAAGTAGCGCATGACTCAATCATGGGAGGTCACCTAGGCATCAAGAAGACGTCGGATAGAATCCAGGCGGTATTCTACTGGCCCGGACTTCATGCGGACATCAGCCGTTTCTGCCGATCGTGTGACATTTGCCAGAAGACCATACCTCGAGGAAGGGTCCCGAAAGTGCCTATGCAGAGGATGCCTTTGATCGACCGACCTTTCAAGAGGGTGGCCTTAGACTTAATCGGCGAAATAAGACCTCCGAGTGAAGAAGGTCATCGATGGGTACTGACTTTAGTAGACTATGCGACTCGGTACCCAGAAGCAGTGCCTCTGAAGAAGATTGACACTGAAACTGTTGCAGAGGCGCTAGTGGACATGTTCAGTAGACTTGGAGTGCCTGAAGAAATTCTGACAGACCTCGGGACACAGTTCGTCTCTGACTGTATGAAGGAGGTCAACAGACTGCTGAGCATCCGGCATTTAACTACGACACCCTACCATCCGATGTGCAACGGGCTTGTCGAAAAGTTCAATGCTACGTTGAAGTCCACCCTGAAGAAACTGTGCAGCGAGCAGCCCAGACAATGGCATCGTTACATCAACGCCTTACTGTTCGCCTACAGAGAAGTGCCGCAGGAGTCCACCGGCTTTTCTCCGTTCGAGCTGCTGTACGGAAGAACCATCCGAGGGCCGATGCACATCCTGAAAGAACTGTGGACGAAAGAAGTGGACACCCCAGAGGTGAAGAACAGTTACCAGTACGTGTTTGAGCTACGGGAGAAGCTGGAGCAGACTCTCGAGATAGCCAGAGAAAACCTGAAGAAGTCCCAAGACTGTGGAAAGCACTACTATGACCGTAGGGCTGTGAACAGGAAGTTCAAACCTGGCAACAAAGTGCTGGTGCTGCTACCTACTGATCACAATAAGTTGCTGATGCAGTGGGAAGGCCCGTACGAAGTGGAGACCGTGGTGGGGATCAACGACTACAAGGTGAAGGTCGGCCAGCATTCCAAGATATACCACGCCAACCTCCTCAAGCTGTACGTGGAAAGGCCATCAGAGACTGTGCATGTGGCAACAGCAGCTGAGATCGACAACAGCTTTGATAGCGAGGAACTGTTGGAACTTGGAGACTTCCACAGCAAAGAAGGCATCGATGATGTTAAGCTAGGACCAAGCTTGACGGAAGGTCAAAAGATGGAGCTCAAGGATCTTATGGGCGAATTTCCCCATAGCTTCAGCGATGTCCCAGGCTCTACGACTTTGGTCGAACATGGAGTCCACACCCAGACCTGGAAGGAGCATCTGCAGACCATGAGGGAGCTGTTCCACCGTCCCGCAGAAGCCAACCTGACCGTGAGACCCAGCGAATGCGTTCTGGGAGCTGACAACGTCGACTGCGTCGGACATCCGATGGAAGAAGGAGACAACGGAGGACGCACTGATTCCGGGGAAGCCCACGTGATCATCGTCTTTGACCCTGGGCCGATGACGACCGCAACTGACGAGGGCGTCGATTCCTTGCGAACGAAAGAATATTGACTGTGTGGACGAACTAAGAATATTGGTAATGACAGACTTGAAAATGAAAAACGTTGACTGGGTAAATGATCTGTGAACATTGACAGTATCCAGAAAGACTTGCAGATGAGAAACTTTGAATCTGTGTGAATGAACTGAGAACATTGACAGTGTTCGGACAGACTGAAGTAAGTTTTAATTCTGAACTTTGTTTGTGCATTACGTTTCAACGTTGTTGAAAGAAATTAGATAAATTTCTTCTTGAGTGGGGGGTTATGTTACGTTGAAACGCTAATGATAGTATGGCTGAAGCGTGTACGATAGATCTAATCGTTTCGATTTGCAAAGTATTCAATAATGGAGTTTATTTACCTTTGATTTGAGTTTGCATTGTTGTTTGGAGAGGCTTTGTATAACGTTGATAATTTCCGTTAGTCGATATTGTTGTAGAATCTTCTGGATCGGCTTGTTTACTATCGATCGAAGATTCGGGATAATTGTAGAAATTTGAAGGAACGATCCAGAAGGAGAAGAAATGTGTAATGACGTAAGTCAGTGATGACGATCTTTTATTCGATTGGTGGCAGTGCGTCATTTCTACATTGTTCGAAATTCTTCCGGAAGAGAGAGAGGTTATTTAATCGTGTGCCGAGTTGCTGTTGAGAGAGAAAAAAGTTGTTGATAGTGATTTGGAAAGTTGCTGTGAAAGTTGTTGAGTTGAATTGAGAATTGTATGCAGTTGTTGGTGTGTGCTGAATAAAAGTGGAAAACTTCATACGTCGACTTTGTGACTTGTATGCTGTTTGGACGGGCTGTGTGAATAAACGAATCTGAGTTACACAACTATCAGGAATTCAAGCATCGGGGCTGAGTCAGATACTGATAGAAAACACCATCATCAAACTGAGTGTAACACACTGTACACTGATGATGTTGACTGGCTACAACCACTGTATACTGATGTTGATGACTGGCTACAACCACTGTATACTGATGTTGATGACTGGCTACAACCACTGTATACTGATGTTGATGACTGGCTACAACCACTGTACATTGATGTTGTTGACTGGCTACAGCCACAGTACATTGATGATGTTAACAGGCTACATCCACTGTACACTGATGTTGTTTACTTGCTTTTGCTGATAAGGCAACCCCAATTGATGACTGGCTACAACCACTGTACACTGATGTTGTTTACTTGCTACAGCCACTGTACATTGATGTTGTTGACCGTGTACAACCACTGTATGGTATTGTACAACACTCATGGACTATGATACTGCACAATGAGGTCTGTTGAAGATTACTGAAGTTTTACAATGCGCCATTCCGTGCATCAGTATGATAGTGATGTGGAAACCATTTCACTGTTGACGTTCGCCTGTTGTTGGTATATGAGTTAATAATTAAATCTGTTGCTATTGTCAACTCATCCCTGATACATGATTTAACAATAACATATGTTATAACTGTCCACACATTGCTGGCACGTGATTTAGCAATAACATTTGTTGAATTATGCACACATCGCTGGTACATGATTTAATAATAACATATGTTGCAATTGTCCACACATCGCTGGTACACGATTTAACAACATATGTTGCAATTGCCCGCACATCGCTGGTACACGATTTAACAACATATGTTGCAATTGTCCACTCATCCCCTTCCCTTTTTGGTTAGGGTCTACCTATGCATTGCCTGTATGAACAGTTCTGATTTCTGATCCACTGACACAACAACAACAACAAAAAAGGCATAGTTAAGATGGCCAGTGATGGCCAGTGATCACAGCAACACGTAATGTATGAAGCAGCGCCCGGCGCTCTACAGACCGAGCTGTCCCGTCACCGTGTGTGACTTATGTTATCCCCACTCCAGTACTGTACAACGATATGTTTGATTGTACAGATAAACCTTGTGATTTCACTTCCAGCTCGCTGTTATCAGTGGATCAAGACTGTCGTTGTCAACACAGTAGTTGGTTGTGTGTTCCAGTGTCACAGCTAAAACACCCTGCCAACACTACGTCCTAATCTTCCTATTCCTGGAGGGCGCTGCCCTGCAGCTCCTTTGCTTTTGCTGGGATCGCAAACACAAATTGTACCCGTATGGGGATCGAATGTTATCCAAACTCCAACAAAATCTAATCAGGCTGATTTGCACTCACACCTAATTACACACATACTTTACACTGATCTTGTGGATTGACAACCACTGGATTGCATTGTACACACTATATTGGTATTGACGTGGAGATTCATATTGAATGTACATGGTTTAGACATGAAGGTTATCATTTGTAAGTGTACATGGTTTAAACATGAAGGTTATTATTTACAATAGTACATGGTTTAATCATGAAGGTTGTCATTTACAAATGTACATGGTTTAAACTTGAAGGTTATTATTTACAATAGTACATGGTTTAAACATGAAGGTTGTCATTTACAAGTGTACATGATTTAAACATAAAAGCTATCATTTACAAGTGTAAATGGTTTAAACATGAAGGTTATCATTTACAAGTGTACATGATTTAAACATAAAAGCTATCATTTACAAGTGTAAATGGTTTAAACATGAAGGTTGTCATTTACAAGCGTACATGATTTAAACATAAAAGCTATCATTTACAAGTGTAAATGGTTTAAACATGAAGGTCATTATTTACAAGTGTAAATTGTTTAAACATGTAGGTAATCATTTACAATAGTACATGGTTTAAACATGAAGGTTGTCATTTACAAGTGTACATGATATAAACATAAAAGCTATCATTTACAAGTGTAAATGGTTTAAACATGAAGGTTATCATTTACAAGTGTACATGATTTAAACATAAAAGCTATCATTTACAAGTGTAAATGGTTTAAACATGAAGGTTGTCATTTACAAGTGTACATGATTTAAACATAAAAGCTATCATTTACAAGTGTAAATGGTTTAAACATGAAGGTCATTATTTACAAGTGTAAATGGTTTAAACATGTAGGTAATCAGTTACAATAGTACATGGTTTAAACATGAAGGTTGTCATTTACAAGTGTACATGATTTAAACATAAAAGCTATCATTTACAAGTGTAAATGGATTAAACATGAAGGTTATCATTTACAATAGTACATGGTTTAAACATGAAGGTTGTCATTTACAAGTGTACATGATATAAACATAAAAGCTATCATTTACAAGTGTAAATGGTTTGAACATGAAGGTTATCATTTACAATTGTCCAGACACCCTGATTACCCCTCCCGTGCATCTCACACTACCTCTCCTACCCTGATGCCAACATTGATTCAGCCCGCGGTTTATGAAACACGAGTCAGGAGCTTTACCGACAGAGCTATCCATCCCTGTCTGTCACTTGCCTTTTTGATCGCCACTCAGAAATCGTCCAAGGCTATGTTCGCAAGTAGGCCGAGTGGCGTTATCTTGCTGTAGACTCTCATCTTATCAGTGATTTAGGTCATTGTCCAAATTCTATATAGTTCAGTGTTCCAATGTCAAAGCTTTAGTGCAATCTGCAAGGTAGGAGACAGAACGTGAAGTGAAATAACATTGTAGGTAGACGGAGTAGGAATCTTTAACAGACATAGTAGGAAAATGTAGCAGAGTAGGAATAGTTAACAGAGAGAGTAGGAAGATTTAACCGAGTAGGTAGTTTTAACATATACAGCAAGAAGATGTAACAGACAGAGCAGGAACATTTAACAGATATGATATGAAGATTTAACATACAGAGCTGGAAGATGTAACAGACGGAGCAGGAAGATTTAACAGAGTAGGAAGAATTAACAGACATAATAGGAAGATTTAACAGACATAATAGGAAGATTTAACAGACAGGGTAGGAAGATTTAACAGAGTATGACGATTTAACAGAGTAGGAATATTTAAGACTTAGTAGGAAGATTTAACAGACGGAGTATGACAATTTTACGGATGGTGTATGAAGAATTAATACAGTAGGAAGATTTAACAGACGGAGTAGAAAGATTTAACAGACATAGTAGTAAGATTTAACAGACAGCGGGGAAAGACATACACGCAAGACAATGTAAAGTGTGTTACGTGGTTGAAGGTCGATTAAAGGTGAACAGTGTACAATCATTTTGGCGAACCAACACTTAATAGTGAACAGTGTACAATCATCTTGGTTAGCGAACAGTTAAATGGAGAACAGTGTACAATCACCTTGGTGAACGAACAGTTAAGAGGTGAACAGTGTATAATCATCTTGGTGAACGAACAGTTAAATGTTGAAGTGTGGACTGTTGCAGATTGTGTAAAGACTAATGTCGTCCAAGATGGCCAGCGGGTCGTCCACTGCCTTCCCCATCACTCCCCCACCCTCCAACAGCCCAAAGGTCAGTGGCTGCCCACAGTGTCAGTCATTGTGTGTGGGAGCCCTCCTCCTTTCCTGTGGCCATCTTACATGTAGAAAATGCCTGCGTGACCACCACGGCTCCCAACTCCTTTGTCAAATCTGTAACTACACTTTGCCACTCCCCAAGGAACCGAAATCAGCGAATTTTAGCAGCCTCGCTCAGCAGTTGGGGACTGACCCAGTCGTGGTGCAGCTTGTCAACCAACGACTAAGAGGTCAAGGTCACGAGAGATGCCAGGTGTGTGCTAATCGTGATGCCACCACCCTGTGTCATGATTGTAATGAACAATTTTGCGATGGTTGTGCAAATGTCCACCGAAAACAAGGATTGTCCAATGACCATGTCATGCAGACACTGCCCCAAGTTTTGCAAAACGTGTCTTCAGCCCCTGGCTCTACTTTCAGACCCAGGACCCACTCCGCCTCCTCCACTGACTCGCTGGAAAGCATCAGCAACCCTTTGGATCCACCGCAGTCACATGAGCAGTCACGTGGTAGCCAGCGCTTGAAGCAGTGGGTGGCGGAAGAGGTCAGATTAATGCAGCAGGCCCTAAGTGGGCAAGACGAACTGCTCAGGGCACTCAATGACGTCGTGTCTCGTGCCCAGCACGCGCTGTCTGTAGCTCAAGCACACCAGCAACTCCTGCAAACCTATATCCACGTATTGACACTTTTCAGCGTCACTGACTATTATGAAGTCGATACGCGCACCTTCAACGTCACTTTGCCGGACGATGACGTGAACGTGCAGGTCAACATGGATGCTATGCAACAACGTATTCGTGACGTCATCGATAGACAGAAGTCTGCTGAAGTCTTCACAGATGTGACGTCACTGATAAGGCAGCTGAAGGAGATATTACCCATGTGTGGTGAGTGTTCATCAATCTCGTAACTGTAGACTGTCCGAGGGCGGACGAGGGGGGGGGGGGGGGTTCCGGGATTTCCGGATCCCCCCCTCCCAGCCCAAAAAAAAAAAAATAAATAAGGAAAAAAAAGAAGAAGAAGGAGAGAGAGAAAGAGAGAGAGAAAAGCGAGAGACAGAGAAAAAAACTTTAAAGGAAACAGATCAATCACTGTGAAACGGTAACCTCCATATCCCATGTATGTATGTCTGTAAAATATAAAATTATTTTAAAATATATATGTGTGTATATATATCACATATATATATATTTTTTTTTTTCTAAAGTAAACAGAGTTCTACCTTGGAAATCTATATTCAGAGGTATAATAGCGCTCGCCCTCCTAAGCCTAATGTGGCTTTGCTGTACTTTTAGTTAAAACTTTCATCATTTCATCATGGTAAAAGTAAAGCCCCTAAAAATGCAATAAATGGTACGCCGTAAGTGAAGGTCAACAGGTGGGAATTTACACACAATGGCCGTATGCAGCAAAAGCTGTTTTAGGGTTTCCCTAGGCTAAATATCAAGGTTACAAATCCCTGCTGGAAGCAAGAAGAGCAATGTCGGAAGCAGGCGTTTCAGACCCCATTATTTATGAACAACATGAAGAACAATCACCGATTGATCACAGTGACGCTCATAACGAAAATACAGAAGAAATTGGCATTGATGATCTGCTGGATCAGGACGATTTTGACGTTGATTGTCTACTAAAACAGGTCGATGCAGAGCTGAGCCAAAATGTAACAGAAGAAGAAAAGCAAGAAGAATCTCATCCTAAGACTTATATATCTGACTCATCATTGCAAGCATCCCCTCACATAGACTCTTCGACAAAATGCAACTCCAAAATGCCACAAAGGCGTTTTTCGTATCGTTTCTTTAACAAATACAGATCGTCAATGGCTTGCATTTCAAACTCAGGTAAAATGACCAGTCTGTCTGGTCTGCTTGGCAATAGACATTTATCAACTCATGTGCAAGAAATTGTACAGAACATCTTACATGAGCAAGAAATAAAAGATGAAGTGAAAGACATTATGCAGTGCGAGTTAGAAACTCTCAAATCTCAGATTAAGAATGAAATAAAAGTACTTATTTCTCAAAGATCTGAGGTACTTGCAGAAGAACTGGATGATTGTAAAGCAACACTTGCAAAAGTTCTGAATGAAAAAAAATAAGCTGTTGTCCGCCATTGGAGACCAGAAAAAGATCATCACAGAACTCAAGAGTCACATGCACTGTGGTCTAATGGTAGTGCTTCGGCTTGCGGATCTGAAGCTCCCGAATTCGAGCCCTGGCCGGGCCATTGTGTTGTGTCCCTGGGAAAGACACTTTACTCCTGTTTTCCTACTCCTTCGGATGAGAGAATAAACCGAGGTCTAGTCTGTATGTCGCATACATTCCATCATAACGGACTTTAAAGATCCTGACGCTCATGCCCTAGACGGGTGAGTGCCGGTAACAAGAAAACACCCAGCAGGCACTGTGTTCTTCTCCCCCATCCCTGGCTGCCCAGGATTGTGCTCAGTTGTCCGGGCGTCAGACCATGCGCCCAAAGGCTGCGGGTGGGCGTCTCGGGCGGTTTGAGTTAGATCCTGTATCGGCCAGCGCCTTGATCCTTAGGCTAAGGCGCCTTACAAATGACGAACACTATTATTATTATTATTATTATTATTATTATTATTATTTATTATTATTATTATTATTATTATTATTATGCATGAGCAACAATGCAAAGGTCACAGTCAACATGAACTCATTTCGAAATTCCAACTGGAATTAACGTGTCAAAATCAAGGCCTTGATTCTGAACAATGTATTATGTTTTCAACAGCAAACACTCCAATCATGCAACAAGTTCTTCATAAGAATACAAACGACCATATGCCAGAAAGTGCTCACTCTTCTGCTGCTCAAAAATACTCATATGCATCAATTGCTGCTCAACGTGTCAGTCAGCAGAAAAAGCATTGCGATAACAACTCTTCAGTTCTCATCCAAAATTCTTTGCTTAACCACTCACAATCATCTGCAACCTCAGAAAAAAGTAATGATACCTCAGCTACAAGTGACCACTTACCCCCACCATCTAACATTAGCTATAATGTTGTCACACAAAATTCATTCGCCATTCTCGGCGAAAATGATAGCAATGATGGGGCTCACATTCCAGTTCATACTGGAAAACACGACAAAAGGGCAACTCATTCAAATAAGAATACGCCCTAATGACTTTCCGACAAACTACCTTCTAATGCAGGATTCAAACATCACAAAACTTCATCCGGCAAAATTGAACACTGGACATCGACAATTCAGCGGAGTACAAAAAATATGCATCCCCGGTCTCAAAGGGAAAGACCTGACGCGTTGGCTGCTCTCTTTGCCCTCTGTTGCTCACATTGCATTGGTAATAATAATCGGGAAAATCATGTTCCTATTAATAACCGTAGTTTTTGTTCTAGGCCTAAGTGGTTTAACGATAGTCATAGTAAATATTGTGATAAATTGAATGACTATGAGCAGGAAATCAATGCATTGCATAAACGTTTGAATGAATTAGTTGCCAGTGGAGACGAGGCCCCCCAAACCACAATAGACTTGATATGTAATCATTTAGGAAATATTATAAAAAAAACCTGCGTCAGAAATAGGTTTGTTTAGGACAACGCCCACACATAAGAGTACAAATCGAAGTAATGAGAATTTCCCTTGGTTCGATGCACAGTGTGAGAAAAGAAGAAAAGAATTGTTCAAAGCTAAAACATTAACGAGAAGATTTAGGTCAAACTATTATAAAGAGCAACAAAAAAAAGCTAGTAGAGAATACAAAAAACAACTTCGATTATCCTTCAAGAAATATAAGACTAAATTTATAAAGAAAATCCGTAATTTAAAGAGTTCTGATCCTAAGGTATTTGGGAAAATCATCAACGGATGTGTTAGTGAAAAGGCGGGAGTAACTTCTAAAATCTCCTGCGAGGTTTTTCGACAACATTTTCAAAAGCTTAATGACCCAGTTGATGTTAATAATGATAGCCCTGACCACTCTCCTCCTGAGTTAGATGATCAGCCTGAATACAATGACCCTTACTTAAATGACCGTTTTACTGAAGAGGAAGTAAAATATGTACTTAAAGGTCTACATAATAATAAAGCATGTGGATTATATAGTTTAACTAATGAATTATTAAAGGCTGCTTCTACTAGACTTCTTCCTCTATTCACTAAATTCTTTAACTTAATTTTAGTGTCTGGTAAGGTGCCAGAAGAATGGACAATAGGTGTAATTAAACCGCTTTACAAGAACAAAGGTGATGACGGTGATCCAAACAATTGTGACAAGTGGCTCAATGCAATGAATTATGGTAATATTACAGGAGCCATATTCATGGACCGAAAAAAAGCTTTTGATCTAGTCAATCATTCCATTCTCTAGCAAAAACTTTCTACCTACCTCAAAAATCCCAATGTCGTCAATCTTTTCCAATCATACCTATCACAAAGAATCCAACGTGTATATGTTAATGGAAGATATTCTTCTCCAGGTACCATTTCATGTGGTGTACCCCAAGGCTCAGTTTTAGGTCCTTTACTATTTTGCATTTATATAAATTATCTACCACTCCATATTACTAGCAAAGATACAAGTTGTGACCTGTTTGCCGATGATGGCTCTTTGCACTGCTCTGGTAAATCTGTAAATAAAATACAAACATCTTTACAGAAGAGTATACAAGAAATAACGGATTGGTGCAGCCATAATCGTATGATTCTTCATCCACAAAAATCTAAAAGCATGGTCCTCACATCACGGCAACAGCATGAACCTTTAAAATTAAATCTGAATATTAATGGTTCACAGATTGAACAAGTTTCAGAGCACAAAGTATTAGGTATAATTATTGATCAAGATTTCACATGGCACTCCCATATAAATAATATATATATATAAGAAGTTATCCAAAAATCTCTTTCTTCTTGCTAAACTAAAACCTTACATTGAATCTTCTGCCAGAAAATGTTTTCTTCCAAGCCCATTGTCTATCACATATCAACTATACATCTGTGGTATGGTCTAATGCTTCAGCAAATCAACTAGAAAGACTTAATCATCTGCATAGACGTGGGGTTAGATTAATCTCAGATAATCGAGAATTAACAACAGATGAAAAATTAACAGATCTTAAAATACTGCCTTTACAAACACAATTCAAGTATAATTTAGCCATACAGATGTTTAAAGTAAAAAATAATATAGCGTCTTCTTACTTACGTCATCAACTAATGTCATTTCCTACAAAATACCATTCTGAAAACTACCGACTTCCAAAACCACGAATTGACATTTTTAAATCTAGCTTCTCTTTTAAAGGCCCCCTGTTATGGAACACTCTTTCTTTAGAACTAAAAAAAATGCACATCGTTAAACAGCTTCAAGTACAAGATTTACAACATATTTCTTAATAATTTCAAAAATCATACTTTCTAGCATGCATCAATGGATTTTCCTCTTTCATCCCCCCCCCCTCTCTTCCCACTCAGTCCGTCAAGCCTCTCTCTCTCTTTATTAAATTAAATGGTTCCAGTTAAATATGTTATATTTAGTATTGTTAGTTTACTTGTTACGAAGTTAGCTTGTTTATTTCAAATCAATGTTTGTCTTTGCATGAATGCGGATGAATGATTAAAGTAAATGGGTGAGTGATTGAATGAAGGACTGATTGTAAGATTAGCAAATTAATGCTAAAATCATTTTCTTCTTGTAATAAACTAATGAATCTGACTCTGAATCTGAATATCTCTCTCTCTGTCTCTCTCTGTCTCTCTCTGTCTCTCTGTCTCTCTCTCTCTCTGTCTCTCTCTCTCTCTCTCTCTCTCTCTCTCTCTTTAATAAAGGAGTTTTCATGCACAAGATCCTTTCTTGCAATGCACCTTCCTATTTTTTTCTCTGTTTAAAACAAAGCAAAACACACAAAAAAACAACTGCCAGATCGCCTACATGTTTAAATGTTTCAATTCCAAGAATTGATCTCTTCAAAAATAGTCTTGCTCATTCCGATTAAGCTTCCTGAAGGACTCTCACTCCAGCATCGACATTTACAAACTGTAGAAAACATCTCTTAAAACACATAAACAAAGAACATGAATTGTGGTTAATGGATACAAACAACGATATTTTGTTAACTTATATTTTCTAATGATTACCTGTGTAATTGATGTTCCACGATGTTAATGTTATAATATTAATTTATTGTAGTTAATAGTTATTGTTATAAGCTCCAAGGCCAAGATGTAAAAAACAGCACCCAACACTTACTCTTGTACACTTGCAAAATAATTTTTTTATCTTATCTTATCTCTATCACAATCTGTCTCTGTCTATGTTTGTTTGTCTCTATCACTCTGCCTGTCTTTGTTACTCGGTTTGCTTATTTTTCTCTCTTTCTTTGTCTGGCTGTCTGTCTCTCTTTATCCCTATATCTGATACTTTCGTTGAGTTTGTCTTTTTTTGTCTGTCTGTCTGTCTGTCTGTCTGTCTGTCTTTCTCTCATTACTATTGATAAAAACAAATATGTTGCAATATTGTGTTGATTTGTCTCCATTGTAATTATAACTGTATGCGTATCTTTGTGTTGACAGAAGACATGACCAAAGCAGGCCACAGCAGCACAACACAGTCTGTGACCACCACAATGTCCACTGCCACTCCTTCCTCACCCACTGTGGACCCCATGACGGCCTGTCCACGTCGCGTGGTCGCCATGACACCAGCCTGTGATGACGACACAAAGAAACCTCGAATCACGTCCATCATCAGCACACAGGACGGTCAGAGACTGGTGATGGCGGACTATAACAACTCAAAGGTGAAGTTGTTGGACATGAATCATCCACACACTGTGTCCCACTCTCTCACCATGAAAGAGAAACTACAGACACTTGCCTTGCTGAACGACGGGATAGTCGCCATGACAACGCTGGAGCCTATTATCTACCTGCTTAATGTTACCAACAAAGTTACTGTGACGTCACGCATCAAAACTGACATTAGCTACATAGGCATTGCTGGTCACAGTGATGGAACTCTCATCGTCAGTTGTGGTAGAGTTGACAACAAGGGCGTAGCTAGCATAAAGATTATCAGACGTAATGGTGACGTAGTGAGGACCATCACTGACAGCAACACACTGAAAACACTGGAGTCGCCTTGGTATCTGTGTGTTGTGAAGAACGCAGTCCTGGTGTCGGACTATCATAGTGACACAGTGTTCACAGTGGAAGTAAATACCGGTCACCTCGTGAACACTCTGACCCATGATGAGATAATATTTCCACATCAAGTAACAACAGACATATCAGGACACGTGTACATCGCCAGTGCCGATGGTCATTGTGTTCTGTTGAAGTCATCAGGAGGTCAGTGGAGGAAACTTCTTAGAGCATCGGACCACAGTGACCAGGGTTATGACAAACCTTTTTCAGTCTGTGTGACTGGCTGTGGACGTCTGCTTGTAGCATGGAACAATATATATGAAAGTCGCGTGATGTGTTACGACGTGTGACACTGCTATCTGTGGTGCTCTTCACTGTGGCAATGTCAATGGCTGTGGCACTGCTATATGTAGTGCATTTCATTGTGTCAGTGGTTGTGACACTGTAATCTGTTGTGCTTTTCACTGTGTCAATGGCTGTGACACTGCTATAGTTTGTGCTTGTCACTGCGTCAGTGTCAGTGGCTGTGACACTGCTATCAGTAGTGCTTTTCACTGTGTCAATGTCAGTGGCTGTGACACTATCAGCAGTACTTTCCACTGTGTCAGTGTCAGTGGCTGTGATAAAACTACATCAACGTCATTTCACACACAACCATATATATTGCTCTGTGCTGTACACTTGTGCTAGACTTCATTCCTTTCTTCCCCACAAGATTTAATGTTTTCACGTCAAAATAAAGACAGCGAGAGGAACAGAAAGACATCATCATCCACTACACAGAATATTTTACTATTGGACCACCAAGTTTAGGTCTATTGTGGCATAGAATTGTCTCCAGTGACAGTATTGGATCATATGTGTTTGGTCACTGTGAACATAAAAAGTAACTTGACTTGTCTTTCCAACCAGTGAATGATCTTAGTTGTCCAACAGTGAGTGACTTGTCATCAACTTTTTAGCAACAGTGTGAATGGACCTGTATTACTTATACCATTGGAATCCTAAATTATACGAACATAGTAGTTAACAGTGACATGAGTGTAGCTGTAGTAATTACAACTGGACTCCTAGAAAAGAACATTGTAGTTAACATTGACATGAGTGTAGCTGTATAAATTTCAATTTACATTGATGATAACGGTGAATAAAATATAACCTTTAAACTGTGATTAGAGTGTGTTTGCTAATGTGATATAACATTCAACTTATGCTGGGTTTATGGAGTTCCTACAGTAACTTATCCTAACAGTGAATGGAGTGTTTTTGTACTGAATGGAAATTGAAAGTAATATTTTGGATAGTGCTTATCTTTATATAGTGAATTGAGTGTTTTTGCTGCTGTGAATTGACAGATACATTCACATTGTTCAAAGTGGTGTTTCTCCATGTTACACTGTTGTTGGTTTTTTTATCAGTAGTTAATTCAGCCCCGATGCTTGAATCCTGATAAGTGTAACTCAGATTCGTTTATTCACGCAACCTGTTCACTAAGCGACAAGGCAGGAGTCGCGATATGACGTTTTCTAACTTTATTCAGCGTACATTAACAACTGCATACACTCGCTCAATCGCTTTGTCCACTTCCACTTCTTTTCAGAAAGAGTGCATCATCTATATAGTTTTTCAATAATCCAGAGAACGTTCGAAAATTCTAACGTGACGCAATTACAGCCAATCACAATAAGGTTCGTTATCAGAACTGTCTTACGTCATATAACCTCACCTAGACCAGAATCATCTCGCAGCCACCACCAGATCTATCCACACGCTTCGATCGATAATAAACAAGCAACCCTAGAAAATTATCCAATAATGTCGATGCACCAAAAAAAAAAATCAACATTATACAAAGCTTCTTCCAGCTACAACGCAAAAACAAATCAAAGGTAAATACACTCTGTTGTTGCATGCTTTGCAAAACAAAACGATCGGATCTATCGTGCGCGTCTCACACGTAACATAACTCCATACACAAGAAGAAAATTACGTAATTTCTTTCAACAACGTTGAGACGCAATGCACGAAGTTCAGAATTAAAACTTATTTCAGTCTCTCTGGATACCGTCAATGTTCTCAGTTCATCCACACAGAGTCAATGTTCTTTCACCCGCAAGGAAACGACACCCTCGTCCGTTACGGTTGTCATCGGCCGAGGGTCAAAGACAGTTATCTCGTAGGCTTTCCTGGAGTCAGCGCATCCTCTAGTACTCTTTCCTTCCATCGAACGTCCGATGAAGTCGACGTTGTCAGTTCCCATAATGCACTTGCCGGGTCTCACGGTCAGGTTTGCGTCTGTTGGACGGTCAAACAGTTCCCTCAAGATCATAAGATGCTCCTTCCAGGTCTGGGTGTAGACTAGCAGGTCGTCCCAGTAACACACGACGTTGTCCATCCCTTTGAGCATCTTCTTCATGCCTCTCTTCAGGGTAGCTCCGCTGGTGACCATGCAAAAAAGGCCTCCTCGGGTATTCGTACGTCCCATCAGGAGTTATAAAAGCAGTCTTGGGTATGTCCTGTTCACGCACGGGGAATTGGCCAATAACCCCTGCTGAGGTCAATCTTTGAGTAAATTTTACTCCCCGATAATTGGCGGAAGAGGTCTGTTGCAGTATGCATCGGCTCGGGGTCGAAGACGGCGATCTTGTTAACCTTCCTGTAGTCGATAGATACTCTGTTGCTCCCGTCCTTCTTCTTCACGACCACGAAAGGGGACGCGTAGAGGGAACTGGTCTCCCTGATGATGCCCATCTTCAGCATCTCATCGATGTCTTCCTCCAAGGATTCACGGGCCTTGAAAGGGATCGGGAAGGGTTTGGATCGAACGGGGATATTTGAAGTGAGGTGGACTTCATGTTCGACCAAAGTCGTAGAGCCCGGGACATCACTGAAGCTAAGGAGAAACTCGCCCATTAGGTCCTTGAGCTCCATCCTTTGATCTTCCGTCAATCCTGGTACTATCTTAACATCATCGATACCTTCTTTGCTGTGGAAGTATCCCAGTTCCAACAGTTCATCGCTGTCAAAGCTGTCGTCGATCACAGCTGCTGTTGCTGCGTGTACAGTCTCTGATGGCCTTTCCACGTACAGTTTAAGGAGTTTGGCGTGGTATATCTTGGAATGCTGTCCGACCGTCACCTTGTAGTCTTTGATCCCCACCACGGTCTCCACTTCGTAATGGGCTCTCTACTGCATCAGCAACTTATCGTGAACGGTAGGTAGCAGCACCAACACTTTGTTGCCAGGTTTTAACTTCCTGTTCACAGCCCTACGATCGTAGTACATGTAGTGCTTTCCACAGTCTTGGGACTTCTTCAGGTTTTCTCTGGCTAACTCGAGAGTCTGCTCCAGCTTCTTCCGTAGCTCAAACACGTACTGGTAGCTGTTCTTTACCTATGGGGTCTCTAATTTACCTCTGGGTTCTCTACTTCCACAGTTCTTTCAGGATGTGCATCGACCCTACGATGGTTTTTCCGTACAACAGTTCGAACGGAGAAAAGTCGTTGGACTCCTGCGGCACTTCTCTGTAGGCGAAACGTAAGGCGTTGATGTAGCGATGCCATTGTCTGAGCTGCTCGCTGCACAGTTTCTTCAGTGTGGACTTCAGCGTAGCATTTAACTTTTCGACGAGCCCGTTGCACATTGGGTGGTAGGGTGTCGTAGTCAAATGCCGGATGCTCAGCAGTCTTTTGACCTCCTTCATGCAGTCAGAGACGAGCTGTGTCCCGAGGTCTGTCAGGATTTCTTCAGGCACTCCAAGTCTACTGAACATGTCCACCAGCGCCTCTG
This sequence comes from Oncomelania hupensis, assembly GCA_036898135.1. Lineage (NCBI taxonomy): Eukaryota > Metazoa > Mollusca > Gastropoda > Littorinimorpha > Pomatiopsidae > Oncomelania > Oncomelania hupensis. Next base: position 56,421,308 of record CM072520.1, read on the forward strand.
CCACAGTTTCAGTGCAGTGTCAACCTTCTTCAGTGGCACTGCTTCTGGGTACCGAGTCGCATAATCCATTATAGTCAGTACCCACCGATGACCTTCTTCACTCGGAGGTTTTATTTCACCGAGTAAGTCTAAAGGCCACCCTCTTGAAAGGTTGGTCGATCAGGGGCATCCTCTGTATAGGCACTTTGGGGACCCTTCCTCGAGGTATGGTCTTCTGGCAAATGTCACATGATCGGCAGAAACGGCTGACGTCCGCATGAAGTCCTGGCCAGTAGAACACCGCCTGGAGTCTGTCCGACGTCCTCTTGATGCCCAGGTGATCTCCCGTGATGGAGTCGTGAGCTACTTCCATCACTTGGCGCCTTAGCGGTAACGGTACCAAGACTTGACGTAGTGGTTTACCGCCGTTTAGCCTGGGGTGCTGGAAGATTCGTTACAAGATCTTGGCCTTCACCTCGAAATAGACCGTACCACTGCCTTTGGTCACGTGGTCTTTGCGGTTCCTGTACTTGGTTAGAGTACTATGAGCTTCCTGGAGCTGGATCAGCTTATCTCTGTCCACGATGGCGGCTTTGGAGTTGTCGGCGACCTTCAGTGGCGTAGACGTCTTGTCTCTCTTGGCTTGGGCCCTGGTAGTAACAGCACCGACGATCTCTGGTCGGAAGGGCTGAGCTGGAGTAGCCACATTGTCCCGTAGCAGCTGTGCAAGGTCTCCATCGGGAAATGGCAATGGATACTCCTCCGCAACCTGGACGTGTTGAGTTGAGGCAGGACTCCACTCTGGATCGGGGTCGTCGGGTCGTCTCGCGCCGTCGATATTCCCGATCATCAAATCATACAGCGGCTTCTTCAGGCAAACCGCTTCTACTTCGCCTACGTAGAAAGGGGTGCTGACTTGAATCTTTGCAACTGGCGCTTTCACACATTTGCTGTCGGCCATGAGTGTCCATTTTGAATCGCCAGTGAATTGTTCTTTAGCGATTAGGTCTTCTTTGACGATGACCCCACTGCAGCTAGAGTCTCTTAAAACAGTCACTTCATGATTTCCGACGCGTCCCTTGGAAACAGGCATGTTCTGGACGGTCACAGCTGCGCTGGCGACGACGGGGATGGATTTCCCGTTGGCAAGGAGAAGTTGGCCATCGGTTATGCACTCTTGCACGTCTTGCACGGGAGTAGCTGCGCGCTCGGTCTCACTCGGAAGAATGACGCTCCCGCCGCACACTTGATGGTCAGATCTACTGTTTTGCCGTTGATTGGAGAAACGTCTTTGTCGGTTGCCCGCCGCTGCATTGTCCGTACTGCTCCGCTGTCCGCTACTTTTGTTTTGAGGACAGTTAGCCGCTCTGTGGTCTGTAGCGTTGCAGGTGAAACAGCCTCTTGAATGCCCTTCCCTGGGAGGTGGCGTGGAGTCCGTCTGTTTCTGGCTCGTTTGACTTCCCTGGATCTGGTTCCCATGGTTTCCAGTCTTCTGAAAATGTTTCGTCGCGCTGGGTGGCCCCAGGGTCTTCCCATGAGCGATGAGATATCTTTCAGCAGCCTCAGTCACATCTTTAAGCGTCTGCAGCTTTTGTTCTTCTAAGTGGGTCGCTAGGTCCTTGTGACAGGCATTGAGAAATTGTTCCTTCACGATCAGGTCATGGAGACTATCGTAAGACTTTCCTTTGCCTGATAGTTCCACCCACTTGTGTAAGTATGACGACAGGCGCTCCACAAATTGCTTTGGCGTCTCGTCTGACTTAGGCCGGCATTCACGGAAGCGTTTACGGTAGCCCTTCTCTGTAAAGTTGTAGCACTGCAATAGGGCCTCTTTCAAGACATCGTAGTCTATAGCGTCATCGTCCGACAATCTGGTGTAGACGTCGAGTGCTTGCCCCGTCAGATGTGCACTTAGTCGAATCGCCCAGTCTTGAGGTTGCCAGTTAGAGCTTTTGGCAAACCTTTCAAATCTCGCCAAATAACTGTCGATCTGGTCCTTCCCGTCGACAAACGCTGGCAATTTTGGAGCTTTGTTGTCACTGATAACTTGTGGCGCATTCTGCTGTTGCTGGATACGCGCCATTTCTAGCTGGAACTCAAGACGCTTCAGCTCGAATTCTCTGTCTTTTTCTTGCCGCTGCTGTTCAAGTTCTCTTTCTTCACGCCGACGTTGCTCTTCTTTTTCTTCCCGTTGACGCTGTTCTTCCTTTTCTTCTCGGCGTCGTTGCTCTTCAAATTCTCTTTCTTCACGGCGGCGTTGCTCTTCTAATTCTCGTTCTTGTATTCTTTCCTGGGACTTGACGTACTCCGTCAACTGTTTCCCTTTTAGATTCAGTTGAATCCCTTTCTGCCAGAAGTTAGCCATCTTGATGCTTCCGGAAAGTTCTGGAAAGTTCTTTTCTGGAAAGTTCTTGACTGTGCTGTACCTTTCTAGACTGTTCTAGAACAGCACGCTTACTGCAGTAGCGCTGATGCTTGTCACTAGTCGCCTTCGCTGACGCAGGCCCCGCTGTCCTCGTCGTATGCGACGCTGCACCACGCTGGTGTTGATGTACACGCTCCTGTGCTGAAGTAGACGCGACGTCCGCTCGTCGCTCCCTGTAAAACTGGCGATGTAGCTCCGAGACTGTCCCTCGACGTAGTCTTGCGGCAGCCACGTAGTCCCGGTCTGTTGTTCGCTCACGAAGCAACTCTTCGGCGACTACACGCCCTTGCAGTCAACCCGAATCTATCGGTGATGTAGTCCCAGTATGTTGGCCCCTCCCGACACAACTCGTTGGCGGCTACACTCGATGACTGCCTCTCGTAACGTTGACTCGCTTGTTGTAGCAGTTGAACCCTTGGCTATGGCGTGAATCCCGGCTTGGCCCCCAAAATGTTACACTCTGATCGGATGTTGGTGTTTTCTATCAGTATCTGATTCAGCCCCAATGCTGAAGTACTGATAGGGTGTAACTCAGATTCGTTTATTCACGCAACCCGCTCAATCAGCATACAAGTCACAAAGTCGACGTATGAAGTTTTCCACTTTTATTCAGCACACATCAACAACTGCATACAATCGCCTTTTCACTCTCAAATTTCACTTTCCAACTCACTATCAACAACTACCTCCTTTTTTAACAGTGCGGCGCTTATATAGTCTCTACATACTCGGGAACAAACGAGAAAAATCCTACATGAAACACCACAACCAATCAAAATTAATTTCATCATCACGTGACTCACGACATACAACCTCATTTGGAATGGAAGCTTCCATGGTAACCAACAGAACAATCCATACGCTTCGATCGATAGTAAACAACTGACTCGAGAACGTTCTCAAATAATATCGAGCAACTAAAAACATCAACGTTACACAAAGCTTCTTCTAATAACAACACAAAATCAAATCAAAGATAAATACACTCTATTACTGCATGCGCTGCAAAATAAAACGAAAAGATCTATCGCGCGCGTCACACACAAGCCTACCATTGCATGCGCTTCACACATAATATTGTGCGCATTTCACACGCACCAACATGAGCGTCTCAACGTAACACAGTGCTTTGTGTAAGTGTTGTGGGTTATCAATAACTTCTTTGTTGTTGTTGTTGTTGTTGTTGTTGTTGTTGTGTTGTTGTTGTTGTTGTTGTTGTTGTTGTTTTTGCAGGGATAGTGCGTCAGAAAGTATAAAATAATTATTGCGTTACAATAGCAGAATACAATGGTGTCAGCTAACATGGAATGGTTTCTGTTTAGTCGCTAATAGACTACCAGAACGCGTGTTAAGATAATAGAAACACAATCCGAATCTCTATAGCCCCAACAAACCACAAGGATTCCACCACCACCCCACCCATTCTCAAAACCCCTGCCGTGTACAACAGTCATTGCCTACACCATTTACACAATACACAGTAACTATTAAATATAGGCCTATGATAGGTCAAAGTTCAGCATATAATAACATATATCAATGTTTTACCCCGTGATAGGATCGCAATTTTTCGATCTAAATGAAAATAGGTTCGTTCTTACGCAGCTTGGGAGTGAACGGCTTGAGCGGCGGATTGCGATTAAGACACAATGTGATCCCACCCTTTCTATCTGGGTCATACAAAGACGCTAGCTAGCGTTAATCTAGCACTACCGTTGAACTGTTACTTTTAATACAGTAATACACGATGCCGTCACGCGCTTTGTTTTTCTCCTCAATGGAACTCAAAGCACGGCGATCTGAAGAGATCGCTATTACTGAAGACCGAATGCAAATCAATGTTGACTGCATCCGATATCTTTATTGAAGGGATGGAGAAAACTGTAGCACCCGGAGAAAACCCTCGGTGTTCTAAAAGGTCTCATACCTAAATCCCGTTTGTCCCAGAGGAAAAATAGTACAACCTTCTTTTACAAATAACGTAACAACCATAATTATAATATTATACATACAAAAAAACGTTACATGTTCACTGGTACAATTCAGTAGTGTATAGAAGTTGGATTGTGTTGATTAACGCCACACAAAATAATAAATTAATTTAAAAAAAATAAAGAGAAGAAAAAAATAGGTATGTTCGAGTGTGCAGAGTTTAACGTCTTTCTGTGTGTGCAATGACAGTGCCATGAAAGATAAACTCGCGGTAAGGAAAATAAAACCCATTACAACCAACGGGGTACCCGAGTAGGCCTGTGTCGATCGCCTCTCTTTCCCGTATTCTCTATCTCGTTTGATCTCCTCCTCTCTCACCGTTCACGTGAGAGAGAGAGAGAGAGAGAGAGAGAGAGAGAGAGAGAGAGAGAGAGAGAGAGAGAGAGAGAGACAGAGAGAGAGAGAGAGAGAGAGAGAGAGACAGAGAGACAGAGAGACAGAGAGGGACAGAGAGAGAGAAAGCGAGAGAGAAAGTGAGAGAGAGAGAGTGAGAGAGAGAGCCATAGAGAGAAAGAGAGAGAGAGAGAGAGAGAGGGAGAGAGAGAGAGAGAGAGAGAGAGAGAGAGAGAGAGAGAGAGAGAGAGAGAGAGAGAGAGAGAGAGAGAGAGAGAGAGAGAGAGAGAGAGAGAGAGGACAAATAACAGCTTCTCTTTGGAGTCAAAACGACGATATCTTGCAGAACTAGATCAACACAACTTCCTGGTCTTATAAAGAAACAGAAAAATAAAACGAATCTACTGAAAAGGCTGAGTGCACCGCGCCAAGTCCCCTTTGTACTGTCGCTAGCAGGCCTTGGTAAGAAGTAAGCTTACACAATTAAGTGAATTCATCATTCATGACTTGCTGTGGTGTTAAAGTTAGTGTTGCGTCTTTTTATGCTACAATTCAATACTCGTATTTTATGTCACCTCAGAACAATGCGATTTTAGACAACATAAAATGAGGTTTAGTGTTTTCGTGGTAAAGGTATGTAATAATAATAATAATAATAATAATAATAATAATAATAATAATAATAATAATAATAATAATAGTTTATTGTTTATAGCGCAAAACCAAACTTAAAGCTTGCCCTAAGCTCTCGCACGTATACACACGCACACATACGCTCGCAAAGATAAAATCTAAACAATGTGGTAAAATATTATGAGATAAAACAGTTAAAGGTCGGAAGGAATAATACTAGCATCACATCTAACAAGGATAAATATTTGAACAATACTAACCTATCCTATCCTTAACTCAAAGGTCGTAGGGGCACCATAGCTGATCGCTTAACCAGTGTACTCCATCTTTCTCTGTTCTCAGCAACCCTCATGGCTTCGTTCAGTGTCAAACCAGTCCATTCTTGAATGCTGTCCTTTCACTTCTTTTTCTGTCTCCCTCTTCTTCTGCCTCCTTGCACCGTGCCTTGCAGGATGGTTTTCGCAAGGCCTGGTGCCCTGGTGACGTGGTCATACCATCGGAGTTTGCGTTTCTTCACCACTGTGAGTAGGTCATTATGTTGTTCAATGGCTTGTGTGATGGTCTGTCGGACTTCGTTGTTTGTGATGTGCTGGGTATAGGAAATGCTCAGAAGTCTTCTGTAGCACCTCATCTCCATGCTTTGTATTCTTCGTTTTAGATCTGCTGTGAGTGTCCATGTTTCGCAGACGTATGGGAAGATGGAGAAGACAAGGGAGCGCTGCAGCCTTCCCTTGGAATGTACAATATGAAATGAACAAAACGGTACAACATTATGAGATACATACACTCTATCAAAATGGCTAGCACCGTACAGCAGCCATGAAGGAGCAAGGAATAAAACAAGTCAAGGGATACATCAAGAAAAATAATTATCCTGCTCTCAAATGTGGACAAAACGTGCGACATAGTGGCTTTCAGTTCCATGTGCTACTTCGTGAGCTAAAAGAGCTCAAAAGCAGTACAATTGCATTCATAAAGCCTGGCTCTCCTGACGCTTTCGATCTCGCACTTTTTGTTCACCTACGAGAGCAGGATAATTATTCTTATATAAACGATTTAAAAAAAAAACATGCAGTGCCAACCCTGTCACGCTACGCAGTTTGCAGTCGCGCGCCTATGTATATAGTTTAATCATCAGCCTGTACATAGAGGTTAAAAGTTACGGTAGTCAAGGGGAGAGAATCAGAATAAATTAATTAAGTTTATAATTAATAAAAGTAGCGAATGATTTGCGCCCGTGCGGAACGCACTATGTTAGAAAACAGCATAGTTGGCTATTTTGTTATTGAGAAGATTAATTGCTGCCATGCGATATTCTATGTGTGAAATGCGTGCTCTAATCGCGAACGGTGTAGGGAATGAATTATAATTAGAACGAGTATGTTCTAGAAGATTCTTAGCTAATCGTATAAAACCCCATGCACTGTATATTTTGATAGGAGCAGTAACATTTTCATATCGCTTTTATAGCCAGAATCAACAGATCCGAGTTGGGTCAAGGTGCCAGTTAGTGACTTTGTCTGTGGGTCGTACTGATCAGACCGTCAACGAAAAAGAGCCTAATTATCGGAAGAGGAGGACTGTTTTGGGAACACTTTGGAAGTGTTTGATTAACTGGAACTGTTCTAAGCTGTTTAGAATACCAGCTGTGTATTCTCGGTGAAATCTGAGTTATCTACGTATAACGTCGGGTGACCTGTGACTCCGTTCTAGGACTTCTTCTGCCTGTATATCACCTTGCCTAACCATCTGTGCCTGTGTGTTTGTCCCGTCGTTTGTGTGTCTTTGTCAACAGGCCGGAGGATCCCACTGGTAGCCGTAAGTTATTTACCTCAATTTCTCAGTTGGCCATAGCGTTCAGGAGTTTGGGTTATGCATGCAGTGTGAATGGATAGTTAATTATGTTTTCTTATTTTATGTTTCATTATTGGTTGCTGCATAAATACCTAGCAATAGAGAGAGAGAGAGAATTTTCTAAAATGTATTATAAATTAAATAATTATAAATTGATATAAAAGAATTCGCTGTTATGTAGCGAAGAGATGACAGAAAGGAGGTGATTGTGAATGTATATGCGCGATGACAGGGAGGATGAGTAAGGATGTTGAAAGGGAGACAACCATTCCGATAGCGGGATGCTTGTGCAGTATATTGTAATATAATTATTAATAGTTGCGTATTTTTGTATGTATTGTTGTAGATGTACCAAAACCAAAACATTAGAGCAGATCGTTGATGGTGTGCTGAAACCTTGCTGGTCTGAAGCTGGTGTGCCTCGGCCTATTACGCCGGTGTTTCCGTGGGTCAACCTCGGTTGCGAAGGTTGTGGTATTCGACCAGGGGACCTTATTTCGTTTATAAAGCACACGCACGCACACTCCACCATTCACAACAAATAACTATAACCATTGATAAACAGTTGTGAGGAACAATAATTGTTTTACATGTGATAAATTATAAATTACAGCACATTGAAATATATTTAATCTGAATTGATTGATAAACGTTGTTGAGTAAATTTACCTACTAGACTAAGTAGCCCTGTGATTGTATAGTTTTGTCTGGGGGAATTATTTCGCCAGATATTAATTAATTAATAATTTAGATTAATTTCTTACAAATTCTATTTTGCATAAAGGATAAATTTTTTATTCATTTTATAAAAGACTTGTTGCAGCTATTTGAAGTTTAAGTGGAACAAAGTTTGAATATTTATAAAGATTTAAAGCAGTTGCTTACTGTATATTTACCTTGTTGTCAGTAAGCTGTTCCAGACATCATTATTATAAATCTTTTGTACATTTTGTAGTTAGTCATTTTCCATTTTGATTTAATTATCATTATTGTTTTGAGCGAATTGTTTGTGTATTAGTTTCAGGTTGTTCTTAGGGGGATTGAGGGTTAGAAGGTTGGGAAGGGGAAAAAGGGAGTTAAATTTGAGTGTGAATGTGTGAGTGAAATAAAGAAATTGTCTTGTTACTTCTGGTTTTGTCTCTTAGAGTTTATTTAGGTGTTGGGTTATTTTCTCGTGTGGAAGTTGCACATGTCGAACCTCTGCTAAGGCAGTTGGGACGTGACATTTTGGTGGCAGCGGTGGGATAGATCTAGGAAGGGATAGGGGGAAGTAGTTAGGGTAGATTTCTGCCGTGAACTGACAAAACCGAGCAAGTCCACAAAACCTACTTTCGAGAAAATCGACGTTTTGTGTTGCGCTATATTACGCGATCGTTTCTGGAAGTTTAAGGGCATATTATAATACAATTCCTCGATTTAAGAGTGCATACCTTGAATGTTAAAGAAATGTTTGATAGATTTGATGTTTTAAGACTATTTGTGGACTTGCTTTGTTTTGTCAGATTATTCTTGAGATAGATCTTTGTTGAGAACATGACAAAACCAAGCAAGTCACCCGCTTGGTTTTGTCAGTTTATTATTGAATTAAATCCTTGTTAAAAAAATTCACAAAACCAAGTAAGTCAAATCCGCTTGGTTTTGTCAATTTATTATTAAGTAAATCCTTGTTTTCAAAATTCACCAAACCAAGTAAGTCCCATAGGCCGTTTCGTTTCTTTGTTAAAAAGTCTGACGAGATGAGTCACATAAGTTGGGTTTTGTAAGATGTGGGTGCGGCAGTTACAGTGAGTGTATATGTGTGCCTGTTTATTGTTTGTAGCCATTCTTCACTTAATATTCCTGGGTTGGTATGCAGCAGTCATGGGGTTTTTTGCTCTCCCTTCAAATTAATATTAGATGCAGCCAATTTAATTTTAAAAATACAAAACTATTTTCCTTTCAGTTTCCTATTGTAGCGATCTTCCTGCCTTTACACCACGTGTATGTCTTGTATTTTGTTGCCCTTGTTGTGTGTCTGTAATATATTTGTTGCTGTTTATTTGTGGGTTCGGGCACTGAATAGAATAGGACCAACGTTTCCCGGCGTGTCGTAAGAGGCGACTAACAGGGGTAGTGTTAGCAGGCATCACTGGGCGAACAGAAGTCACCGGCCAGGGCGAGGAACCTCACATTGCTACAGGTTCAACGACCACGTGCTCGGGGCCAAGGCGAGCCACACTGTATTCGTGGATTTCGGCTGTGCCCAACAGCCTGGAGAGGATTGGGCACCGCCAGGTCCTTTTTTGCCCAAGACACACTACATGCATGATGACACTATCCACTAATTCCATACCGGATAGGTCGTCGCCCGGCTCAAGGACCGCGCCTTCCGTTGGCCAACAGGACGAAGGTGTTAAGTATGCTACTGGTGGACAATTTAGCAAGATCCGCACGAGAAACAACATCGTCATAGGAACCTGAAATGTCAGGACCCTAACTGCGGAAGGAAAATTAGAAAAACTGGCCCACGAGTTGGACCGCTATCGATGGAACGTTCTAGGCATTAGCGAACTGCGCTGGAAAGGCCTAGGTGAAACAACGACAGACAAAGGCCACAAGTTCTATTTCAGCGGTAGAGATGACAGGCACGAACACGGCGTTGGATTCTTGGTCCACAAGAACATTCTAGCCACTGTCATGGGTTGCCGCCCAGTAGACTCATTACCATCCGCCTGAGAGCAGCCCCTTTCAACATCACCATCATCCAGACCTATGCCCCAACATCAGACTATGACGACAGCGAAGTGGAGGATTTTTATGAAAATCTACAGGCGGTCCTTGACCAAGTGCCGAAGAAGGACATAGTCATAGTGCAAGGCGACTGGAATGCCAAGGTTGGCCAAGATGCGCACCACAACTGGGGAGACACATGTGGACCCCACTGCAACAACGAGACAAATGACAGGGGTCTGAGATTCTTGGAGTTTGCCAGATACAACAATCTGGTACTGGCAAACACGCTTGGTCTCCACAAAAACTCCAGACGATGGACATGGCACAGTCCCAGGGGGGAGCATCACAACCAAATAGACTACATCATGGTCAAGAAACGCTTCAGATCAAGCATCAACATTGGCAGGACACGCACTTTTCCAGGAGCAGACATCGGAAGTGACCACGATCTCTTGATGATGTCTTTCCGGCTCCACTTGAAGAGAGTAAATACTGCACTAGACTGAAGTTCGACCTGGACAAACTGCAAGACCCGCAGGTGGCAGAACTATTTCAGGCCACAATTGAAGGGAAATTTGCACCACTGCTCATTTTGGTGGCTGGTGAAGTAGATGTCAACACCATGACCACCACCTTCAACTCAGCTGTGACAGAATGATGCCGCCACTGAGATCCTTGGCAAGCACCGACCAAAGAAGAAGCCGTGGATCACACCTGAACTTTTGGATCTGTGTGATAAACGAAGAGAGATTTAAAAAAAGAAAGAAAAAGAACACCTCACAGGGAGCTGATGTCTACCGAAAAATCAACAATGACATCCGAAAAGGCATGCGCACAGCAAAGGGATAACTGGATAGAAGATCAATGCCAGGAAATAGAGAAAAGTCTGAACAAGAACAACAGCAAGAAGGCCTACCAGACTGTAAAGCGGCTGACAAGTTTTAAACAGCCCAAAGTCTCCACGATCCAAAGCAAGTCTGGCATATGCCTTACAGAAGAACAAGAAGTCTTGGACAGATGGACAGAGTACTGCTCTGACCTTTACAACCATACACCAAATGGAGACCCATCAGTTCTAGCATGTCCCGAGAACAGAGAAGAAGAAATCCTCCCAATTCTCCGGAAAGAAGTTGAGGCAGCAGTGCAATCGCTAAAGAAAGGGAAGTCAGCGGGAGTGGACAACATACCCGCGGAACTGCTACAAGCAGGAGGAGAAGCGATGATTGATGCCCTCACCATTATCTGTAACAAGATCTGGCAGAGTGGAGAGTGGCCTATACCATGGGCCCAGTCGCTTGTCATCACTCTTCCCAAAAAAGGTAACCTTCAGGAGTGTGAAAATTACCGCACCGTCAGCCTCATCATCCATCCCAGCAAGGTCCTCCTGAAAATATTACTTGTTGTTGCATCAATTTTTATTCATCAGATTAACATAAGTTGTATTGTTTTCGTTAAAAATATTAAAAATATTACTCAACAGGTTGAAACCCCAAGCTGAACAAATCATAGCTGAAGAACAAGCAGGATTCAGGGCAGCGCGAAGTACCACTGAACAGATTTTCAACCTCAGAATAATCTGTGAGAAATACCTACAGCACCAACAACATCTATATCATGTGTTCATAGACTTCAAGAAAACGTTTGACCGAGTCTGGCATGCAGCTCTATGGGCAACAATGAAAGCGTACAACATCAGACCTAAAATTATTGAAGTCATCAAAAACCTGTATGACAAGGCTACCAGTGCAGTCCTCCACAACAGCGCCATCGGGAACTGGTTCAGAACAACAATCGGTGTGCGTCAAGGATGCCTACTCTCTCCAACACCCTTCAACATCTTCCTAGAGCGCATCATGTCAGATGGTCTTGCAGATCAGGAAGGCACAGTCAGCATAGGGGGTAAAGCAATATCCAATCTTCGTTTTGCGGATGACATTGATGGATTGGCTGGAGAGGAACAAGAACTTGAACAGCTGGTACATAGGCTTGACACCACCTCCAAAGCTTGTGGAATTGAAATAAGTGCAGAGAAGACCGAAATGATGACCAACAACACCAATGGCATCAACACGGACATCAAAGTCCAAGGCCAATCCCTCAACACAGTGCATAGCTTCAAATATTTAGGAGCCATTGTATCAGACAATGGGTCCCGACAGGAAGTCCTCTCCAGGATCGCACAAACAACTGCTGCCCTGACAAGGTTGAAGAAATTTGGAAAGACAGGACCATCATTCTACATTCCAAAGTAAGACTGCTGCGCTCCCTTGTCATCTCCATCTTCCTATATGCTTGCGAAGCATGGACCCTCACAGCAGATCTACAACGAAGAATACAAAGCATGGAGATGAGGTGCTACAGAAGACTTCTGGGCATTTCATATACACACCACATCACCAACGACGAAGTCCGACAGACAGACCATCACACAAGCCATTTGACAACACGATGACCTGCTCACAGTGGTGAAGAAACGGAAACTCCGATGGTATGGCCACGTCACCAGATCATCAGGCCTTGCAAATACTATTCTGCAAGGCACAGTGCAAGGAGGTAGAAGAAGAGGGAGACCGAAAAAGAGGTGGGAGGACAACATTCGAGAATGGACTGGTTTGACACTGAGCGAAGCCATCAGGGCTGCTGAGGACAGAGATAGATGGAGTATGCTGGTTAAACGATCATCTGTGGTGCCCCTACGACCTCAGGGTTACGGGACAGGATAGGATAGGATAGGATAGGATAGGATAGGATAGGATAGTTTGTTTATTTCCACACCTCGTGGAAGTTGCCGCGTAGGCGTAAGATCTACAGGATCCTTCATGGTGGGCAGGAAAGTACATGAAGAAAACTCTTTTTCAAAAAGCCGAACACGTCCTTTGCTGACCGAAATTTCGTCATCATTTTCACAGGAAAATAATATTGCACAGCAGCAATAACATGGATTCTCACTGGTCCACTTTATCTTAAGGCGCTTTCTCATTGGTCGGGAGGACTTACTTTTCTTTGTCAGGTTACTGTAGAAAATGACGTCATCATGCCAACTCTAGCATCAGCCAGAGGATCCCCGAAACAAAATCGCAGGGGACTTGCTTGGTTTTATCAGTTTATTCCCCCACTTAAAATTTTTTTAACAAGGACTTACTCTATGATATCTCCAAATCTAAACATAGTTCGGATTTGATTTTTACAGGTAAGATGCGTCATTCTCTTGCAAGTTTGATGGCGCAAAAAACTCATTTTCGACCTTAGGTGGACTTACTCGGTTTTGTCAAATCACGGCAGATTTATTTTTGATTGTTTAGATACCAGAAGTCAGTGTTTGTTTCTTTGTCGTCTTGTGTGTCGGATGAGTGGCCAGTGGGTGGTTGGTCGGGAGTGAGGTTGCGCTGCGCAAAAGGGTTCACACCCCGAGCGTGTGTGCACAAACGGGGGGTTGAGGTAAGCAACTTTGTCGTCGAGGCCTAGACGATAAGGGACTTCTCCGGCTCCTGTTACTGTTTACTTGTCATTTGTTCGACTGTTTGTATATGTGTTAATCGTTATTTGTTTCATTTGTTATTCACCCATTTTTTTTCCCATTTTCATTCTTAGTCCGCGACTGTATGCTGACGAGGGCTGCGACTCGTAGAGCAGCTGAGCAGGCGTGAGCGATGGACCAGTACACCGAGGCCGACGCAGCCGCTTCGCGTCGGGAACCGATGGACGAGGAAACCACAGTGAGTACGCCTTTCGCTCATGGTACTCGCATGGCAGCTGATCTTACCCCTACCTCAGTTAAGGCCGGTGCAGGAACGAGTAGCGTTGGCATGGAGGTATACCTTAGATACAAGGAGCTAGGCGCTAGCATGGGGCTGAAGGGAGCGGGTCTAGCCAGTTTTGTAGTAGATGGGGCGAAGAGGGAGCAGGAGGCTGCTAGATTGGCGGAAGAGACTGCTAGATTAGCAAAGGAGACGGCGAGGCTCGAGAGGAAGATGGAACGTGAGGAGAAGAATAGAGCAGCAGAGTTAGCCCTGATGGAAAGAAGGCTAGAGCAGGAGCACAAAGATAAAGCTAGAGAACTGAAGCTCTTAGAAAAGAAAATAGACTCCGAACGGGAAAATGTCGAGTTGCGTCTGCAAGAAGAGCGTGCAGCTAGAGAGCAGGCCCGGGAAGACGATAGAGAAAGGCTTAGGCTACAGTTGGAACAAGAGAAGGAACTAGAAGCCCAACGTAGAAGGGATAGAGTTCAGCCTGATAGCTACAAAATCAAGGTCCAACCATTTGATGGTAAAGAGGATATCGAGAGCTATCTTCAGCACTTTGAGCAAATAGCTAGAACTCAGAAATGAAGGGAAGAGACGTGGTCGGCTAGGTTGTCACCGTTGTTGTCAGGGGAGGCAAGAGAGACGTATCTGAAGTTAACTCCAGAGCAGATAGTCGATTTCGAAGTGGTCAGGGGGGCTCTTCTGAAACGATTTAGGAGAGATGCTGACTACTACCGCAAGCAGTTCAAGGGGAGTAGGAAAGAAGGCACAGAGACTTTTCCGCAGTACTTGAGTAGAGTACAAGTCTTAGTGAAGAGATGGTTTTCTTTGGCTAAGAAGGATATAGATGATGCGGGCGTAGTGCTTGATGTCTTTCTGACTGAACAGTTGTTGTCAGTAATGAACCCTGAGTTAGAGCTGTTTGTGAGGGAGAGGCAGCCTGAGAACGGCGAGCAAGCAGCTGAGATTGCCCAGTTACATGTAGATGCGAAACGGACAGTGAGTAACAGACCAGTGTTCGGTAGCGTGCCATACAAGGGGGGTAATCGTGCTGTCAGTCAGCCTGTAGGGGCAGCGAGGAGTGGTCCTAGTGGCAACAAGGGTGAAGAGGATAAGAGGAGGGAACCTAGTGGGGAGAAACGTCCTGTCAAGTGTTTCAAGTGCGGGAAACTAGGTCACGTAGCGAAGGAGTGCCGTAGTCCGAAACAGTTGCTACGTATCACGGTCAGTCCGGATTCAGGACCGATTCACCCGGAAATGACTAAGATTAGTTGTAGCACCATTCAGCCGTACAACCCGTGGAGCATGGGAACAGTCAGAGGTCAGCCTGTGAAGATTCTGAGAGATACTGGTGCCGAGGTGGGGGCAGTAGCAGCCAAGTGGGTGCGTCCTGAGGATATGACAGGTAGGGAGATCGAGGTCATGTTCGCTGATCAGGTCAAGTCAGGGAAGTAGGCCTATCCTACAGCGTACGTAGAAGTAGACTCAGCTTTCGTGAAGGGTACAGTAGAATTGATCGTCATCGAGCAAGTTGTACCCGATGTCATTCTAGGCAACTGGGTTACTTTCAAGGGAGGCTATCGTAGTCCAGTGGCTGTAGATGGGTTAGAGTGTGCGATAGCCGCCGTTCAGACCAGGGCACAGGCCAAGGCAGAAGGGAAGCAGGAGAAAGCACTGCCGATTCCGAAGCCCTTCCAACTCGATGTGACGCCCGATCAGTTGGCCAAGTTGCAGGAAGAAGATCCCACTTTAGCTAGAGCTAGAGAGTGCGAGAAGCAAGGGACGAAACTCAAGTCAGGCAAAGCGATGGTTAGCTTCTGCAAAAAGAAGGGTATTTTGTATAGAGTGCACCATCAGGGAGAAGAAGAGCTAACACAGCTAGTCGTGCCTAGCAAGCTCAGAGGAGAGGTGATGCGCCTGGCGCACGACCCTCCTATGGCCGGACACTTAGGTGGAAAGAGGACACGTGAGAGGATATGGGGAGTGTTCTATTGGCCAGGAATGTGCGGGGATGTTAGGCGATTCTGCGAATCATGCCCCGAATGCCAGAAAACAGTTCCCAGGGGTAGGGTAGCAAAAGTTCCGCTGCAGAAACTACCTCTAGTCGACGAACCGTTTCAGAGAGTTGCAGTTGATATCGTAGGACCTATAAAACCTATGTCAGACAGGGGCAACCAGTACATTTTGGTCATGGTAGACTACGCGACACGGTATCCCGAGGCCGTAGCACTGAAAGGCATAGAGGCTGAGAGAGTTGCCGAGGCATTGTGGGAGATCTGGACAAGGGTGGGAATTCCCAAAGAGATACTAACAGATCAAGGGACACAATTTATGTCAAACGTGATGGCCGAAGTAAACAGACTTTTGGCAATCCATGGAAAGGCAACAACACCATACCATCCAATGTGCGACGGGCTCGTGGAGCGTTTCAATGGTACACTCGTGTCGATGCTCAAGAAGCTGACGAAGGAGCAACCGAAAGCATGGGATAGGTACATACCAGCGCTGCTTGTCACGTCCCCCGAGCGGGTTCAGTGACGTCAGCTCATAAAGCGAGTGAAAAGAATAAACTCAAACAAAATAAACTAACACAAAATGCCAGAGTACAAACACACACTCTTTTATTCAACAATCAACAAGCAAACACAGGACAAATGGGAACTAGCCTTCCCTCAACCCCTAAACAGACCCCCGTCCCAATACTAACTAACAATTACCTCCCCTTGCAACAAACCCCAAATAGAACTAAATAACAACAGTTTCTTTACAAAGTGTATACAGAAAATCAAAATCAACGAATCAATTCAAAATGCAAGTCTTCAAATAATAAGCGATGGCGTTGAATCATGAACTATTAGCTAGACAAAGCTGTGGCACAGAAGTAATGTCTCAATGTTCTTGTTAAGTAGCTCAGAGAGCTAACAGTCTCTTTCACAAAGTGGATGATTCTTCTAACTAAATGGATATGTTTTTAGGTGCGTGTAATGTGAGTCTGTGTGTGCATGAATTAGGCATGAAAACCTCCTGGAAGTGTGTTGCCACGATACAAGGCAAACCCTGCAGCAGTGTAAGAAATCACCACAAACTACTGTGTCGTAGAGGCAAAGGTACATCCCAGGCTGGTTAGGACCCAGTCAGCGGCAACAACATCAACATCAGTACAGCACAACAGGCACATCAAAGGCAACAGCGTGGGAATAATGCGTAGAAATAAACACGTAGATGTAATAATCATCATCATCTCATCAGCCCACACCTTACAGGCCTCGGCTCGTGACGCCCTTTACCCCCAACACCACAACACGACACAACACTGTCACAACATTGGCACAACACAATGGATTAGTCTTTTGAGAGTCTCTTTCTCTTGCTCTTGCACGTTATTTCACTGTCCAAATAACATTTATTCTGAGGATGAAGACACCTTAGCTCTGCTACAGACACTAAGTCTTGGTGGGTGTTCAATCGAGAACCACACGCACCTTAAGTATGGAACTCTACACTCACTGGCGAATGGCAGTTACCATCTTCCTTCGAATTCTACACATCCTTATCCCGACGAGGGCATAAGACCTTGGGTGGCTATAAAACAATACACACACCCTTCCAACAGTACCCTACACTACGATGACCTCTGTCACAGGGCTGCTGTCTCGTTAGAATTCCTTCCTCACGCAATAGCATCTCAAACCACTCTGCCCTTCAAAATCTGCGCCGGCCACAAGCAAAACAGTCGAGCTCTCGTCAGTATGCACGTTCTTTATTACGCGTACCCCTATTCGAAATTGGCCGACTCCCTATCTTCTATGAATCGCACGGACTTTACGAAACTGCACTTTCATACGCAAAAGTAAATCGGTCACGCTATTCTATGTACAGCAGATATACAGAGAAGTGTAACTTCGTAAAAAGTGTATCTCTCCCTACCATCTGAAAACTCGTGTCGTCACACAACCCCCCCCCAGTTCTTAACACCTTGAAGAACCTTAACTACGACGCGAATTTCTCACTACCCCCTATGCTACCTACTGAGCGTTTCTGCTGAGGAAATCTGCTGGAACGTTGTCCTTCCCAGAAATGTGCTCCACAGACATTGAGAAAGGTTGCAGCTGAAGTGCCCATCTCATCAGTCGGCTGTTGGTGTTCTTCACTTGCTGTAGGTACTGCAGTGGCATATGGTCAGTCTGCACTACGAAAGTACGCCCGTACAGATATTGACTGAATTTCTGCACACCCCACATCAACGCTAGACACTCCCTCTCAATGGTCGAATAGTTCCTCTCGGGTTTCGACAGTTTCTTGCTTGCACACGCAATAGGCTGTAATCCCTGTCCCCTGTCCTGGCTCAAAATGGCCCCTACTCCGTCCTCCGACGCATCTGTCTGTAGCACAAACGGTAGGGTGAAGTCCGGCAGACAGCACACAGGGTCAGAGCACAGCTTCTCCTTCAGTGTGCAAAATGCAGCTTCGCATGCTTCGGTCCATTGTACCGCCCCTGGCTTGCCCCCCTTGGTCAGATCGTGTAGTGGTGAAGCAATCGCTGAAAAGTTGGGTACGAACCGCCTGTAGTATCCGGCTAAACCCAAAAATGAGCGCACTTGCCGCTTGGTCGTTGGTCGTGGTGCATCTCGGATTCTCTCCATCTTTGACACCTCAGGACGAATTTCTCCCTGTCCAACCACGTGCCCAAGATACTCTACTCTTCGGAAACCCAGGTAACACTTTGATGGTTTGGCGGATAGCTGCACCTCACGCAACCTAAGGAAAAGACGTGCCAAGCATTCCAGGTGTCTCTGCTTGGTAATGGTGGCTACCAACAAGTCGTCAACAAAATTGTCGATCTCCGACATTCCCAGGGGTGCTAATAACTTCCGCATCATGCGAGAAAAGACTGCCCCCGCCGTCTTCAGCCCAAATGGCATTACAGTCCACTGAAATTGTCCCTCTGGCGTTGTAAATGCCGTCTTCGCTTTATCTCCCTTGTTCATAGGCACTTGCCAGTAACCTTTGGTCAAGTCGATCTTGGTGAGATACTTGGCCCCTGACAGTTTGGAAAACAAGTAGTCGATGTTCGGCAATGGTTCCGCATCGAATACGACGTGCTTGTTTAACTTCCGGAAATCAACGCAGAAACGCATCGTGCCCTCCTTCTTCTTTACTAATACGATGGGCGAGCTGTATGGCGAACTGGCCCTCTCAATGACGCCCATCGCTAGCATCGCTTCCACTTCCTTCTTGATGGTCTCGTGATGCGAATGGGGAAGTGGGTACTGCCGCGTTCTCACTGGAATGTCGCTGTCCACACGTATTTCGCACACGTCCAGTGTAGTGCGTAACGGCAAGTCGGTTAGGACATCCTCAAACTGCCACACCAGCTCCTGCAATTCTTCCCGTATTTCTGGGCAGTTGTCGTCCATCTTCACGTCGCGGGGTGTCTCTGATGCTGTCAAGGTGATTACGGGAATATCCCCAAACACCGGCATAGTTTCCTCCTCCTCTACCCCCTCGTCGTCTACGACGATCGTGGCCACCGTCGCTCTGGTATGAAACTTCTTCAAGAGATTGGCGTGGTATAGTTTACTTTTCCCACGCATCCTGATCCGGTAGTCGCACTCTCCCACACGTTCGATCACCTCGTACGGTCCTCGCCATGCTAGCTGCAACTTGTTGTGTTTTTCTGGTAACAGCAACAACACTTGATCCCCCGCGTTGAACAAACGCCGTTTCGCCTTCTTATCGAAGTGCCGCTTCTGCTTGGCTGACGCGGTTCTGAGGTTTCCTTGTGCCAACTTACAGGTTTCCTCGATGCGATTACGCAAATCCACCACGTACTGGCTACTCAATTTCACCTCCTCCTCTTGTATCTCCTTGGTCCAGAGGTCTCGCAATACAGCCATCGGTCCCCGCACGGTCTTTCCATATAGGAGCTCGAAGGGAGAGAACCCTGTAGACTCCTGTGCTACTTCACGGTATGCAAATAGTAGCGCTGGAATGTAGCGGTCCCACGCTGTAGGTTGTTCTGTGGCTAACTTCTTGAGCATGGACACTAGCGTCCCGTTGAATCGCTCAACCAGACCGTTGCACTGTGGATGATACGGCGTGGTGGCTTTCCCATGGATCGACAGTAGTCTGTTCATCTCCCGCATGACTTCAGACATGAATTGCGTCCCCTGATCTGTCAAAATTTCCCTAGGAACGCCCACCCTCGACCAAATCTCCCACAGCGCTTCTGCCACCCTCTCTGCCCCTATGCCCTTGAGCGGTACAGCCTCGGGATAGCGTGTGGCATAGTCTACTACCACTAGGATGTACATGTTACCCCGATCTGACTTGGGTTTGATGGGTCCCACAATGTCTACCGCCACCCTCTGAAATGGCTCGTCCACCAGCGGAAGTTGCTGTAGTGGTACCTTCCTCACCCGTCCCCTCGGTACTACCTTCTGACATTCAGGACAACTGGCGCAATACCTCCGTACTTCGGCACACATTCCCGGCCAATAGAATGTCCCCCAGATCCGCTCCCTGGTACGTTTCCCTCCCAAATGCCCAGCCATGGGTGGATCGTGAGCCAACTGAAGGATCCCCCCCCTCAACTGTTTCGGGACTACCAGTTGCGTGACCTGGCTACCTCTCTTCGTGTGTACCCGATACAACACCCCCTTCTTCTTGCGAAACTCAGCTGACGCTCTACCTGACGCTATCGCCCCACCGCTCTGTGCCAACGTTCTCGCCTTCGCGAGCGTCTCGTCGGTCTCTTGCATCCTGATCAACTCTGGGGTGCTAACAGAGATCTGGGATGGTTCGACCACTGCTAAGGGTACCTCCCTCTTCTTCTCGGCCTTCACCTGCGCCCGAGTCTGCACTGCTGCAGCCATTGCGCACTCACCTCCGAACAAGGAAACAGGACTCTTTTCCCCGCTATCAAACGTTACCCAGTTGCCCAGGATGATATCGGGCCCGTCCTCGAAAACCACCAGCTCTACTCTCCCCCTGACCAGCGCACAATCCAACTCCACCCAAGCTGTAGGTAGCAGACCCACGTTCGATCGATTCGCCAAGCAAATCTCGACAGTCCGACCCGTCAAATCAGCTGGTTTGACTATCCTGCTCGCGACCGCCCCTATCTCCGCCCCCGTATCTCTCAATACCCGAACGTCCTGCCCGTTCGCCCTACCTTGGCCCCATGGATCATAAGGTTTGATTGCACACACGCTAGCCCGAGGTGCGGTCTCCGTGGAAATAGTCCGTCCCACTGTAACCTGGCCTACTGTCTGAGGTTTGACCTTGCAGTCCCTGACCACATGCTTCTCCGACCCACATCGGTAGCAACGGCGTACCCCACTACCCCCTTCCGCCCTCCCTACCTTCTGACCCTGACTTCCCCTGTTGCTAGGCTGCTGAGGAGCCTCCGGTCGTCTGGGAAAACTGCGTCTCTGACTGGGTAGTACGGGTGCCGGTGCTGATGCTGCCCGCTTGGCATCTACCACGCGCTGCGCCAACTCTGCTGCGGCATGGCTAGTCTCAGGTAGATTCTCCCTCACGTAGATCTCTAGCTCGGTAGTCATGATGGAGAAAAGCTGCTCTCCAATGAAGGTGTCTAGTACCTGCCCTACGTCGGTGATGTCTTTGCCGGCGAGCGAAAACCACTTCTTCACTAACGACCCTAGCCTTACTACTAGCTGAGGAAACGTCTCTGCAGCTTCCTTCTTGGCCTCTCGAAACTGCCTACGATAGTAGTCGGCGTCCTTCCTGAAGCGTTTCAACAGCGCATTCCTCACAATGTCGAAATCCTGGGCTTGCTCAGGCGTCAGACGAAGGTACGTATCTCGGGCTTCCCCTTGTAACAAAGGCGCTAGCCTAACCGCCCATACCTCCCTCTTCCAACCCTGAATCTCTGCCACCCGTTCGAACATCTGGAGGTAGGCCTCCACATCCTCCCTCTCCTCCAAGGGTTTCAACTTGACTGAGTACGCTGCCCCTCTATCTCTAGCCCTATTCTCCCTCTCTCTCTGAGCTGCTCTGTCGTCATCTCTGGTTCTTCGCTCCTCCTCTAGCTTCATTTCTAGCACTCTTCTTTCTGCCTCTCTAGCTACCCGTTCCGTCTCTAGCCTAAGCTCCAAAAGCCTCCTCTCATCTGCCCTCGCTTCCCTCTCCTCCCTCTTTTCTTCCTCCCTCTCCCTCCGTTCTTCTTCCCGTCTCTCTTCCTCCCGTTCCCTTCTCAACTCACTAACTACATAGTGTGCCAACGCTCCATCTCGGAAACCCAGGCTTTCCCCAACCTGCCTAAGCCTCTCACTATCGCTGAGCGCGACCTCGACTTTGCTCTGTGAACCGGGCGATTTGGCATACATCTTAGGCACAGTGGTCTGAGTACTCACTGCGTAAGGTTCCTCCAACAACCCTGTCACTGAGCCGTCATCATCGAAGTCCTGCTCCTCCTGCTCGGCCTCCTCCTTACGAGTCCTAGCGTCGCGGCGCATCGCGGCTCGAGCATCCCGCGTAGCCATGTCGGAAAAGAAGGGAAGAACAGATGTTAGTATACACAAAACAAATAACACCTAACTGATACAAACACCTAACAGAATGAATACGCAACACAACAGTCACAGGAGCCGAGGAATCGTTCACCGTCGTACCCCTGAAGGCGAGCAAGTGAACCCTGCAACTCAATTCCCCGTTAATGCTGCACTCCGAGTGTGTTCCCTAGTGCAATACACCCACACTCCCGCCAACCGCCCGCTGCGTACCCTTTCACACAACAACTCAAACACACAACATACACCTCTGGCAATACCCTAACAAAATAAATGAGTTTATCCCACTTCTGACACCAAATATGTCACGTCCCCCGAGCGGGTTCAGTGACGTCAGCTCATAAAGCGAGTGAAAAGAATAAACTCAAACAAAATAAACTAACACAAAATGCCAGAGTACAAACACACACTCTTTTATTCAACAATCAACAAGCAAACACAGGACAAATGGGAACTAGCCTTCCCTCAACCCCTAAACAGACCCCCGTCCCAATACTAACTAACAATTACCTCCCCTTGCAACAAACCCCAAATAGAACTAAATAACAACAGTTTCTTTACAAAGTGTATACAGAAAATCAAAATCAACGAATCAATTCAAAATGCAAGTCTTCAAATAATAAGCGATGGCGTTGAATCATGAACTATTAGCTAGACAAAGCTGTGGCACAGAAGTAATGTCTCAATGTTCTTGTTAAGTAGCTCAGAGAGCTAACAGTCTCTTTCACAAAGTGGATGATTCTTCTAACTAAATGGATATGTTTTTAGGTGCGTGTAATGTGAGTCTGTGTGTGCATGAATTAGGCATGAAAACCTCCTGGAAGTGTGTTGCCACGATACAAGGCAAACCCTGCAGCAGTGTAAGAAATCACCACAAACTACTGTGTCGTAGAGGCAAAGGTACATCCCAGGCTGGTTAGGACCCAGTCAGCGGCAACAACATCAACATCAGTACAGCACAACAGGCACATCAAAGGCAACAGCGTGGGAATAATGCGTAGAAATAAACACGTAGATGTAATAATCATCATCATCTCATCAGCCCACACCTTACAGGCCTCGGCTCGTGACGCCCTTTACCCCCAACACCACAACATGACACAACACTGTCACAACATTGGCACAACACAATGGATTAGTCTTTTGAGAGTCTCTTTCTCTTGCTCTTGCACGTTATTTCACTGTCCAAATAACATTTATTCTGAGGATGAAGACACCTTAGCTCTGCTACAGACACTAAGTCTTGGTGGGTGTTCAATCGAGAACCACACGCACCTTAAGTATGGAACTCTACACTCACTGGCGAATGGCAGTTACCATCTTCCTTCGAATTCTACACATCCTTATCCCGACGAGGGCATAAGACCTTGGGTGGCTATAAAACAATACACACACCCTTCCAACAGTACCCTACACTACGATGACCTCTGTCACAGGGCTGCTGTCTCGTTAGAATTCCTTCCTCACGCAATAGCATCTCAAACCACTCTGCCCTTCAAAATCTGCGCCGGCCACAAGCAAAACAGTCGAGCTCTCGTCAGTATGCACGTTCTTTATTACGCGTACCCCTATTCGAAATTGGCCGACTCCCTATCTTCTATGAATCGCACGGACTTTACGAAACTGCACTTTCATACGCAAAAGTAAATCGGTCACGCTATTCTATGTACAGCAGATATACAGAGAAGTGTAACTTCGTAAAAAGTGTATCTCTCCCTACCATCTGAAAACTCGTGTCGTCACACTGCTCTTCGCGTATAGGGAGGTACCTCAAGAGAGCACAGGTTTTTCACCTTTTGAGCTACTGTATGGCAAGACAGTGAGGGGTCCCATGTCGGTACTGAGAGATTTGTGGACGAAGGACAGTCAAGGAGAAGAAGTGAAGGTGGCTAGTCAGTATGTTGTGGACCTGCGAAATAGAATCGAGGAAACGTGCGCACTAGCGAAGGAAAGTCTGAAGAAAGCAGGCGAGAGGCAGAAAAGACACTTCGACAAGAAAACGAAACCTAGAACATTTCAGGCAGGAGACAGAGTGTTGCTTTTGTTGCCAACCAAGCACAACAAACTAGAAATGAGCTGGAGGGGGCCATACGAGGTCGTAAGTCGTCGAAACGAGTGCGATTATCAGATTCGCATTGGGAACAAGGTGAAACTGTTTCACGCCAACTTACTGAAACTGTACCATCAGAGAGTACAAATCGCCACAGCTGTAGTAGTTGATGAAGCAGACGAATGGGAAGAGGTACCAACAGTCGAGGGCATACCCACCGTAGTGTTGAAGCAGTCAGAGACGTTAGATGACGTGCATCTTGATGCAGATAGCCCGGAGATCCATGCAGGAATTAGGAGGCTATTAGTTCGTTACCCTGACATCCTGACTGACTTGCCTTTGCGCACCACGTTGGATGAGTGCGAAATACGACTGGATGACGACCGTCCAGTAAGGACAAAACAGTACCCGTTACCTCATTCAAAGATGGAGACAGTCAAGGCAGAGGTTGAGACGATGCTAGCTATGGGGGTGATCGAGCGAGCAGCTTCACCGTTCAGTTCACCGATCGTTCTAGTAAAGAAGAAGGACGGAGCAGTCAGATTCTGCGTCGATTTCAGGAAACTCAATAGGCAGGTGATTTTCGACGCTGAGCCGATGCCAGACATAGACTATCTGTTCAACAAACTCTCAAAGGCCAAGTACCTGAGCAAGATCGATTTGTCTAAGGGGTATTGGCAAATACCTATGAAGAGTAAAGATAAGTGCAAGACAGCTTTCACTACCAACGAGGGTCAATTCCAATGGTGCGTCATGCCCTTCGGACTGAAAACCGCAGGGGCAGTTTTTTCACGCATGATGCGCAAAATGTTGATGCCATTGAAGATAAAAGAAGTCGACAACTTCATGGACGATCTCATGGTAGCCACAGAAACTCTAGAGAGACATTTAGAGTGTTTAGACATCTTGTTTAAACGTCTGAGGGAAGTACAGTTAGCGGCGCGTCCGTCCAAATGCTACCTGGGATTCCGCAAGCTGGAGTATTTGGGACACATAGTGGGGGAAGGCAAAGTGCAGCCGGAACAAGGAAAGATGGACAAGATCCAGAATGCACCACGTCCCACTACCAAGAAACAAGTCAGGTCATTCCTTGGATTAGCAGGGTACTATCGGAAGTTTGTGCCGAATTTTGCTGCGATAGCGGTGCCGCTGACCGACTTAACCAAGGGAGGCAAATCAGGTCCCGTACAGTGGTCCGACGCTTGCGAAGTAGCGTTCCAGACGCTCAAAAACCGCATATGCTCCAAACCTGTATGCTGTATGCCAGACATGGAAAAACCATTAGTGCTACAGACTGACGCATCAGAGGTTGGAATAGGGGCGATTCTGTGCCAGGACCAAGGTTTGGGTTTACAGCCAATCACATGTGCCAGCAAGAAGCTAAACCAAGCAGAGAGGAACTATTCCACCATAGAGAAGGAATGTTTAGCATTGGTGTGGGGGGTACAAAAGTTCAAGCAGTACCTGTATGATCGGACAGTCATTGTGCAGACCGACCACAGACCTTTGCAATACCTGCAGCAAGCAAAGACTACGAATTGTAGACTCATGAGGTGGGCACTTCAACTCCAACCTTTCGATCTGATAGTGGAGAGTATTCCAGGGAAGGAAAATGTACCAGCTGATTTCTTGAGCAGAACTGAGTAGCGTGGTTGTTAAGAACTAAAACTGTTAGTTTTCGTCTTGGTGGGGTGCTGTGTCACGCTACGCAGTTTGCAGTCGCGCGCCTATGTATATAGTTTAATCATCAGCCTGTACATAGAGGTTAAAAGTTACGGTAGTCAAGGGGAGAGAATCAGAATAAATTAATTAAGTTTATAATTAATAAAAGTAGCGAATGATTTGCGCCCGTGCGGAACGCACTATGTTAGAAAACAGCATAGTTGGCTATTTTGTTATTGAGAAGATTAATTGCTGCCATGCAATATTCTATGTGTGAAATGCGTGCTCTAATCGCGAACGGTGTAGGGAATGAATTATAATTAGAACGAGTATGTTCTAGAAGATTCTTAGCTAATCGTATAAAACCCCATGCACTGTATATTTTGATAGGAGCAGTAACATTTTCATATCGCTTTTATAGCCAGAATCAACAGATCCGAGTTGGGTCAAGGTGCCAGTTAGTGACTTTGTCTGTGGGTCGTACTGATCAGACCGTCAACGAAAAAGAGCCTAATTATCGGAAGAGGAGGACTGTTTTGGGAACACTTTGGAAGTGTTTGATTAACTGGAACTGTTCTAAGCTGTTTAGAATACCAGCTGTGTATTCTCGGTGAAATCTGAGTTATCTACGTATAACGTCGGGTGACCTGTGACTCCGTTCTAGGACTTCTTCTGCCTGTATATCACCTTGCCTAACCATCTGTGCCTGTGTGTTTGTCCCGTCGTTTGTGTGTCTTTGTCAACAGGCCGGAGGATCCCACTGGTAGCCGTAAGTTATTTACCTCAATTTCTCAGTTGGCCATAGCGTTCGGGAGTTTGGGTTATGCGTGCAGTGTGAATGGATAGTTAATTATGTTTTCTTAATTCTATTTTATGTTTCATTATTGGTTGCTGCATAAATACCTAGCAATAGAGAGAGAGAGAGAATTTTCTCAAATGTATTATAAATTAAATAATTATAAATTGATATAAAAGAATTCGCTGTTATGTAGCGAAGAGATGACAGAAAGGAGGTGATTGTGAATGTATATGCGCGATGACAGGGAGGATGAGTAAGGATGTTGAAAGGGAGACAACCATTCCGATAGCGGGATGCTTGTGCAGTATATTGTAATATAATTATTAATAGTTGCGTATTTTTGTATGTATTGTTGTAGATGTACCAAAACCAAAACATTAGAGCAGATCGTTGATGGTGTGCTGAAACCTTGCTGGTGTGAAGCTGGTGTGCCTCGGCCTATTACGCCGGTGTTTCCGTGGGTCAAACTCGGTTGCGAAGGTTGTGGTATTCGACCAGGGGACCTTATTTCGTTTATAAAGCACACACACGCACACTCCACCATTCACAACAAATAACTATAACCATTGATAAACAGTTGTGAGGAACAATAATTGTTTTACATGTGATAAATTATAAATTACAGCACATTGAAATATATTGATCTGAATTGATTGATAAACGTTGTTGAGTAAATTTACCTACTAGACTAAGTAGCCCTGTGATTGTATAGTTTTGTCTGGGGGAATTATTTCGCCAGATATTAATTAATTAATAATTTAGATTAATTTCTTACAAATTCTATTTTGCATAAAGGATAATTTTTTTATTCATTTTATAAAAGACTTGTTGCAGCTATTTGAAGTTTAAGTGGAACAAAGTTTGAATATTTATAAAGATTTAAAGCAGTTGCTTACTGTATATTTACCTTGTTGTCAGTAAGCTGTTCCAGACATCATTATTATAAATCTTTTGTACATTTTGTAGTTAGTCATTTTCCATTTTGATTTAATTATCATTATTGTTTTAAGCGAATTGTTTGTGTATTAGTTTCAGGTTGTTCTTAGGGGGATTGAGGGTTAGAAGGTTGGGAAGGGGAAAAAGGGAGTTAAATTTGAGTGTGAATGTGTGAGTGAAATAAAGAAATTGTCTTGTTACTTCTGGTTTTGTCTCTTAGAGTTTATTTAGGTGTTGGGTTATTTTCTCGTGTGGAAGTTGCACATGTCGAACCTGCTAAGGCAGTTGGGACGTGACAAACCCCAATAAATAATAAAACGACGCGTCCAGGGAGTAATATATTATTACATCTTACACATCACTTGAGCACAACGTTGACATTTATGTAAAGGTGTTTTCGAAGTGATTGGAATAAGGCTAAGACGACTTGTATGTTGACTTTTCTATTGGTGTGTTTTAGAAGCGAATGTTGACATTTAACATACTTGTGGAAGTCAGTGAGTCAATACAAAAACGTGAAACATGAAGCCACAACAAAAGTGTGCTGGTGCATTTGGGATGCTTTTCATCTTCAGTGTGTGTGGTAAGCTAAAAGGTAGATTTCAGTTTTATAGTGTTGTCCTTTTATCTTTTTGAAAAATATTGTAGTAGTAGTAGTAGTAGTAGTAGTAGTAGTAGTAGTAGTAGTAGTAGTAGTAGTAGTAGTAGTAGTAGTAGTTGTTGTTGTTGTTGTTGTTGTTGTTGTTGTTGTTGTTGTACGTGATTTCTGCCAGACAGCTAACGAGCTAGTGGTTGTGTTGTTGATAGTGTGTGTGTGTGTGTGCGTGTGTGCGTGGTAGTTGTGTGTGTGTGTGGGTGTGTGTGAGGTTGTAAAACGACAAAAATGAGAAACAGAATTTACTTTTTCAGTCATAAATGGGGTAATTTGCTCGTTCCTCATTTGTCTCCCGTTCCCCATTTGTTTCTAAGTACGCGGGAGTGCTTTTTTGTGCATGGGAGTGCAGTTGTAGTGCAAAAGAGTGTTTTAAGTACAGAGGAGTGCACTATCCGGGACGGAGAAAATCCAGCCAATTTTCGGGAAAGTTTGAAGCAAAAATCGACCTATTTCGTCGCCTATAGGAGACGAACTCGGTCAAATTTTTAGACGGAAAGAGCCAATTTTGACTTAGATTCTTACATTTCTAGAAGAAATTTGCGTTCTTTCCGTCAAAAGATCACTTTCCGATTCCTACATTCTTAAATAAACCCAGTTGTGGTGTATTGCAAGTATGGGTGTGTGTGGGTGTGTGTGTGTGTGTATGTGTGTGTGTGTATGTGTGTGCGCGCGCACACAGTGTACGTTGTTGTTTTATTTTGCTCACGTCGTGTCTTACTATGATGTGAATTTTATTGTTTTTGTTGTTGATAGCCTACGAATACGAATACGATCACTTTATTATCTCAATCAAAGAGAAATTCACACGTGGTGCCACATATACATTTTACAAGACGATAAAGGACAGTATAACAACAATAAACAGTAAACAGTAAAACAGGATAAAAGTATATCAAGAAGACATTACTGAATTAACCATTTAAAACTGTAATCATAAAAAGTAACATGGAGAAAACAAATACCTATCACATGATTTGCGGTCAGTGTCATAATCATGATAGAAGGTATTGCAACATAACAACCACTGTTGGCAAGCAATAATCGCAAGCAAGCAAGCAAGTTTATTTACATTTTTGTTTTACAGGTGCAGTTCAGATTGGCAACTGCGACAGCGACAGTAAAATCTACATCACTGACGACACCACCAACCCAACAAACATCACATGTACCGGTTTGTCACCGAATGATAATGTGACATGGGCCATTGTACAAAACGGACAGACAACTTATGTTGCTGCTTGTAACGAAGCAGGGTGTACCGACTTCACATCCTATGTGCGCGCTGTCAGAGGTCTAAACAGTGAAACCAGCACGTTGAGAATTGTACAAGACGTCAGAAACGTAGCAGAGAACTCTATAGTGAGATGTATATCAGAGTCTAGTTCGGAGAGTGCACTATGTCAGATCAAGGTTATAGGTATGTACTTTCAACATTTATTTTATCATTCAGAGAGAGAGAGATAGAGAGAGAGAGAGAGAGAGAGAGAGAGAGGGAGAGAGAGAGAGAGAGAGAGAGACAGAGACAGACAGAGAGAGAGAGAGAGAGAGAGAGAGAGAGGGAGAGAGAGAGAGAGAGAGAGACAGAGACAGACAGAGAGAGAGAGAGAGAGAGAGAGAGAGAGAGAGAGAGAGAGAGAGAGAGAGTGCGTGTAGGTTTGTGTGTTCGCTCGCATATGGGTACGCCATGATTGTGATATTGTATTTGTTTGAAGGCATCCTCTGTGTGTGAGTATGTAAGTACGAAGGCAACCGCTATATGCACATGGCTATTACAGTATTAGTGATCTCGCCCCAGGGTGTTTTAGTGTGCATTGTCTTAATTTTGATTTTTACAATAATAATTTAGGCGCACAAAACGTAATAATGTGGTAATGTTTCTGTTTCAGATGCACTGCCAGCAGTAACTCTTAATGGAGGCTCGACATATTTCAATATTGGAGACACAGCAGACTTGAGATGCGGAACAAACAGAGAACCACCATCCTTACTGTCTTATGCCTACACATGGAACATCAACTGTGACGTTTATCACTCCGTATACCTTTGTGAGTTCACAGTGAAGTCAGAACACAACGGGAGACAAGTCAGTTGTACGGTCACCTATACACAGTATCCATACATTGCTGGCAAAACAGCATCTGTCATTATAAACGTCATTTGTAAGTATGCATTCTTCATCCCTATAGCTAACATGCTGTGCCCCGCTTGTTTATTGAGCTCAGAGAGAACTGAACATTTGGTACTAGTATCGTCCTTTCCCTGACAATGCGGGAATAATTGTGTCCCTATAAGTCGACATACAATAGTGTGATGGAATATGCCTATAATGTGTTATCTCGTCATCATCATTGTGACGTATTTTTTGTATTTTTTGCAGTATAGTTAAACGGTCTGCAAAACAAATACACAACGATTAGAAAGCTCAGAACATTGGCTGTTTAGCATTCGTACGTTATATTGCATCGAGGCAAACTCACTGCTACAAGAAACGAGTGCGCAGAGCATCAGTAGACCTATAAGTGAAAACGTTATGGACCCAAAATGTTGTTATTGAAAACTACATTACTGTGTGGAAAATTAATTTCCGATATTGTGAAGACAACTGAACAAAACTGGAAAAAAACATCGTCAATCCTGATTACAAAAAGCCTAAATTTATTGGATTGTTAAACCTTTCGTCCTAGACAGAGATTTATTCCACGGCATGTCACACACGTGAAGTACCGTATCTCTTTGTGAACTTACTATGAAGTCTCTTATATTTCTCTCTGTCGCCGATGGGGCAAGCGCATACTTGTTGAATTTTACAGCTCTGTATTTATTTTGTGATGTGCCAGCTGGAAGCAGTAAACCGACCACCACAACAAGCATCCGTAGCCCGTCATCCAGTCCCAGAAACGACGGCACAACTACCACAGGAATCAAGAACTCCCCATCGCCCAGTCCTGCTTCAGCTGAGGGTACGTTTGAACATTTGTATTATCTGTACATCCCAGGACCCACCCACCTCTCATTTCTTAGTGAAAGTGCGGAGGTTGTACCGCTGTACCCTTGACTACACTCGTAGTTACAGTGATACTAATGTCCCCGGTCTGTTATTGATGTTCATTTGAATCTTCGCCTAAGCCCATCCGCCATACTGTGCAGATCACGCAGGTGTATTCAAGCAGTGTTGGTGGTAAGTTAAGTCCATGAATAAGGGCATTACTCAAGTTGTGTGCACGTAGCGGATCCCCGATTGCAAAGCAGTAGATATAACACAGCCTGGATAGATGATAAATAAGGGGACCTTCACGATTAAAACGTTTGCGAAACGCATGGTCCGTACTGCGGGACTAACACTATGGAAGTTCAAAAGTTATTTGTGCTGTCCTTTTGTTCTTGCTGGTATTAGCTCTTCTTAATGTTTGTTTTGTTTTATATCTCCATAATTATCTGGAAATATTTTGAAAAAAGTCGGAATCAGAATGAGCCAAATGTCTGTCGGTCTGTAAATTGCTAGTTCTGTTGGTCGGTCGGTTGGACGCTATATCTTAAGAATCACCACCACTCAGTCTTTTGCATCTTGACCTTTACACTTTTTTTAAAAGCAGAAGGTCGCCGTGTTAAGTTATATTATAAAAACGTTTTGAACTTTATTTCAAAATTGGCTGAACATGCTTTGATACTGTTTTTGGTAGCAGATAGTTCAGCTAGAGGCCCATAACTCCATGCTTTTTGTTTGCGTCTTTATGATAACTTTGCCTTGAAAGTTGACGCTTTTGAAAATGCTGACTTTGCCAGTGTCCGAAAATATATTTCAATAGTTTGCGATCTTGTTTTGTTTAAGTAGGCTACTTTTAATTACTATCTACTCACACGCGTAATCTTATACATGATATTACAAAAACATATACGATGGCTTACAAGTAAATAAAATCATTTTAGTTTGAATGGGTTCAGGTTCATTGGTGCATGTTCGATAGTGATTAGGCCTATGGTTTCAGGCAAAGTGGAGTTTCATCTTGTTGCGATAAGTTCATACACACAGAGCAAAGCAGGCTGAACAATAACATTAAAATGCCATGAAATATTTATATTGAAAAGGAAATTAAAATAAACACATCATCATCACCATCATCACCACCACCACCACCACCACCATCATCATCATCATCATCATCAACATCATCATCATCAACATCAACATCATCATCATCATCATCATCATCATCATCATCAACATCATCATCATCATCATTATCATCATCATCATCAACATCATCATCATCAACATCAACATCATATCATCATCATCATCATCATCATCATCATCATCATCATCATCATCATCATCATCATCACACTGCGTAGCTGAGACTGACCAAGGTTTACGTTCGCCTCGCCTCTCTCAATCTCTGTCTTAGGGCTTACCTGTTACGCCGGGTAACAAAATTTGTCAGACCCTTAACTCTTCCCTTCTTTATATTCCAGTTTGGAACTGGGGGTATATGAGGGCATAATACTTCAGGAAATCTGCACTCTGTTTGTAACCAGCGGCAGGAATTGGGGAGAGGTGAACGTTACGTATAAGCCTCAGCCCAGTATCAGTTAACGAGTGTGCCGTCCCATTTTACCTGATTCTTACAAAAGGATGACGCCAGACACGATTTGTGTGTTGGTATTGTTACACTTTACTTACGTATGTCTGTATGTATATTTGTATGTATGTATGTATGTATGTATGTATGTATGTATGTATGTATGTATGTATGTATGTATGAATGTATATATGAATGTATGTATGTATGAATGTATGTATGTATGAATGTATATATGTATTTATGTATGTATGCATGTTCTAGATACGAACCTCGCAGCCCAAAGCGATAATGGCCCACTGATTGGCGCCGTGGTTGGCGTGGGAAGTGCCATCGTCATTTCCATCCTGATTCTAGCTGTCGTGTTGTGGTAAGTTAGTTGGTCAGTTAGTTATGAATGAATGAACAGTAAAGTAGAGGGGGGGTAGAGACCTAAATCAACACTGAACCACCAGAGCAATCATGCTGTCAAGATGGACGGTGAACATTTTTACCACGGAAATCGACCCTGGGTCATTGGTGTGCCAGGCACGCTGAACTATTGAATTAAGCTATTTTTTGTTTATTTAGTTAGTTGTCTTACTATTGGAAAGTAGATCATAATGGTCATAATGATGGCAGTGACAACGATGGCCATTTGCACAACGACCACTGCGACTTGGACGATGCATGGTGATGATGAAGATAACCAGTGATAGTAATGGTTATGAAAATGATTTAGGATGATGATAGTGATTGTGATCGACGAGGATGACTATTGATGATGATGGTGAATATGATCCGAAAGAGAGTGATGACGTCGACAAAAATCATTATGATGAAGACGACGATAATGACGTCAGCGACGATACTTACTGGTGTTTTCTTCTCGTATAGGAAACGTCGCCACCGTACAGCCCTCTCAGAAGGGACGGAATCAACCACAGAAGCTCAAGCCAACACAGCATACCAGTCACCGTCAACTTCCAAAACACGAAATGACGTAGCTGGGACTTCAGAACGTGACGTCGACTATGAAGTTTGCTCTGATCTAGGAGGCAGCAGCAACCCGAATGAAAGGAGAGAAGGAGGAGTGTATGAGCGCTTGTCGCATGAATACAGCAATACCAGCGTGGATGGGCCCTACGAGCCTTTGCAAATAAAGCAATAGTGCCATTAATATATTTATTTATTTATTATTTAATTATTTAATCGTTCTTATATAGCGCTTTTCCAGCTCAAGAGCTGCTCAAGGCGCTGGCCGATACAGGATCTAACTCAAGCCGCCCGAGACGCCCACCCGCAGCCTTTGGGCGCATGGTCTGACGCCCGGACAACTGAGCACAATCCTGGGCAGCCAGGGATGGGGGAGAAGGACCTAGGTGCATGCTGGGTGTTTTCTTGTCACCGGCACTCACCCGTCTAGGACATGAGCGTCGGGATCTTTAAAGTCCGTTATGATGGAATGTATGCGACACAGACTAGACCTTGGTTTATACTCTCATCCAAAGAACTGCTCACGGCGCATCGTTACACATAAACCAGGACAGAGAACGAGGATGCCTGTATGACATGTTGGTCGACTGAAAATGTGGTCCTGATGTGGAGTGTTTTTTTATTTATTTTTTTTTTTTACGCGATTGTCAGCTCTGCTACTCCAGACAATAGTTAACGTTGAAAGTACGGAAGTCTGAAATATCAACAACTCAAAAACTATAGACAACACAAAATAGTGTAAGAGATTAAACCTTGTGGAATTGCTAAATCCGTTGTAAGCATGGCACGTAGAATAATATTAAACTCAATTAAAACCAAATATTGTAAACATCTTACATGCTTATGCATGCAGTGAACCTATTTCTCTGAAACATTTAGTACCCCAATGCAATCATAATCATCCATTTTGGCCAACTGTTGTTCATATTATCGACTCCATTGGTAACATAAGCTTTGATATAAGCTTTAGAATAGCAAAACCTTTTGATTGATTCTCCAGTGGCTCAGTTATTGTAATTAATTTATATTTATGTATGTGGTGTGAATGTGTGTAGGCTAATTGCATGCGTGCGTCTTATCATCTGGATAAAGACGTTAATAAAACAACAGCAGCCAATCAGTTTCAGAAAAAAGAACGCAAAGTGCTGTCGTCTGCAATAATATTGCAATGAAGGTAGTTTAAAATGTGTGTAGAGAAGCCACAAATAATAACGGTCCAATCACTAAACCTCTCATCACACTCAAGAACAGTCTGCAGCGTGCGAATAATAACTTTACAGTTTTGGCGTAGACTATCCTGTCCTATCCCGTAACTCGAAGGTCGTTGGGGCACCACAGATGATCGTTTAACCAGCATACTCCATCTTTCTCTTTCCTCAGCAACCCTCATGGCTTCACTCAGTGTCAAACCAGTCCATTCTGGAATAGTGTCCTCCCACCTTTTTACGTTGAGACGCGCATGGTGGTGCGTGTGGGACGCGCACGATAGATCTGATCGTTTTATTTTGCAAAACATGCAATAATAGAGTATATTTACCTTTGATTTGATTTTGCGTTGTTGTTAGAAGAAGCTTTGTATAACGTTAATAATTTTAGTTGGTCGATATTATTTCAGAATTCTTTAGAGTTGGTTGTTAACTATCGATCGAAGCGTGTGGATAATTCTAGTGGTAACTAGAGACGCTTCCATTCTAAATAAGTATGACGTGAGACAGTGATGACGAAATTTGTTCTGATTGGTTATAATTGTGTCTTGCCCGAGCGTTCTTTATTTCTCTGGAGTATAGAGAGACTATATATGTACCGCACTGTTTGAGTTGGGTTGTGATGAAAGTGAAAAGTTGAGAGTGGAAAAAGCGATTGAATGCAGTTGTTGATGTTCGCTGAATAAAGTTGGAAAACTACATACGACGACTTCTGCCTTGTTGCTGAGTGAGCAGGCTGCGTGGATAAACGAATCTGAGTTACACTTATCAGGTTTCAAGCATCGGGGCTGAATCAACTGATAAAAAAACAACATCCAGTGTAACACACCTCTTTTTCTGTCTCTCTCTTCTTCTGCCATAGACGTACACTATACCGCTTAAAACATGTGTGCGAATTATAACGTGTTTACGTAGTACTTTAAAGTCTACAGGACCTTCATCAAAATAAAGGTAGTTTACAGCAAGAAGAAGGAAGAGAAGGAGAAGAAGAAATAGACAGGTGATACAAAAATTCCCCGGCGATTTCAGTATGATGTAGCCTTACTTGCATTGAAAGACACTGCACGCCTATTGAAACTGCGTGTTACTCGATCGAATTCGTATAAAATTATAATAGAATTAGAAGGCCTGTGACGTGCACAGTAATTGTGTAATGGTGCATGTATTTTAAGCCTGTCACGGTCCATCAAGTTTTGTTAATCGTTTTAAAATAAACCCGGATGTTTTGGTTCGTCTAGGCGTTCGGTTGGCAGGGCCATCCCCAACTCTCTCTCTCTCTCTCTCTCTCTCTCTCTCTCTCTCTCTCTCTCTCTCTCTTTCTCTCTCTCTCTCTTTCTCTCTCTCTCTCTCTCTCTCTCTCTCTCTCTCTCTCTCTCTCTCTCTCTTGCTTGTCCACAAGCTCTCGAACAACTTCCTTTAACCCTTCCCCACAACCACCATAATCACCACCACACCACCAACATATGGTGTAAAGTAACCAGTGTGACAATGACCATGCGACAAGGGGTATCTTAAAGAGAGAGATACAGAGAGAGAGAGAGAGAGAGAGAGAGAGAGGGAGAGAGAAGGGGGGGGGAAGGGGAGAGATTTTATTTATTTTATTATTGTTACATAGCGCTTTTTCAGTTCAAGGGCAGCTCAAGGCGCTGGCCGATACAGAATCTAACAAACGGCCCGATGCGCCCTCTTGCTGCCATGGGCGCACTGTCTGACGCTCAGACGACTGAGCACTATCCCAGGCGACCGAAAATGGAAGAGAAAGGAAAACTAAACACTGATACAACCATCAGACTAATAGCAGCAGTAAGATGGCCAGTGCTCACAGCCAATGTTTATGTTCGGGCCACCGGAACCAGAAAGAGAGAGGGATAGAGAGAGAGAGAGAGAGAGAGAGAGAGAGAGAGAGAGAGAGAGAGAGAGAGAGAGAGAGAGAGAGAGAGAGAGAGAGAGAGAGAGAGAGAGAGAGAGAGAGAGATTTTTATTCACAACATTAATACAGATTTTAGGCGGGAACCTAATCTTACAATCGTTCCTCGTATCATTCACACTCATATTCTGCGA
Source organism: Oncomelania hupensis (assembly GCA_036898135.1). NCBI lineage: Eukaryota > Metazoa > Mollusca > Gastropoda > Littorinimorpha > Pomatiopsidae > Oncomelania > Oncomelania hupensis. Next base: position 56,458,436 of record CM072520.1, read on the forward strand.
TTTTCAGTCAAATATTACATTACATTACATTATTATTGCTTTAGGTCCAGCGGACTCTTCCGAGCCAAATCAGGACCGGACAACCCCCGATCCGCATAAAAGATCTGCTGAAACAACCCTAGTGGTAAAACCGAAAGCTCTCCACCAGCCAGTCACTTTACAATAAAGACATCCCACGCAGGGGACGGCTGAGGCTTCACCCCAACTTATCGAACCCCCGTTTACAAAAACAAAATAGAATACAAACATCATTATAAATTATCAACAAAACACATACATATAAAATGCCTACATTGCTAAATAATAACATCATAGGAAGCCCTAGTGACCACCTGGCAGAAAGCGTCCAATATTCCCAAGCTGATCCAACAGACCTCATACACAAACAAGGAGTCTTGTCCCGGAAGAGTTTTCAAGAAAAAAGATAGGAGACTGGTCTAGCGAAGAAGACGATAGTATAGCAGATTGATAGAAAAGAGCAGGAATGAGAAAGAGCAAATGAGAAAGACAGCGACAGTGGGAATTTAAAGCACTAAATTTCCAGAAAGTGGGGATACTATTTATACTGAAACCCCCGGCACCCCAACGGGGGCAGTCAAATATGCCAATGACAAGACAAATAACAATAGTAACTCAACAAAACAAATAACTATAAGAACTATACATGTATCATGCAGCATACAAAAAAGATATAGGACAATCAATATTGCAATTTCACAATACATAACAAACAACCCAATGTATATGAAATAATCAGATGGTACAATTACACATACATTTTAAGAGGCACCAAATGCAGATCAAATAATCAAGTAGCACATTGCAAAACTGTATAAAAGAATAGCAGTGGTTACGTCATATTAAGGTACTGCTGCCTTAATGTACAGTAAGTACAAGTTTGAAGTACTTGGTGTAAGTTTGAATGAAGGAAGAGTGGTACACAATCTAATGTTTAAAACAAGAGAGTTCCAGACTAGAGGTCCTGAAAATGCAAAACTTTTGTTAAACAGCTCAATTTTTGTTCGAGGAACACCTGTCAACCGAATTGGACTCGAGGTTCAAAAATGCTGGCCTAGCAGTTGATGGTCTCTGTCTGGTACCAAGCACTTTAATAGACAACCAGGATGGTTTCATGCAGGTTCCAGAAGGGGTGAAGACACTGGCAATGTTGTGGGAGTCTGACCTACCAGACAACGCTACCCTTGATGCAGAATACCAACGGTGGGTTTGCAAATGGCGAAGTGCTGCTGAGAATGCGACAGCTATCATCCCATCCACGGCATCAGAAGCACTGAAACTTTGTGACAGGGATTTTTATCCCAACCTGTTCATCATGCTAAAGAACCTTTGCACCCTGCCTGTCACTACAGCCGAGTGTGAGCGTTCAAACAGTCAGTTGCGCAACCTGAAAAACTACATGCGCTCTACAATGGGGCACAGAGACTCAATGGACTTGCTTTAATGAAAGTGCACAGGGATGTTGATATTGACTTCAAAGAGGCAGTGAACTGTTTTGCCAGAAGATACAATTCACAAATGGTACTAATGCCGAGAAACCTAGTGCAGCAAGACTGAATTAAATGAAAGCAGGGCGGTGATGTTCATAAAGTACAAGGTAAAGCTTTATACCGTTAACGATCAACAAAAAGTAGTGAATAATAATAGTATACAAAACATCTCTGCTGATAAACAAATGTTTGTGTGTGTGTGTTGTTGTTTTTTTAAGGGAGGGGCAGAGTTTGTCAGTTCAATTGTTCAAAAAGCTCAAAGTCCCAGACCATCTCAAATGGCTTTTTCAAGGTTCAGATTGCACCAGATTGCACCATTTTGCATCCTTGAAGAAAAAAATTTCTGGGGGAGCATGCCCCCGGACCCTCCTAGAAGGCTCGGCGCTTCGCGCCTTTGCTAAATCTGTAACCTCCCCCTCGACTTTTCCAAGGACCGGCCCTGATGTCAGTGAATAAAATGGGTGTGTGCCCCCCCCAATCCTGAACAGCTTCCGCCGCCTGTGTTATAACTAGAAGGGTAAAGCCCCCATGACTCCATGTTTCTTATTTAACTTGCAATATTTAACATAATATGAGCAACAGAAAAAGAAATAGAAAATGTGACATTAAACGCAAATACCGACTTTGATCTTTCGATGCTCTTGACCTTGACATGACCTTAACCTCCTGTTCCAAATACACTCATGTACGATCAAATAAACTAAAGCAAAAGTTGTATTATGCCAGGAACGCAGTTGGCTCCGTGGTTTACGCGATGTACTCGAATGTTAGACAATAACAGCCTGTACAGCCCGTGATTCAAAGTTCGTTAACGGCCATGAGTAAAATAATAATAATAATAATAATAATAATAATAATAATAATAATAATAATAATAATAATAATAATGTCACGCTACGCAGTTTGCAGTCGTGCGCCTATGTATATAGTTTAATCATCAGCCTGTACATAGAGGTTAAAAGTTACGGTAGTAAGGGGAGAGTATCAGAATAAAATTAATTAAGCTTATAATTAATAAAAGTAGCGAATGAATTGCGCCCGTGCAGAACGCACTATTGTTAGAAAGCATTAGTGGGCTATTTTGTTATTGAGCAGATTTATTGCTGCCATGCGATTTGCTATGTGTGGAATGCGTGCTCTAATCGCGAACGGTGCTGGAAATAAAATATAATTGAAATGAGTATATTCTAGAACATTCTAGGCTAACCGTATAAAACCCCATGCACTGTACATTTTGATAGGGGCAGAAACATTTTCTCATCGCTTATGTAGCCAGAATCGACGGATCTGAGTTTTGTCAAGGTGACAGATAGTGACTGTGTCTGTGGGTCGTACTGATCAGACTGTCAACGAAAAAGAGCCTAGTTATCGGAAGAGGAGGACTATTTTGGGAACACTTTGGAAAGTGTTTGATTAACTGGAACTGTCTTAAGCCGTTTTGAATACCTGCTGTGTATTCTCGGTGAAATTCGAGCTACCTACGTGTCGCGTCGAGTGACCTGTGACTCCATCTAGGACTTCTTGTGCCCTGTATACCACCTTGTCTAACCATCTGTGCCTGTGTGTTTGTCCCGTCGTTTGTGTGTCTTTGTCAACAGGCCGGAGGACTTCCACTGGTAATCGTAAGTTGCTTGACTCAATTTCTCAGTTGGCCATATCGTTCGGGGGTTGGGGTTATGCGTGCGAGCATGAATGGATAGTTAATTACGTTTTCTTACTTCTATTTTATGTTTCATATTATCTGTTGCATAAATACCGAGAGAGAGAGAGAGAGAGAGAATTTTCTAAACTGAATTATAAATTAAATGATTATGAATTGATATAAAAGAATTCCTTTGTTATGTAGCGAAGAAATGAGAGGAAGGAGGTGAATGGGAATGCATGTGTGCAGTGTCAGAAGAAATGACAGGGAGAACGGTTAAGAATGGTGAAAGGGAGACAACCATTCCGTCAGTGGAATGCTTGTGCAATATATTGTAATATAATTATTAATGGTTGCGTATTTTGTATGTATTGCTGCAGATGTACCAAAAACCTAAAACCAGATCGTTGATTGCGGTGCTGTAACCTAGCTGGTGTGACACTGGTGTGCCACGTCCTATGACGCAGGTGTTTCCTTGAGTAGACCTTAGTACCAAAGGTTTAAGTAGTCGAAAACAAAAACCTTATTTTGTTTACAAAGCACACACACGCACACCCCACAATTCACAACAAATAATTATAACCATTGCTAAACAGTTGTGAAAAACGAGAATTGATTTACATGTGATAACTTATAAATTACAGCACGTTGAAATATATTTAATTTGAATTGAATAATAAACATCGTCTGCATAATATTACCTACCTGATTAAGTAGCCTTGTGATTGTATAGTTCTGTCTGGGGGAATTAATTCGCCAGATATTTACTAATTAGTAATTTAGATTATTTCCTTACAAATTCTATTTGTATAAAATATAAATTTTCTTTCTTTATAGGATGTAAAAGAGTTGTCGTAGCTGTTTGAAGTTTAAGTGAAACAAGGTTTGAATATTTATAAAGATTTAAAGCATTTGCTTCAATTATTTACCTTGTTGTCAGTAAGCTGTTCCAGACATCATTATTATAAATCTTTTGTACATTTTGTAGTTAGTCATTTTTCATTTTTGATTTAATTATCATTATTATTTTGAGCGAATTGTTTATGTGTTAGTTTTGGGTTATATTAGTGGGATTGAGGGCTGGAAGGTTGGGAAGTGGGAAAGAGGGAGTTAATTTTGAGTGTGAATGTGTGAGTGAAATAAAGAAATTGTCTTGTTACTTCTGGACTTGTCTTTTAGAGTTTATTTAGGTGTTGGGTTTTTTTCTCGTGTGGAAGTTGCACATGTCGAACCTCTGTTGATGCAGTTGGGACGTGACAAATAATAATAATAATAATAATAATAATAATAATAATAATAATAATAATAATAATAATAATAATAATAATAATAATAATAATAATAATACGCGATGTACTCGAATGTTAGACAATAACAGCCTGTACAGCCCATGATTCAAAGTTCGTTAACGGCCAGGAGTAAAATAATAATAATAATAATAATAATAATAATAATAATAATAATAATAATAATAATAATAATAATAATAATAATAATAATAATAAGTTTAAAAATAAATTACAAATAGTATTCATAATTTAAAATTAGAAGGACAAAAACCCATATGACGCACATGCTCCTTATGGAACTTGCAATATTTAATATTAAAATGAATACCCAGAGAAAAACTAAATGTAACGGTGGCATTAAAACGCAAAGTCATACCAACTTTGGTCTTTCTATGCTCTTGATCTTGAGATGACCTTGACCTCCAGCTCTAAATACGCTCATGTAAGATCAAATACATTACAGCAAAAGATGCATTATGCCAAAAAAGCCAGTGACCTTGGAATGACCTTGACTTTCAATGCCATTGACTATAATGTGGCTTCTGATGCTCATATATTATCAATTAACCAGAGTTTCCTACCCCCAAAATGAATTTCAAGAACAGCACAGTAAAAATAGCAACTATCCTATCCTATCCTTTCCCGTAATTCTAGGACACTCAGCCCTCTATCATTTGTCTCACCGACGCCATTCACATTGGCATTCCCAAATACTATCCTATCCTATCCCGTAACTCAAAGGTCATAGGGGCACCACACATATGCCCACGTACCCTACGTTGTGAGGTAAGCACATTTTTAGCATCGTTGTGGTGTACATGCAAAAATCCGTGTGTGTGTGTGTAGGTGGTCGCACTCCAACGGTTTTGTGAGGTGGTTGAGATAAATGTATAGGCGATATACTTGGTAGCTCAGCACGTGGTTTCTAAGGTGGGCACTGTGAGGTCATGGGAAAATGTACCTCATAAAATTTGGTACCTCACAACCCCGTCAGAAAGTCTTACACACAACCTCATAACCTACGGTACGTAAACGCAGATGATCGTTTAACCAGCGTACACCACCTTTCCCTATCATCGGCAACCCTGATGGTTTCGCTCACTGTCAAACCAGTCCATTCTTGAATGTTGTCCTCCCACCTCTTTTTCGGTCTCCCTCTTCTTCTGCCTCCTTGCACTGTGCCTTGCAGGATGGTATTTGCAAGACCTGATGATCTGGCGACGTGGCCATACCATCGGAGTTTCCGTTTCTTCACCACTTTGAGCAGGTCATCGTGTTGTCCAATGGCTTGTGTGATGGTCTGTCGGACTTCGTCGTTGGGGATTTGCTGGGTATAGGAAATGGCCAGAAGTCTTCTGTAGCACCTCATCTCCATGCGTTGTATTCTTCATTGTAGATCTGCTGTTAGGGTCCATGTTTCGCAAGCATATAGGAAGATGGAGATGACAAGGGAGCGCTGCAGCCTTACCTTGGAATGTAGACTGATGGTCCTGTCTTTCCAAATTGCCTTCAACCTCGCCAAGGCAGCAGTTGTTTGTGCGATCCTGGAGAGGACTTCCTGTCGGGACCCATTGTCTAATACAATGGCTCCTAAATATTTGAAGCTATGCACAGTGTTGAGGGATTGGCCTTGGACTTTGATGTCCGTGTTGATGCCATTGGTGTTGTTGGTCATCACTTTGGTCCTCTCTGCACTTATTTCCATTCCACAGGAACATTGCACAGTTTCCAGGAAGAATTATCATCGCACAAAGAGCATAATGCAACAAGGTCAAAACTACTTTTATACTCATCGTAACGGCATACCACACAACAGCAGCTACTAGTATAACACTTACACACTTTTGCTATAAAAATAATTGATCTAGATTAAATATTAAGGCGTTCATATACCACGCCCTCAAATTTGTTCACAATGCCAGTGTTGAATTTATGGTCCTGAACAGTGAATCACTAGTAGTATTTAATTTGTGCAGCCAAATCATGAATGTTCTTTGACTTAAACTCCTGAAGGGACTTGTATTTGTAGTATGCACTCTTCCGTTGTTTGTAGTCTGTCTGGCTGTATTTTCTTTCTAATTCTAGTATTTTTCCTGACCTTGATTTGTTCACCAGCAGTGCTTCAGGTGTGCCTCCGTCTTCATGTTGATCCTCCAAAGTAGTAATGCTACTTGTACTAGTTGTAGAATGTCCAAGCAAAGCCATCTGTTCGATCTGTCTTTCCAGGTCCTGAAGAAAGAAAAGCACAAACTCCATATAATTATAAGGACAATATAATTATTTGAGGTTTAAAGAAACATATTAAAAGTCTACGTCATTAATTCCGATTTAGGTGTGTTTGTAGGAAAGATGGGGGGACGAGGAGAGAGAGAGAGAGAGAGAGAGAGAGAAAGAGAGAGAGAGGGGGGGAAGGAAGGGATAGTAGCTGTGTGTAAAATATCCTGTATTTATTTCGTTAGGTACAAACATTAATATAGACTAAAAGAGCAAAGCCAATAATTCACATGCCCCTTAGTGAACTTATTCACAATATCCTACATGAAAGTGAGTACCTAGTATGGATTTAGTTTGTGAAAAAAGAAAAAGAAAATAAGAAACAAACCGGCTGTATTAAACCATTTCTTATGCCTACCAAAAATGCAGAGTTTGAAACAAGGCTACTATTCATGAAGTCATTGTGAGAATAACAGGTTAATTCACCCATGCCCGCCTACTCAACAGCGTGAGGTGGTCATTGTTATACAATCATTGCGAGCTACACAATACTTCATAACAAATTTGACGTAATAGTAGGCTATGCTGGCTGTGCAATTTTAACATAATTACTGAGCAGTGATGAATGTTTTTTCATCAAGAGAAAGGCCAAAACTGTTACTTTGAAAATGAATGCCCTTTGGAAATGTTTGCCATGAGCTACCCTGGAGAGGTATGTGTGTGCGTGTGTGTTTGTACTTTTGAATATGTCAGCAGTCTTGTGAGGTGATTGAAATAAATACATAGAAGACATAGTGGTGAACTCCGCCAGTGGTTTGTGAGGTCTTCATTGCAATGTCATAGGGAAATGTACCTCATTAAACTGTCCACCTCTCAATCCCGTTAGAGATACCAACCTCATATAATATGTACATCAACGCAGCTGATTTTGAAGTGTCTGTAATACTTTGCTCTTCACTTGATCAAGCAATCATATCAAACTACATATCGGTTGGTTAGGAAGAAAAAAATATATTGATGTGTGTAAATAAAAAACAATGAAAATATTTTTATTAAAGAAATTCCAGTGCAAAATAAAAACATCAATATTGCATGCAACGGACCAACAGACAGACCGATATTAAATGTATGCTCTTTAAAAATGTATGCCCTGTGCTACCCTTGCGTGGTATGTGTGTGCATATAGTAAGTATGCCAGCGGTATTGTGAGGTGATATAAATACATGCATAGGACACTAGAGAATTTGGCAAGGGGGGTTTGAATAGGTGCTGTGAGGTCATATGAATGATCCCCCAAAACCGAGTCTCCACACACCTCATTGCTACAAAAAACATTTACTAATTGTCTTAAGTTGGCCGGTTTACTGTACGTCCACTTCATATTACACATATTCACACACACAGTGCAAAACAGGAAGCTGACGAACAAGCATGCATTGGATTTGGATAAAAAATCTAGTATTTTATTAATAATCAATTGTTTTTTATTTTAAATTACTTGAAAAATGATATATTATTTTTAATAATATTATTATTAATTTATTTAAAATTATTTTATACACGTTATGTCTTAGTTCAATACATTTATAAAATAACACATGCAAGACCAAGAATTGCTGAAAATTAACAAGCATACTCTTTGCTACGTACTATAAAAATGTAATAAGTATTTAGATTTCATAAAATGGCGTATGCCTGTAATATATTCACCACCGCCTGAAATACATAGGTTTCACTCTTCTCTCTTCTGTCTGTGTGTGTGTGTGCCCAGCAATATCTCTGGTAATTACAATCCCGCTGAATTCAAACTTAGCATACAGGTTTCCTTCAATGACTGGTCGATGCACAATTAAAAAAAATAACATTCTTCACTTTTTCTGAAGGGTCACAGCCTCAATGCAGAGCTAAAATCAATAATATAAAAAAAATCTTTGCTGATTATTGCTCGATGGAGCTAATTCTTCAAGTCCCAGGAATGTGTGCAATAAAAAACGGGGTGGATTGACTAAAAGCATGGCGATGTACGGAAAGTGATGGGTTTTTTGGTGTGGAGTGTGAGTGTATAATGGTCACGTTAGTGTCCTGCACCTGTTAATAATTAACATCTTTAACATAACTTAGGTACACTTTTAATAACAAAGGTCAAGAGATATGTGTAAGTAATGGTGAAAGAATGTGTATAACATTCTAGCGCGTATGTTGGTATAGATCGCAGCACGAGCTCTACCAGGCTGAATAAAAACGCTATATATGTCAAATTAGATTATATTACTTCATTATCTTTTGATCCCCATAACTTCTCGCTCTATTCACGTCATTTTAAAGTCATCTTAAAATGAACATGAAAGCAAATGGCGAGCGTTGCGGTCGAGTGGTAAAACGCGAGACTAACTTTCCTTGTCCATAGGCTAGAATCCAATGGTTACTGACGGGTGTGGGATCGATCCAGCATGGCGTTATTTTTTTCGAATATTAATTTCTTTCGACTCGGGCAACGTCTCGGGGGTTTTCTCCGGGTACTTCGGTTTGCTCACCCAGCAAAATAAAAATAAAAAACACAACTAATATTAGGTAGGTTGAATTTGGGTGCGCCACAGGTTGCAATGACACCTTAACCAGGGGAGACGGCCCAGAATTTCCCGATAAAAAGGGACAATAAAATGGGAAAAAATGCTCACGTCAGAAATGAAAATGACAATCCCGCAAAGGGGAGAGGGGGAAAGGGGAAACTAGCTGACAATGTGACACTAGTCAATGATGATTCTCCTACTTAAGTTGATATTCTGCAGACTGCTTGACTAAAATTATTCCAACCTATTTGGAAGATCTACAACGAAGAATACAAAGCATGGAGATGAGGTGCTACAGAAGACCTCAGGCCATTTCCTATACTCAGCACATCACCAACAACAGACCCACAGACCATCACACTTCCATTGGACAACATGATGACATGCTCACAGTGGTGAAGAAACGGAAACTCCGATGGTATGGCCACGTCACCAGAGCATCAGGCCTCGCAAAAACCATCCTACAAGGCACGGTGCAAGAAGGCAGAAGAAGAGGGAGACAGAAAAAGAGGTGGGAGGACAGCATTCGAGATTGGACTGGTTTGACACTGAACGAAGCCATGAGGGTTGCTGAGAACAGAGAAAGATGGAGTACGCTGGTTAAACGATCATCTGTGCTGCCCCAACGACCTTTGAGTTGCGGGATAGGATAGGGTAGGGACAGTATTTAAAAAATAACTGTGTAACTCTATACATTTTCTGAAAAATTAGTACATTTTCTAAACAAATAAAAGGACATTTTAAAAATATTTTTACTAGTATTTTTTATTTTTATGTTTTATGTTTTAATTTTGTTAGTTATTTTTTAGTTACTTAAATATTAATCTACTTACCTGATTTATTGTTTGCAGGACACTTGGCTAATGCAGCCATTAGCTGCCCTCTTCCATAGTGACGGTAGAAAAGCCTTTTTTTCAAATCCATTGAAGCAACTGGAAAATATAGAGAAAAAACATGTGTGATAGTAGTTTATAATTAGAACCTCAGCTTCATAAATTAATTTAATGCATCCAATTGAGAGTAAAAGCAGAAGACTGTGCTACCCTAAGCAGAACATGTTTAAAGCTGCAAGGCGTCCAGTGCGGTAGCAATGGAGTTCGCATGTGTAAAATACTGTTTGCTTTCAGTTATGTTCTTGTGAATGGCATAATTAGGTGTTACAAACAAGCGTCTTTCTCGCTGTTCCTTTTGACTATTTTAGCCTGTACTAGCGAGGCACCTCCACTTATCAGGTCTCGTGGTCGGCGGTGGCAGTACAGAAGTTGAAACCGCGGCAGTCGTCGTCTCAGCTTGCGCAGGGGCGCTTTCTACTCCGTCGGAGGACTTGTCCGCAGTTCTTGCCATTCTCTGAAATCGAGACGATCGGGAGAAGTTAATTCCAGGAGACGTTCAGACGCGCGGACACTGCGGCGTGCCGATAGGAGGAGGATGCACCGTCCCGTGGGTGGCAGTCCAGAAGTTGAAGCCACCGCAGCTGTCCGCGAGAGATTCCGACACGACTCTCCACTTCACACTACAACTTTCATCTTCTCTATTGTTGGGCTCCTCTGGCCGGGCGGCGGTTGCTCTGCGTGGAAGGGCCCTCCTCGTTCCGTCTCCGTCTCCGTCTCCGTCTGCCCGGCCTCTGGCTGCCCATTACCTTTTTTTAACTATTGGGCGACGTGGAGTTCCCTGTGGAGAGTGGCGACCTCCGGACAACAGGTGTTTTCACCGCCAGCGGCATTCTGCGTTTTGCCTACCCTCCTTCACGTGGCCTCTACTTGGTCATCTTCTTGCGGCTCTATCGGCCCATTCTTCTACGGCCTCCTCGGCACCTTTCGTCCGGCCTTTCCGTGGCGTCCTGTTTGGCACCCTTACAGTCATTTTCGCAGCTGCTTCGTTCACTCCAGACCCCATGCATTCGCACTTCACTTTCCGTCCTGATTCATCGTGCCTTCATCATCTGAATGTCGCAGCTCGCTTTTGAAGTCACCATCCTACCGCAACACGTCTTCTTACATCATACTGCCTTCACTCATCCAGTCCCCTATACGCTCAGTTTCCGGGAACGGTAATCTACTTAACGCAACGCACCTCCACTCACTGCCGCAATGACCCGACAGCAGGCGCAACATCATGCCAGTCTCTCACATGCCTCACAATCTGTTGGTGTTGGTGGTTGAATATACTATGCAGCAAATACATTATTTTGAGTGTCTACCTATTGTAGGCCTGTCAATATTGGTTTGTAATTGCATACCCCAGGTATGCTACTACAATTGATAAAGTCAGAAATACAGTGATAATAATGATGGTGGTAATGCTCTAAAAAATAATACAAGACATGCTTACAAAAATATGCATAACACAGTAGCATACTTATCTCATTGACTCCAATCAATGTATACATCCAATGAATAACACACGGGTAAAACTCACAACACTTGTGACGATCTTCTAATGTATACGTGATTGCTTTGCCTCTGAATGTTCTAAAACTTTGTTTGATTAAAAGAAATGTTCAACAGATTTATATCTAAGTCTTCAAACTTTGTGGCTTCAATATTTGGGTCCCAAATATACTCAGACCACTCAGCATTAGAACCTACCACGTTAATCAAAAAATCGATCAACATTTTACAATTAAAGTCGGTAGATAAGCGCAACACACTCATAAATATCACACTTATTATCAACATTTAAGTCCTGAAGTCCTGAGCATGATATCTCGCTAATTCGTCTAATAAATCTGTAAAACCATCAACACTATCACTGTCAAAGTCCGCCATTACGATCGCGAAAATGTGCGACAAATATCCATTCATAAATCGAAAGAAATAGATCTAGAATGCTGATGCAAATCAAACATGTTCAGAGGACACCTTACCTCTTTCTGGCTCCAAAGTGACAGAAACTGACTGCAGATTCACCATACATTGTAGGCTGTAGACTCACGACTGTAAATTTGCCATAGCTGCCATCTAGTATAGATGCATGCAGAGCATTTCTGAAAGAAAAATAATAGAAATGTGTGCTATAACACAGCAAAATCTGTGGAAAGCAAAAGTATTTTTTTCTTCTTCATTCTTGCTCTTTCAAAACTGTTTGCTGACTGCCTGTAAACTTCATATAGTACCTTGTAAACTGAAAGAATGAAGTAAAAAAAAAAGAAAAGCAACAACAGATATAAATAAATTTACTACTAAAGATATGGAAGGGTGAATCAAAGGTGCATGACGCTCGCCAATGGCGAAATAGGTCACATTTGGTGATCCCGTTTTGTGTTGTGTGGTGGCTTTGTGTACCTTACAGATACAAAGGTATCATGAAAATGTCCATGGTAAGAAATTACTCAATCTAGATCTACCTATACCTACAAATGAATCAACCAACTGATTATGGCTGCTCAACCCAAGAAGAAGACGCAAATTACATTTTCAACACATACCTGCAGTATGGGATGGGTTCCGGCAATGAAAAATCTTGAAAAGACGCTCGGTTGCGCATGCGCATTGCCTGATAATTTCAGAGCCAATCAAAAAAGTGGCAATGTTAGAGAGAGAGGCAGCGTCAAAACTGAAAAGTACACACACGGCTCCAAGCAAAAATCCGCGTGTGTGTGTGTGTAGGTGGTGCCACTCCAACGGTTTTGTGAGGTGGTTGAGATAAATGTATAGGCGATATACTTGGTAGCTCAGCACGCGGTTTTTGAGATCGGCACTGTGAGGTCATGGAAAAATGTACCTCATAAAATTTTGTACCTCAGAACCCCGTCAGAAAGTCTTACACACAACCACACAACCTACGGTACGTAAACGCGCGCACACACACACACACACACACACACACACAAAAGATGACATCAGCAATAAGAATAAATAATATAGCAACGATAAAATAGCTCAATGTAAAAAGTGTCGCTTAGTGAGAGGGAGAAAGGAGTAATATGACAGTAATATAAACAATAGTCAAAGCCATTCATAAGAATTTGTTGTATAAACCCCATAACATTTAAGTAATACGATTAAAAAAAAAATACAGTGTCAGCCCCGATAAATAATAAAAAGACGTGTACTGGGAGTTAGGTATATTAATAAGGTCTTACCAATTTATTTATTTATTTAATCGTTCTTATATAGCGCTTTTCCAGCTCAAGAGCTGCTCAATGCGCTGGCCGATACAGGATCTAACTCAAGCCGACCGAGACGCCCACCCGCAGCCTTTGAGCACAGCGTTGAAATTTATGTAAAGGTGTTTTCGATGTGACTGGAATAAGAATAAGATGACTTCTTTGTTGACTTTTTTCTATTAGTGTGTTTTAGAAGCGAATGTTGGCATTTAACATTCTTGTGGAAGTCAGTGAATATATACAAAAACATAAAACATGAAGCCACAACAAAAGTTTGCTGCTGTGTTTGGGATGCTTTTCATCTTCAGTGTCTGTGGTAAGCTAAAGTGTAGATTTTAGTTTGATATTGTTGTCCTTTCATCTTTTTAAAATATGTTTTTGTAGTAGTAACCTAGTTGTACGTGATTTCTGCCAGTCAGCTAACGAGCTAGTGGTTGTGTTGTTGATAGTGTGTGTGTGTGTGTGTGTGCGTTTGTGTGTGTTTATGTATGTGTGTGGGTGTGTTTGAATGTGCGTGTGTGTATGAGCGCGCGCGTGTGTTTGTGTATTTGTGTGTGTGTGTGTTTGTGTGTGTGTGTCTGTGCGCGCGCACACAGTGTAAGTTGTTTTATTTTGCTGACGGCATGTCTTACTATGATGTGATGTGATTGTTGTTGTTGTTGTTGATGTTGTTGTTGATAGATGATTCCAATGCAGGTTTATTTACGTTTCTGTTTTACAGGTGCTCTTCAGATTGACCACTGCGACAGCGACAAAAAAATCTCCATCACTGACGACACTACCAACCCAACAAACATCACATGTAACGGTTTATCACCGAATGGCAATATGTCATGGAACATTGAAAAAAACGGACAGACAGCTTTTGTTCTGCTTGTAATGAAGCAGGGTGTACCAACTACGCATCCTATGTGCGCGGTGTCAGAGGTCTAAACAGTGAAACCAGCACGTTGAGAATTATACAAGACATCAGAAACGTAGCAGAGAACTTTATAGTGAGATGTATATCACAGCTTAGTTCGGAAAGTGCACAGTGTCGTATGCATGTTATAGGTATGTATTTTTAACATTTATTTTCACCTCTCCACCTTCCCCCACACCGCGTCCCGCCTTACATACACAGAACACAGACACAAACACAATGCAGAGGCAAAGAGAGAAAGAAATAGAGAGAGAGAGAGAGAGAGAGAGAGAGAGAGAGAGAGAGAGAGAGAGAGAGAGAGAGAGAGAGAGGCAGACAGACAGATAGAGACTCAGACATTTTTTTATTCACAACATGGACACAGATTCCATCAATCAAATATGCCAACGACAAGACAAAAAACAATAGTAACACGACAAAACAAATAACAATAAAATCTATTATGAAGCATGCAAAAAAAGATATATGGCAATCAATATTGGTGTTGCAATTACAGAATACATAACAAACAACCCAATGTATATCAAATAATCAGGTGTTACAATTACACAGACATTCTTAGGGGCATCAAATGCAGATCAAATAATCAAGTAGCATAGTGCAAAACAGTTTTTTTTTTAAAATAACAGTGGTTACGTCATATTAAGATAATGCTGCCTTAATGGACGTTTGAATGAAGGAAGAGTGGTACACAATCTAAAGTTTAAAGAAAGAGAGTTCCAGATTAGAGGTCCCGAGAATGCAAAACTATTCTTAAACAGGTAAATTCGTGTTCGAGGCAGGATGTACTTGTTGGACCAGTTCTGTCGCAGCAGTTAATCCTTCCTATCCTATGGAATCCTATCCCGTAACTCGGAGGTCGTAGGGGCAACCACAGATTTTCGTTTAACCAGCGTACTCCATTTTTCCCTGTCCTCAGCAGCCCTGATTGTTTCGCTCAGTGTCAAAACAGTCCATTCTCGAATGGTGTCCTCCCACCTCTTTTTCGGTCTCCCTCTTCTTTTGCCTCCATGCAATGTGCCTTGCAGGATGGTCTTTGCAAGACGTGATGATCTGGTGACGTGGCCATAATACCATCGGAGTTTCAGTTTTTTCACCTCTGTGAGCAGGTCATCGTGTTGTCCAATGGCTTGTGTGATGGTCTGTCGGACTTCGTCGTTGGTGATGTGCTGGGTATAGGAAATGCCCAGAAGTCTTCTGTAGCACCTCATCTCCATGCTTTGTATTCTTCGTTGGAGATCTGCTGTGAGGGTCAATGTTTTGCAAGCATATAGGAAGATGGAGATGACAAGGGAGTGCTGCAGCCTTACTTTGGAATGTAGACTGATGGTCCTGTCTTTCCAAATTGCCTTCAACCTCGCCAGGGCAGCAGTTGTTTGTGCGATCCTGGAGAGGACTTCATGTCGGGACCCATTGTCTGATACAATGGCTCCTAAATATATGAAGCTATGCACTGTATTGAAGGATTGGCCTTGGACCGTGTTGATGCCATTGGTGTTGCTGGTCATCATTTCGGTCTTCTCTGCACTTATTTCCATTTCATAGGCTCTGGATGTGGTGTCAAGCCTCTGTACCAGCTGTTCAAGTTCTTGTTCCTCTCCAGTCAATCCATCAATGTCATCCGCAAAACGAAGGTTGGAGACTGCTCTTCCCCCTATGCTGACTGTGCCTTCGTGATCTGCAAGAGCATCTGACATGATGCACTCTAGGAAGATGTTGAAGAGTGTTGGATAGAGTAGGCATCCTTGACGCACACCGATTGTTGTTCTGAACCAGTGTTCGATGGCGCTGTTGTGGAGGACTGCAGTGGTAGCCTTGTCATACAGGCTTTTGATGACTTCAATAATTCTAGGGCTGATGTTGTACACTCTCATGGTTGCCCACAGAGCTGCATACCAGACTCGGTCAAACGCCTTTTTGAAGTCTATGAACACATGATATAGATGTTGGTGCTGTAGGTATTTCTCGTAGATTATTCTGAGGTTGAAAATCTGTTCAGTGGTACTTCGCCCTGCCCTGAATACTGCTTGCTCTTCAGCTATGATTTGTTTAGCTTGGGGTTTCAAACTGTTGAGTATTATTTTCAGGAGGACCTTGCTGGGATGGCTGATGAGGTTGATGGTGCGGTAATTTTCACTTTCCTGAAGGTTATCTTTTTTGGGAAGAGTCGTGACAAGCGACTGGGTCCATGGTGTAGGCCACTCCCCACTCTGCCAGATCTTGTTACAGATAATGGTGAATGCGTCAATCATCGCTTCTCCTCCTGCTTCGAACTTCAGTCTAGTGCACTTTGCTGTATTTACTCTCTTCAAGTGAAGCCAGAAAGACATCATCACGAGATCGTAATCACTTCCGATGTCTGCTCCTGGAAAAGTGCTTGTCCTGCCAATGTTGATGCTTTGTGAAGCGTTTCTTGACCTTGATGTAGTCGATCTGGTTGTGATGCTCCCCGCCGGGACTGTGCCATGTCCATCATCTGGATTTTTTGTGGAGACCAAGCGTGTTTGCCAGTATCAGATTTTTGTATCTGGCAAACTCCAAGTTTGCCAGCAGTTAATAGATTGTTTAAATAATGTGGTGTAAGGCCATGCTACACTTTAAACAAGAGGGTTGTCGCAAGAGGCTAGTTTATCCCAGCACTAAGGCTTCTTGCCTCCAACGTTCATTCTTGTTTGTTTGTTTATTTCATTTAACGTCTATTCACCGAAGTGATTTTAGACAAGAAAATAAAAGGAAGGTGGGGGGGGGGGGGAAAGGATATGCACTACATGGATGTGGGAAAGGAAATAACATTTAAACAAAATGGTACAATAACATAACATGAAATAAAATTAAATAAAATTTAAGTATTCAAACAATATTTTAAAACTCTTTAAAACAAATAAAAAATTACTATGGAACATGTGAAACTTGTGAAATGTTCATGTACAGAAAAGTCAATTTTGTGAGATTGTCATATACGAATCAGAATAAACTTGCAATTTTTATAACAAATGACCTACAGGACTATAAATTATAGATTTAGCGATGGTAATCCAATATTTACTATTTTTATTTTAAACATTATGAATGTTCTGTGGAATATATTGTGTTATTACCCTGCAATCATGAATGATATGATTTATAGTTAAATTTTCATTGCAAATGCAAACAATATCCTTGCAATACTTTGTCCTCCAAGAATTTAAAGCAAGATGATGTGCTAAAGAGGTTATTGCTCGAGGATACTAAGAATTATCACTATATATTATTTTTAAAGGAATTTTTTTTTTATTTTCTTTTCGATTATACTATAAATTTCTTTTGTTGATAAGGGGATGTCAATATGGCTAACGTTGTGTTGATTGTTCGCCCCTTCTTTTGCTTTCCTGTCTGCCCAATCATTATTATTTAAACCACAATGAGATGGTATCCAACAAAAATGAACATCTGTGCCATTAATAATTAAGCAATGTATAAGATATTTTATTTCATATATAATATCACCTCTGTTTTTATAAATATTAGAGTCCAGACTCTGAAGAACAGATTTGGAGTCTACACATAATAATATATTAAAAAATGTCTTTTGTTGACTTAAGATTTTATTTAATGCCATAAGAATTGCGGTAAGTTCTGCAGTATAAATTGAACGATCTTTACCTAAATACAAAGATTCACTAATTTTTAAAGCAGGTATAACATAACCAGCCCCAGTTTGGCCTGTATCTAAAACAGAACCATCAGTATAAATTTGCAAATAAGAATAATATTTTTATCTATATGTTCATAAGCTTCTGTTGCTAACAAAAATCCATTTTCTTTTTTCCGTATAGCAGTATATTCATAATCAAAGTTTGCTCGCTTAAATTCCCATATTGGTATAGGCATTTGTGGTATTTTTTTATAGATTGAATTAGGAAATAAATTTGATCCCTGTAAAAGTTCATTTGTATAAGTTGCTATTGTTTGTAAATAACTGATACCCTGTGCTCTTTTTGGATAATCTAAATCAGATCTTACTTCTAGTTCCGTATCAGTGAAATTTTCTACAGCAGAGGCTCTTACTATATATTTAGCGTATGATACTTTTCTCCACTCATTAAATGGTAATACTCCAGCTGCTTTATAAGCATCGTCAGTTTTTGTGTGTACTGGAATACCCATAACAATTTTAATTGCTTTGCTGTCCATACTCTGGAGTTGTTTCAGTAAATATTTTGGTGCCGAAAAATATACCTCTTGTCCAGACGTTAATTTAGATCTGACAAGCATGCACACAAGATGAATGAGAGTTTTAGTATCACGTCCCCATTTTTGGAAGCTTATAATCTTTATTAAATTTAAACTTTTAACGGCCTTTTCCAACAAATAATGAATATGTTTTTTCCAACTTAATTTAGATGTAAAATATACCCCGAGAAATTTTATTTCCTGTACATATTTCAATTGTTTGATACCAATATAAAATTTGTCAAACATTTGGGGTTAATCCCATTATTAAACAAGATCATGTTTGTTTTTTCTTCTGATAATTCCAATCCATTATCCTTCATGTAAATATCAATATTGTTCAGTTCATTTTGATATATCTTTTGAATATGTTTTATTTCATATATAGAAGTTTTTCTTTTTAAAGATACATTTACCCATATTGCAATATCGTCAGCATATTGAACTAGATTAATTTTATTACTTACAAATTGAGGTAAGTCATGTAACAAAATAGTGAATAAAAGAGGTGAAATTATAGAGCCTTGTGGTATACCCATGTTAATATTATATGTAGAAGAATAAGAGTGACCTACTTTGGCCATTATTTTTCTTCCATGCAAAAACCCTTTAATATATTGAAAAATATTTCCAGAAAGCCCTATATTTTTTAATTTGTATAAAAGTCGAGCATGCCAAACTCGATCATAAGCTTTTTTTACGTCAAAAATGTAGCTAATATATTTTTCCTTCTAGCGAATTGTTTCTTAATGTGTGTTGTTAATTTCACTAAATGGTCTACTGTTGATCTGCCTTTTTTAAAACCAGCCTGATTTTCTGGAATTACTTAATTTTTTTCACAATAGTATGATAATCTATTCATTATAATTTTTTCCATAATTTTACCAGCATGTGATGTTAATGCAATGGGGCGATAACTTGAGGATTCGTGTCGATTTTTCCCTGTTTTTAAAAGTGGAATAATTATTGATGTTTTCCAAATATCAGGCAACACATTATCTTCCCAACATTTATTGATAATATGGAGAAAATGTTGTATCCATTTTAAAGGCATGTGCTTTAGCAAAATGTATGATAACCCATCTGGACCAACTGCAGAATTTTAGTGCCGAGATAATTTAAAGCATCTGTAACCTCTGTTATTGATATCCTAGAATTCATAAATAAAGAATTATCTGAATTAGGTTCTTTATAATGTTCAGATTTTTCTTCATGTTTCCTTTTTTCAAACTCATCTTTAATTAGACTACTAGTATTGCTTGCATTTGAAAAAAAGTTTTCCAAATTCTTCAGATTTCTCCTTTGGAGAAGAAAATAGTTTGTTAGTTATTTTTATGGGACACTTAGGAAGCTGAAAGCCATTTTTCATTTCTTTTACTTTTTCCAAACATTATTAACATTACATGTATTTGATATTTCTTTTTTACAAAAAATCTTCCCAATATTGTTTCTTTGCTGATGCTATAATTTTATTACAATTAGTTTTTGCACATTTCATGTGCCTATGTGCGGAAACAGATCTACATTTTATCCAATTCTTAAATGTATTCTTTTTTTCCTTAACTGCATCTGCACATGCTTGATTCCACCAAATATTACCACTGTGTTTTTTCTTTACAGAATTTCTCTTAATAGGTATAGACTTATTAGCTGCAGACAATATTGTTTTTGTAAAACCTGTATACATTGCATTGATATCTTCATTTTGTAGAAAGTCATCTTCAGAGTACAATAAATGCATTTGATACAGATTCCAATCTGCACGAGTATAAATATATTTTGGTATAATATCATCTTCTATTTGTACCTCTGGCTTTTCATTTATTACAGTTAAAACTGGTAGATGGTCACTACCTAATGAATCAGAGTCCACTTGACATATACTGTCTATTGCCAAATCAGGCGATACAAACGTTAGATCAATGGCAGAAGGTTGGTGTGTTGCTATGTCAGGAATCCTTGTTATTCTACCATCATTTAACAATATAAGACCAGAAGTAATTATATTTTCAATAAAACGATTATTTGTATTATAATTACATCCTTTATCCCAAAGTGTTGAATGAGCATTGAAATCACCAACTATAATACAATTTTCATTTATATCAATTTATTGTAACCATTCAGTAATACAATCATCTGGTCCTAATGGATAATAAACAGACGTGATAGTAACATACATTTGATCATGAATTTTTACTTTCACGGCTACTGAATACACATCATTTAAATCTTTTGGAATGGGAGACTTGCATGTGACGTAATCCATATCTTTCCTAATGTATATCGCAACGCTTACTTTTGTATTCTGTTTAATAAATGGTGTTACTGGTGGAAAAAAGTAGCCTTCAATCTTAGGAAGTTTCTTCCTTTTTACATTCAATGACAGCAGTGCAAGAACATGATGTTGGTTTGTTGCTACATATTGTTGTAAAGAGTGTACATTTGTGGATATAGATCTGCAATTCCACTGAACAATACTAAATTTATCATCAATCATAAATTTAAGATAGTTATTTTTTTAATGAATGTTGTTCAATTATGACAAAATATTTCTGAACATCAGTGACATTAACTTCATTCCTTTTTGATTCAGATGAATGCTGTCTCTGTAAAAGGAACGGTTTGTAGCCCCCGTTTTTGTGAGAAAGGATACACTGTTGTCTACAAAGTGTAAATTTTCTTTGACACATGCTGCTCTCAGTGCAGCGTTGGCGGCATCACCTTTCTTTCTCAACTGACCTCTTGGGGGTACAATAGATGACACACAAATGTATGCTGCAGGGAATGTTGCCTTGACTACTTTAATCATCTTTAACCAGTCCTTCATGTTAATGTTTTTTGTTTTGCAGCTGTTGATACCCGCATGAATAATGACATATTCTACTTTTTCATTTGCAGGTACATCATCCAACCATTGTACAATGTCTTCAATTTTTATATCAGGAATGCAGACTAGCTGACTTTTGACGCCTTCAACAGCAACTTCTTCCATTCTGATGCCTCTAATGACGGAGTCTCCTATTATGAGTTGTTTAGTATCTTTGGCTACTTTACTATGCTTTAGCCTTTCAAAAGGAGTACTGGTGATGTCACTGACAGATCTCATGTTTAGTTTAGAAACATCCGGACATTCGACAAATGTGTCACAAGGAGTAGAACATGACACTGTCTCTGGTGTTGATTCATCACTTATTATACCATCTGACACCTGTCGTACATTGTGTTTACACAGTTTGATCAGCTGCTCTGCCTTATCTCTTTCAGAGTGTGCAATGCTTGCTGTCGTTGATTTATGTTGAAAAAGTGTTTTGTAGATTGCAAAAAGTCTGTCGATGTTTGTGTCTTGCTCACTAATTATTGGGACAGCTACTTTTTCCAAAAAACTCTGTGAAAGATGGTGTTGAGGTTGCAGTTTGTTGTGCAGCTACTTGAGCATGTTTTTTTACTTTCTTTTTCAGGACGTTTCTGCTGTACTTTCTCAATAGCCTCCTGTATGCTCATAGAGCATTTTGATCTTTCTGTGAGAGCATTTTTTAGTAGCACCTTTTTGTCACATCCACGATAGGCAGCTGAGTGCTCACCTCCACAGTTTACACAGTGAGGCTTGGAGGCGTTGCAGTTTTGCCTTGAGTGATATCCTCCGCATCTGCAACATCTTTGTTTTGCACAACAATGTTTCAAAGTATGGTTTAAGCGCTGGCATCGTGTGCACCGTGGAACTGGAGGACAATATGGATGTACCTTAAAAGTTTTGTCATTTTGTGTCAATGTTGCAGGCAATTTGTTTGATGCAAACACTATTCTTGTTATGGTATGACTTGATTTTTTCGCAATGATATTCTTGTATTTGATGATGTTTTCATTGTTCTTTAGAGTGTGTTTATTGCTTAGTCCAAATACTACTCCTTCAGTTGTTTCAGTTGGAATAACACACTTTACATGTGCACCCCCGATGTCAAACAGTGATAATAATTTGTCTTGTTGTTGCCGAGAAACACGATGAACATACCAGTCTCCAGAACGCAGTTTACGAACAGAAGCGACATTACCTACAAAACCTTGAAATGGAAATTTACTTGATACAGGAAGTTTCTTCAAAGTTACATTTCCCGTATGTTTATCCCGTACTAGTACAGGAAAGTTTTGTTTACATACATTGTCTTTCAAGTATTTTATACTTATTTGCTTTTCAGGTGTAGTAACTATAAATTCCCTTTCATTTTCAAGAATGATCGATTTCTTGTCTATATTAAACTGTTCACGAAGGCAATGCATCCTTATTGTACATTTTGTGATATTTATGTAATTTTGAAATATTTTATCAAGCGCGTTTGTTGCGTCACTAAGATGAAACAAGAAACTACCACATGTGACTGTACTTTTTTTTCCCCTTGTAACTAAATGTTTACGTCATTTCCACTCTGGTCACACACAATAATGACGTATTTCTTCCTTTTATTTCATCCCAAGACGAACACCACGCAATCACATTCTGGAAGCAGTGGATCGAAGAAAACCTTCAGGAGCTCAGGTTGTAAAGATCCTTTCATTTCCATGACCAGAAGTGACCCCCCTTCTTGTATTTGATGTTGAAAGTCAATATTAAATTTTTGATGTAAATTCTTCATCTTTTTCCACCATCCTAAATATTTTTCAGTAAACACACTAAGTAATTTAAAATTTAAAAAAAAAAAAAAAAAAAAAAAATCTTTGCTTGTGTTACGTCACATTTTGTAAACTATGTGTCTTTTTTGTCATCTTTTAAAAGCCCTTGACACGAATTTCCACAAATGACGTAGTTCCTCTTATTTCGTCATCCCTAGATATTTACCACGTGTGTGCATTCCACGGACAACAATCAGAATAGAAAATTATTGAATTCACCTATATTAGTAACAGCGCTAACACAAACGTAAGTAAAATCCAATCTGTTTAAAAGAAAATGAAACCAACAAACTGAAAATAAAACCTTCCGGTCTAAAGTTTGACAGAAGAAAACTTGTTTCTGAACTTTCATGTGTTCTAGAACACCAAAATGATCCTTCAGTTGATCCGCAAGCTCAACGCTCACAGCATCAAAAGAAATTGATGCTCTTCCTAAAAGGAAACACTCTTTTAGAAGATTTTTAAAACCAAGTTTCCTCCATTAATGCTTTCACTAACACAAAACCTGTTTGTTTTTATCTTCGAAGCAGGAATTTGACTCCTTTTTCAGAGCTCTGGTTGTGATGATCATTTCACGCCCAAGACCGGAAGTCCCTTCAACGTTCATTCTGCTTTGGCCTGTGTAATTTAAAGTTGCTGCCTAGGAGACGATAGAAGTTAAGGTTGTTCTCAGTATGTGTAGGCTAAATATTCACTAGAAAATCCGTGTCATCATCCACCTGACCTATGCCCAGCGCCCCCACACGGCAGCGCTAAGAATCTCTCTCTCTCTCTCCCCAACGCCAGTCCGTTGATGACCGTTGAAAAGTTTTATTCGAAGTACATCATTCTAAGTGAGCAAAGGCAGTGCTCGAGTGGAACAACCCTTATCTGCTGCGTTGTGCCCTGTGCTCCCTAGCCTGCTGTGTTGTGCGTTCTGCTTTTATTTGGGACCGCCAGCCGCAGCGACAGTGCTGCTTACGCATGCCCCGCCCGCCCAAAAATCTAGGCTCGCTGGCTAATCTTAATTTTACGCATAAGGCTTGAAATGCAAACGAATACTATACAAATTATATATATTGACGGAAACGCGGAAATACGACCTTTCTACAATTATAACAATATCGGACCTATCTGCTACGAAATAAAAGTAATACACAATTTAAGAGGGAGTTGGCTGCTGCTCTTAAGCGTGTCATAACTCTTTAATTTAATACAATTATAAATAATAATAATAATAATAATAATAATAATAATATTAATAATAATATTAATAATAATAATAATAATAATAATAATAATAATAATAATAATAATAATAATAATAATAATAATAATGACAAAGAAAGAACAACATCTCCTCTTTCCAACGATATACAATATGGCATGGTTACTATTATGGGTTCCGACTATGATGGACTACAATAGAAATCACCTAACACATCAACAATTACATCTAGACCCTTGTGACAGTTCTTCCCTGTTTCTCTTCCGATGTGTATGTCCCTATAAAACTAAGATTTAATTTAAGTATCTACTATTAAAGAATGAACTGTCTAAGGCATCGGAAAATATCACACTTAAGTTGTTATATTGGAGGATCTTTGTATCATCCCTCGGCTCCTGGTGTAGATGTAGCCTCCGACGGCCAAGGGATGGTCAGCGGCTGTCTGGTCGGTGAGTCTATAATAATAATAATAACGGATTTTTATATAGCGGATACTCCAGCCTATGACCAGACTCACCACGCTTTACATAGTCATTACATATAAGTACATGCACTCGATAAAACATCGCTTTCGCTACAATACACCAAAAGACAGAACAGTAAGGGTACAAATTATTTACACTTATGTACACAAATTACAATTTACAACTATGTACACAAATGACAGAAAAGACAAATAGAATAGCAAAAACATATTCACAGCTATTTATATGCCCGGTTAGGCCCAGGAGGAAAAACAATATAAATATGTACAGCCGTGTATACACTTACGGATCAGACAGAGACAAAGAGGAGAGAATGGCAGCGGGATACAGATCGTTCTGAATAGTGAAGTTTGAAGAGGTGGGTTTTGAGGGCCTTTTTAAATGCTTGTGTTGATTGTATGTTGCGGATATGGGAGGGAAGGGAGTTCCACTGCTTAGGTGCGGAGTAAGCGAATGCACGTTGGCCGTATGTCTTAGTGCGGGTGACGGGAACCTTGAGTGTGCGAGTGTCAGCAGAAGATCTTAAAGTGCGTGAAGGGGAGTAGACAGACAGTAGATCGGCAAGATAGGAGGGACAAGAATCTGTGAAGAAGTTGTGACAGAGAACAGAGAGTTTGTACTCTATGCGTGCTTGCACAGGAAGCCAGTGAAGGGAATGTAGTAGAGGTGTGATGTGATCGCGTTTCTTAGCTCGGAATACTAGTCTAGCTGCTGAGTTCTGAACCTTTTGTAGCTTGTCAATGATGTGTTTTGGGGAGCCAGCGAGGAGAGAGTTGCAATAGTCAAGACGAGAAAGGACGAGAGCGCAGACTAGGGTTTTGGTGGCAGTGAGCGTAAGATAGTGGCGAAAGGAGCTGATTTGGCGTATGGCCGTGTATGCAGAGCGACAGATGTTGGAGATGTGGTTGTTGAGGGACAGGTCATCGGAGAGAATGTAGCCGAGATTTCTTGCTGAGGATGAGAACTGAATGTTTGTTGTCCCTACCGTAAGCGATGTTGGGAGAGGCGGGAGTGAGGAGGAGGGGTTGTGCTTGTGAATGAGGAGGGCTTCGGTTTTATCGTCATTAAGCTTAAGCTTGTTGCGTGTCATCCATGACTTAATGTCTGTGATGCAGTTCTCCAAAGTCTGAACAGTGGAATTAATGAGAGAGGGGGCTGTGGATTTATAAAGTTGTGTGTCGTCTGCAAATGACTGACTCTCAACAGCATGCTTTCTAAGCAGGAGAAGCAGTGGCTTGGTGTACAGAGTGAATAACACCGGCCCTAAAACGGAACCCTGAGGCACGCCGCACACCAAGTCTGCTGTGCTGGAGAAACAGCCATCGACAGTGACTGCTTGTGATCTGTCGGAAAGATATGAGTGGAACCAAGCCAGGACCGAGCCGGAGATTCCAAAGTAGTGTTGAATAGTGTTAAAGAGAATGTGGTGGTCGACTGTGTCAAAAGCGGCTGAGATGTCTAGTAAGGTGAGAACGGAGACGTTACCATTATCTAAGGCCAGCAACAGATCGTTGGTTACCTTTAGGAGGGCTGTCTCAGTGCTGTGGAAGGGTCGGTAGGCAGACTGGTTGGGGCAAAGTAAAGCGTTATCATATAGGTGGGCAAACAGTTGTTTGAGAACAATTTTTTCTATGACTTTGGACAGGAAGGAGAGGTTTGAAACAGGTCTATAGTTCTTGAGATTATTTTTGTCTAAACTTGGCTTTTTAAGGAGGGGTTTGATGACAGCCGTTTTGAGCACAGACGGAACAACACCAGAGGACAGACTCTCGTTGATAATGTGGGTAATGGTCGGGAGTAGAGGGTCAAGATTCAGATGCAGGTCCCAGCGGCTCCCACTAGTTGTCTGCTTGCGCCGCCTCTGGGGTCCCCTCGTTGCTGGATGAGCGATGCGTTGTAGTTTCGCCTCTGTCGGCCCCTTCTTGGATGATGGCAGTCTCTTTTCTCTTGCATGCTGTCTCTGGATCCTGGTTTTCCACTGCATGGGTTCGCATCTGCTTCCCTGCTCTCTTAGTTGATGTCTTCCTTGGTGTTGTCATCTTTAGATCCTGCTTGCAGCGCCAAAATGTGTAGTGGTGTTGGTGGTGATGGTGTTCTGGAGAGAAGATTTTCACTCACACATTCTCTCTCTCTCTCTCCCCAACGCCAGTCCGTTGATGACCGTTGACAAGTTTTATTCGAAGTACATCATCTAAGAGAGCAAAGTCAGTGCTCGAGTGGAGCAACCTTTATCTGCTGCGTTGTACCCTGTGCTCTTCTTCCCTGCCGTTGTTGTTTGTAGATTATAGTCACACGACACTTTCGCATATAGGTGACTTCTGGACCGATTTATACTGACACCAGCGGGCCAGTTGTTGGTAAAGGGGAAAATACTATGATCACACGTTGACCAATCCGGGATTCGAACCAGCGACCTTTCGGTTACTAGCAAGATGCTCTTACCAACTGAGCTACCCGGCCCCTTTCCCTGCCGTGTTATGCGTTCTGCTTTTATTTGGGACCGCCAGCCACAGCGACAGTGCTGCTTACGCATGCCCCGCCCGCCCCAAAATCTAGGCTCACTGGCTATGTTTGTGTTAGTGGCTAATCTTAATTTTACGCATAAGGCTTGAAACACAAACGAATACTATACAAATTATATCTTGACGGAAACGCAGAAATACGACCTTTCTACAGTTATAACAATATCGGACCTATCTGCTACAAAATAAAAATAATACGCAATTTAAGAGGGATTTTACTGCTGCTCTTAAGCGTGTCACGACTCCAAACTCATAATAACTCTTTAATTTAATACAATTATAAACAATAATAATAATGACAAAGAAAGAACAACGTCTCCTCTTTCCAACGATATATATATAGTTTTTCCCTGTTTCTCATCCGAAGTGTATGTCCCTATAAAACTAAGATCTAATTTAAGTATCTACTATTAGATAATGAACAGGCTAGGCATCGGAAAATATCACACTTAAGGTGTTACATTGGAGGATCTTTGTTGTAGCCTCATTCAAACTTATGTTCTTATCATGACTGTGTTGTAGGCTCGCGGGAAAGCGTTTGACCGGCCAAACCAACCTCAGCGGCGGCTTAGCATACAACAGCGCGGTGTCTTTATCAACGTGATATGCATCGCGCTATTCTAAACATTGCGCTCTAATTCAAAATTGCTACATAAATCACAAATAAAGTGTATATATTCTGAGAAAGAATTTAATGCTGCGTCTAACGGTTATATGCTTTAAGGGATCTGAAAAGTATATATCAAGTTATTGCATGCAGTTAGTTTAAACATAACAGAGACATGGTACACGGCCTAAGTATCGTATGGTCAGAAATTCTTGTAGACAGCACGGCTACATTAACAAGTGGCTGAACTACCTATGTTTAATAGCCGTGCGAGAGCTAGTATGTCAGTGAATCTTTACACTTTTCTCCCTATCTCTGTAACCCCATCCTCACACAGACGGGGCCAAACATATAAATGTATTAAACTTAGTCATATTGCGATTTAACTAGCCGATCTCCGCAGACGAAAGACGAGTGGGTAATAGCATTCCATTGTGCAGAGCCCAGCAACAATAGACCCACCGTCACGAGAGAGAGAGAGAGAGAGAGAGAGAGAGAGAGAGAGAGAGAGAGAGAGAGATGATTTGTGAGCATTCGCGTGTGTATGTATGATTGTGATAATATGGTGTTGGGTGCGATCATCTGTGTGTCAATGTGAACTGTGCGTATGAACATACACGATGTGGCTATACATGTCTATTAGTCTTTTGTTTTTACTAGTGTAGTGTAAGTCAGTGTGTTCCTAGTATACATCGCATAGTTTTGAATGTTTACAATAGTAGCGTTGACCTTCATGCCGCAATAATGTTGCAGTGTTTCTGTTTCAGATGCATTGCCAGCAGTAAACATTACTGTAGGCACGACATATTTCAATATTGGAGGAACAGCAGACTTGAGATGCGGAACAGACAGACAACCACCATCCTCACTGTCTTACACCTACACATGGAACATCAACTGCGACGTTTATCAGTCCAGCTACCTCTGTAACTTCACTGTGAAGTCAGAACACAACGGGAGACAAGTCAGTTGTACGGTCACCTATACACAGTATCCATACATTGCTGGCAAAACTGCATCTGTCACTATCAACGTTATTGGTAAGTGTGCATTCTCAATCCGTGTAACCTATATTCATGTTTATTCCCCACATTACCAGAGTCAACTTAAGCTCAGAGAGAAATGAACATTGTGTACTACAATCTCTGATAAAGCGGAAGGAACTGCGTCCTTTCTGGGGTCCGACCAAAGCATATTGTTAACAAACAAAATGTCACCACAACCATAATGTAGTTATTGGCAGTAACCTCATAGCAAACAGAAGCGCTTACGTAGTAACATCATAGCAAACAGAAGCGTGTACTCAGTATTTTAGTATAAAAGAACACGTTTATTTCTTTACTCAGCAACACACAACATGTTGTGAACGGAAAATTACAATAGTGTAGAAAACATTCAAAATACATTTTCGAATTTTGCAAGAATATTGAACAAAACCGGAGAGATAGGCCTAATAACTATCTTGATTACAAAAATCCTAAATTAATTGGAGTGTTAACTCATTGGAAGAGAGAGGGAGAAAGAGAGAGAGAGAGAGAGAGAGAGAGAGAGAGAAGAAATACATGGATATCTCTCTCTCTCTCTCTCTCTCTCTCTCTCTCTGTCTCTCTCTGTCTCTCTCTCTCTCTCTCTCTCTCTCTCTCTCTCTCTCTCTCTCTCTCTCTCTCTCTCTCTCTCTCTCTCTCTCTCTCTCTCTCTCTCTCTCTATATATATATATATATATATATATATATATATATATATATATATATATATATATATATATATATATATATATATATATATATATCTTATATACAGAAAGAAAGAGAGAGATTATACAGGAAGAGACAGAGAGAGTGACAAAGGAAGAGGGAGAGGGAGAGAGAGAGTTTCCAAGTGTGACACCGCGTGTAACGGGAAGTGACTGTTTCGTTTTATCTCTCAGCTTACTGTGCGTATTTGCAGTCGTTTTCTCTGACGCCGGTGATAAATGCATTTGTAGTTGATTGTGAACCAATTCGGTATCTGCTATTTTGTGATGCAGCTGCAAGCAATAATCCGACGACCACAACAAGCACCCACAACCCATCATCCAGTCCCAGAAACGACGGCATAACTACCACAGCAACCCAAAACCCTGGAGGGGGTAAGTTTTAAAATCAATATTATTGTGACGGAATGGGAGGCGACTGTTGACGGCTTGGGAGAGATTGTCTACCTTCCATTTGTTGGTTAGTCTAGTCTTGGTTGACTACTGCTGTGCAGGATCCTTTGGTGTGGCCATTGAATTATGCATCATTGAAAAAGTATTCAAAGTTCACAAAAGACAATAAAATGAAAAGGTTCAAAATTACAATAATCAAAAATTAGCAGCAAAACAAAATAAAACACAAGAACTAGGCCTACTCCAGCATATACTAGTACCCGAGGAACATATCCTTAGCTACTGGAAGTTAGCTAGACTATACCTCTGTTACTGGAAGTTAACTACACTATACCTCTGTTACTGTAAGTTAGCTACACTATACCTCTGCTACTGGGCGTTAGCTAGACTATACCTCTGCTACTGTAAGTTAGCTACATTATACCTCTGCTACTGTAAGTTAGCTAGACTATACCTCTGCTACTGTAAGTTAGCTACATTATACCTCTGCTACTGTAAGTTAGCTAGACTATACCTCTGCTACTGTAAGTTAGCTACATTATACCTCTGCTACTGTAAGTTAGCTAGACTATACCTCTGCTACTGTAAGTTAGCTAGACTATACCTCTGCTACTGTAAGTTAGCTACACTATACCTCTGTTACTGGAAGTTAACTACACTATACCTCTGCTACTGGGCGTTAGCTAGACTATACCTCTGCTACTGTAAGTTAGCTACACTATACCTATGCTACTGGGCGTTAGCTAGACTATACCTCTGCTACTGGAAGTTAGCTACACTATACCTCTGCTACTGTAAGTTAGCTACATTATACCTCTGCTACTGGGCGTTAGCTAGACTATACCTCTGCTACTGGAAGTTAGCTAGACTATACCTCTGCTACTGTAAGTTAGCTAGACTATACCTCTGCTACTGTAAGTTAGCTAGACTATACCTCTGCTACTGTAAGTTAGCTAGACTATACCTCTGCTACTGGAAGTTAGCTACACTATACCTCTGCTACTGTAAGTTAGCTAGACTATACCTCTGCTACTGTAAGTTAGCTACATTATACCTCTGCTACTGGGCGTTAGCTAGACTATACCTCTGCTACTGGAAGTTAGCTACACTATACCTCTGCTACTGGGCGTTAGCTAGACTATACCTCTGCTACTGGAAGTTAACTACACTATACCTCTGTTACTGGGCGTTAGCTAGACTATACCTCTGCTACTGGAAGTTAGCTACACTATACCTCTGTTACTGGAAGTTAACTACTTTATACCTCTGCTACTGTAAGTTAGCTACACTATACCTCTGCTACTGAGCGTTAGCTAGACTATACCTCTGCTACTGTAAGTTAGCTACATTATACCTCTGCTACTGGGCGTTAGCTAGACTATACCTCTGCTACTGTAAGTTAGCTACATTATACCTCTGTTACTGGGCGTTAGCTAGACTATACCTCTGCTACTGGAAGTTAGCTACACTATACCTCTGCTACTGTAAGTTAGCTACATTATACCTCTGCTACTGGGCGTTAGCTAGACTATACCTCTGCTACTGGAAGTTAGCTACACTATACCTCTGCTACTGTAAGTTAGCTACATTATACCTCTGCTACTGGGCGTTAGCTAGACTATACCTCTGTTACTGTAAGTTAGCTAGACTATACCTCTGCTACTGTAAGTTAGCTAGACTATACCTCTGCTACTGTAAGTTAGCTAGACTATACCTCTGTTACTGTAAGTTAGCTAGACTATACCTCTGTTACTGTAAGTTAGCTAGACTATACCTCTGTTACTGTAAGTTAGCTAGACTATACCTCTGCTACTGTAAGTTAGCTAGACTATACCTCTGCTACTGTAAGTTAGCTAGACTACACCTCTGCTACTGTAAGTTAGCTACACTATACCTCTGCTACTGTAAGTTAGCTAGACTATACCTCTGCTACTGTAAGTTAGCTAGACTATACCTCTGCTACTGTAAGTTAGCTGCACTATACCTCTGCTACTGTAAGTTAGCTACACTATACCTCTGCTACTGGAAGTTAGCTAGACCATACCTCTGCTACTGGGCGTTAGCTAGACTATACCTCTGCTACTGGAAGTTAGTTAGACTATACCTCTGCTACTGTAAGTTAGCTACATTATACCTCTGCTACTGTAAGTTAGCTACACTATACCTCTGCTACTGTAAGTTAGCTACATTATACCTCTGCTACTGTAAGTTAGCTAGACTATACCTCTGCTACTGTAAGTTAGCTACATTATACCTCTGCTACTGTAAGTTAGCTACACTATACCTCTGTTACTGGAAGTTAGCTACACTATACCTCTGCTACTGTAAGTTAGCTAGACTATACCTCTGCTACTGTAAGTTAGCTACACTATACCTCTGCTACTGTAAGTTAGCTAGACTATACCTCTGCTACTGTAAGTTAGCTAGACTATACCTCTGCTACTGTAAGTTAGCTACACTATACCTCTGCTACTGTAAGTTAGCTACACTATACCTCTGCTACTGGAAGTTAGCTACACTATACCTCTGCTACTGTAAGTTAGCTAGACTATACCTCTGCTACTGTAAGTTAGCTACACTATACCTCTGCTACTGTAAGTTAGCTAGACTATACCTCTGCTACTGGGCGTTAGCTAGACTATACCTCTGCTACTGGAAGTTAGCTAGACTATACCTCTGCTACTGTAAGTTAGCTACATTATACCTCTGCTACTGTAAGTTAGCTACACTATACCTCTGCTACTGTAAGTTAGCTACATTATACCTCTGCTACTGTAAGTTAGCTAGACTATACCTCTGCTACTGGAAGTTAGCTAGACTATACCTCTGCTACTGTAAGTTAGCTACACTATACCTCTGCTACTGTAAGTTAGCTACATTATACCACTGCTACTGTAAGTTAGCTACACTATACCTCTGTTACTGGAAGTTAGCTACACTATACCTCTGCTACTGTAAGTTAGCTAGACTATACCTCTGCTACTGTAAGTTAGCTACACTATACCTCTGCTACTGTAAGTTAGCTACATTATACCTCTGCTACTGTAAGTTAGCTAGACTATACCTCTGCTACTGTAAGTTAGCTAGACTATACCTCTGCTACTGTAAGTTAGCTACACTATACCTCTGTTACTGGAAGTTAACTACACTATACCTCTGCTACTGGGCGTTAGCTAGACTATACCTCTGCTACTGTAAGTTAGCTACACTATACCTATGCTACTGGGCGTTAGCTAGACTATACCTCTGCTACTGGAAGTTAGCTACACTATACCTCTGCTACTGTAAGTTAGCTACATTATACCTCTGCTACTGGGCGTTAGCTAGACTATACCTCTGCTACTGGAAGTTAGCTAGACTATACCTCTGCTACTGTAAGTTAGCTAGACTATACCTCTGCTACTGTAAGTTAGCTAGACTATACCTCTGCTACTGTAAGTTAGCTAGACTATACCTCTGCTACTGGAAGTTAGCTACACTATACCTCTGCTACTGTAAGTTAGCTAGACTATACCTCTGCTACTGTAAGTTAGCTACATTATACCTCTGCTACTGGGCGTTAGCTAGACTATACCTCTGCTACTGGAAGTTAGCTACACTATACCTCTGCTACTGGGCGTTAGCTAGACTATACCTCTGCTACTGGAAGTTAACTACACTATACCTCTGTTACTGGGCGTTAGCTAGACTATACCTCTGCTACTGGAAGTTAGCTACACTATACCTCTGTTACTGGAAGTTAACTACATTATACCTCTGCTACTGTAAGTTAGCTACACTATACCTCTGCTACTGGGCGTTAGCTAGACTATACCTCTGCTACTGTAAGTTAGCTACATTATACCTCTGCTACTGGGCGTTAGCTAGACTATACCTCTGCTACTGGAAGTTAGCTACACTATACCTCTGCTACTGTAAGTTAGCTACATTATACCTCTGCTACTGGGCGTTAGCTAGACTATACCTCTGCTACTGGAAGTTAGCTACACTATACCTCTGCTACTGTAAGTTAGCTACATTATACCTCTGCTACTGGGCGTTAGCTAGACTATACCTCTGTTACTGTAAGTTAGCTAGACTATACCTCTGCTACTGTAAGTTAGCTAGACTATACCTCTGCTACTGTAAGTTAGCTAGACTATACCTCTGTTACTGTAAGTTAGCTAGACTATACCTCTGTTACTGTAAGTTAGCTAGACTATACCTCTGTTACTGTAAGTTAGCTAGACTATACCTCTGCTACTGTAAGTTAGCTAGACTATACCTCTGCTACTGTAAGTTAGCTAGACTATACCTCTGCTACTGTAAGTTAGCTACACTATACCTCTGCTACTGTAAGTTAACTAGACTATACCTCTGCTACTGTAAGTTAGCTAGACTATACCTCTGCTACTGTAAGTTAGCTACACTATACCTCTGCTACTGTAAGTTAGCTACACTATACCTCTGCTACTGGAAGTTAGCTACACTATACCTCTGCTACTGTAAGTTAGCTAGACTATACCTCTGCTACTGGAAGTTAGCTAGACTATACCTCTGCTACTGTAAGTTAGCTACACTATACCTCTGCTACTGTAAGTTAGCTACATTATACCACTGCTACTGTAAGTTAGCTACACTATACCTGTGTTACTGGAAGTTAGCTATACTATACCTCTGTTACTGTAAGTTAGCTATACTATACCTCTGCTACTGGAAGTTAGCTACACTATACCTCTGTTACTGGAAGTTAGCTACACTATACCTCTGTTACTGAAAGTTAGCTACACTATACCTCTGTTACTGTAAGTTAGTTACACTATACCTCTGTTACTGAAAGTTAGCTACACTACACCTCTGCTACTGGAAGTTAGCTACACTATACCTCTGCTACTGGAAGTTAACTAGATTATACCATTGCTACTGGAAGTTAACTAGACTATACCTCTGCCACTGGAATTTAGCTAGACTATACCTCTGCCACTGGAATTTAGCTACACTATACCTCTGTTACTGGAAGTTAGCTACACT
This sequence comes from Oncomelania hupensis, assembly GCA_036898135.1. NCBI lineage: Eukaryota > Metazoa > Mollusca > Gastropoda > Littorinimorpha > Pomatiopsidae > Oncomelania > Oncomelania hupensis. The sequence goes on from CM072520.1 coordinate 56,493,547, forward strand.
ATACCTGTGTTCCTAGAAGTTAGCTACACTATACCTGTGTTACTGGAAGTTAGCTACACTATACCTCTGTTACTTTAAGTTAGTTACACTATACCTTTGTTACTGTAAGTTAGTTACACTATACCTCTGTTACTGGAAGTTAGCTACACTATACCTCTGTTGCTGGAAGTTAGTTACACTATTTCTCTGCTAATGGAAGTTATACCTCTGTCCAGCCGGTGTGGCTCCACCTTACCTATGTTTGAATCACCAATAATAAGCCTACAACAACCGATGTTCAAATGCAATTCGCTCGTGAGAGAAAGAGAGAACGACAGAGAGAGGGAGAGAGAGAGAGAGAGAGAGAGAGAGAGAGAGAGAGAGAGAGAGAGAGAGAGAGAGAGAGAGAGAGAGAGAGAGAGAGAGAGAGAGAGAGAGAGAGAGAGAGAGAGAGAGAGTTTGTGAGCAGTCGCTTGTGTATGTATGATTATGATAAGTCTAATAATTATGGTGTTGGGTGCGATCATCTGTGTCAATGTGAACTGTACGTACGGACATACACGATGTGTGGCTAAACATGTGTAGTAGTGTTTATTTTTTGTTTTTACTAGTGTAGTGTATGTCGGTGTGTTCCTAGTACACTTCGCACAGTTTTAAATGTTTACAATAATAACGTAGACCTACATGCCGCAATAATGTTGCAGTGTTCCTGTTTTAGATGCACTGCCAGCAGTAATCCTTAATGGAAGTTCAACATATTTCAATATTGGAGACACAGCAAACCTGAGATGCGGAACAGACAGAGAACCGCCATCCTCACTGTCTTACACCTATGCATGGAACATTAACTGTGACGTTTATCCCTCCACCTACCTCTGTAACTTCACTGTGAAGTCAGAACACAACGGGAGACAAGTCAGTTGTACAGTCACCTATACACAGTATCCATACATTGCTGGCAAAACAACATCTGTCACTATCAACGTTATTGGTAAGTATGCATTGTCACTCCGTAAAACCTATATTCATGTTTATTCACCACCTTGCCACAGTCAACTTAAGCTCAAAGAGAAATCAACATTGTGTACAACAATCTCTGATAAAGCGGAAGGAACTGCGTCCTTTCTGGGGTCCAGCCAAAGCATATTGTTAACAAACAAAATGTCATTACAACCAATATGTATTTCTTCGCATAATATCATAGCAAACAGAAGCGCGTACGTAGTATTTTAGTATAAAAGAACACGTTTATTTCTTTCTCAACAACACACACCATGTTCTCAACGGGAAAAAATTACTATAGTATATTGTTACGTTGAAACGCGAAAGATAATATGTCTGAAAAGCGCACGATAGATCTAATCGTTTCGCTTTGCAAAGTTTCCAATAATAGAGTGTATTTACCTTTGTTTTGAGTTTGCGTTGTTGTTAGAAGAAGCATTGTATAACGTTGGTAATTTTAGTTGGTCGATATTATTGGAGAATTCTCTAGATTTGCTTGTTTACTGTCGATCGAAACTTCACGATAGGTTTAGATATTTGAGAACATTCTTGGACCGAAAAGAATGTTGTATGACGTAAGTCAGTGATGACGAACTTTAGTTTGATTGGTTGTAAAGCGTCATCGGGAACATTCTGACGTTATCTCGAGGTGAGAGAAAAACTATATATTCGGTGCTCTGTGAAAAGTAAGAAAAAAAGTGAAAAGGCGATTGTATGCAGTTGTTGATGTACGCTGAATAAAGTTTGAAAACTTCATACGACGACTCCGTGCTTTGTTGCTGATTGAACGGGTTGCGTGGATAAATGAATCCGAGTTACACTCATCAGTACTTCAGCATTGGGGCTGAATCAACTACTGATAACGAAAAACACAACCATCAAACGAGTGTAATATATATAACACATTGAACAATCATTTTCGAATTGTGCAAGGATATTTTAAAAAAAACACCGGAGAGATAGGCCTATTAACTATCTTGTTTACAAAAGTCCTAAATTAAGTTGAGTGATAACTCATTGGAAGAGAGAGAGAGAGAAATAGAGAAAGAGAGAGAGACAGAGAGAGAGAATGACATGGACAGAGAAAGATATACAGAAAGAGAGAGATAAAGAGAGAGAGAGAGTGAAAGAGAGAGAGAGAGAGAGAGAGAGAGAGAGAGAGAGAGAGAGAGAGAGAGAGAGAGAGAGAGAGAGAGAGAGAGAGAGAGAGAGAGAGAGAGAGAGATGGAGTTTCCAAGGGTGACACTGCATGTAACGAGACGTGACTGTTTCGCTAATATCTCTCAGCTTGCTGTGCGTATTTGCAGTCGTTTTCTCTGTCGCCGGTGATAAATGCATTTGTAGTTGATTGTGAACCAATTCGGTATATTTGCTATTTTGTGATGCAGCTGCAAGCAATAACCCGACGACCACAACAAGCACCCACAACCCATCATCCAGTCCCAGAAACGACGGCACAACTACTACAGGAACCAACAATACTCTATCGTCCAGCCCCAGAAACGACGGCACAACTACCACAGGAACACAAAACCCTGGAGGGGGTAAGTTTGAAGATCAATATTATTGTGACGGAATGGGAGGCGACTGTTCACGGCTTGGGAGAGATTGTCTACCTTCTATTTGTTGGTTAGTATAGCTTTGGGTGGCTTCTGCTGTGCAACATCTTTTGGTGTGTCCATTGGGTTGTGCAGGACAACGCGACACAATATTTGTTCTCCCCGCCTGACCATTCGCCTTGTGCTTTGGGTGGTGAGCAGACTACATTGTCTGCAGACATGTTATGCAAGTCAGTGGCAGTGATTTGCAGACAGTGTCGTGGCACTAGGTCTCTCGGCCACCACCTTGTGGACACGACCCAATCCGAACTGTTAATTTCTTTTATCTTTCTTAAGAGGAACATAAATAAATTAACAGTTCGGGTTTGGCCGTGTCCACAAGGTGGTGACCGAAAGACGGGAGTCCAATGCTCCGCTCGGCTACATTATCTTTTCTTTCCACCCAACTTTCTATGATTTCTTGGTAAAAGTTCGGCAGCTGCAGCGCAATTCTTTCCATGTCTGATGGAAACAGGATTTGCTTACGTCTGTTATTAGTGTTCAATAACATATCCACTGTGTACAATTGTCTCAAATCGATGTTAATGTTTTGCTTGTAATAATTCTAGTGTTTTTGTTTTGCTTCATAGGGATTGTTAAGAGTCTCTCTCATACACAGAAACTCAAGAACGAACTTCAGGTTCAAACACTTTACTAAAAACTGACTGAAATCAAACTTCGACTTCCATAGCTTAGCCTCATAGACAGGAAGTGCTTGTAACCCACAACAACGGATGACGTACATATATACATGAGCAATGACGTATATTGATTACAAAGACAATGTCTTTACAATGAAAGCAAACTATCAACAAGGATAAAGAGGAGTCACACCATTACCAAGAAAATTAACATGTTTCAAAATGAAGTTTTAAAATGTCATCTATGTGTGAGAGTATCTGGAAATATCTTTGAATGGATTGCCATCTTTGTTTACAATCTCATTTATTCACTAGACATTTCATCTTCATGTTGATTATGATGACCAAAATAATGTTCTGTTTATCATTAGCTGCGGATCCGTTAAGCGATGGCAGTTCTGCTGATGTGCCCATTGCGGCTATCGTCGGGGGTGTCGTCGGGGGTGTCGTTGGCGGAGTGATCGCCGTCATCATCGTTGTCATTGTCGTTGTCTACACCATGAAGAAGCGAAGATACAGGCCTACGAACGCACAACCCCCGCGACCCTCCGAACAAGACCAAGGCGGTACGCTTGCTTATTATTTAGCACTTTTTTTTCTTAAATGTTTTAATCGATTTTGTTGTCGCAATCGACGTCCTCGCACCGAATTCATCATCGTATTCATTATAATGATCATCATCATTATCATCAT
>CM072520.1:56504959-56517459 GCA_036898135.1 Oncomelania hupensis
TTTGAATTCACGATGAATTAGGTCGAGGGATATAACGTGAAATTGTATCGCATTTTTTCGCTTCAATTCAATAAAGATTGCACTTCGTGTCCTTTTATTTATCAATAGTCAGATATTACTTTTTATTTAGCACTGTTAAATTTACGCGAAGAAAAGCAGTGAATATATTCCAATAGAAAATGACGTAGGTATATTTGGTTAATACGTGTGTAGGCAGGGAAGGAAAGAATAACAATTAACGTCCCATTGCTTTAGCGTTAAGAACGAATCATCAAGTCATGGCAACAATGATCATCATCATCATCATCATCATCATCATCATCATCATCATCATCATCATCATCATCATCATCATCATCATCATCATCATCCAAAACATTATAGTGGTTTAAGTGTGTTGACAGTGAAGTGCTGTGGCTTTATAAACAAATCTACACGCACATGACTGCTGTCGTTGCTTTTAGATATGGGTGTTGGTAGGATTTGTTAATATATTAATACTGGTTGAAATGAAAGTAGGACAAACATGAAGCAGGAACAGACGACAGCAACCCTCTTTGTTGTGGTGTTCATCTTCACTGTTACAGGTACACATTGTTTGCACTTTATTTGGTGTATATGTGTTGATGTTAGTGTTCTTGTTTGCTTTTGACGTTGTTGTTGTTACTCGGTCCTGATTTGGCTCGGAAGAGTCCGCTGGACCTAAAGCAATAATGATGTTATGTAATGTTGTTGTTACTGCCGTTGTTGTAGTGGTGATTAGAAGTGAAGTCGACAAACATTATACCGTAATGATGTTGGCGAGGAATATAAGATATGTCCAACGATATCTGTGTTTCATTGAATCGATCGAGTTGGACATATCTCATATTCCACGCCAACATGCCGATAACGTAATATAATGATTGATATTTTGGCTTTTTATATTGCTAATTTTCTTCTTCTTCTTCTTCTTCTTCTTCTTCTTCTTCTTCTTCTTCTTCTTCTTCTTCTTCTTCTTCTTCTTCTTCTTCTTCAGTCCATACATATTTATTAGACTACGCTCTTTTCAGGTGCAGTCCAAATAGTCAACTGCAACAGCAACGGTACTATCTACATTACTGACGACACTAGCAATCCAACAAACATCACATGTAGCGGTTTGGCAGGGAATTACGATGTTTTATGGTTCATCGATGACAACGGAGGGAGAACAAATGTTGCAACCTGTCATGGCGCAGTGTGTACCCTTGCCGCTGACGCGACCTATGTGCGCGTTTTTAGAGATCAAGACGGGGGAACCAGCACGTTGAGAATAGTACAAAACATCAGACAGAACGCAGAGAACAAGCTAGTGAGGTGTGAATCAACCGAAGTAGCTCAACACACGTGCCTGATGAGGGTTATAGGTATGCATGTAAATACATTTTTTTACTGTAAACTTTATTCTCACAACGACTAGGTCCGACGGACCATCAAACAAGCCATTGGACAACACGATGACCTGCTCACAGTGATGGTGGAAAAGTGAGGAGATGACCGGGGGTGGGAAGGGTAGGGGGGAAGGGGCAGAGGCTCCGTTGTTATGGCCGCGTCACCGGAGCATCGGGGCACGGTGCAGGGCGGCGGAGGACGAGGGAGACAGAGATGGAGGTGGGACGACAACATTGGTTTAAGCAGAATTTTATTATTAACGAGACAACCAAACAAAGCATAGAAAACATAACGGGCACACAAAAGCAAAGCTTAGATAAGTAACTCCCCTTGGGAGTGCCGGGGATTTCAGTATAAATAGTATCCCCACTTTCTAGAAATTTAGTGTTTAAATTCCCACTATCATTGTCTTTCTCCTTTGTTCTTTCTCATTCCTACTCTGTTCTATCAATCTACTATACTATCTTATTCTTCGCTAGACCAGTCACCTATGTTCTTGCCCTCGTTAGGGCAAGATTAATTGTTTCTTCGTTTTATGTGATTGCTTATTCTTCCTTCCTTTTTTGGAGATGGGCCTATCATTTATTGCCCTTTTCTTAGTCTGCGTTCAACCCCCTTTGTTCATTGCTTGTCTTTGCCTTCTCGTCTTTCTTTATTCTTGCCGGTGCTTGGAGTTTTGGTGAGCGCGCAACCATTGTTCTGTTCATTAGCACTTGATTTTCTCTCCCTCCTTCTCTACCTCCTCTTCTCCTTCCCCTCAACATGTCTTCATTTTCATTTACTTATGAACTTAGTGTTCAAGTGCACGGGAAAGAGAAGTTACCTGAGTACTGTTATCGGGTGTGAATTAACCTTTGCATTAGTGTTTTCATACTCAGTTCCTTGTGTATGTTTGTGATCTGTTTTCCCTTGCCAGTTTTTGATTGAGCACGTTATATTTTGAATTAGAGAGAGTTTTTGTGAACAGGCAATCTGTTTAATTAGAGCACCTTTATGAAGGAATAACTTTGCTTATTGTTGCGACAAAAGCCACTCAGTAAGCTTATTCTATGAAATAGAGGCGATTGTTCAGAGACCTATAGACTCCTGAAATGTAGCGGACTGGAGTCAATCTTTATTTTGGGACATCGGCGATAACAGGTTAGATTGGTACCTGTTTTATTATTTTTGAGCGGATTTTGCAGGTTTTTTATGGATTAGTTTGCTTGAATGATGTATTTCTCTTGTCTTTCTTTGATTCAAGTTCGTCATTTATTATTTTCGTTCCTTTTGCTATAAACCTCTGGACTTTGTTTATTTCTTGTTGAATAGGCAGTAGGAATCAGTCATGTTGAAGCACCGTCTGGTTCAAATTGTTTTTTTAATAACGGGTATCTCTTGACAAGAAATTGAGGCTCTGTGTTTTTGGTTTCCATATTGGTCGGTTTCACTTTGTCCGATGTTCGCCTTAGTTCTTTTATTCAACACTCTGTACGTCGGTAAATTTTGTAATAAGTAATTGAATTTAATTATAGTTTTCTATCTATCTGTTCGTAAGCTGTTTTGCTTTGCGCATAAATATTGCCAGTTTTGTTTGGTACTAAGACCTGTTGTTCAGTTTTTACCAGGGCATTACCAGAGCATCACCATTGTATTACCCACGGAGGTCATAACGCAAATGTGATTTGATGACTGAAAGAAAATAAACTGAAGACCCATGTTACTGACCTTGTCCTGCGTCATTACTTATCGCCAGAGAGACATTTTGACATTTGACATTTTATTGAATAAACAGCATGTTCATTTCAAATTGGGAAAGTTGGGAGTGGATGCATCGAATATCAGGTCTCAAAATATTATTTTATAAATACATACGCAATATCGCCAAAAGAAAAACGATCAATTGGAACAAGAACGTTGCTAAGTAACTTAGATATAGAGTCATTGATTTATCACACGCACAGTCTTTCAATCTCTATTGTTGGATGTTCATTTTATCATTTTCTTTTCTTAATAAGTGATTCACCGACTAGAATTCATATCGAGTTTTAAACGTCCTACGTATGTGTGCAACATTAACAAAATATAACGTGAACGCAAACTGCGCTCTTGTCATCATTCTCTTCTTTAACGGAACATAGTAGCTCGTATATCTACATTGTAATTATCGCGACATGCGCATGTATTGTCAGTGTTACGTTGAAACGCGAATGGTAGTATGTCTGACACGCGCACGATAGATCTAATCGTTTCGTTTTGCAAAGTATTCAATAATAGAGTGTATTTACCTTTGATTTGTGTTTGCGTTGTGGTTAGAGGAGGCTTTGTGTGACGTTGGTAGTTTTAGTTGGTCGATATTGTTGGAGAATTGTCTAGATTCGCGTGTTTACTGTCGATAGAAACTTCCTGATAAATGTCGAAGTTTGAGAACGTTCCTGGAATGTTTAGAAAGATGTATGACGTAAGTCAGTGATGACGAAGTTAGAAGCGATTGGTTAAATTGCATCATACGCGATTGATCCAGGGTGTTCGGGAGAAGAAAGAGGCTATATATGTGACGCACTGTTTTGTGTTGTGGTCGAGTTGAGTCGAGTCGAGTTGAGTTGAGAATTGTATGCAGATGTTGATGTGTGCTGAATAAAAGTGGAAAATTTCTTACAAAGACTCGGTGACTTGTATGCTGATTGAACGGGTTACGTGGATAATCGAATCCGAGCTTACACTCATCAGGAGCATTCACGCATTGGGGCTGAATCTACTACTGATTGAAAACACCACCATCAAACGGAGTGTAACAGTCAGTTAAAAACCATCCGAATGACCCTTTTCAGACAAAAAGACTTGGCGTTAGATAGGATCACTTTGCTTATATGTTCATTTCAAACATTCGCTTCTTCATTCTTTATGGAATAATAACGTAGAAAAATACAAAATAGCAAACATAATGTAATCCAAATCTGGATTGTTCAGAGTAAGGAGAATGTTAAGTAAAGCTAATTAACATACAAGCATTCAAACTATTTTTAATCACCATTCAATCCTCTTTCGTTCCTTCTTCTATAAACTTTATACAAATAGCGAGACAATTCAATTATGGATAATTCATCCGCCGACATTACCACTGATGAATCGTGGTTGCCTTCTTGGATCAGCGTTTTCAGTATTTGGACATCGTCTCTGAGTTCATCATAGGCATTACATTCAAATAAAATATGAATCTCATCTTCTGGACGCTTCTCGCACACAGGACAAAAGAACTGTTTGACAGGCGCCTCTGTCCTGTAACGCTTCCTATGCATGTTAATGGGTGAGATACCAAAACGGAATTGAGTGTAGGCGTCTCTAAAACATCTTAACTGGGAATAATCGAAATAAGATTCATCTTTAAAAACCCTTTTAAATGATGCATAAAAGTCAAATCTGTCGCTTGTTGTTAAGGCAACGCTCCAATACTGTTTGAAACGGTCAATTAACCGTTGACGAAATAAATTTATAACGGCAGGAATATCTCCAACACTCTGTTGATTCCAAGCGTCTGCGAACCCATTATCAAACATAAGGTTCTTAAGGTGGTACACCCAAGTTTTCTTGCCTGCATCACACATTTGGCTTAACATAATATATGCCTTCTTTGGAAGTCTTTCACGGGGTAAACCCATTAGCTTTGTCCAATATTTCACACACCTAATCGCTGAAGTAATATACAAAGGATATCTTCCCAGATCTCCAAAAATCATTTTGTTCGGCGTCTGTTGACCGACATGCAAAAATCTCTTGCAAGCAAAAAGGTGGACCTTTTCCAAACTATCAAATTGTTGAAGTCCCCAAATTTCTGCTCCGTACATAAGTACTGGTAAGACTTGAGCATCAAAAATCTTTAAAAAATATATCTCTACGTATATCCCCCACCCTAAAAAGACATCTTAAAATGTGAATAGTTCTTACTTTGGCCTTGGAAGCTAACTCGCCTATGGCCAATGTCATTGAAAGTTTAGTCGTGAAGTGTAGGCCTAGATATTTGTAACTATTCACAACTTCTATTGGTAGGTTACCGTACGACCATTTTTCTATTTTAGCCAAAAATCCTCCCTTCCTGAAAACAATTACTTTAGTCTTATCCAAATTTACTTCCATGCAAAACCGGTCAGCAAATTGTTTTAAAATATTGATTTGGTTTTGAAGTCCCACTACAGAGTACGATGTCAACGCTACGTCGTCTGCAAACAACAAGATCAGAATTCGAATGATATCTGGGGATAGTTGTATTCCATGCAGCCCTTTATTTGCTATTTCTAGAGCAAGTTCATTCACTAAAAATGAAAACAGGGCGGGAGAAAGCACACAACCCTGTCTGACCCCAAAAGGACACTCGAAAAAATCTGTAAGAGTATCTGGACAGCGAACACAAGACTGGACACTTTTGTACATGCTTTGCAAGACCTTCAGCATTTTGCCACCCACCCCAGCCTTCCTAAGAGTGTTCCACAAAACAGCACGGTTAACACAATAAAATGCTTTTCGGAAGTCGACAAAGCACACATATACTTTGCCAGACCTTTAAAGTAAATATTTCTGAACGATAGAAAAAAGTACGTAAATGTTGTCAACTGTTGAATATCCTGCCCTAAACCCGCTCTGTACTTCGTCTATTTTACTGTTCTCTTCTGCCCATGAAGTCAGACGCCTGTTCAGAATCTGTGCAAAGGCCTTATCGAGAATGCTCAGCAAAGACACTCCACGGTAGTTATCTGGGTTTTCTGTACTAACAGCTTTGTGTATAGGGACTACAACTGCTCCTGTCCATGCTTTTGGGTAAACACCCGAGTCAAAAATGTGATTAAAAAGTTCGACTATAAACGGAAGGCTCTGAGTGACTGTGCCCTTTAGCATTCCCGCAAGAATACCGTCAGGCCCAGGGGATTTGTTCATGTTCAAATGCTGGATTGTTGACAGCACTTCCTGTAAAGTAAAGGGCCTATCCAGATATTCAATGCTTGCTGGTTCCTCATATATTTGAAGTGTCTGAGGTAACACTTCTGCCTGATCAGCACCCGTCATATTTAAAATGATTGAACCAGGTGTCAGAACTTATGTCAGGATTGTTTCTGGTAGACTGACAAATAGACTTGACTTCACTCCAAAATAGCTTCGAGTCTTTGGCCTTCGACACTAAATTGAGAATCTTGTTTTCTTTGAATAATTGTCTTTTTGTTTTCAGCAATAACCTGTAGTTCTTCCTACACTCCACATACAACAGTCTACTACGTCCCCTAGCCTCTTCGCAACTCGCGCGACGAAACTGCCTCCAATGCCGCCGTGTTTTACGTTTAGTAACTTTACATTCCACGTCAAACCATTTACTGTGTCTAGGGCCTACATACAATTTTTTTATGCATACACTGGGATGCCTGCAACAGGCCTACATTAAAACGTTCCACTGCATCATCCACTGACGCGTGAAGCAGTGCTGTCGCTTCCGCCACGCAAGACTGGAACTTGTTTCCTGTGACTACCTCCAAAAACAATGCTAATTTTGTGTCGTCCCACACCAGCTTATCAATAAAGAGTGGGTGTGCTTTTATTGCTACCTCTTTGCAACAAAAATATATTAACTCTACAGGCAAGTATTTGGAGTCAAATCGTTCAGCCACTTTTAGTTCAGCCGTTGACGACAATACTGGTGAGGCGACAAAGTAGTCGATAGTGCTACAACCGGCTGAACAAACGTAAGTAAATTGACCTTTTCCGTCGCCCCTGCACATCCCGTTTAAAATGCTTAAGTTACAAGCTGAACATATGTCCAGCAAAAGACGACCAAAGACGTTGACTACCTTATCTTCTGACTGGCGAGTTGAATACAGGTCTGACCGAGTTAACTGTTGGACCTCATCCATCATATCAGTGTCTATAGCATTCAAAGCCCCGGTCCTGGCATTAAAATCTCCGCAGATCATAAAATAGCAAGGTTGTCAAATTGCTCTATATAGTCAAGGAGACGCTGCTCTGTCATAATGAGGGTTGAATGTACATTAACGTGATCCTGTCTATAATAAGGCGAGTCATATGGGCACACGTACAGACAGCAGAATACAACGTCTTTGCTTGCTGAGAAAACCTTCCTGCATATTTTCAGCCAGATCATGTTGTCTAATGATTGGTCAAGAACTGAGACGTACTTTTTCCAGACTACGCTTGATCATGATCATGACGCCGCCACAACTACGACCATGGTGAGTAATTTTAATAGCGGGGTTAAGAAACTGAACAAAGTCTGAAAAAAACAATCAAGGGGGCGCTTATATTCAAGAAACGTTTCTGTAAAACACACTATATCAAAGAAGTGGACCTACTGCATAAAATCAGCATCGCAAAGTTTACTACTCAAACCTTCAACATTCCAATTTAATATTCGAAGTTATTGACCCGAGGAGTGTGTTACGAGCTGCCTCTTAGTCTGAACATTTACAAATGGAGTGAAGGATCTGTGATTAACGTCCCCACTACTCGAACTATCATTACTGCCTACATTACTAGGGGTGGAGACTGCAAACCTTCATTGCTGACCACGTAGCATGTCGTCGAATCTTCCCTGGGACAGGCTGCTGCCTGCCGTTGTTCCTGAGGGCCGCACATCACGAGACTGAAGTCTTGTCCTTGGACGACAAACAGATGTTTCTATCGCAGGGAGCAGAGTGTTGTCAACCCCATCCTTGTCGATGTGGCGTTTAGTAGCCCCCACTGGAGATCCACGGCCAAGACCGCGAAGAACCACATTGTCGTTTTCGTCACCACAAGTACTCTCGCTTCCGTTTATGTCGCCTCTAGAAGAGCGCAGCCTGCCACGTCCACGTCCAGCAGACCCCGGAGTCGAGCGATGTCCTGAGGAGTCTTTCACGCTTTCACCGGTCCATCCCGCCGCCTGATCGACACTGTCTGCTTCTGCGCTGAGTGTCTGTGATGACGGCATCCAGTCTTCATCAGTCGTCAGTGGTTGAGATACTGGTGACTTAGGCTCGGAGCCCTCTTCATCCCTGCCGTTGTGATATGTGTTACTTTGTTGACGCGCAGATCCATTTCTCTGCAACATCTTCTGAATCAATCTTGGTCCCCGGTAGTACGCCAAATAGCCGTCCTTACGCAGCGCACTCAGTTTGGTTCTTTGCTTCTTAGTCAGGTCGTCGTCCATGCGAATGCCCACTTTGCCCAAACTGCTCCTCATAACTTTACTAGCGATTAAGTTTTGCTTGTCTCTGTTCCGTATCATTTTCGCTATCAAGGGCCTTGGGCGTGTTTCTGTGTTGTCTTTCTTGCCGAGCCTGTAGGAGCATGAAATATCACCAACCTGCCATGTTTTCGTCGAGTCATGGTCATTCAGAATGTTTACTATTGTTCGTACACAGACATCTTCTGTTTCCTTCGTGCTAGCTTCTTTGACGCCGTAGAAGATAATGTTGTTATGTTTTGCCATTATTTCGTGATTCTCCAGCTTTTCTTTGAGTTCCTCCACGTTGTCCTCCAGCACTTCATTTCTGTTCATCATGGTTGCAATGTCGGATTTGTTCTGTTGTAGCTCGCTCCTCAGGACGCTCATCTGTGCTGACAGGGATATCAGATTCTGAGACATGGAAGCCAACTCACGCGACACTCCATCGATCTTCGCTGATAACGTGGCACCGAGATTTATGATCAAGTCATTTGTGTTCTGATCCTGAGGCCCTGGGTTCTCCTCAATATCACCTGCCAGTAGGAGAAATTCGCAATTCGAAGGGTTCATATAACTCGTGGTAGACATGTTTGATGCCACAAGATAAAGCCTCGTTGTCTTGCTGTATGTGACGACAGTGGAGAGAGAGAGAGAGAGAGAGAGAGAGAGAGAGAGAGAGAGGTGGGGGGCCAAGGGGGGGGGAGGGGGGGGGGCTAGTTACGAAGTCCCAAACGGAAGTCGGCGAGTACAACCTACCTGTTTTCTTGGAAACTCTTCCGGGACAAAACTCATTTGTGTGTGAGGTCTGTTGGATCAGCTTGGGAATATTGGACGCTTTCTACCAATTGGTCACTGGGGCTTCCTATGATGTTATTACTTGGCAATGTAGGCATTTTATATGTATGCGTTTTGTTGATATTTTATAATGATGTTTGAATTCTATTTTGTTTTTTGTAAACAGCGGTTCGATAAATTAGAGTATAGCCTCAGCGTCCCTTGCGTGGGATGTCTTTATTGTACAGTGACCGGCTGGTGGAGTGCCTTCAGTGTTACCACTAGGGTTGTTTCGGCGGAACTTTAATGCGGATCAGGGGTGAATCCTCTTTCAGCGAAGTTGTGGTCTTCATTTTATGGTCCTGATTCGGCTCTTTGCAGTCCGCTGGACCCTGTAAGCAATGAATAACTAATTAACTAATTAAATAAGTGTAGCGGAAAGGGAGGCGACTGGTTGAGGCTTGGGAGAGAAATTGACTACCTTGACTTTCTTGATTAGACTAGCCGTGGGTGTCTCCTGCTTTGCAGAATCCTTTGGGTATGCCATTGGGTTACGCAAAACAAGGCGACACGACATTTGTTCTCCCCGGCTGACCATTCGCCTGCTGCTTTTGGTGGCGAGCGGGACCACATTGTCGGCAGGCATTTTATGCAGGTCGGTGGCAGCGACCTTGCAGAAGAGTGCGTGGCACTAGTAGCCGGCAACCCGGTACTCCAACCACGCTTCACCGCCTTGCAGGGCAAATATTTTTTGGTCCCTATTTTGAGGGATAAAATGAAAATAACAGCTCGGGTGGAGCAATGTTCTCAAGGTCGTGGCCGAGAGACGGGAGTCAAATACTCCGCTCGGCTACATAAGTAAGGAAGTCAACATTCGAGAATGGACTGGCTTGACACTGAACGAAGCCACGAAGGTTGCTGGGAACAGAGAAATGTGGAGTACGCTGGTTAAACGATCATCTTTGGTGCCCTAACGACCTTTGAGTTACTGGATAGAATAGGATAGGATAGGATTGTCAGCCTACCTTCAGTATTGTGTATTTATTTCTGGGAAATCGCTTCGTTGTTGAATAGACGCAGTGCGGGATGGTCAATGTTAACTAACCTTATGGATTGAATTGTATTGTACTTTACTGATAGGACTCCAATTCAACTTACTTTGTGATGATACGTGATATTAAAGGTTTGTTTTGTCTAGTCTGAATAAAAAGCAAGCTATCATCAAGCCTGCATGTAAGATAATTATAGCTATAAATGTTTCAGCGGGATGGGATTGGGTGATTCGCACGTGTGTGTGTATGTGTGTGTGTGTGTGTGCGTGAGTGTGTTTGCGCGCGCGCGTGTGTGTGTGTGTGTGTGTGTGTGTGTGTGTGTGTGTGTGTGTTAAATGCATTTTTTTGTAGTATCATTTAGTCAACGTTTGGGTAATATTGTTGCTGGATAACAAGATAAATTTATATTGATAAAGTTGTCTGTGAAATGTGTAACCAAAGACTTTAGAAACGAAACTGTTGTACTTTATTGTAACATCATTTAGTCAAAGATTGAGTAATATTGTTGCTAGATGTTAGGATTAAATTGCATTGCTAATGCTGTCCTTGAAATGTGTGACCATTGGCTTAAAATCAAAAATTGTTGTCGGTTGCTAAGGCTTAACCGTTAACCGTTGGGAGATTTTTTTCTGTTGAATGTCAATGCTCACACATAGATGCTTGTGATTCGTGATGCTGACCTGGAAAAGACATTTGCTTGTTTCAGGGGCAGGCCTTTATTTATCTACCTCTTCACCTTCATTGTCATACTAGGCCTACAACTATTCATATCATCGGGAGCTCAGCTCGGGTTCTACACTTTGTCACAATTTATATTAATTACGTAGGCATAAGTGTATTATTGTGTAAAACAGTGTGGGATTATGGGGGTGTCCCAGCAAGCATGGAACTCCATCACTCCCCAACATCCCCTCCCCCCTCTGGAAAAAAAATAAAAGAAAAGAAAACGACAGCAAACGACACACGCACACACACGAGAGAGAGAGAGAGAGAGAGAGAGAGAGAGAGAGAGAGAGAGAGAGAGAGAGAGAGAGAGACAGAGAGAGAGAGAGAGAGAGAGAGAGACAGAGAGAGATGTGGCAAGCGCATACTAGTTCAATATTACAGCTCTGTATTTATGTTGTGATGTGCCAGCTGGAAGCAATAGCCCGACCACCACAACCAGCATCCGTAGCCCGTCATCCAGTCCCAGAAACGACGGCACAACTACATTAGGACTCAAGAACTCCCCATCTCCCAGTCTTGCTTCAGCCGGAGGTACGTTTGAACATTTGTATTATCTTTACATCCCATGACCCACCCACCTCTCATTTCTTTGTGAAAGTGCGGAGGTTGTACCGCTGTACCCTTGACTACAGTTTAAGTGGTACTCATGTCTCCGGTCTGTTATTGTTGTTAATTTGAATCTTCGTCCAGGCCCATCCACCATACTGTACAGGTTAGTTTCTTCAGTATCTTCTCCGTTCAGACCTAGAACTCGCTACCTCGGTCCGTCCGTCACAGTCCTTCACTAGCGTCTTTTAAAATGAACTTGAAGACGCATCATTTTAGAGAGGCCTTTTCTTAGGCGCCCTGAGTGAGTGTTTTTTTTTTTTTTTTTTTTGGGGTGTTGGGATGCGTATGTGGTTGCGTGTTATTGACCACTGTATGCATGTTGTGTTTGCATTTGTTTGTGTAAAGCGCTTTGTGGTTTTGGAAAGCGCTTGATAAATTGCCTGTTATTATTATTCCTATTATATTCAAGCAGTGTTGGTGGTAAGTTAAGTCCATGAATAGGGGCATTACTCAAGTTGTGTGCACGTAGCGGCAGGGATGTTGCTAGGAAATTGTTTCTTCGGCGATTTGGCCGAAACAGCCGTGAAACTTTCGGCTTTTTACAGAAAGTTTCGGCTCTCTCTTCCAAAGCAGTCTCACAAGTTTTTTGTTGTTGACTAGATTCACTACGTTAACGTGCACCCTCCACCTCCATATATTAAAGGTGTTCTGTGGATGCATATTTTGTAATAAAACATGATTTTAAGAGTAGAATAAGAACATTGAAAAAAAATCTTATTTTCTGAAATGTTACACACACAAAA
>CM072520.1:56519959-56582459 GCA_036898135.1 Oncomelania hupensis
CGACCACACCCACCGCAATTGGCGATACAACAACCATCCCAGGGAGGGAAGGGGGGGGGGGTGGAGGTAGAGACCCAAATCAACACTGAACCACCTGAGCAATCACTCTGTCAAGATGGACGGTGAACATTTCCACCACGGGAATCGAACTTGTATTATTGGTGTGCCAGGCACACTGAACTATTGAATCGGTATTTAGTTAATTATTTGTTCATTTAGTTAGTTGTCTGTCTGTAGGAAAGTAGATGGCAATGATGACCATTATGACAACGACGATTGCGACTTCGACGATGCATGGTGATGATGAAGATAACCAGTGATGGTGATGAAAATGATGTAGGATGATGATAATGATGATGATTGATGAGGATGATTATTGATGATGATGAGGAATATGATCTGAAACATAGCGATGACGACGACAAAAATGATAATAATGAAGACGACGATACTTACTAATATCTTCTTCTCTAATAGGAAACGTCGCTACCGTTCAGCCCTCTCAAAAGGAACGGAATCAACCACAGAAGCTCAAGCCAACAAAGGATACAAGTCACCGTCAACTTCCAAAACACGAAATGACGTAGCTGGGACGTCAGAACGTGACGTCGACTATGAAGTTTGCTCTGATCTAGGAGGCAGCAGCAACCCGAATGAAACGAGAGAAGGAGGAGTGTATGAGCGCTTGTCGCATGAATACAGCAATACCAGCGTGGATCGGCCCTACGAGCCTTTGCAAATAAAGCAATAGTGTCATTACTATATCAAATAACTGCTCACGGAGCAGCGTTAACGCATAAACCAGGACATAGAATGAGGATGCATGTATCATGTATACCATGTTGGTCGACTGAAAATGTTGTCCTGATGTGGAGTGTTGTTTTCTTTTAAACGCGATTGTCAGTTGTGCTACTCCAGACAATTCAGGCAGAAGTTCAACGTTGAAAGTACGGTAGTCTAAAATTATTAACAATTCAAAAACTATAGACAACAAAACATAGTGTAAGAGATTAAACCTTGTGGAATTGCTAAATTCGTTGTAAGCATGGCACGTAGAATAATATTAAACTCAATTAAAACCAACTTTTGTAAACATCTTAAATCCCTATGCATGCAGAGAACCTATTCCTCTGAAACATCTAGTACCCCAATGCAATCATAATCATCCATTTTTGCCAACTGATATTCATATTATCGACTCCATTGGTAACATAAGCTTTGAAAATAAGCTGTAGAATAGCAAAAGCTTTTGATTGATTTTCCAGTGGCTCAGTTAATGTAATTAATTTATATGTATGTTTGTAGTGGAAATGTATGTATGTATGTTTGTGGTTTGTGTGTGTAGGCTAATTGCCTGCGTGCGTCTTATCATTTCAATAAAGACGTTAATAAAACAACAACAACCAACCACTTTGAGAAAAAGAACGCAAAGTGCTGTCGTCTGCATTAATATTGCAATGGAGGTATTTAAAATGTGTGTAGAGAAGTCACAAATAATAACGGTCCAATAATTAAACCTCTCATCACACTCAAGAACAGTGCAGCGTTCGAATAATAGCTTTACAGTTTTGGCGTAGACTATCCTATCCTATCCCGTAACTCGAAGGTCGTTGGGGCACCACAGATGATCGTTTAACCAGCGTACTCCATCTGTCTCTTTCCTCAGCAACCCTCATGGCTTCACTCAGTGTCAAACCAGTCCATTCTGGAATAGTGTCCTCCCACCTTTTTACGTTGAGACGCGCATGGTGGTGCGTGTGGAACGCGCACGATAGATCTGATTGTTTTATTTTGCAAAGCATGCAATACTAGAGTGTATTTACCTTTGATTTGCTTTTGCGTTGTTGTTAGAAGAAGTTTTGTATAACGTTAATAATTTTAGTTGGTCGATATTATTTCAGAATTCTCTAGAGTTGGTTGTTTACTATCGATCGAAGCGTGTGGATAATTCTAGTGGTAACTAGAGACGCTTCCATTCTAAATATGGTTGTATGACGTGAGATAGTGATGACGAAATTTGTTCTGATTGGTTATAATTGTGTCTTGCCCGAGCGTTCTTTATTTCTCTGGAGTATAGAGAGACTATATATGTACCGAACTGTTTGAGTTGTGTTGTGATAAAAGTGAAAAGTTGAGAGTGGAAAAAGCGATTGTATGCAGTTGTTGATGTTCGCTGAATAAAGTTGGAAAACTACATACGACGACTTCTGCCTTGTTGCTGAGTGAGCAGGCTGCGTGGATAAACGAATCTTAGTTACACTTATCAGGTTTCAAGCATAGGGGCTGAATCAACTGATAAAAAAACAACATCCAGTGTAACACACCTCTTTTTCTGTCTCTCTCTTCTTCTGCCATAGACGTACACTA
Organism: Oncomelania hupensis; assembly: GCA_036898135.1. Lineage (NCBI taxonomy): Eukaryota > Metazoa > Mollusca > Gastropoda > Littorinimorpha > Pomatiopsidae > Oncomelania > Oncomelania hupensis. The sequence goes on from CM072520.1 coordinate 56,522,327, forward strand.
TACCGCTTAAAACATGTGTGCGAATTATAACGTGTTTACGTAGAACTTTAAAGTCTACAGGACCTTCATCAAAATAAAGGTGGAAGTGTACAGCAAGAAGAAGGAAGAGAAAAAGAAGAAGAAATAGACAGGTGATACAAAAATTCCCCGGCGATTTCAGTATCATGTAGCACCTACTTGCATTGAAAGACACTGCACGCCTATTGAAACTACGTGATACTCGATCGAATTCGTATACAATTATATTAGAATTAGAAGGCCTGTGACGTGCACAGTAATTGTGTAATGGTGCATGTATTTTAAGCCTGTCACGGTCCATCAAGTTTTGTTAATAGTTTTAAAATAAACCCGGATATTTTGGTTCGTCTAGGCGTTTGGTTAGCAGGGCCACCCCATTCCTCCCTCTCCCCAACTCTCTCTCTCTCTCTCTGGCTTGTCCACAAGCTCTCGAACAACTTCCTGTAATCCTTCCCCACAACCACCATAATCAACACCACACCACCAACATATGGTGTAAAGTAACCAGTGTGACAATGACCATGCGACAAATGGTATCTTAAAGAGAGAGATACAGAGAGAGAGAGAGAGAGAGAGAGAGAGAGAGAGAGAGAGAGAGAGAGAGAGAGAGAGAGGGAGTTAGAGAGAGAGAGAAGGAGAGAGGGAGAGAGAGAGAGAGAGAGAGAGAGAGAGAGATTTCATTTATTTTATAATTGGTACATAGCGCTTTTTCAGATCAACAGCTGCTCAAGGCGCTGGCCGATATAGAATCTAACAAACGGCCCGAAGCGCCCTCTTGCTGCCATGGTCGCACTGTCTGACGCTCAGACCACTGAGCACAATCCTAGGCCACCGAGAATGGAAGAGAAAGGAAAACAAAACACTGAAACAACCATTAGACTAATAGCAGCAGTAAGATGGCTAGTGCTCACAGCCAATGTTTATGTTCGGGCCACCGGAACCAGAGAGAGAGAGAGAGAGAGAGAGAGAGAGAGAGAGAGAGACAGAGAGAGAGACAGAGAGAGAGACAGTGAGATAGAGAGAGAGAGAGAGAGAGAGAGATAGAGAGAGAGAGAGAGAGAGAGAGAGAGAGAGAGAGAGAGAGAGAGAATTTTATTCACAACATTAATACAGATTTTAGGCGGGAATTTACAATTTCTCGTATCATTCACACTCATATTCTGCGATTTTCAGTCAAATATGCCAACGACAAGACACATAGCAATAGTAACACAACAAAACAAATAACTATAAGAACTATACATGTATTATGCAGCATACAAAAAAGATATAGGACAATCAATATTGCAATTACACAATACATAACAAACAACCCAATGTATATAAAATAATCAGGTGGCACAATTAAACATACATTTTAAGAGGCATCAAATGCAGATCAAATAATCAAGTAGCACATTGCAAAACTGTATAAAAGAATAGCAGTGGTTACGTCATATTAAGGTACTGCTGCCTTAATGTACAGTAAGTACAAGTTTGAAGTACTTGGTGTAAGTTTGAATAAAGGAAGAGTGGTACACAATCTAATGTTTAAAACAAGAGAGTTCCAGATTAGAGGTCCTGAAAATGCAAAACTTTTGTTAAACAGGTCAATTTTTGTTCGAGGCAGGATTTACATGTTGGACCCGTAACGTTCTTTCGAAGCAGTTAATAGATTGCTCAACTAAGGTGGTGTAAGGCCATGTTGCACTTTAAACAAGAGAGTCACAATGTTGAATGAAAACTAGTGGTATAAGGACATTAGGTTTGCTGCTTTCAGTTTTTCAGAAGATAAAAGACTTGGATCATCAATGATAATCTTCCCTGCTCTACGGTGCAAGGAGTTTAGTTGATTGATATGCACTTCTCCTGCGCCACACCATACTGATGGCGCATAATTGAGATGTGAAAGGCAGTGGGACGTGAAAAACGTTCTTCTCGCATTAGGACCAACAAAAAATGTTTTCATTACCTAAGAAATACAGATTTTTGGAAACAAGTTTGCAAATGTAATCTACATGTTTATGCCATTTAAGTTTATGACCAATAATAACTCCAAGTACGTGATGGGTTTCAACTTGTTCAACAACATTGGTCCCAACAACGACGTAAAGGCAGATCAGAGTTATTAATTGCATCCTGAAGACCTGACTGAATTTTCTTTAGGTCGTGAGAAGACGTGTAGATAGAGCCGTCATCAGCACAGAGATCACAGGATACAGAACTTGCAGATATGTGAAGGGGCATGTTATTTATAACAACAACAACAACAACAACAACTAAACGCTATATATACAAGAGCGAGTCCCATTCAAGTATACTCGTTGCTTCCTATCACGCAGAAACGACTTAAGAAGGTTGGCTGTACGATCGTTTTGAGTGTACAATATTAGTTTATCTACAAGGATTTTATGAATAACATTGTCAAATGCCGTTTTGAGATTACAAAAAACCAACAGCATCCACGATTTGGTATTGATTAATAGACGATAGCCATGAGTCACACGTAGACGTGAGGGCAGTGTGGCACGAGTGGAATTTACGAAATCAAGATTGAAAAGGATACAACCGTTTATGTTGTTCAATAAACTGCATAACATTAATATAAGAGAGGGAGAGAGAGAGAGAGAGAGAGAGAGAGAGAGAGAGAGAGAGAGAGAGAGAGAGAGAGAGAGAAAGAGAGAGAGAGAGAAAGAGAGAGAGTGGGGGGAGGTAGAGAGAGAGAGGAAGAGATAGACAGAGAGAGAAAGATAGAGAGGGACTGATAGAAACAGGGAAGGGAGAGAGAGTGAGAGAGAAAGAGAGAGAAAAAGAGAGAGAGCGATTCAACATGTGTGTGTATGGGTGTGTGTGTGGGGGGGTGGGTGTGTGTGCGTGTGTGTGTGTGTGTGTGTGTGTGTGTGTGTGTGTGTTGGCGATCGTGCATGCTAAGATTTTTTTTATTACTCTTTTTTTTTTCCTTTGTACATAAAGCGTGCCCTTATGTTCAACCACAACAAAACAACTGCCCAAATTAATACAAGTCTTTATCTGGCCAACAACAGTCAGTCAGTCACACTCTCAGGCTTTTGTTTAGACCACGCCTACTTGCACAACCTGGGCAATAGGTAGTCATAAAGCGTACAAGAGACTAGACGATGCCAGCCCTCTATATTTATTGTAGGGAGCTGGCTGACGACCCACAGCTACGCTGTATGACAAATTTGTCGACGAGGACGAGAGGAAAAACCGGTTTCGATACGTTAGGGTTAGGGGAGTCACCTTATCTGTAGTGTAGGAGTCGCGTGTGGTCGGCAAGGCATTAGCTCAAAGTACGGTCTCTGTGAATGGTTAGCTTTGAATGAATTTTTTTCTTTTTTTTTGGCAATGTAAGTGGGTTGAAAGCCAGAATTTGTGAAGCGATCAACCAATCTGCCTGTCTAATTGTTTTTAAAGGTGTGTCTTAACACCAGTTTTAAGAGCTACGAATTGTCTTAATTGTTTGTAAAGGTGTGTTCTAACATCAGTTTTAAGAACTACGAATTGTCCTGTTTCTAAATGTATGTTTTATTAGCTATATTATTACATTTGTTTGTATTTCATAATTCCATGTGCCTCTGGGCTTTGAATTTCTGGAATAAAATTAACATTTTCTTGACTTGACTTGTGGATTTATCGGAACTTTTTTTTTTGAGAAGTGCAGGTCATATTTTGTGTGGGTTAGGATATCAGTCTACGTTGTAGAGTATACTTATATTAGGTGTGTATTCATTAGCGCAAAGTAATCTCTTGTTGACTGCCGTTTTGCAATGATTGTGAGTCGACATTGGTAGAAAGTGTGTTATGACAATGCATATACACTACGGTGCTATTAGTAGAAGACGTGTTTCTGTTCGCGCAAAGTAATATCTGTTTATTGTCTTTAAATCTTCTTTTTTTTGGCAATGATAGTGTGTTGAAAGTAGTAGAACTTCTACTTCCATAAGACACTAAGGATTAGCAGACTGATCGTTGTTAGTGATAAAATAGTAATACATACTTGTGTTACAATAATGCATATACACTACAGTACTATAATAGGAATAATAAGAAATAGGTCTGTGTCTACTAGCAAAATGACCTCTGCTTATTGTATTTTCGTAGTAAGGAGAGTGCGTTGAACGCGTATTATGATAATAAATTTTCACTATTGTGCTGTAGTATATAGCGAGTAAGGCTGTGTCGCGTAAACGCAAAGCAGTCTGTTGGAATGTGTACAGTTTACATGTAATGTCTTTTGTTGCAATTACCCTGAACTTTGTCCTTTTATTATTACATATACATCAAACAACAACTTATTGAACCAAACTCCTAGCCGAGGGGGCGATATATCCAGACTAGGGGAGAGTGAGGTGACGGGTGGGTGGGTAGGGAGGGGGGATACACGTACAATATAGTAAAGGCAGCACGGCCGACATGAAACGACATAAAGTGCTTTGCAGTACATGACAACAAGTCACAATGGCTCGACATGAAACACAAGATCCAACTATTAATTTCCAGTCCAAACAGTAATAGTGAAAAAATAGACACTCAGAACAAATAAAAAAGACAAAGGAAATTTTAAAAAATGAAACCACATACACAATGCTAGAAAATATTATAATTAGGTTTCCCAGGGGTGTGCCGGGGGTTTCTGTATAAATAGTATTCCCACTTTCTGGAAAGTTAGTGCTTTAAATTTCCACTGCCGCTGTCTTTCTAATTTGTTCTTTCTCATTCCTACTCTATTCTATCAATCTGCTATACTATCTTCTTCTTCGCTAGACCAGTCACCTACCATTTTTCTTGAAAACTCTTCCAGGACAAAACTTCCCTTTTGTGGTGTGTGAGGTCTTGGGAATATTGGACGCTTTTTGCCAAATGGTCACTGGGGCTTCGCATTATATTAGTATTGAGCAATGTAGGCATTTTACATGTATGTGTTTGGTTGATATTTTATAATGTTTGTATTCTATTTTGTTTAAAAACGGGGATACGCTAAATTAGAACACAGTCTCAGCGTCCCCTGCGTGAGACCACATTTTACTACTAAAGACTGAGACAACGATTATATTCCATAGCGCGCGTGAAATCACCACAGACCAAGTACTCTAGCTTGTACCGAGGAATTGGAGAACGCCTCTTTCTCAGGAAATCATGCAGGAGTTATTACACCTACGCGGACGTAGTTTACGGGTTTATGCAGGAATCGGTGATTAAAAAAACCGGTATTATTAACGCAAAAGGATGTGAGATGTGGGCGAGAAAAATCGTGTGTAAAACGGTGGTCAGCTTCGTAGTTACCTCGCCTAAAGAAGTGGAACTGGAGTTTAATGATAGTGCCTTGGACATAATCCTTATTAGGCACTAACCACAAGTATATCAACTAACAAGTTAGCATCTCCCTTCTATGTCTCTGTCGACGTGCGCGTACAACCGGTTGCTTCCCTTTACATGCTTTGCGCTCCATAGCGTCGTCGGCCTAAAATAATTTTTTTAGAAACTTCAAAACCCAGGGGAGTTATGGGTAGGGAAATCATTTTCTGAAATGACGTCGGCAGGACTCTTCGCGATTAGTGCATGGCATACGAGACACACGCAAAATGGCGTCACAAGAAGATTGGTTAGATCTGAATTCGTCTAATTTGACCTCGCATGCTGCTAAAAAACAATGTAATTTGAATTTGCTTTCACAAATCAAAAGAGCGCGAGACCACAACAAAGTACAACGAGCCAAGGCGACGCAAACACTCAAGGCCGACAGAACAAAAAGCACACAAAATACAAGAGGTAAGTACCCGTGACCATACAGTCAATAAAGTAGGCCTAACCACCATTGCAAAATAGGATTGATCATCACCATGATTGAATTTTTCCACCCCACCTTCCAATCGGTACGGAATCGAGCATATGCTCAAATCATCATATCTTTGACAGAACTTGCATGTGCATTATAGAGTGTGATGCAAGCGATAAATGAACCATCACATCGAAGCGACTCACGATCGCCGGCACTGAGCTCACATATATGTGTGCATGTTTCTATAAATCCATCGTGTTCTCCTTCGATAATTGAGCAAAGCCTTTGTTCACTACCAAAACTATGCAGTTCCTCTCCCAACTTTCGTTTAATTTCAGCCAGCACATCTTCGCGAAAAATGGCGACCATGACTTCAACCGTAGCTAGTTATCAATTACTTCCCTTGAACAGATTTCCCAGAATTCTCTATTCTATTTTTAGGTTTGGGATAGCTTGTGGATAAAACCAAGGGCAACGGGACCACCGCACGTCGACTGGGGGCAATACGAGATACTAACTTGTTAGTTGATATACTTGTGGCACTAACAGATAGAAGGCGCTCACATTTGAGTTGTGTCAGCGAAATCATCGGTACTGATGCACTTTATTTATTTAGGCCTATGTATTAGCTGCACTGTTAAGATAAAATGGCAATCTATATATATAAATTGCTTAGCCGGAAGTCCTTCTTCGCCACTACTATAAAGTTTGTCCGGTATGGACGCTGATCTGGGCAGGTGCTGGCCGCTGGGAATCGGCCTGTTGTGTGCTCAAAACCAGCGAAATCGTTATAGCCGACATTTCCTTACCGAACGTTTAACCGTTTCTGAGATAAATAAAAAAACAAAATGTCCACAAACTGCAATAGCCTCATTCCGTGCGCTTCCATTAAAAATCAAATTGAGGTTTCAGCATGTTTTCCCATATAGACCAAAAAATTTATTGTTTTTGTACGAAGCATTGATAGCTCAGTTGGTAACACCTTCGCCTAACGTTTAGGGCGACTCAAGTTCGAATCCGTCGCGGACCATATTTTTTTTAATGTTTTTTTTTTCCCACTACAATATGGATATTTTTCTTTTTAATTTAGGCTTTTTACCTTTATTATTATTATTATTATTATTATTACTATTATTATTACTATTATTAATTATTATTATTATTATTATTATTATTATTATTATTATTATTATTATTATTATTATTATTATTATTATTAATTATTTATAATATCTTATATCAAATTTTCTTTTAAAACCTTGGTGTTTATGATTTCTATTTGTATTATTCTATATTCAATATTATTATTATTATTATTATTATTATTATTATTATTATTATTATTATTATTATTATTATTATTATTATTATTACCAAGGATCGGGATGGGGTGGTACGTTATTATTATTATTATTATTAGTATTAGTATTATTATTATTATTATTATTATTATTATTATTATTATTATTATTATTATTATTATTATTATTTTTATTATTATTATTTATAAACTAATAATAATAATTATAATTATTATATTTATAATATCTTATATCAAATTTTATTTTAAAACCTTGGCGTTTTTTTATGATTTCTATTTGTATTATTCAATATTATTATTATTATTATTATTATTATTATTATTATTATTATTATTATTATTATTATTATTATTATTATTATTATTATTATTGTTATTATTATTATTATTATTATGAAGGATCGGGATGAGGTGGTACGTGTAGGTAAAAGGGGGCTACGGGTAGGTTTAAAGGGGCATGGGTAGGCATAACGGGGATACGGGTATATATAAGGGGGTATGGTGATGGTCGATTCCCAGGTAGTCTCCTCTCTGAAAATCCTTATCGGGAAGAGAGGGGACTATAAACAGATTTAAAAAAAAAAAAAAAAAAAAAAAAAAAGTCGATTCTTTTCATCCATACCTGCGAAACGATCAACGGGGAAGTATCAAGGAGGGTACAGGTAGGTTACAAGGGGGGTACGAAAGGTATCAAGGGGTTATGGGGAGGTATCAAGTGGGTTCGGGGAGGTATCAAGGGGGTATGATGAGGCATCATGGGGGGGGACGGGGAGATATCAGAGGGGGGGGGGGTATGGTGAGGTATCAAGGGGGATATGGGGAGGTATCATCGTCCAAATGAAACTCGCAGACAACAGTTGTCTCTGTCTACATTTTAAACAGCAAACTGTGTACCCTGGCTTGCCAGGGTACAAAAACCACTAGTAAATAAATAAATCAATGTAGTTATATAGCGCTTCTTCGCGATAGAACTCAGCTCAAGGCGCAAATTACACTTATTTGATCTAAACTTTGAGACTGTACTATATACATTTTAATGATTTACATTGTATGGAGTAATATTGTGGAGTGCCAATGCAATCACGTAGAGAAGAAAACAATTAGACTAAATGTAGAGAATATTAGGCCTATAGACTGAGCTGAACAAATTGAGACTAGGATCGTTGATATTGCTTGTGCACTATTAAAAGCTCCTGTGTGCAAACCGAACATTTGTTGTTGGTATCGCAGCTTGTGGAGAGCGCAGTTGGTTCCGTGGTGTACACTGTGTAGTGGAATGTCAGACGATAACATTGCAACCTGCACAGGCAGAGGTTCAAACCCCGTTAACAGCATGGAGAATTAAAAAAAAAAAAAACTCCCTGAGACAATGCGCCCCTACTCCTTCGGATGAGAGTATAAACCGAGGTCTCGTCTGTGCGCGCACGCATTCCATCGTATGGACTTTAAAGATCCTGACGCTCATGTCTTAGACGGGTGAGTACCGACTACACAAATACACCAAGCAAGCACCCGGTCGTCAAGGGTTGTGCTCAGTCGTCTGGGTGTAAGATTATGCGCCCAAAGGTTGCAAGTGGGCGCCTCGAGCGTCTTGAGTTAGATCCCATAGAGGCCAGCGTCTTTAGCGGTTCTTCATCTAGAAAAGCGCTATATACAAAGTGATCAAATAAATAAATAAATAGCCTTTATTAACGTTTTCTTCGCCGATGCGATAATTTTGTACGGTTAGCATATAAGCTGTTGAACAGCGTATTGCTGCGCGAAGTCCTGAATACGGCTATATTATGATCTTAATTAACTAGGCCCAAATTAATGTTTTATAATACTAGCCCTAAGTTGTGTGATACAAAGTGCTGACATCTTACTATTGAGTCAACTGCGTTTGTGTTCACGTGTTCCGATTATCAACAGTTGATGTCTATAGTGGTTTCGTGCTAAAATGTGCGGCTCATTGTGAACGTGGAATAGCAACAATCAAATATGTAGGTATTAATGTGTAATAATGTCAAGACGACTTCTATATTGAGTATAATGTTGCTGTGTTGTAGAAGCGGATATTACCATAGGAAAACCAGAAGGTGTGGAAGTCAGTGAATGGACATAAAGTGAACATGAACCTGACACTGAATGTTGCGTTTGTGTTTGTGATGAGCTTCATCTCCATTCTTTGTGGTAAGTTAAAGTTTGTATTTAAGTTTTGTATTGTATTCTTTTAAGTATTGTTGCTGCTGGTTTTAATAAAGACGACGACGACAACGATGATGATGATGATGATGATGATGATGATGATGATGATGATGATGATGATGATGATGTGTTTTTGGTTTTTTTATTGTGTGCGAAAATTAGTTCACATACGTGATTTTTGCAAGACAGCTAGGAGGCTGGTGTACGTGAGGCGATGGTTTGTGTATGTGTGTGTTAGTGATTGTGTGTGCGTGTTTTAATGTGTGTGTGTATGTGTGTGCTCACGGCGTGTCTAAATATAATGTGGTTGTTGTTTTAGTTGTTGATAGAAGACTTTAAAGCAAGTTTATTTACGTTTCTGTTTTAAAGGTGCAGTTCAGATCAACAACTGCGACAGCGACACAAAAATCTACATCACTGACGACACCAGCAACCCAACAAACATCACATGTATCGGTTTGTCACCGAATAGCAATGTGTCATGGTCCATTGTACTAAACGAACAGACAAATTATGTTGCTGCTTGTAATGAAGCAGAGTGTACCAACTACACATCCTATGTGCGCGCTGTCAGAGATCTAAACAGTAAAACCAGCACGTTGAGAATTGTACAAGACGTCATAAAGGTAGCAGACAACTCTATAGTGAGATGTATATCAGAGCCTAATTTGGAGAGTGCACAGTGTCTTATCAATGTTATAGGTATGTATTTTCAACATTTATTTTCACCTCTCCACCTTCCCCCACACACCGCCTCACAAATAAAGAACACAAACACAGATGCAATGCAGAGAGAGAGAGAGAGAGAGAGAGAGAGAGAGAGAGAGAGAGAGAGAGAGAGAGAGAGAGAGAGAGAGAGAGAGAGACAGACAGACAGACACAGACAGACAGACACAGACAGAGATAGAGACAGAGAGAAAAAGAGAGAGAGACAGACAGAGACAGAAAGACAGAGAGACTCAGACTCCGGCATTTTTTATTCACAACAAGGATACAGATTTCAGGCGGGAACCTAATCTTAAAATCGTTCCTCGTATCATTCACACTCACATCCTGCGATTTTCAGTCAAATATGCCAATGACAAGATAAATAATAATAGCAACGCGACAAAACAAATAACTATAGGAACTATTATGCAGCATACAAAAAAGCTATGTGACAATCAATATTGGTGTTTCAATTACACAATACATAACAAACAACCCAATTGTCACGTGACGCTGACGTAAGTCAGAACCCCGTGTACATTGTTAGTCCGACGACCCGAGCACACTCCACCCACTCACTAAATAAGAACACAAACACCAGTGGTAAGTTATGTTATGTTATATCAGTTTATAGTCCCCTCTCTTCCCGATAAGGATTTTCAGAGAGGAGACTCTAACGAAAACAACTCTTTTATTCTACAGTCGTACTAACTACCCACTCCGTTCTCTAATAACACACACTTCCCTCACTCATACTCACAAGCATACCCAACATGTTTAACAATAAACAAATGATATATACAAATGCAAGAGTGAAATGAAAATAAACAAACTGATCTATGAAAACTTGCTTTTATATTCACACTATACAACACCCTAAAAAAATATGCGCATGCTAAGGCCTTTTTTATACTTTCCTAACCTATCACTCAAAGTTCGATTAAGTTCTTTTTTCAGGTTTTCTTTTCAAATCGGAATGAAACGCTCCTTGGCGTAGACCTTCTTGCACACGATACGGAATTACCACACCCTGAAGACACAGCAGTGCGTAGGCGGCTCTCACACGGCTCCCATCTGAACCGCACACCGTCCTCAGTATAAGAGGGCGGTAACTCGGGCTGGACGGCTCCTGCGTAGCTGGCCAGACATCCCAGCGTCCAACCAAACCCGGACCGGACCCAGGATCAGTTCAACCCCAGCCACGTCAGCAGAATCAGTCGTTCAGATCACTTCAGCAGATGTTCAAAACAATCAGTGCACTCCACTGGTGATGAAATCCCAATTGGAACGTAGACAAATACAATACGGGACAAGACAAGTTGAGGCGTCCTTCAGTCTCCGCCGCACCTTCTCCGGGTCACAGGGCATCCATGCCAGGGTTACTGAAAATGGCCTTGCAGGGGATCCAATAGAGTTTCCACTACTGCTTACTGAGGATATCAACCACATAGACATACGCTCAGTCCTACCCACGGTGCGGACATCCGTCCTCTCTGACGCTTTCTGACTGACTGACCTATCTCTTAGTATAATACCCGCCATTAACCTTCTAGAATAGTGAACACGCTCAGTAAACGGCTGTGGTCGACCGACCCTCTGGCTACACAGGCCTAAGCCGGTTCCCTCTCTCTCTATCATTTATACGTGCACTCTTGCTCGGAAATGACAGCTAAATAAAGAGTAGCAACTAACTTACGGAAAACACGGGTTTATGTACAGTTTAAAAAAAAAATGTATGGTAGCCGGCGCGTGACACCAATGTATATAAAATAATCAGGTAGTACAATTACTGTACACATACATTTTAAGAGGCATCAAATGCAGATAATATAATCAAGTAGCACATTGCAAAGCAGTTTAAAAAATAGCAGTGGCTACGTCATTTTAAGGTAATGCTGTCTTGATGTATGTTTGCATGAAGGAAGAGTGGTACACGGCCTGGTGTTTAAAGGAAGAGAGTTCAAGATTAGAGGTCCAGAGAATGCAAAACTATTATTAAACAGGTCAATTCGTGTTCCAGGCTGGATGCATTTGTTGAACCAGCTCTCACAGCAGTTAATAGATAGCTTAAATAAGGTGGTTTAAGGCCATGTTACACTTTAAACACGAGGGTCACAATGTTGAATGAAATCTGGTGGTATAGGGACATTAGGTTTGCTGCTTTAAATTTTTCAGATGATGAAAGACGGGATCATTAATGATAATACACATTCCATGTTCTACGGTGCAAGGTGTTTAGTTTACTGGTGTGCACTCCTCCTGCATTACACCATATTGATGACGCATTATTCAGACATGAAAGGCAATGTGAAAAAACCTCGCACTTTGACCGACACATTTTTTTTTCATTCAGATGTTTGGAGACAAGTTTGCAAACGTAACCTACATGTTTATGCCATCTACGTTTATGATCAATATTAACTCTAAGCATGGGGTGAGTTTCAATATGTTCAACAACTTAAGTCCCAACAGCGGGGTCAAGGCAGAGCGGCGTTCTCTGATGTTTTTGTCTGCACGTTATGCAATACTGTTAGTCTGTGACGGTGGGTCTATTGTTAATGGGCTTTGCACAATGGAATGCTATTACCCACTCGTCTTTGTCTGTGGAGATCGGCTAGTGTACTCATCCTGTGACTAATCTTAATATATTTATAAGTTTTGCTCGATCTGTGTTAGGATGGGGTTACAGAGACATGGAGAAAAGTGTAATAGCTTCACTGACACACTAGCTCTCGCACGGCTATGAAACATAGGTAGTCCAGCCACTTGTTAACAGTAAATATCACACATTTATTGCCTCTAGTCTATACATAATTCTCTAAACACTCTATTAACTTAAATGTCCAAAATTAATTCACTTCGAATAGTTCGTTCCTTGATGGGTCTATGCTGCTACGGTTCTTGATATTTGCTTCTGTCTCATCATTGGGCTATTTGTTCTGTCCGGCCTAATGTTGGTTTCAGGAGAGTGGACTACCGCACAGTCCTTCTATGTCAGTGTGTGTTCACGCTTTTGGTGTCACTTAACTGCAGTTAAGGTGTGGTGATGGTGTCTTCTCCTTGGTTGTAGACTATAGGGCTATTGTAGCTCAGTGCTAGATGCTCCACTGCAGGTCGAATGTCAGGGGTGACGCTTAGTAGTCGTCCTCCTGCCTCGGGCCAACGATGCCTGCTCGTCTGCAAATATGATACGAATTTCTGCAACACTGTGTTTACTAAGGGTGTGCAGAGCGTCTCACTGATGGCAGAAACAGCCCTCAGTGATAGCTCGACTTATATATATAACCGATAAACAATCTTCTATGTCCGTGGTCCACTGGAATCTCCACTCTAATTCCTATACCTATACACACCATGGCTAAACTAAAGACATGGAGAAGTAATTACCAATTTACACAGTCAGTCTCCGGTACAGCCACTGGTCTGCAAGAATACACATAGGAGAAACAACAGTGGGTCCGTAGGGGATACTTCATGGTCGCGAAATCGGTCGCGTGTCCGCCACGTGGTCAAGCAAAGTTTGACTAACATTCACAATTCTAAACATGTCAAAACTTCACAAACAAAGCGTTATTATATTCTCCAGTAGGTCATTTATTATAAGAATTTAAAAAAAATCGTAATGACAGATGCATGCGCCTATATCGTCAAAACGTTCAAGTGCATGAGGTCCTTTAAATTATTTTGTTACATTATTTAATTTTGTTTGTTTGTTTGTTTTTTCTTTTTTTTTTTTTGGGGGGGGGTTGTTTTAAATATTATATCTTTTTCCATAATAATAATAATAATAATAATAATAATAATCATAATAATAATAATAATAATAATAATAATAATAATAATAATAATAATAACAACAGCAATTATATTGATAACCTTACCATGACCTCTTCACAGCAAATTATGAGTTATACCGTCTCTTCAGCATTACATTACATTACATGATTATTGCTTACAACCCTAGTGGTAAAACTGAAAGCTCTCCACCAGCCAGTCACTTTACAATAAAGACATCCCACGTAGGGGACGATGAGGCTGTACTCTAATTTATCGAACCCCCGTTTACAAAAACAAAATAGAATACAAACATCATTATAAATTATCAACAAAACACATACATATAAAATGCCTACATTGCTAAATACTAACATCATAGGAAGCCCTAGTGACCACCTGGCAGAAAGCGTCCAATATTCCCAAGCTGATCCAACAGACCTCATACACAAATATGGAGTCTTGTCCCGGAAGAATTTTCAAGAAAAAAGGTAGTATGACTGGTTTAGCGAAGACGAAGACAGTATAGCAGATTGATAGAACAGAGCAGGAATGAGAAAGAGCAAATGAGAAAGACAGCGACTGTCACCGCCACGACTCCGTCCAAGCAGACGCCACAAACAAACCACTTACACACGCAGACAGCCCAGACAGAATGACGATTTCCCGCAGACGCGAAGTGATGATTAACACAACGAGTATATATACAACTTTCAACCTATTTATTCATTGAAGCCACACACTCATACACGTACAACATTTACACATGAAACGAAGAAAATTATGATGAAACAATCAACGGTTCAATGAAACAATGAAATGGTACGTCAGGGTGATCGAGGGTTGCTAATCAACCAAGTCCACAAATCGAAACGTGCATAGCCAATGTCCGTTGCACGAGCTAAACAAGAGGGGGTCAAGTGTTAGGAGAGGGACAACAAAGAACAAGCCCACCTGGAGGGTTGAAGTCCCTGTCACCTCCTTGCCGCGTGACGGCCTACGAAGTTCCGGTAACGGTATCCTCCCCCTGCTTGTAGCTGTTGTCGAACATGTGCTGAAGATGACCATGCATGGTGGCGTCGCCGCTCTCACTCGCCTCTGACGATGGTGATGAAGGTGATGATGGTGACACAGCAGTCGCGGCAGTCCTGCCACCGTCGACGTCACACAGCTGAACTCCTCCAGACAGCCACACCGCGACGTCGAGGCCAGGCTCCGTCTATCCACATCACAACCACCACGGAATGGTGGGGTTGAGGAGTGATGATGAAGTCATGGGTGAGGACGCGTAGACAAACGATGAGCACGTGATCGTTACAGATGGTGATGATGATGTTTGATCCACCTGACCAAGTGCTGTCGTCGTTGACGCACGACGCTGGTTGACGTTGAACCAGGTTAACCAGTCGAACCTGTAACACGCTTGTCGCATAGTTAATATCCTGTTTGTCTGACTCTGTCCCCCTCCCTCCAATCACACTCTCCCCCCTCTCTCACTCAACTAACTCTCGATGCTTGAGGGGACACAACTGCTGTCCGCTTCACCTTCCTCAACTCTCTCTCGCTTATTCCCTTTAGCTATTGTCATTGTCACTTGCAAAAAACGCATATCATAAAACTCAATGAAATTATGAATGCAATGTAATGAGCAATGCTGCAAATGAATACATGTAAGCATCAACACATTATTCATACCAAGCAACCACAACAACAACAGCAACCACTTCCATCCTTCCCTCCTTCCTCATTCTCCTTCAGTCGCACTCTTCCTTCCTTCTGCCTTTCTCAGTGCAACCATTCTCATCCTTCCCTAGCCTTACGTACAGCTCTCGTACCTACACCCCAACAGCCGGCACTAGGTTCCTGGGCACAGTGAGGAAAATACCACCATTCCACTGACCCAAACGGTCCGAATGTAAACGCAACCGTAGCCCCTTCTCCACTGCTTGTCTACGGATACTCCAGTAGGGTAAATCCGGTAGTGTGTAGCTTCCTTAGCCGACAATACCTCAAGCTATCTACCACACCACACAAACTTTGCTATTCTTTAGTTGCACTCCACTCTGAGTGTTAACACCATAGAAAACAGCAACTTTTCCAACTAGTATTCCTCTGGACCAGTTATTATAATACGTTAACAACCGTCCTACCCTACTACACAGAACACACCAAAAAACCCAGAGCACTAGACAAACAAGTCTCTTCTGTAGCTCTCTCAAACCTGTTCTGCCCCAAAGTGAGTATTTATCCCAACCGGCTAACCAGCCTATGCTGCTTATTCACGTTCTGCACTCTCCCACGCTTCAGCTATAATAATCACGCACACCACAACACGCAGTTACAACCCCTAACCCATTATGCTCTTCCCCCACAGACTGCCCGGTTTCTACCACAGACTGCCCTGTGACAGCGACAGTGGGACTTTAAAGCACTAAATTTCCAGACAGAGGGGATACTATTTATACTGAAACCCCCGGCACCCCAACGGGGGATTCAAAGGTCACACAAGAGGTCACATAAGACAATAACATGAAAAGGTACAAAATTATAATAATAAAATATTAGCAGCAAAACGTAAGGAAAAACAACAAGAACTACTACAACAGCAAATAGACTACTAAAAGACGAGGAATATATGCTTAGCTACTGGAAGTTAGCTAGACTATACCTCTGCTACTGGATACAATCATCACAAATCTCTATCAATCTTTTTTTTTCACTAACTAAACAGACACAGGGCCCCACTTATATAGTCCCTCTATAATCTAGAGAAAGATCGAACATTCCAGCATGACGCAATATCACCCAATCAGAATAAAACTCGTCACCGGAACTATGCACTCTCTTACGTCATATAAAAATTTTTTAGGTTATAAGAATATCTCAGCTGCTACTACATTTATCGCAAAGCTTCGATCGATAGTTAACAAGCAACTCTAGAGAATTCTTCAACAATATCGACCAACGAAAATCATAAACATTATTCAAAGCTTCTTCTAGCAACAACGCAAAATAAAATTAAAGGTAAATACACTCTATTATTTCATGCTTTGCAAAACAAAACGATCGGATCTATCGTGCGCGTCTCAAACGTAACATTATGCTACTGGATGTTAGCTACACTATACCACTGCTACTAGAAGTTAGCTACACTATACCACTGCTACTAGAAGTTAGCTACACTATACCACTGCTACTAGACATTAGCTACACTATACCACTGCTACTGGAGGTTAAGTACACTATACCTCTGTTACTGGAAGTTAGCTACACTTTACCTCTGTTATTTGAAGTTAGCTACACTATAATTTAGGTTACACTATAGTTAGGTACTATACTACTCTACAACCTCTGCTTACTAAGTTAGCTACACTACTCTGTTATTAGCTACACTATAACTAGCTACACTATACCTCTTACTATCTACTATACTACACTAACTAGCTACTTAACAGTTTACTACACCTACTACCTATTTACTCTATTCCTGAATATACACTATACCTCTGTTACTGGAAGTTAGCTACACTATACCTCTGTTGAGTCGGGAAGTTAGCTAGACTATACCACTATTACTGGAAGTTAGCTACACTATACCTCTGTTACTGGAAGTTAGCTACACTATACCTCTGTTACTGGAAGTTAGCTAGACTATACCTCTGTTACTGGAAGTTAGCTGGACTATACCACTGTTATTTGAAGTTAGCTACACTATACCTCTGTTATTTGAAGTTAGCTACACTATACCTCTGTTACTGGAAGTTAGCTACACTATACCTCTGTTACTGGAAGTTAGCTAGACTATACCTCTGTTACTGGAAGTTAGCTACACTATACCTCTGTTACTGGAAGTTAGCTAGACTATACCTCTGCTACTGGAAGTTAGCTACACTATACCTCTGTTACTGGAAGTTAGCTAGACTATACCTCTGCTACTGGAAGTTAGCTACACTATACCACTGCTACTGGAAGTTAGCTACACTATACCTCTGTTATTTGAAGTTAGCTACACTATACCACTGTTACTGGAAGTTAGCTACACTATACCTCTGTTACTGGAAGTTAACTACACTATACCACTGTTACTGGAAGTTAACTACACTATACCTCTGTTACTGGAAGTTAGCTAGACTATACCTCTGTTACTGGAAGTTAGCTGGACTATACCACTGTTATTTTAGCTACACTATACCTCTGTTATTTGAAGTTAGCTACTATTACTCTGAAGTTAGCTGGAAGTTAGCTAGCTAGATACCTCTGTTACTGAAGTTAGCTACACTATACCACTGTTTAAGTTTTACTATACACTATACTTGAAGTTACTACACCTAACTCACTTACTGTTAAGAAGCTATACACTGTTACTGGAAGTTAGCTACTATACTACTGGAAGTTAGCTAACTACACCTCTGTTACTGGAAGTTAGAGACTATATTCTGTACTTGGAAGTTAGCTAGACTATACCTCTGTTACTGGAAGTTTATATATTTTTTGAAGTTAGCTAAACTATAACCTCTGTTATATGAAGTTAGCTACACTATACCTTACTGGAAGTTAGCTCCTACACTATACCTGGAAGTTAGTTAGACTACACTCTACCTTACTGGAAGTTAGCTACACTATACCCTACTGTTACTGGAACTACACACTATATAACTGTTATACTGGAAGCTATATACTGTTACTGGAAGTTAGCTACACTATACTGTTACTGGAAGTTAGCTACACTATACCTCTGTTACTGGAAGTTACTATACCTCTGTTACTGGAAGTTAGCTACACTTACCACTGTTGGAAGTTTACAATATACCTACTGTTACTACCACACTACTTATACTACACTAACACTTTACTATACTGTTACTACACTACACTATACACTTACTGGAAGTACTACACTATACACTATACTACAACTACACTATACACTGCTACTGGAAGTTAGCTACAACACTACTATACACTGCTGTTAGCTACTATACTCTAGCACTCTGATAACTACTAACAGATGCTTATAATATTATTTAAGCAATAATTTTGTTGTTTCAACTTTCGTTCTTGAGAGAAGAGAGAAGAGAGAGAGAGAGAGAGAGAGAGACAGAGACAGAGAGACACAGACAGAGACAGAGAGAAGATACAAGAGAGAGAGTAGCGTGTTGAGAGGACTGTTTTGAGTTTTATCTCTGTGTGTTACTGAGTCTCACTTCTTTCTCTGTTTAAATGCATTTGTAGTCTACATTCTATCTATCTGCTATTTTGTGATACAGCTGAACAATTCATCCAACCACCAAACCACCCACAAACCCATCATCCAGTCCCAAAAACGACGGCCAAAACCAAATTCCTGGAGAAGTAAGTTTGAAGATCATTTTATTGTGACGGAATGACGGGCTTGGGGAGGCGACTGTTCACGGCTTTTAGAGATTGTCTTTGGTTTTTTGGTTAGTCTAGCTTGGGGTGGCTCCTGCTGTGCAGAATCCTTTGGTGTGGCCTTTGGATTATGCCTCATGGAAAACGTATTCATGTCACGTGGGTTCGGGCACTGAATAGAATAGACCCAACGTGTCTCGGCGTGTCGTAAGAGGTGACTAACAGGAGTGATGTCAGCACGGCATCACTGGGCGAAAGTCTTCTACACAGAAGTCACCGGCCAGGACGGAGGAACCTCACGTTACTACAGGTTCAACGACCACGTGCTCAGGGTCAAGGCGAGCAACACTGTATTCGTGGATATCGGCTGTGGCCAACAGCCTGGAGAGGATAGGACCCTGCCAGGTCTTCCTTGCCCAAAACACACTGCATGATGAAAAGACCCATTCACTCCATACCGGATCGGTCGCGCCCCAGTCACCAAGGACCGCGCCTTTTGTTGGCCTCCAGGACGAGGTGATACTGATGGACAACTTTGCAAGATCCACACGAGAAACAACATCGTCATAGGAACCTGAAATGTCAGGACCCTAACTGCGGATGTAAAATTAGAAGAACTAGCCCGCGAGCTGGACCACTATCGATGGAACAGTTTAGGTATCAGCGAACTGCGCTGGAAAGGCCTAGGTGAAACAACGACTGACAAAGGTCACAAGCTTTATTTCAGCGGAAAAGATGACAGGCGCGAACACGGCGTTGGATTCTTGGTCCATAAGAACATTTTAATCACTGTCATGAGTTGCCGCCCAGTCTCCAGTAGACTCATTACCATCCGTCGTAAGCCCATGCCACACGAGCGTCAAATCTACTGGACTTGACGCGAATCGGAGCAATTTTCGACTTCGAAGTCGGAATTTCATTTTGACTTGAATCGCGCAGTGCCACACGAAAGTCGCACATCGAGTAAAACTTGAGGGTTATTGGTCCTGAAGTTTTGCTGGACGCGTGTTGTGATCACGTGATTCGTATTCTGCTTCTCATTGGCCAAAAGGTCCGAATCACACAATCGAGACTCGCGGAATTAGAACATATTGAAAGTCGGCAATCGTAGCCAATTCAAAGAATATGGATTCGCGATGCACAGGGTGCCACACGACAATCAAGGGATTTTGTCGTGATTTCATGAATTGGATTCAAGATTTGACGCTCGTGTGGCATGACCATAAGAGAAGCCCATTTCAACATCACCATCATCCAGGCCAATGCCCCAACATCAGACTATGACGACAGCGAAGTGGAGTACTCCTATGAAAATCTACAGACTGTCCTTGACCAAGTGCCAAAGAAGGACATAATCATAGTGCAAGGCGACTGGAATGCCAACGTTGGCCAAGATGCGCACCACAACTGGGGAGAAATATTTGGACCCCACTGCAACAACGAGACAAATGACAGGGGTGCCAGATACAACAATCTGATACTGGGAAACACGCTTGGTCTCCACACAATTTCCAGACGATGGCAATGGCACAGTCCCAGCGGGGAGCATCACAACCAGATCGACTACATCATGGTCAAGAAACGCTTCAGATCAAGCATCATCATTGGCAGGACACGCACTTTTCCAGGAGCAGACATCGGAAGTAACCACGATCTCGTCATGATGTCTTTCCGGTTCCACTAGAAGAGAGTGAACACAGTAAAGTGCGCCAGACTGAAGTTCGACCTGGACAAACTGCAAGACCCAGAGGTGGCAGAACTATTTCCAGACCACAATTGGAAGGAAATTTGGACTACTACTCATTTTGGGAGCTGGTGAAGTACATGTCAACACCATGACCACCACCTTCATCTCAGATGTGACAGATGCTGCCACTGAGATCATTGGCAAGCACCGGCCAAAGATCACACCTGAACTTTTGGACCTGTGTAATAAACGAAGAGAGATGAAAAAGAAAAAGAACACCTCACAGGAAGCTGATGCCTACCGAGAAATCAACATTGATATCCGAAAAGGCACGCACACTGCAAAGCAGAACTGGATGGAAGAGCAATGCCAGGAAATAGAGAACAGTCTGAACAAGAACAACAGCAAGAAGGTCTACCAGATTGTGACGCGGCTGACAAGTGTTAAACAGCCCAAGGTCTCCACGATCCATAGCAAGTCAGGCATATGCCTTGCAGAAGAACAAGAAGTCTTGGATAGATAGAGTACTGCTGTGACCTTTACAACCACACACCAAACGAAGACCCATCAGTTCTAGCATGTCCTCAGAACAGAGAAGAAGAAATCCTCCCAATTCTCCGAGAAGAAGTTGAGGCTAGCAGTGCAATCGCTGAAGAAATGGAAGTCAGCGGGAGTGGACTACATATCCGCGCTACTGCTTCAAGCAGGAGGACAAGCGATGATCGACGCCCTCACCATTATCTGTAACAAGATGTGGCAGAGTGGGTAGTGGCCTACACCATGGACTCAGCCGCTTGCCATCACTCTGCCCAAAAAGGGTAACATCCCGAAGTGTGAAAATTACCGCACAATCAGCCTCATCAGCCATCCCAGCAAGGTCCTCCTGAAAATAATACTCAACAGGTTGAAACCCCAAGCTGAACAAATTATAGCTGAAGAACAAGCGGGATTCAGGGCAGGGCGAAAGACCACTGAACAGATTTTTAACCTGAGAATAATCTGCGAGAAACACCTACAGGACCAACTTTGTAGACTTCAAGAAAGCGTTTGACCGAGTCTGGCATGCAGCTCTGTGGGCAACCATGAGAGCGTACAACATCAGCCCTAAAATTATTGAAGTCATCAAAAGCCTGTATGACAAGGCTACCAGTGCAATCCTCCATAACGGCACCATTGGAAACTGGTTCCGAACAAAAATCGGTGTGCATCAAGGATGCCTACTCTCTCCAACACTTTTCAACAGCTTTTTAGAGCGCATCATGTCAGATGCCCTTGCAGATCACAAAGGAACAGTCAACATAAGGGGTAGAGCAATCTCCAGCCTTCGTTATGCGGATGACATTGATGGATTGGCTGGAGAGGAACAAGAACTTGAACAGCTGGTACAGAGGCTTGTCACCACCTCCAAAGCCTATGGGATGGAAATAAGTGCAGAGAAAACCAAAATGATGATCAACAACACCAATGGCATCAACACGGACATCAAAATCCAAGGGCAATCCCTCCACACAGTGCATATCTTCAAATATTTAGGAGCCATTGTATCAGACAATGGGTCCCGAAAGGAAGTCCTCTCCAGGATCTCACAAACAAATGCTGTCCTGGCAAGGTTGAAGCTCATTTGGAAAGTCAAGACCATCAGTCTACATTCCAAACTAAGGCTGCTGCGCTCCCTTGTCATCTCCATCTTCCTATACGCTTGCGAAACATGGACCCTCACAGCAGATCAACAAAGAATAATACAAAGCATGGAAAGAAGGTGCTACAGAAGACTTCTGGGCATTTGCTATACCCAGCACATTACCAACTTGTCTTTCCTTGTCTTTCCTTGAGCGCCCACAATCATAATGTTGATCTCGCGGCACTTAATGGGTGTACGCACTTGCGCGAGGCCGAATCGCAAGAAGATAAAAGTTCATAGTATGGAGTAGACAATACGGGGGATGTGAGGGGTAGTGGGACGGAGTAGGATGTTGGAGATTGAGGTGGTGGTGGTGGTGGTGGGTGGAGGGGGGGGGGCTAGTGGTCTGGAATACTAGTGTGGCCTGGAAGAGGCCCTGGACACGAATGTGTCCAACGTCTTGGCCTCAACCACGTACTCGGGGGAGTGAATTCCAATCCTTCACAGTTCTTGGAGTGAAGGAGCTTGCTCTGTACTGAGTACGGCAGTTGAGCAGGCTGTGCTGCTGGTCGTGACCTCGTCGCTGTCGGCTTGGTAGAGGAACCAACTTGCCTTTGATGATAGGGCAGTGTACCATGCTGTGGTGAATCTTAAACAGCATGGCTAGGCGAGCGGTCTGTCTTCGCTGCTCCAGCGACGGCCATCCTAGGGCGTCCAGCATTTGGCTGACACTGGACGTATTGTGGTAGCGGTTCAAGACAAACCGTGCGGCACGGCGCTGGACAGCTTCCAGCCTGTCGATTGACTTCTGCGTGCGTGGGTCCCATACTGAAGACGCGTACTCCAGGACAGGCCTCACAAAGGCCTTGTATGCTCTCTCCTTGATGTTACTGGAGCTGATTTTCAGGTTTCTACGCAGGAACCCAAGGGTCCTGCTGGCCTTGCTGATGATGGTATCGATATGCTCCTCCCAGCTCACGTCCCGCCTGATGGTGACCCCCAGGTACTTTGCCGAGGCAACGGTCTCTAGGGTGTGGCCGTGCAGCTGATAGGATGAGGCCAGGGGATGTCGGCTTCTGGTGACTGGTAGTGTGCAGCATTTGGCAGGGTGGAACTCCATGTCCCAGCTCTTCTCCCACAGCTCGAGGCGTTGGAGGTCTTGCTGTAGCTGGGCCTGGTCTGTGCCACTCGTTACAACCATGTAGACTGCTGTGTCGTCCGCAAATAGTCTTGTTAGTGCGGACAGCATCTCTGGTAGGTCATTAGTGTACGCCAGGAACAGGCATGGGCCAAGGACTGATCCTTGGGGCACGCCCGACTGCACCGGGATGAAGGAGGAGCGACAGCCGTTGACAACGACTGCCTGTCGTCTGTCTCTGAGGAATGCGGAGATCCAGGCGAGGATGGGGCCCTGAACACCATAGCATCGGAGCTTGTGGAGGAGCAGACTGTGATTCACCCGGTCGAAGGCCTTGGCGAAGTCCATGATGAGGACGTCAGTCTGCTCGCCTCTCTCAGTACTGCAGGTCAGTTCCTCCGCGAACTCCAGGAGTTGCGTCTCGCAGGATCTGCCCCGGCGAAAGCCATGTTGATTGTCATTCAGGACGTGATGGGTGTCGAAGTGGCTCATCACTGCACCGACCACGATGTGCTCCAGGAGCTTGCAGGACACGCATGTGAGGGAGATCGGCCGGTAGTTGGCAGGGTTGTACTGCTCTCCCTTCTTGAAAATGGGGGTCACATGCGCGTCCCTCCAACCGCTTGGAACTGAGCCCGAGGATACGGACGACTGGAAGATGGTGGTCAACGCTGGGGCGAGCTCGTTCGACAGCTCCTTGAGGATACGAGGGCTGATGCCGTCTGGACCCATTGCCTTGTAGGGGTTCAGATTCGCAAGGAGTTTATGAACTCCATGCTCGGTGATGGTGAGGTTGGGGATGATGGGGAAGCCAAGGTCGCTCATGCCGGTCTTCTGCAGGAACTCTGCCTCTGTGTAGCATGCTCCCTCACTGAAAACAGACTGGAACTGAGCGTTCAGCAACTCCGCTTGTTCTGCTGGCTCTGAGGTCAGCTGCCCATCCCTCTTAAGAGGAGCGACGCCGATGTTGGAAGACTTCTGGTTTTTAAGGTACGT
Source organism: Oncomelania hupensis (assembly GCA_036898135.1). Classification (NCBI taxonomy): domain Eukaryota; kingdom Metazoa; phylum Mollusca; class Gastropoda; order Littorinimorpha; family Pomatiopsidae; genus Oncomelania; species Oncomelania hupensis. The sequence goes on from CM072520.1 coordinate 56,546,926, forward strand.
CCAGAATCGCTTGTTCCTTCCTGCCTGGGCTGGGTCGCTGTTGTGTTCATCCTCGAATGTGCTGTTCAGGTAGGTCCAATAGCTCCTGCGTAGCTGGCGCTGGATGGTGCGCTTTAAGCTCTTCACCTCATTCTTCAGTTCGTTAGAGCCTGTCTTCTTCATCCTACGGTAGGCTCGTTCTCTCTTGTTGATGAGGCGGCGGATAGCAGGAGTCACCCACGGCTGCCTGGTCTTGATCCTGGCTATCTTGTGTGGGACATGGTCCTGCACTGCTTGTAGGAGAGTGGTTTTGAAGCTCGTCCACAGCTCCTCGGTAGTAGCAGTGTCCTGCATCAGCTGGAGGTCGGCACTAAGCTGCTTCGCTGCTGCCTTGAGGCTGGCCCAGTCCGCTTTGCCGTACAGTGGGATTTGCCGCGGAGTTTGTTTCCTCCTCTGGGGCTTGAGGGAGATCTCGCAGTACGGGATGTGGTGGTCGGACAGGCCAGGGGTGACCTCTGTTCGAGGGATCAGCTGGGGAGAGTTGGTGAGAAACAGGTCCAGAGTGTTGTCCCCCCTAGTCGGCTCTTTCACCATCACCAACGACGCATCCGACAGACCATCACACAAGCCACTGGACAACACGATGACCTGCCCACAGTGGTGAAGAAACGGAAACTCCGATGTTACGGCCACGTCACCAGACCATCAGGCCTTGCAAAGACCATCCTTCAAGGCACAGTGCAAGGAGGTAGAAGAAGAGGGTGACCGAAAAAGAGGTGGGAGGACAACATTCGAGAATGGACTGGCTTAACACTGAATGACGCCATCAGGGTTGCTGAGGACAGAGAAATATGGAATACGCTGGTTAAACGATTATCTGCGGTGCCCCAACGACTTCTGAGTTACGGGATAGGATAGGTAGGATAGGATAGGATATGATAAGAAAACGTGTTCAACGCTCACAAATGACAATAAAATGAAAAGGTACAAAATTACAATAATAAAATATTGGTAGCAAAACGTAAGGAAAAACAGCAAGAACTACAACAGCAAATAATAATAGACGAGGAATGTATATATAGTGGTGTTGGTGTTTTGGAGTTAAGAAGATAAAGTGGTGGAGGCTAGGGTGATGAAGAATTCTCACACATTCTCTCTCTCTCTCTCTCTCTCTCTCTCTCTCTCTCTCTCTCTCTCTCTCTCTCTCTCTCTCTCTCTCTCTCTCTTTCTCCCCAACGCCAGTTCGATGATGACCGTTGAAAGTTTTATTCTCGAAGTGCATCATACAAAAGGCAATGCTCGTGGAGATAAAAGCTACATTCTGCCCTCTCTGTTTGTTTGACTCGTTCTTCGCGTGTCTGCCATGTGTGTCTTTCTCTCCCGAGTGTGTTCCGAAATATTTGCACGTCCGTGCTTTTATGTGTGAGCGCAGATCGTACTGAACCCGAGGCTTAACGCGTGCTGCGCGCCACATAATGTTCGCCTCTCTCGGTAATTTGTGTTAGTTGTTAATCCTTATTTTACATAGAATGCTTGAAACGCTAACGAATACTATACAAATTATATATGGGCGGAAACGCGGAAATACGACCTTTCTACTGATATAATAATGTCGGACCTATCTGCTACGAAATAAAAATAATATGCAATTTAAGAGGGAGTTGGCTGCTGGTCTAAAGAATGTCACGAGTCTAAACTCGTAAAAACTCTTTAATTTAATACAATTATAAATCATAGTAATAATGACAAAGAAAGAACAACGTCTCCTCTTTCCAACGATATATAATATGACATGGTTACTATTATGGGTTCCGACTATGACAGATTAAATTAGCAATCACCTAACACAACAACAATATTTACATCCAACCTCTTCTTACAACTTTTCCACTGTTTCTCTTCCGATGTCTCTATAACACTAATATTTAATTTAAGAATAATGTTTGAGAATGAACTATCTAAGGCATCGGAAAATATCACACTTACTGGTGTTACAGTGGAAAATCTTTGCTATCGCCATCATCAACAATTATGTTCTTATCATGTGTTAATCTACGATTACACAAGGCGGGAAGGCTGAGGCGACCGGCCAAGCTCGTATCAGCGGTGGCTTCGCACCCAACAGCGCGGTGTCTTTATCAACGTGATAGGCATCGCGCTATTTTAAACATCGTGATGTCATTCAAAATTGCTACATAAATCACAAATAAAGTTTATATATTCTAATAGAGAATTTAATGCTGCGTTTAACGATTATAGGCTATAAGGGATCTGAAAAGTATGTATCAAATTATTGCATACAGCTAGTTTAAACATGGCAAAGAACATAGTAAGGTCTATGTATTTTAGATCAGAAATTCTTTGTAGCCAGCCCAGCTACATTTACTTAGCTACGGGGAGTTAGCTAGACTCTACCTCTGCTACTGGAAGTTAGATTCTACCTCTGCTACTGGAAGTTAGCTGGACTATACCTCTGTTACTGGAAGTTAGCTACACTATACCTCTGTTACTGGAAGTTAGCTAGACTATACCTCTGCTACTGGAAGTTAGCTACACTATACCACTGTTACTGGAAGTTAGCTACACTATACCTCTGTTACTGGAAGTTAGCTAGACTATACCTCTGCTACTGGAAGTTAGCTACACTATACCTCTGTTACTGGAAGTTAGCTACACTATACCACTGTTACTGGAAGTTAGCTACACTATACCACTGTTACTGGAAGTTAGCTACACTATACACTGTTACTGGAAGTTAGCTACACTATACCACTGTTACTGGAAGTTAGCTACACTATACCACTGTTACTGGAAGTTAGCTACACTATACCACTGTTACTGGAAGTTAGCTACACTATACACTGTTACTGGAAGTTAGCTACACTATACCTCTGTTACTTGAAGTTAGCTACACTATACCACTGTTACTGGAAGTTAGCTACACGATACCTCTGTTACTGGAAGTTAGCTACACTATACCACTGTTACTGGAAGTTAGCTAGACTATACCTCTGCTACTGGAAGTTAGCTACACTATACCACTGCTACTGGAAGTTAGCTACACTATACCACTGTTACTGGAAGTTAGCTACACTATACCTCTGTTACTGGAAGTTAGCTACACTATACCTCTGCTACTGGAAGTTAGCTAGACTATACCTCTGTTACTGGAAGTTAGCTAGACTATACCTCTGCTACTGGAAGTTAGCTGGACTATACCTCTGTTACTGGAAGTTAGCTAGACTATACCTCTGTTACTGGAAGTTAGCTGGACTATACCACTGTTACTGGAAGTTAGCTAGACTATACCTCTGTTACTGGAAGTTAGCTAGACTATACCTCTGTTACTGGAAGTTAGCTGGACTATACCACTGTTACTGGAAGTTAGCTAGACTATACCTCTGCTACTGGAAGTTAGCTAGACTATACCTCTGCTACTGGAAGTTAGCTACACTATACCACTGTTACTGGAAGTTAGCTACACTATACCACTGTTACTGGAAGTTAGCTACACTATACCACTGTTACTGGAAGTTAGCTACACTATACCACTGTTACTGGAAGTTAGCTACACTATACCACTGTTACTGGAAGTTAGCTACACTATACCACTGTTACTGGAAGTTAGCTACACTATACCACTGTTACTGGAAGTTAGCTACACTATACCTCTGCTACTGGAAGTTAGCTAGACTATACCTCTGCTACTGGAAGTTAGCTAGACTATACCTCTGTTACTGGAAGTTAGCTAGACTATACCTCTGCTACTGGAAGTTAGCTGGACTATACCTCTGTTATTTGAAGTTAGCTAGACTATACCTCTGTTACTGGAAGTTAGCTACACTATACCTCTGTTATTTGAAGTTAACTACACTATACCACTGTTACTGGAAGTTAGCTGGACTATACCTCTGCTACTGGAAGTTAGCTAGACTATACCTCTGTTACTGGAAGTTAGCTACACTATACCTCTGTTACTGGAAGTTAGCTACACTATACCTCTGTTACTGGAAGTTAGCTACACTATACCTCTGTTACTGGAAGTTAGCTGGACTATACCTCTGCTACTGGAAGTTAGCTAGACTATACCTCTGTTACTGGAAGTTAGCTAGACTATACCTCTGTTACTGGAAGTTAGCTACACTATACCTCTGTTACTGGAAGTTAGCTACACTATACCTCTGTTACTGGAAGTTAGCTACACTATACCTCTGCTACTGGAAGTTAGCTAGACTATACCTCTGCTACTGGAAGTTAGCTAGACTATACCTCTGCTACTGGAAGTTAGCTAGACTATACTTCTGCCACTGGAATTTAGCTAGACTATACCTCTGCAACTGGAAGTTAGCTAGAGAGAGAGAGAGAGAGAGAGAGAGAGAGAGAGAGAGAGAGAGAGAGAGAGAGAGAGAGAGAGAGAGAGAGAGAGAGAGAGAGAGAGAGAGAGAGAGAGAGAGAGAGAGAGAGAGAGAGAGAGTTTCCAAAGTGACACTGCGTGTAACGAGAAGTGACTGTTTCGCTTTTATTTCTCAGCTTACTGTGCGTATTTGCAGTCCTTTTCTCTGTCGCGGTGATAATTGCATTTGTAGTTGAATGTGAACCCATTCGGTATATGCTATTTTGTGATGCAGCAGCAAGCAATAACCCGACGACCACAACAAGCACCCACAACCCATCATCCAGTCCCACAAACGACGGCACAACTACCACAGCAACCCAAAACCCTGGAGGGGGTAAGTTTGAAGATCAATATTATTGTGACGGAATGGGAGGCGACTGTTCACGGCTTGGGAGAGATTGTCTACCTTCCATGTATTGGTTAGACTAGCTTTGGGTGGCTTCTTGGTGTGGCCATTGGCTTATGCAGGACAAGGCGACACAACATATGTTCTCATTTTTTTTTTTTTGGCAGTTGAAACTCTGGACCGCCTCCCCTGGGGAAGGCGTAGTCGCAGCCTGTGGCGCGCCCAAACCCAAACCTACCTAACATTATTGCGATTGTTTTTGAAATTTTGGAATTTTTGCTTGGGGAGCAAACCGGAGTACCCGGAGAAAACCCCTGAGACGTTGCCCGAGTCAAAAGTAAATAATATTCGGAGAAACATAACGCCCAGATGCTGGATCGAACCCACACCTGTCAGGCGCCATTGGTTTCTGGATTGTGGACAAGGCAAGTTAGTCCCGCCTTAGTCCACTTGGCCACAACGCTGGCTGACCATTCGCCTTCTGCTTTTGGTGGTGAGCAGACTACATTGTCGGCAGAAATGTTATGCAAGTCAGTGGCAGTGACTTGCAGACAGTGTTATGGCACTTGGTCTCTTGGTCACCGCCTTGTGGACACGGCTCAACCCGACCTGTTAATTTCGTTTATCCCTAGTAAGAGGAACAGAACAGAAATTAACTGTTCGGGTTTGGCCGTGTCCCCAATGTGGTGGCCGAGAGACGGGAGTCTAATACTCCGCTCGGCTACATTATCTTTTCTTGCCACCCAACTTTCTATGATTTCTTAGTGAAAACTCGGCAGCTGCAGCGCATTTCTTTCCTTGCCTGATGGGAACAGGATTCGCTTAGGTCTGTTATTAGTGTTCATTAACATACCCACTGTGTAAAATTGTCTCAAATCGATGTTAATGTTTTACTTGTAATAATTCAGTGTTTTTATTTTGCCTCATAGGGATTGTTAAGAGTCTCTCTCATATACAGAAACTCAAGAACTAACTTCAGGTTCAAACACTTTACTAACTGAAAACTGACTGAAATCAAACTTCGAATTCCATAGCGTAGCCTCATAGACAGGAAGTGCCCGTAACCCACAACAACGAATGAAGTAGGCTTACATATATACATGAGCAATGACGTATATTGATTACAACGAAAATGTCTTTACAATGAAAGCAAACTATCAGCAAGGATAAAGAGGAGTCACACCATTACCAAGAAAATTATCATGTTCCAAAATGAAGTTTTCATCTATGTGTGTGAGTATCTGGAAATACCTTTGAATGGCTTGCCATCTTTGTTTACAATATCATTTATTCGCTAGATATTTTATCTTGATGTTGATTATGAAGACGAAGATAATGTGCTGTTTACCATTAGCTGCGGATCCGTTAAGCGAGGGCAGTTCTGCTGATGTAAACATTGCGGCTATCGTCGGGGGTGTCGTTGGCGGAGTGGTCGCTGTTATCATCGCTGTCATTGTCGTTGTCTACATCATGAAGAAGCGTAGATACAGGCCTAAGAACGCACAACCCCAGCGACCCTCTGAACAAGACCAAGGCGGTAAGCTTATTATTATTATTATTATTATTATTATTATTATTATTATTATTATTATTATTATTATTATTATTATTATTATTATTATTATTATTATTATTAATATTATAAAAAATCGATTTCGTTGTCGCAATTGTCGTCCTCGCATCGAATTCATCATCATCATCATCATCATCATCATCATCATCATCATCATCATCATCATCATCATCATCATCATCATCATCACCATCATCATTGCAGCAACAGCAGCAGCAGCATCGTCGTCGCCGGGGGTTGCGGCGTCATCCTTCTCCTCCTCCTCTTCCTCCTCCTCCTCATCATCATCATCATCATCATCATCATCATCATCATCAGCAGCAGCAGCATCGCCATCGTCGTTGTGGCCGAGGTGCGGCATCATTATTATCATTATCATCATCATTACCATCATCATTACCATCATCATTATCATCATCATTATCAACATCATCATCATAATCGAATTTGCAAACCTCACTTGAGTTAAACAGATTGACAGTCACAAACTGCCTGCATAAATGAATGAATTAATGATTAATTTATTCATTTGTCTATTTCAGATTTTGAGGAGCACGTCAATCATGTGTACGGAACAGAAGGAGGCAACAACGAAGATGACTTTGCAGTTCGCTATGCAGCAGTAGGTGCACCACACAACACGCCCACCTCCGTTCAACAGCACTCCGCCAACGGAGCAGGACGTCTACTATGTCAGGATCACCCTGGAGAAGGTCTGTATACCAGCGTTGACTCAGATGACCACCAGGCAGCGAACATTAGTCAAGGTCTTCGAAACACTCACCAAGTTATCCCGTCTGAAGTCGTTTGTGCCGGAACGTCCGAAGACGACGCTGTGGTCAACAAGCCAAGACCAAGTCAAGGTCAGGCCTCGAATCCGTCTGGAGATGAATACGCCGTGGTGGACAAGTCAGGACCAAGTAAAACTCAGTCCACGAATCCGTCTGGAGACGAATACGCCGTGGTGGACAAGTCGAGACTAAGTCGAACTCAGGCCGCGAATCCGTTTGGCGATGATTATGCCGTGGTGAACAAGTCAGGACCAAGTAAAACTCAGGCCATAGATCCGTCTGGAGATGAATATGCCGTGGTGGACAAGTCGGGACTAAGTCAAACTCAGGCCGCGAATCCGTCTGGCGATGAATATGCCGTGGTGAACAAGTCAGGACCAAGTCAAACTCAGTCCACGAATCCGTCTGGAGATGAATACGCCGTGGTGGACAAGTCCAGAAAGAGTCCAACTCAAGTCCACAAACCACAACAAGACGTGTATGCCGTTGTCAACAAAAACAAACCCAGGCAGACTTCTGAACCAAAACCAGCCTTAAAGCCCAAACCACAGGTGAGTTTACGAACTTATTTAGTTATTTATTTAGTAAACTAGCTGTTAGTTAGTTTGTTAGTTTGTAAATTAGCTCTTTTAATGTAGTTTGCTAGTTATAGTTGAAATTAGTTAATGAGTTAGCTAGTTTGGAATTAAGCTTAATTTAGTGGTACTTGGTCGGTTATTCCAGGAATATTGTTTGGGAATTAGGAAGGGTAACTATGGTACTAAGATTGTTGTGGCTTAAAAAAAAATTAAACAATATTTTGTTTTAAATACATATTCACTGCCAATGGTTTTTGCAATTATTACATAATGACGTGACCGAAGTTCGGATGCATGTTACCATCACTTAGTTCTAATGCCACAACGAACAAACGTTTATCGGCTGTTGCTTTTTGTTGTATTTATTTAATAAGTTATTTATTTATTTATGTTATTATTGTTTGTTTTCAGAGCATGGCGGCTGCAGGAGGAGGCGATGAATACAACGAGCTCAATTTCTATCCATCTTCCAACCCTACCCAGCATTCTTGACACCCTGAGCAATTTTACAGCCATCTTATTTGACGGCACCAATGACGTCCTTGTCCTCAGTTGATGACGTTGTGGACGCCTGCGGATAACGAGAATGTCTTTGGCACCAATACCGTTGGCCGCGTCAAATTTAAGATTTATGACGTCAACAGTCCTGATGCAGATCGCGTCCTAGGACTGCCAGTTGAAGTGCTGGACGGATTTTTCTATCTCTTTTGTTTTCAGCTTTTAGAGATAGGTTTTGTAGATATAGTATAATGTTAATAGTGTTTAAAGCAGATTACAATCTCTTGAGATTCACAATGCCATCATCATCATCATCATCATCATCATCATCATCATCATCATCATCATCATCATCATCATCATCATCATCATCATCATCATCATCGTCGTCGTCGTCGTCGGCGGCGGCGGCGGCGGCGGCGTCGTTATGATCATTATCTTCATCATCGTCGTCGTCATCATCATCATCATCATCATCATCATCATCATCATCATCATCATCATCATTATCATCATCATTATCATCATCATCATCATCATCATCATCATCATCATCATCATCATCATCATCATTGCCGTGATCATCGACGTCGTAGTCGTCCCTATTGTTGTACACGCCATCCTCATCATCCTCATCAGCAGCAACAGCGTTATCAGGAACTGCGGAGGAAACCTTATTATGATCATCATTGTTGTCAGCCTTGCAGTGATTCTTGTTACTCTTAGTTTCGTTGTTCGTTAGTTCTCATACAATTTTTGTTTATTTAAAATTAAAGTAAACACGACCAGATTACAGTACTCCTCTCTTAAGGTGACCCCCCACGGGACCACATTTTTGTTTGATCTTATCCGAGGGGCACCCTAAACAGTCCTCTGATAAGATCAATTACCAGTAAAAAAATTGATCTTATACAAGGTGCTAAATTTTTTGTCGTGTGACAGTTGTGTGTGTGTGCGTGTGTGTGTACATGTGTGCACGTTGGTGCGCGCGTATGCATGTATACATTACTGTATATGTATTTTTTGTGCGTGTGTATGATGCATAAGCACACACTCAAACACTCAAACGAACGGATGCAAGCACCCATACACATACACACACTCTCACACACACAAACACATTGACGCGCACGCACGCACGCAAATGAGAATAAAAAATAAAAAGTATGCACCAAGACAGTTACTGGGTGTATTTGCAGGAAACCTTACACAAGTTTAACGAATTGTTCACTTTGTCTACGTCACGGCACATGCTTTATCGCTAGTGAATGAAGTCAATTCAGGGTAAGGTCCACTGTGGCAATACGTGCCGCTAGGAGGGGACACGGCAGATCACAGTTACACCTGTCTACACCGCCCATGGGTCGCACTCTGTCAAAGTGGTTCCCGTGTATATTGCAGAGTGTCGCATAACGCGGATGCTGGCTGGACGTGACAGGTGTTCTGGGATGGAATTCCATTTCAAAACAGGAAGTGACCTCATAAATGACGTCATCTGTGACATCAATTTCTCTTAAACAGTAGTATCCTCCATTTGGGAACCAAAACGGGGTTGACGTTAACCGAGGTTTTCCCATATGCGAGGTGACGATAAGCGAGGAATTCTAAATGGTACAAAGAAGGTGTTTGGCCGGGACCAACAACCTGATTGATCTTATCCGCGTTGTGACCTTAAATGGTAGTGACGTTAAAAGAGGAGTACTGTATATCTTTTACATATATTTTAAGGGCATGCTACTATTCATGACATTTAGTTACATCATTGATGCCGTCACATGCATTGGTTATGTATATAGACAGCATGAATTGATAACTGTGTTTATTTTTATTCCTTTCCTATCCTATCCTATCCCGTAACTCGAATGTCTTTAGGACATATTTTTATTACATGAATGTATTCTATACTGGACCAGTGCCTGTGATATTTGCTAAATACAAATGTGTGTAATATGGTAATAGTTGGAGACCTACATTTTTTTTAAACAATTTCAATGTGTTCCATTTACTCTTTTTTCTATGACTGAGATTCTCTTTCTGTCTGTCTCTGTGTCTCTGACTCTGTCTCTGTCCGTTTGTCTCTGTTGTTGTCTATCTTTCCCTGTATCTGTGTCTGTCTGTATGTAGGCCTGTCTGTCTGTCTCTCTCTTCTCTGCTTTTCAACACGGGCCCTATTGTCACGGTACAACAAAGTAAAAGAAGGGTAGCCCTTGGACATAATTGCTTAACGATACAACTGCACACTGTTTATGTGTAAACAGCAAAATACTTGTGCTCGACCTTTTGACATGTGAATGTCATGTTGCTCCCAGTCTTTTCAATAGACACAATAAGACTTAATACCACATTAAAATAGACAAGGAAGTGTTCTCTCTTTTTTTCTTTCTTTCTTTTTCTTTCTTTCTTTAATATTATCGTTCCTAAATAGCGCTAGGGATTTCCAAATATGACAGTCATGTTGCACACTGGCATTTCAATAGACACATTAAGACTTATTATCTTTACAATGGACAAGGAAGTGTTCTTCCCTTCTTTTTTTTGTCTGTCTGTCTTTCATTCTTTCTGTCTGTCTTTTTTTCTGTCTTTCTTTCTTTCTTTCTTTCTTCCTTTCTTTCTGTCTTTCTTTCTTTCTTTCTTTCTTTCTTTCTTTCTTTCATTCTTTCTTTATTCTTTCTTTGTTTCTTTGTTTTTTCCTGTCTGTTTTTTTCTCTTTCTTTCTTTGTTTCTTTCTTTGTTTCTGTCTTTCTTTCATTCATTCTTTCTTTCTTTCTTTCTTTGTTTCTTTCTTTCTTTCATTCATTCTTTCTTTCTTTCTTTCTGTCTTTCTTTCTTTCTTTCTTTCTTTCTTTCTGTCTTTCTTTCTTTCTTTCTTTCTTTCTTTCTTTCTTTCTTTCTGTCTGTATTTCTTTCTTTCTTTTTTTCTGTATTTCTTTCTTTCTTTCTGTATTTCTTTCTTTCTGTCTGTATTTCTTCCTTTCTTTCTTTCTGTCTGTATTTCTTTCTTTCTTTCTTTCTTTCTTTCTGTATTTCTTTCTTTCTTTCTTTGCTATAATCGTTCATATACAGCGCTTTTCCAGCTCAAGGACTGCTCAAGGCAGTGGCATGGCCGATAGAAGATCTAACTTAAGCCGCCCGAGGAGTCCATTGCAGCTTTTGGGCGCATAGCCTGACGCTCAGACCACTGAGCACGATCCTGAGGGACCGGGGATGGGGGAGAGGGACCTAGTGCTTGCTGGCGTATTTGTGTAGACATGAGCGTCAGGATCTTTACAGTCCCTGCGATGGGAAGCGTGCGTGCACAAACTAGACCTCGGTTTATACTCTCATCCGAAGGAGTAGGGGCGCAGTGTCCCAGGATCCAGAGCTGTGTTGTTGTTGTTGTTGTTGTTGTTGTTGTTGTTGTGGTTGTTATTGTAGTTGGTGTTGTTGTTATTGGTTTTGTTATTGTTGTTGTTTTTATTGTTGTTATTGTTGTTTGTTGTTATTGGTGTGGTTGTTATTGTTGTTTTTTGTTATTGTTGGTGTTGTTATTGTTGTTGTTATTATTGTTGTTTGATGTTGTTGTTTGTTGTTATTGTTGTCATTGTTATTGGTGTTATTTTTGTTGTTGTTATTTTGTTGTTATTGTTGTTGTTGTTGTTCAGACTGTGAACCAGATGGGAACTACTGCCTGTACAGGCTGCGAGCCAATGGTTTGACATTCAATGCTTCAATTATTCTGCCTTTGCGTACATCACTGAGCCAACTGCTCGCCCCAGGTAGTGAGTGAGAGAGAGAGAGAGAGAGAGAGAGAGAGAGAGAGAGAGAGAGAGAGAGAAAGAGAGAGAAAAAGAGTAGGTGTTGTGGCGTGTTTCTAAAATACGAGTGTATTTACACAGACTGCTTGTCAAATAACTTAATAAAACTGAAATGCAATACGCCCGCTTCAAAAGTTCTTTTGTTATTAGTTTTGATACCAATATTAAAACAGGCAAGGTTAGTGGACACGCGGTGAGAAATATGAATAGAGAATTTCAATAGTTAGTGAATATTGTTTGGCTGGCTGTTTGTCGTTGTTATTTGCGATGAATAGAATTTAAGACGTAAGCTCTTGAAGCGTCCCAGGCCAATGCTCACGAACTGTGCAAATAAGGATGTCTTTCGAGGTATGATGATCGTAAATGATGATCTTGCTTAGGTAGAGCACAGTCATTTATACAGAAAACAATTCTGTTGAGGAAAGTTTTGATTCACGTAAGCAGTATGTGTTTTGAGATGGTGCAGTGGATTTGACGTTGTAGAGAATTTAAGACGTTCTACAATCTCGGAATCATCAAATTAATTTTATTTTGATTTCACGATGAATTAGGTCGAGGGATATAAAGTGAAATTGTATTGCATCGTTTCGCTTCAGTTCAATAAAGATTGCACTTTGCGTCTTTTTATTTATCAATATTCATATATTACTTTTTTATTTACAATTGTTACATTTACGGGAAAAAAAGCAGTGATAATGTTCCAATACAAAATGACGTAGGTATATTTTTTGTTAATACGTGTGTTGGCAGGGAAGGAAGGAATAACAATTAACGTCCTATGGCGTTAGCGTTAAGGACGAATCATCACGTCGCCACCCTGGCAACAATGATCATCATCATCATCATCATCATCATCATCATCATCATCATCATCATCATCATCATCATCATCATCATCATCATCATCAAAAACACTGTAGTAGTTTGCGTGTATTGGCAGTAAAGCGCTGTGGCTTTATAAACACTTCTACATGCCCATAACTGCTGCCGTTGCTTTCAGATAGGGGTTTAGGAAGGATTTGTTAATATATTAATACTTGTTCAAAATGAAAGTAAGACAAACATGAAGCAGGAACAGACGACAACAACCCTCTGGGTGGTGGTTTTCATCTTCACTGTTACAGGTACACATTGTTTGCACTTTATTTTGTATATATGTGTTGATGTTAGTGTTCGTGTTTGCTGTTGACGTTGTTGTTGTTACTGTCCTTGTTGCAGTGGTGATTATAAGTGAAGTCGACAAACAATATACGGTATCTGCATGTTGGCGTGAACTAGAGATATAACCAACGAGATCTGTTCAATGTTTTCACCAGCCAAAGGCGAGTGAAACATTGAATCGATCGAGTTGGACATATCTCATATTCTACGCCAACATCCCGATAACGTATAATGATTGATATTTTGACTTTCTACATTGCTAATTTGCCTCTTCTTCTTCTTCTTCTTCTTCTTCTTCTTCTTCTTCTTCTTCTTCTTCTTCTTCTTCTTCTTCTTCTTCTTCAGTTCATGCATATGTATTACACTACGCTCTTTTCAGGTGCAGTCCAAATTGACAACTGCAACAGTACGATCTACATTACAGAGGACACCAGCAATCCAACAAACATCACATGTAGCGGTTTGGCAGGGAATTACGATGTTAGTTGGTCCATCGATGAAAACGGACGGAGAACAAATGTTGCAGCCTGTAATGGCGCAGTGTGTACCATTGCCAATAGCGAGACCTATGTGCGCGTTTTCAGAGATCAAGACGGGGGAACCTGCACGTTGAGAATTGTAAAAAACATCAGACAGAACGCAGAGAACAAGCTAGTGAGGTGCGAATCAACCGGAGGAGCTGAACATACGTGCCTGATGAGGGTTATAGGTATGCATGCAAAATCTTTTTTTTTAACTGTAAACTTATTGTCACAATACAAAGCATGGAGATGGGGTGCTGCAGAGGACTTCTGGGCATTTCCTATAACCAGCACATCACCAGCGACTAGGTCCGACGTATCATCACACAAGCCATTGGATGACAGGCTCACAGTGGTGGTGGGAAGGGGTGGGGGTGGGGCGGAGGCTCCAATGGTGTGGTCGCGTCACCGGAGCATCGGGCCTTTCGGGGCAGCGCGGCGGAGTAGGAGGGCGACAGAGAGGGAGATGGGAGGACAACATTCGAAGATGGACTAGCTTGACACTGAGCGAGGCCCTGAGGGTTGCTGAGGACAGAGAACGGTGGAGTACGCTGTTTAAACGATCATCTGTGGTGTCTCAAGGACTTTTGAACTACGGGATAGGATATAATAGGATGGTCAGCCTACCTTTAGTATTGTGTATTTATTTATAGGAAATCACTTCGTTGTTGGACAGAGGTAGTGTGCGGGAATGGTCAATGTTATGCTTATGGATTGAATTGTATTGTACTGTGCTGATATGACTGGAATTCAACTTAATTTGTGATGATACGTGATATGAAAGGTTTGCGTTGTCCAGTCTGAATAATAGCAAAGAAGGTAGGCTACGCAAAGAACGGTCATAAGGAGATTCCCTTCTATAAAGTTACAAGACGGTCAGCGCGCAGCGCCCTCCAACGAGTAAGATGATAAATAACTCAAGGGAGATAACCGTCCGCTTAGCGATCTGTAAACAAGCCTCCTTTGCCGGACGCCATACCATCGCTTCCTGGCCGATATTCATAGAGTTTTGCATATAAGCATACTGTAATATGTCTTTAGATGCATCAACGTATCACAAGTCATTATAATACTTAAAATAAAATAAAAATCCGTCCGAATTTTAAAACGTGAAAGCTGAAACGATTGAGCCCCGTTCATGCCTGTGTAACCTTCTAAATGAACAGATTTTGTAAAAAAAAAAAATAACACCTATAAAATATGATAATTGTTTGAGGGAGTTGGTGTGGGGAAACACATTGACATGAGATAATAATTTGCTTGTTCATTTTACATTGGAACTGTAAAAAGATAGTTGTTTTGTGTGTGTGTGGTATGTGTTTACACTGTATTCCTAGTAACATAGAAGAGAGAAATATTATGCACAATTTATGCACTTGATATGATTCATGGCAGTAACTTTACTAGCTAGTTTCCAGTTCATACTTTTTGTATGTATGTGTGTTGCAAATAACAAGAACTATGTTAAAACACACACACACACACAAATCAGATGATAGACACACACAAAAGAATACACTTACACATATACATAAGAGAGAGAGAGAGAGAGAGAGAGAGAGAGAGAGAGAGAGAGAGAGAGAGAGAGAGAGAGAGAGAGAGAGAGAGAGAGAGAGAGAGCAAAGTGTTTTTACACACACTGACAATGAACAATGATCAAATTTAGTACTGTTACAATACAATTATTTATTATTCCGTTTGTTTCACACCAGTAGGCTTAAAAAAACAAACAACCAATAATACATACAAACTTATTTTAACTACCATAGTTGATGCAAAATGAAATAAGGTAGTGATGATTTTCAAGCTCTTATTGCATTTCGGTTAGGATTATGATAGGCTTTGAACTCATGCCAACACTAACATTTTGCAAGGAACAGATAGACATTGCTACAAACATGATTTCAAAACTATTCAGAACTTTACACACACACACTTATGATTCGCACATTAGAAAAAAAAATCAGAAAAGACAACATTACAAAAGGATGTACTAAAATAAAATTAAAAATACAGTAATAATAACAATTAGTTTAATAATAATAAAATAAATAAATAACTAAAAATAAAAAAAGTTAAAAATAAAAACCAAGAACAACAACAGCAGTCAGACCTACGACATTTTAATCAAAGTGTTTTTGGTATTGCACTGAAAACAATGTATATACACGCATGCTCATAATCATGTTATTGAGCTCATTCATATTATCAGAGCAGTATTTAGAAACATATTATTTTGAGTAAAGTGCTCTTAATATCACACTTATCGGTCGTATTTTGGGTTTCTTCCCACAACAATCGTACGCTTTCTCCCCACTGTCCGCCATGCTTTTCAGCAACAAAGGGACGTAATTATCATTTCAGCCGCTTGGCAGCGCTCGCGCTCATCGTTTCGCTATCCTAGGCCTTATGACCGTTCTTTGCGTAGTAGATATTCTTTGATAATAGCAAGCTATTGTTAAGACTGCATGTAAGATAATTATAGCTACAAATGTTCAGCGAGATAGGATTGGGTACGTGTGTTTGTGTGTTGTGTGTGTGTGTGTGTGTGTGTGTGTGTGTGTGTTACACGTTGTTTATTTATCAATAGTTGATTCAACCACAATGCTTGAATATTGATAAGTGTCACTCAGATTCGTTTATCCACGCAGCCTGTTCACTCAGCAACAAGGCAAGAGTCGTCGTATAACGTTTTCTAACTTTATTTAGCAAACATCAATAACTACATACAAGATCGCTTTCCGAAAATCATTTCACAGATCATCATCAAAAATCATCACAAATCTCTATAAATCACTGTCTCCACAAGGCAGGCAGGCATGTAGATTAGAGTCCCCGGAAACGTAGCCTATAGGGGGACAGTGTCTCCACAAGTTAAAATAGATTAACGTCCCCGAACACATAAGCGTATAGGGGACGATTGAAATATTTATACTCCACAAGCAGACAGCGTGTTACTTATACTCCACATCTCCACAAGGTTTTTTTGTGTGTTTTTTTTGGAGTAAAATTTACGTCCCCGGACACATTAAGCGTATAGGGGACGGATTGTCTCCACAAGCTATGTTGTTATGTTATGTTAAAATAGATTAACGTCCCCGGACACATAAGCGTATAGGGGACGGGTGAAGCAGACAGCGCGTTACTTATATAGTCTCTCTGCAATGGAGAAAAGTTTAGAACATTCCAGCATGACGCAATAATACCCAATCAAAATAAAACTCTACTCCCATTCCCCCTCGAACCTCCAATGCCATTATGGCGTACACCCTTTTAATTCATGTTTTATTGGCCGAAGTTCTCATGATTTGAACGACCTTGCGGTAAAATATCAAGATAGTAGGGTTCTATGCCTTGCACGTTTTTATTTTTTTCAATGACGTCATATTCAATAAATTCTATAATAAATTGAAGTTTATAAGCTTAGCGCAGTTTGGAATCCAGTTAGCCTATATGACCAGTGATGTAGGCTTGCTATGACTGACACTGATCTTTTACTCTCTGATGACATAATTTTACATCACCCCTCATGCCCCATTCCATCCCATGTTATAAGATTGTATCTCTTGACGTTCATGATGGATGAGGAATGACCCACAATGTTTAGGTTTGAATGAGCAAACGGCGAAAGTGTCTGTATACGTAGTAGTGGTTTATCCCGTTGTTAAGAGCCAATTACATTACATTACATGATTATTGCTTTAGGTCCAGCGGACTCTTCCGAGCCAAATCAGGACCGGACAACCCCTGATTCGCATAAAAGATCTGCTGAAACAACCCTAGTGATAAAACTGAAAGCTCTCCACCAGCCAGTCACTTTACAATAAAGACATCCCACGCAAGAGACGCTGAGGCTGTACTCGAATTTATCGAACCCCCGTTTACAAAAAGAAAATAGAATACAAACATCATTATACATTATCAACAAAACACATACATATAAAATGCCTACATTGCTAAATAATAACATCATAGGAAGCCCTAGTGACCACCTGGCAGAAAGCGTCCAATATTCCCAAGCTGATGCAACAGACCTCATACACAAATAAGGAGTCTTGTCCCGAGAGAGTTTTCAAGAAAAAATGTAGGTGACTGGTCTAGCGATTGATTGATTGATTGATTTATTGTTGCTTTAGGTCCAGCGGACTCTTCCGAGCCAAATCAGGACCGGACAACCCCCGATCCGCATAAAAGATCTGCTGAAACAACCCCAGTGGGACAATTGAATGCCCTCCAACGGCCAGTCACTTTACAAGAAAGACATCCCACGCGGGGGACGGCTGAGGGTTGACCTCAACTACGCGAACACCCCGGTTACAAAAACAAAATAGAATACAAACATCATTATAAATCATCAAAAAAACACATACATATAAAATGTCTATAGTGCTAAATAGTACAATCATAGGAAGCCCTAGTGACGACCCGGCAGAAAGCGTCCAACACTCCCAAGCTGATCCAACAGACCTCATACACAAACAAGGAGTCTTGTCCAGGAAGAGTTTTCAAGAAAAAAGGTAGGTCATTGATCTAGCGAAGAAGAAGATAGTATAGCAGATTGATAGAACAGAGCAGGAATGAGAAAGAATAAATGAGAAAGACAGCGACAGTGGGAATTTAAAGCACTAAATTTCCAGAAAGTGCGGATACTATTTATACTGAAACCCCCGGCACCCCAACGGGAGCCAATAGAGGCAGATTGTGGAGCTGTTTTGATTTCACATTGCACACCGCGCAGCAAGCCTGCCATTTATTTCTTTTATCTAGTTATTTATTATTATTATTATTATTATTATTATTATTATTATTATTATTATTATTATTATTATTATTATTATTATTATTATTATTATTATTATTATTATTATTATTATTATTTATAAGTCTTCTGGCAGTCTATTAGAATCAGGGTCAGGTTAGGTTGTGACTCCAAACTGCTATGATTTGTTCAGCTTGGGGTTTCAACCTGTTGAGTATTATTTTCAGGAGGACCTTGCTGGGATGGCTGATGAGGCTGATGGTGCGGTAATTTTTATACTCCTGAAGGTTATCTTTTTTTGGGAGGAGAGATGATAAGCGACTGGGTTCATGGTGTAGGCCACTCCCCACTCTGCCAGATCTTGTTACATATAATGGTGGTGGGGGGGGGGGGGGGTCAATCGCCGCTTCTCCTCCCGCTTGAAGAAATTCCGCGGATATGTTGTCCATTCCCGCTGACTTCCCTTTCTTCAGCAATTGCTCTGCTGCCTCAACTTCTTCTCGGAGAATTGGGAGGATTTCTTCTTCTTCTCTGTTCTCGGGACATGCTAGAACTGATGGGTCTCCGTTTGATGTGTGGTTGTAAAGGTCAGAGCAGTACTCCGTCCATCTATCCAAGACTTCTTCATCTTCTGTAAGGCATTTGCAACACTTGCTTTGGATCGTGGAGACCGTGGGCTGTTTACCACTTATCAGCCGGTTCTCAGTCTGGTAGGCCTTCTTGCTGTTGTTCTTGTTCAGGCTGTTCTCTTTTTCATTGCATTGATCTTCTATCCAGTTCTCCTTTGCTGTGCGCATGCGTTTTTGGATGTCATTGTTAATTTTGCGGTAAGCATCAGCTCGCTGTGAGGTGTTCTTGTTCTTTTTCTCACACAGGTAAAAAATATCAGGTGTGATCCACGGTTTTTTCTTTCGGCGGTACTTGCCAAGGATCTCAGTGCGACATATATCAAAGCTGAGTTGAAGGTGGTTGTCATTGTGTTGACATCTACTTCACCAGCTCCCAAGATGAGCAGTGGTTCAAATTTCCATCCAATTGTGGATTGGAATATTTCTGCCACCTCCGGGTCTTGCGGTTTGTCCAGGTCGAACTTCAGTCTCGTGCACTTTGCTGTGTTTACTCTCTTCTAGTGGATCCGGGAAAAAACATCATCACAAGATCGTGGTAACTTCTGGAGTCCGGTCCTGGAAAAGTGCGTGTCCTGCCAATGTTGATGCTTGATCTCAAGCGTTTCTTCCCCAAGATGTAGTCGATCTGGTTATGATGCTCCCCGTGAGGATTGTGCCATATCCATCGTCTGGATTAATGGAGACCAAGCGAGTTTGCCAGTATCAGGTTGTTGTATCTAGCAAACTCCAAGAATCTCAGATCCCTGTCATTTGTCTCGTTGTTGCAGTGGGGTCCACATGTGTCTCTCCAGTTGTGGTGCGACTCTTGGCCAACCTTGGCATTCCAGTCGCCTTGTATAGTGACTATGTCCTTCTTCTGCACTTGGTCAAGGCAGGCCTGTAGATGTTCATAGAAATAGCGGTATTTTCCGCCCAAGAGCTGCTCAAGGCGCAGGCCGTTACAGGATCTAACTCAAGCCGGCAGGGGCGCAAACGTGCATCCTGCAGGCTTTGGGTGCCACATCAAACTGTCAGATGACTCAGCACATGAGATGGGGAGAAGGGACCTAGTGCATGCTGGATGTACGTGTGTAGCCCACACGTACCAGTCAGGACCTTTAAAGTCCGTGCGAAGGAATGCGTGCGTCAGGGACTAGACCTCGGTTTATATTCTCATCCTACGGATCTACGTATTACCAGAGATCCGAGTCAGTGTGCGTGCGAGCGAGCTAGCGAGAGAGAAATAGAGATAGAAAGAGATAGAGATAGAGATAGAGATAGATAGAGATAGAGAGAGATAGAGAGAGATAGACAGAGAGAGATAGAGAGAGAGCGAGATAGACAGAGATAGAGATAGACAGACAGAGAGAGAGAGAGAGAGAGAGAGAGAGAGAGAGAGAGAGAGAGAGAGAGAGTGAGAGAGAGAGGTGGTAAGTAATTATACATTCTTACAATGTTTACCTCATCGTAACAAATAGAGGACAACTGGACGTGACGTGTAGCGGGATGCACCAGGTACGCTTGTTTAACTCGCTGTGAGGTCCCGACTTCACTCGGTCGTCGATGTTAAACCCACTGTAATTGAATGTTAACCAATTCTGTATTTATATTGTATTTTGTGGTGTAGCTGGAAGCTCGACGACCAAAACAAGCACCCACAGCCCATCATCCAGTCTCAGAGACGACGGCACAACTACCACAGGAACCAAGAACACTTCATCGTCCAGTCCCGCTTTAGTTGGAAGTACGTTTCAAGATCCTTAAAATAATTATGTTTCTTTCCACTTCGATTTAACCCTTATTGTTTAGTGAAAGCACGGCGGCCGCAGTGCTCTTCTAGGGAAAGAACTAATGATGCCGTCTGTATTAGAACGACCACCATCATATGTATGCTTTATCGTTTTTGTTTCCTTCCTTTTAGGTATTTTTAGACTAATCTGGAAATACTTTGAAATAGTCGGGGTAAATCAGAACGAGCCAAATGTCGGTCTGTCGATCGGTGGATCCGGTGGAACCCATATTTTAAAAACCACTGGACGGACTATGACTAAACTTCATGGGGACGTTATCTAGTTTAGTAGTAAACCTCTCGTGTCATCATTTATGGTTTATCGCAAAGGTCAAGGTAACGTTACCTAGTTTAGTAGCAAACCTCTCGTGTCATCATTTATGGTTTATCGCAAAGGTCATGGTAACGTTACCTATTTAGTAGCAAACTTCTGGTTTCATCATATTAGGTTTATCGCAAAGGTCGTGGAAACGTACCTAGTTTAGTAGCAAATCTCTCGTGTCATCATTTTTGGTTTATCGCAAAGGTCAAGGTTACTAAAGGCATGTTTTTTGTTAAACACGTTTTGCTCAATGTCTCAAAAACGGGTGACCGATTTTGCTGAGTTTTAGTATTGAGGTACTTCAAATCATTGGCCACCCTCAAGTAGCAGTCTGGTTGTGGGATATTTGGTCAGTCCGCCTCTGATCACAGTTTCACTTCTTTGTTAAAAACTCACTTTTTGCCTTATCACAAGAATAACTGAACCGAAATTGATCATTTTTAATTCGTTGATACTTTAACTTCTGCTGATCATTCGTGTTTGTCCTTTTATAAAATTTGTTAATTCATTGTGCTTCACCATTTTATAAACATATTTTGTGATGTATTTAAACATTGGGTAAGCAGATTTTGATAATCTTACGCTTGCAGACAGTTTAGATGCTGGCCCATCATTTCATGTTTTTAGTTTGTTTCTTGATCTTAAGACCTAGTCACAACACTACCAAAAAATTACCACTTAAAAAAAAGGTTTATTTTCCGTCTATGTGTAACTGTATGGAAATACGTTTGAATGGCTTGACATCTTGTTTCTCAATTATTCTCATCTCATTTATTCGCAAAATATTTGCTGCTGCTGCTGATGATGATGATGATGATTATAATCATCATCATCATCATCAGCAGCAGCAGCAAATATTACGTCCTGTGTATTTTTTTAGATACGGAACCGTTATACGGCGTACATGTTGACGATTTACCTATTGCTGCTATTGTCGGAGGTGTCGTTGGCGCCGTCGTCGTAGTCATCATCGTTGTCATCGTTTTTGTCTTCATCATGAAAAAGCGAAAGAGCAGACCTAAGAATGCGCAGCTTCCGCGATCGTTTGAGGAAAATGAAGACGGTAAGCTTGCTTATTTTTTAATATATAAAAATAGGTGACTGTTGCTTGTTGTTCTATCTGTTATCAGTAGCCGAGCGGAGTATTTGTCTCCCGCCTGTCGGTCACCACCTTGAGAACACAACACAACCTCGAACTGTGATTTTCATTTATCCCTCGTAAGAGAGACATACACAATTATTGCGGGGAAGCGTGTTGATAGTAAACCGGATTGCTGGCCACTAGTGCCACGACACTCTCTGCAAGTCACTACCACTAACCTGCATGCAATGTCTGCCGACAATGTAGTCCTCCTCACCTCTGCACCAAAAGCAAAAGACGAATAGTCAGGCTGGAAGAACACATTTCGTGTCGCCTTGTCCTGCCTAAGCCAATGGCCACCCATGATTCTGCACAGCAGGAGCCACCCAAGGCTAGACTAACGAACACATGGAAGGTAGACAATCTCTCCCAAGCATGAACAGTCGCCTCCCATTCCGCCACATATACCACAGCTCAAATGGAACCATGACCTCATGGTTTCCCAGTTCGAAACAGGTAAGTCTGGAACCGCCACTGACTACGTCCAGTCAGTCTCCATTCACTGATTTAACAGTGAATAACTGCTTTCAACATGTATTACGGTCAAGCATCATCCTGTTCCCGTTCGGTGCACCCCTTGTAGCCGAGCAGAGTATTTGACTCTCGTCTCTCGGTCACCACCTTGAGAACACGACCCGACCCGAACTGTTAGTTTTATTTATCCCTCATAAGAGAGACATTAAAAAAAGATTTAGCCCTGCAAGGCGGGGAAGCGTGTTGCTGGCTACTAGGCCACGACACTCTCTGCAAGTCACTGCCACTAACCTGCATACAACGCCTGCCGACAATGTAGTCCTGCTCACCACCGACAGCAGAAAACGAATGGTCAGGCGGGGAGAACATATGTCATGTCGCCTTGTTCTGCATAACCCAATGGCAACACCAAAGGATTCTGCACAGCAGGAGCCACCCAAGGCTAGGCTAACCAACAAAATGGAAGGTAGACAATCTCTCCCAAGCGTGATCAATCGCCACCCATTCCGCCACAGATCATCGTTTTTGCTCTCGTCGTCCTCGTCGCCGAATTCCTCCTCCTCCTCCTCCTCCTCTTCCTTCCCATCATCATCATCATCATCATCATCATCATCATCATCATCATCATCATCATCATCATCATCATCATCATCATCATCATCATCATCATTACCGTATTTGTCGTATTGGGATACATCACAATGATTCCTCTCAACTCCATCCATAGAAACACTGATTTTGTTGTCTGTTGTTTCTATGTGATGTAAGACTTGTTTGGAAGGTTGGGGTAGGGGGTGGGGTTAGGGAAGGATATTGCGTCATTGAGGCATGGCAATAATGGGGAGTGGGGGTATGTTGTGGATAGTGAGGGGGGATGGGAGGGGTGAGAGATGCGGAGGTAAAGAAAATTAACAAATCTAAATATCAAACAATCAAGATTTTAAACTTGGAATATTAGGAACATTGAGCACGACACAGACTGACTGACTGTTGATGAATTGATTCATTTGTCTATTCCAGATTTTGAGGATCACGTCAACCCTGTATACGGAACACAAGGAGGCAACAACGAAGATGACGTAAGCAATGCAGCAGTAGGTTCACGACGTCAGCCACACAACACAACAACCTCCGTTCGACAGCACTCCACTAACGCAGCAAGAAGTCTGCCAGCTCAAGATCACCCTGGAGAAGCCACCCTTTATGCCAGCGCTGACGATGATGACCACCAGACACCAAACAGAGGTCGAGGTCACCGAAACACTCAACAAGCTGGCCCGTCTCACTTCGTTGCTGTGGGAACGTCCGAAGAATACGCTGTGGTAGACAGGTCAGGAGAAAGTCAAACTCGGGCCACGAATCCGTCTGAAGATGAAAACGCCGATATGGACAAGTCCAGAAAGAGTCTAACTCAAGTATGCAACCCACAACAAGACGTGTATGCCGCCGTCAACAAAAACAACCCCATCCAAACGTCTCAACTTAAACCAGCTTTGAAGCCCAAACCACAGGTGAGTTGCGTACTTTGAATTTATTTAGTTATTATGACACTAGTAGCCGG
This sequence comes from Oncomelania hupensis, assembly GCA_036898135.1. Classification (NCBI taxonomy): domain Eukaryota; kingdom Metazoa; phylum Mollusca; class Gastropoda; order Littorinimorpha; family Pomatiopsidae; genus Oncomelania; species Oncomelania hupensis. The sequence goes on from CM072520.1 coordinate 56,571,217, forward strand.
CCATCCGGCCCCGAATTGCCGAGGCAGAGCGCTATCAAACGCTACGTAACTATTTTGGTGGAAAGTCTGCGCAATCCTATGCCCGCGGAGAGCTCTATGTAGCAGTCTCAAAAGGTTGTTTAGAAGAGAAAAAGATGGCGGCCAGGGTGGTGGGCTGTCGACTTGCGAATGGCGATGTGTTCAATGGTGAAATAGCAATGGAGGACGTTTTGTCATTTACAGTCTGGTAAGATTTGTTGTACTTGTTATTTTACGGAATAATTACGTTTATGTGCAATCGATATGACTTAGCATTTATATTTGTTTTGTTGTTTTGTCAGTTTGATTGACATTAATTTTCACTTTCAGTCAACTTCAATTTGATTGGCTGTTATGCAGTCAACATGTGCTGCGCCATATTAAAGGCGCTCGTTTATGGCAAAAGGTTGGCCAGAAGCAAAATTAGTTCTTGCGGAGCAATCGAAACGTTTTGTAGTTTTTCTTCCTGTAGACAACTCGGGGTGGTTTTCTATCAACACGCTTCCCCGTCTTGCAAGGCAACAATTTTTATGACTCTCTTACGAGGGATAAATGAAAATACGATTCTGGTTGGGCCGTGTTCTCACGTGGGGTGGCCGAGAGACGAGAGTCAAATACTCTATACATTTCTTGTGGAATAATAATAAAACGAAACATCAAAATCATCAACCCATAGCTATCCTTCCAAAATCGGACAGAATTTTCAAGAAATTGAGATTGATTGAGACTGAGATTTTATTCGTCTATAAAATGTATAGAAATGTGCCTACACATATGATTTAGTACTTGATCGAAGTTCTGATGCATGATACCATCACTTACTTGCCCAAAGCAACAAAATGTGTGGCGACTGTTACTTTGTTTTTGTTGTTGTTTTTTTGCTTAATTAATTCATTTATTCATTTATTTTATATTTCCTTATAGTTTTATTGATTTTGTTGTTGTTTCTTTTCAGAGCATATCAGCTGCAGAATGTCACGAGGAATATAACGTGCTCAAATTCCATCCATCTTCCAATCCTGCCCAACTTCCTGGTAACCCTGATCAACTCTACAGTCATTTTATTTGACGTCAACAACGACGTAAATGCATCAAATGATGACGTCGTGTACGATAATGTCTTTGCATAAATGATCCCTGATTGTAGCATACATATAAATAATAAATAATATACTACTATCGCGAACACTACTATTACCACTACTACTAAACATCATAAAGCTGTTAGTAAATAAAGCAGAAATCAACTTGAATTAAAAACAGTATTTCTACAATCGAAATCATAATTCATACTTACAGTGAAAGCTGAAACATCGTAGTTTAAAATGTACACAGCCCAGCAACCTTTGTGTTTGTATGCGACCAGACGACCCACCTTACCCCACCTTTGCGTGCCTGGTTTTACAGGTCCTTGCCGCCTTGTGCGCGCACCTCCTGAGGGTTTACAGCATCATGACCCTTTTATCCACCATGACATCTTAAACATAATGACTTCCTATCTCCGTCCCGTATACGCTAACGTGTCCAGGGCCGTTAACTCTTTGAAACAAACGAACGAAAGAACGTTTATGGATGAACTTCTGTGCCCAATGAACGATTTTCCCCCAAACGCAGATAGCAAACACCCTGACTGAGAGAGCAGGACGCGCTGTGCTTGTAGGCCTACTGTTACTGGAAGTGTTGCCTCACCAATCTCACGGTGGCGTGGCGGATTTCTGTGCATTTCATTGCAATGATAATTATGTGTTCCAGTTGATTGATTGATTTTGATTGATTTATTGTTGCTTTAGGTCCAGCGGACTCTTCCGAGCCAAATCAGGACCGGACAACCCCCGATCCGCATAAAAGATCTGCCGAAACAACCCTAGTGGGAAAATTGAATGCCCTCCACCGGCCAGTCACTTTACAATAAAGACATCCCACGCGGGGGACGGCTGAGGGTTGACCTCAACTACGCGAACACCCCGGTTACAAAAAAAAAAAAAAGAATACAACCATCATTATAAATCATCAACAAAACACATACATATAAAATGCCTATAGTGCGAAATAATACAATCATAGGAAGCCCTAGTGACCACCCGGCAGAAAGCGTCCAACACTCCCAAGCTGATCCAACAGACATCATACACAAACAAGGAGTCTTGTCCAGGAAGAGTTTTCAAGAAAAAAGGTAGGTCATTGATCTATACGAATACGAATACGAATACGAATACGATCGAATACGAATACGATCACTTTATTATCTCAATCAAGGAGAAATTCACACGTGGTGCCAGATATAAATGTTACAAGACGATAAAGGACAGTATAACAACAATAAACAGTAAACAGTAAAACAGGATAAAAGTATATTAAGACATTACTAAATTAACCATTTAAAACTGTAATCATAAGAATCATAAGAAGTTACATGGGGAATAGCAGATACCTATCACATGATTTACGTTCAGTGTCATAATCATGATATAAGGTATTGCAAATCTAGCGAAGAAGAAGAAAGTATAGCAGAGTGATAGGACAGATCAGGAATGGGAAAGAGCAAATGATGAAGACAGCGACAGTGGGAATTTAAAGCACTAAATTTCCAGAAAGTGGGGATACTATTTATACTGAAACCCCCGGCACTCCAACGGGGGGAACTGTTGCCGCAGTGAATTAGTCATGCCTACACAGGCAAGACAGGTTTTCAACTGGGGCTTTCACTGTTCCCTTTATAGGTTAGAACAATCTACAGTGACAAGATTGCTCATGACCCCAAGGGGTATGTGTTCCAGTTACCGAGTGTTCAATTTTAATTACATCATCGTCATCGTCGTCGTCGTTGTATTCTATGACTCTATTGCCATCGTGCACACAATCTTCATCAGTTGCAGCAACAGTAGCGTAAGCATTATCGCCATCATCAGCAGCAGCAACCACGACGGATGCGTCATCATCATCATCATCATCATCATCATCATCATCATCATCATCATCATTGTAATTACCTTTGCAATGATTGTTGTTCTTAGTGTTGTTTGTTTTAATACTATTTTTGTCATCAAAAATAAACAAGTCTAAACTATATATTTAGATTTTTTTGTGAAAAGTTTCCCAACTTTAATAACATACACAATTAATGACGTCACGTGACGGAGACATCGTAAATTGATGATTGTGTATTTTGTACATACGTGACGTGACATATGCAAAATATAAATGTGTGTACCATTTTAATAGTTTGTCTGTGTATCTGTCTTTCTCTGCCACTGTCTGTCTGTCTCGGTCTGTGGGTCTGTCCTCTCTCTGGCTTTTGAAAGAATGAATAGCACTTGAAATTTGCTTTTGAATACAGATTTATTAAAGAATAAAACAGTTTTTTAAAACAAAACCACACACAAAAAGTGCTTAAACTCTAACGTTTAAAATGCTACATAGCGCACAACAAGCAAATTATTAAGAAAACATGATTAGTGTGTATCTGAAGTCATGTTCTTTAATGTTTACACCAGACAGCGTGATCATAGATGAGTTGATGAAAGCCATATTATTGGGGTTAAAGCTCTTAAATAAGCCTGTACGTAGCTTAAAGAACATTGCGTCCATATTATAAACGTCGCGTTAACTCGCGAGTTCCCTAATGCGCGGTAATTACGTGTCAAACGATACAACAGGCCGAGTAACACGTCGCATAGAAACAGCCACAGGAAGGCACTTTAATATTGCCATTGGGTCTTGCTAAGCACATACAAGACCCGATGTTCCGTGTCTGTTTATGTAACGAGAGGAATGGTAAGTCGCCTAGTTGGTTGTCAAACACGAAGTTTAGATTTGAATTTCGTACGTCTGAGTGCGCCGCTACAAATAACCGGTTTTAAGGTAGAATTTAGAGCAGTTTCTTAGTGGGAGTTTAATCGGGTCGGACTGCAAAACCGTGAGCAATGCAAGACGTTCTCGATCAAGCCGACCTGTTTAAACCGGAAGGTTACCGTCGCCCACATATCCCTGTTGTTCAGCATGCTGCCAGTGTTGACCGCGATGGCGGGTAAGGTTACCGTCGTTCACATCTCCCTGTTGTTCAGCATGCTGCCAGTGTTGACCGCGATGGCGGGTAAGGTTACCGTCGCTCACATCTCCCTGTTGTTCAGCATGCTGCCAGTGTTGACCGCGATGCCGGGTAAGGTTACCGTCGCTCACATCTCCCTGTTGTTCAGCATGCTGCCAGTGTTGACCGCGATGCCGGGTAAGGCTACCGTCGCTCACATCTCCCTGTTGTTCACCATACTGCCAGTGTTGACCGCGATGCCGGGTAAGGCTACCGTCGCTCACATCTCCCTGTTGTTCACCATACTGCCAGTGTTGACCGCGATGCCGGGTAAGGCTACCGTCGCTCACATCTCCCTGTTGTTCACCATACTGCCAGTGTTGACCGCGATGCCGGGTAAGGTTACCTTCGCTCACATCTCCCTGTTGTCCAACATGCTGCCAGTGTCGACCGCGATGCCGCGAAAAAGACAAGGAGGAGGGGAGCGGGGAAGGGGTCTGATTTGGCAAATGGGAGACAAGTCTTTAGATGGAAAAGCGCAATTTGCGTATTATTAAATACCTACAGAACCAGAACATTGAGGTTTAACGTCTACACCTACCATTGGCGATACGGCAGACGGGGATAACCATCCCAGGGAAAGAAGGGTCGGGACATAAATCAACATTGAACCACCAGAGCTATCATATTGCTAAAATGAACAGTGAAAAATGGCCAATTTATATTTCGCCCACCACGGGATTCGAACTTGGGTCAATGGTGTGCCAGGCGACCGCTCTACCACTTGAGCTTTGACGGTGGGCAAATACCTATATAAGCACAACATTATAAAGGGAAGAAGTTATATTGAACCCTTGTGATTGCGTGCAGGTGAGCCGTGCGATAGCCATGAATGGTTTACGTGAATACTACCAACACTATAACACAAAGCCACAATCTAGCATTTTCTATGTATTTTGTGTTTGGTGTTGGGTGGGTTTAACATGACTACTACCAACACTATAACACAAAACAACAATCTAGCCTTGTCTATATGTATGTTGTGTGTGGTGTTGGGTGGGTTTGACATGAATACTAGCCTACCAACACTAAAACACAAAACAACAATCTAGCCTTGTCTATGTATGTTGTGTGTGGTGTTGGGTGGGTTTAACATGACTACTACCAACACTATAACACAAAACAACAATCTAGCCTTGTCTATATGTATGTTGTGTGTGGTGTTGGGTGGGTTTAACATCAATACTACCAACACTATAACACAAAACAACAATCTAGCCTTGTCTATATGTATGTTGTGCGTGGTGTTGGGTGGGTTTAACATCAATACTACCAACACTATATCACAAAACCACAATGTAACCTTGTCTATGTATTTTGTGTTTGGTGATGGGTGGGTTTAACATGAATACTACCAACACTATATCACAAAACCACAATGTAACCTTGTCTATGTATTTTGTGTTTGGTGATGGGTGGGTTTAACATGAATACTACCAACACTATATCACAAAACCACAATGCCGCCTTGTCTATGTATTTTGTGTTTGGTGATGGGTGGGTTTAACATGAATACTACCAACACTATAACACAAAACCACAATGTAGCCTTGTGTATATGTGTTGTGTGTGGTGTTGGGTGGGTTTAACATGAATACTACCAACACTATATCACAAAACCCCAATGTAGCCTTGTCTATGTATGTTGTGTGTGGTGCTAGGTGGGTTGTACAATGGAGGGTGGTGGTGGTGATGTTGGTGGCGTGGGAATGACAATGACAACGTGAACCACGTTGACGATCATGATTATGATGAAGGCGGCACCGACGACGACGAGGACGAGAATGATGGCGACGACGACGAGGACGAGAATGATGGCGACGACGACGAGGATGATGATGATGGCGGTGGTTGTGGTGGTGGCGTATTTTATGTGAATCAATGTCTTCTATTGGAGAATATAATCTGATGAAGAAAAACTACTGTGCTTATAACTCATTCCTTAAAGCTAAAGCAAGTAAGAACAATAAAAAAAGGTTTAAAATGTCACGATTCGATGTATTCTGCGTCATATCTGACGTCAAGGAAGACGGTTGCATAGTTGCTCGGGGTTAGCAGGATCCTGTGCAGGATTGGAAGATGGATGGAAGTTGAGCTTGTTGTAGTCCTCGTCTGGCCCTGCAGCTGACTTGCTCTGAAAACACACAACAAACTGTTACAGATTGATTTGATCATAATGTAGTGCACTGTTCTGGGTTGGCTGGAAATTTACATTAAATTTTATATAATATAGAACGTTTGGTAATCAGATTTCTGTGGATATTAGGCATTTCATGAAGTTACTATTTGAATGATGGATTTTTAAACAAATCTCAAATTTATAGTAAGTTTATACAGTTACATTAACTGATACATTTTCCTTCAAACTAATATTGAACACAGAAAATACTATATTAGAAATGTAAATATGAAGGCTTCTACTTCATTGCATTGTCAGAGATAATCACTCAGCAATCCACTTACATAAGTGGTTGGTTGATTTGTTAGTAAATAAGTGTGTGAGTGTGCTCCAAACGTTTCCATTAGAACTAATGATTAAACTATGCTTTGTCCACGAACATTACTCTAATCAAACAACTCAACAACTCAAGTACAATGTAAGTTACACTAACGTGTGGTTTAGGCTTCAAGGTTGGTTTGGGTTGAGAGGTCCGGATTTGTCTTTGTTGACAACGGTATACACGTCTTCAGACGGATTCGCTGCCTGAGCTTGACTTGGTCCCCACTTGTCAACCACGGCGTATTCTTCGGAAGTTCCGGCAGCAACGACGTGAGACGGACCAGCTTGGTGAGTGTTGTGAAGACCTCGTCCTTCGTTCGCTGCCTGGAGATCGTCTCCATCCACGCTGTTGGACAGACCTTCTCCACGCTGGTCTGTAGCTGGTCTTCCTGCTTCGTTAGCTGAGGATTCGTTGACAGGCTCGTAAGCAGCGAAGGGTGTGGTGTGTGACTGAAGTGTTGGGCCTACAGCTGCATATCCAACGTCCTCAAAACCATCTTCAGCGACCACTACTTTGCTGTTGGGGTCCTCTGTGCCGTACATTGAGTTCACGTGTTCCTCAAAATCTGAAACATAAAGGCGAATGGCTAAAGCATTGAGTTGATCATTAGTTAACTCATTTGCTATTACCTTCTTATCTTCAGTAATTCGTTCATTCGTTCACACAATTTAACATGCAGTGTGCAGTGATGTCCGTCAGCTACTCTGGAAGTAAATAGATGGCAAAGTAAACCATGGTGCTGGATATAATGATAAGGACGCTGAATGATGATGATGATGATGATGATGATGATGATGATGATGATGATGATAATGATGTTTGACGACGATGATGATGGTAATGATAATGATGATGATGATGATGATAATGATGATGATGATGATGATGATGATGATGATGATCTTTGACGACGATGATGATGGTAATGATAATGATGATGATGATGATGATGATGATGATGATGATGATGATGATGATCATGATGATGATAATGATGATGATGATGATGATCCTGAGTCAGAAAAAGATGATGATGATAATGATCATGATGATCATGATGAAGACGACAACGACTGCGACGACGTCGAAGACCATGATGACGATGGCGACGACGAGGATGATGATGATGTTAATTATAATGACGATAATGAATGAATGATGATGATGTTAATTATAATGACGATAATGAATGAATGATGAATGATTGATTAATTGCGTTAACGACGACCTCAATGAAAGTAACCCTAACCCAACACATACCATCTTCGTCTCCTGCAGATCTCGTCGGAGGCGGTGCACACGTAAGCCCATTTTTTCTTCCTTTTATGACGAAAACGACGATGATGGCAAGGATGATGATGGCAGCGGCGCCGCCAAGTACTCCGCCGACAATAGCACCAATTGTTAGATCATCAGAGTTACCCTCAATCATCGGTTCCGAGGCTATAAATACAACGTCTATATGCAGTCATCGTTGTGGTCGTTGAAAACATAAGTTCTACATCATAATTAACAATTGAAGACCGCTCTATAATCCAAGAATCACATTTCAGGTAACTGCTGGGGGAAAATTAGAAAAAAACTGGCCCACGAGCTAGCAAATCGTGTTGAATGGAGGGAGGTCTGTTTAGTTCACACACACACACCCACACACACACACACACACAACACTTCACAATGGTGGCCCCAATCCCGGACCCCTTCTAACAAAAATAACTATAACATTCTAAATAACATTTGAAAAATTTAAAACTGCTACTACTACTACTACTACTTCTATTAAGCTTACTACTACTACTACTACTACTACTACTACTACTACTACTACTACTACTAGTAGAATTGACCAGAAACTCCTCACCACTGTGTACAATTGTACGAACATCTCCGCTCCCCAATTTCTCAAAGAACTCGTCTCCCCTCATTACTACTACTACTACTACTACTACTACTACTACTACTACTACTACTATAATACTACTATTTCTACTACTACTACTACTACTATAACTAAAGTGTTTAGTGATACATGAGATAATAGCGTTAAACGGACCGATCGACTGACGTACCGACACATCGACATTGGTTCGTTCATAGAAAAGGGAGAGAGAGAGAAAGGGAGAGAGAGAGAAAGAGAGAGAGAGAAGGGAGGAGATGGGGGAGAGTGGAGTGTCTAGTGAGTGGTCATTTATAATGTACCTTTTGTAGGCGTGGTGGTAATGGTGGAGGTGGAGGTGGTGGTGGTAGCTGCACAACAAGAAAAAAATGAATAAGGCAATGAAGAAGAAAAAAAGTTACTGCTGGAAACGTATCTGAAATTAGCGATACGACAATCACGTGATGTATTTAATTCCCCTCCCCACAGTTCTACTCAACCACCACCACCCAGCGTCTGACCTCCCCCCCCCCCCTTCTCTCTCTCTCTCTCTCTCTCTCTCTCTCTCTCTCTCTCATAAACAATCTCTCTCTACAAACGGGCTAAGTTATGCGAAAGATAGCTGGAACAGTACGGGCACAGAAAGGCAACCGAGTATAACAAAAATAATATGTAGACTAACAATTTGTTTCCAAAACCCCGGTGTCAACAAGTCAGTGGGAAGTCGGAGGGATGCCATTTCTAAGCAGGTTTTAGGTCTACCTTAGCCGTGTAGCAAGTTGGAGTGATAAGAGCAATTGCCTCCTCCACTGATTTGTATCGAACAGGATCGACAAGTGCAAAGGAGTTTAGACACATAAGGTGAGGGCTTCTAAGGTGGTGAATAATTCCAATCCCACCGTCTGATTTCGGGATGGCACTGATAGGACTTGTCACCTGGAGAGGGTACTCAAGAATCTTGTAATGACCTTGTTCAATTCTATCAAGAAGCTGTTGCTCTATTTGGCGTTTGTTAGCTTTGCAAGTAGCTGATCTGTAGTTTGGAGAAAACGTTGAAGCGAAAGAAGGGCCCGTCCACATCTCTGGACCCGTAAGATGAAAGTAATGGGCAATACCTTCTACGAGGTATTCAGAATCTTCGTCGTCTTGAAGTTAACGAGACCATGTTGAAAAACTATCAGTTAAGGATTGAGCTTCAGGAGGACTGGGCATTTGAGTAACAGCAGTCGTAGGGGCGGTTTGGCCAGGGGCCTGCTGACAGTTTACTGTTTTTTTTGTTGTTGTTTTTTTTTTGGGGGGAAGGGGGCTAGACCTTTCTGAGTGATGAGAGGACAAACATACCATGGATGTGCGTAGCGACACAATTCCATCTAATACAGACATCTTGGGCATATGCATCTGTTTGCTGATCAGTCACAGTCTTTTTGAAGCTGTTGTTTGCAGCCAGAGGGCGAAGCAGGAGGTTCATTATAAATGAAGCCTCGTGATCCCAGCTCCAACCTCTGGCCGCTTGTTTCTTTTTGAATTTTCAGTCAAGCCGTAGAATACTGGCCTATGTCAAAACTTGAGCCATCTGAGCATGATGTAGGCTAAATATAGATCCAGAATTGCCAGAGCCAAACCATCCGCTGCATCTATTGACAGATTTAATATTAATAAGTTTAATACATGGTTATTGCTTTAGGTCCAGCGGACTCTTCTGAGCCAAATCAGGACCATCAAGCCAACAGGACAAGATGTCGGAGAAAACCACCGAGACGTTGCTGGAGACGAAACATAGCGCCCAAAGACGGAACCGACCCCACATCTGTCAGGCGCCATTGGTTTCTAGCCTGTGGACAAGGTAAGATAGCCCCGCCTTTGACCACGCGGCCACAACGCTCGCTGCCACGAACACACATACACACGCACGCGCACACAAACTCCATAGCGGAATATTTAAAATTGTATGATTTTATTGACTTTAAATTTCACAACCATATTTATTTAACGAGGTACAAAGAATGCTTGGACTATAAAATGGCGATGGGGTATGTACCCTAAATTGCGGAATTTTGTTTTCCGCATAGTTTCAGTGTACAGTTGTGGACGTTAACAGCCATCATGGCGGATATGTTGCCATCTTTTCAACCGTCAGACATTTGCCTACACGTTTTACAGATGTGTTTCAGTTAATAACGATTACTTCTTTCCTGTTAAAATACCTGGGTCTGAATGTACCACAGAGAAAGCGAATGTTGTGAATTGCAGACCGGGTGTCATTTTCCTTCAGTTGTAAGATATAATCTGTCCTGAAACATTAAACAATGTTTCAAATCACAATCCACGAACCGACCAACCCGAGTACCTGAAAAGCCAAACCGAAAAAGGTCGGACGGTTGCATCCTAGGTGCTTGTATCAAAAGGTTTCGCCATGAATCTATTATGACGTCACCATAGTGTAGGTGTCCTCAATTGGGTGCTGACCGCGAATAGGAGCACCTACCCTAAAAGGCTCTTAATAGACGAATAACATAATTGACAAAAAGTATTGTTTATAGTTAGGTAAAACTGCTGAATAAGGCAGCAATACAAAATTCATGCTACAAGAAGTAGCTAATGTGGTGCACAATGTCATAGCGCGCACTTCCTGTGCTTAATTCGTCGTAATCGGGGTTTTGCCCAATGATGACGTCACTCTACTTGTTTGCCGATGGGTGGTTAATGACTTCATACTGTCTGATGTCATCTCCAGCGACAAGGTAGTTGCTCAGCTGATCGT
>CM072520.1:56584959-56782574 GCA_036898135.1 Oncomelania hupensis
AACAATCACAAGAAGAAAAACACGCCAACAAAAGAAACAAACACAACTTACAAATCACTTTAACTTGACACACAGCGCGCGTGACGTCGTCTAATTTGGAACACGTGACCACAGCTCCATCCAGGCTTCCCTCATCGTCCCTGATTGCGATAAAACTTGAGTCTGGGTATCTGAATGCTAACAGGCCACTGTCATCTGACGTGCAGTTGTTCTGAGTGCTACTGCTGCCAACGTCGGACGAGCAGTGAGCAGTGTTCACAGTCCCACTCTTGTAACGGACAGTCCAGTACATGTTCTGTGATGCAGTTATTCCATAACAGGTGATGGCACGCCCTGAGTTCTCCATTATCTGAAGTGTGCCGTTTTTGACGTTATCAAATCTGTAAGCTGCAATAAAACAAGATATGTCAAAACTTGTGTGAGACAATGCATATATATAAGCGCGATTTAAATATTAACTGAAGAATCTAAGTGCAAGAGAGACAGTAAAATTATTATGCAAGCTAGAAAAACATCGGGTCCTGTGCAGCTGCACTAAATACAGATCTTTTAATGAACAACAAATAGGAACCTCTGTTACTGTATATAAACTATTGTAATGATGCATAATAACAGGTGAATATCGTTTACATTAAACACTGCATTAGCACCTACATCTGGCAATAAACCAAGTTGTTAGCTTTTACTATTAGTTTTATTTTACTATTTTATTTTGTTATTAGGCTAACAAAAATGTCAATATATAATTAGTGAGGACTTTCAATGTTTGAGTTTAACTTGGATTCTGTACTGAAACCTCAATACTTTAGTATAAAACTGAAGAAAAAAAAACAGTGTGTGTGTGTGTGTGTGTATGTTGTGTTGTGTATGTTGTGTTGTGTATGTTGTGTGTGTATGTTGTGTGCGTGCATGCGTGCGTGCGTGAGGTAATGGAAAGGTAATACAATAATAAAGGAAACCATTGTTACGTGTTATCACTGTGACTGGGCACTGATCCTGAGTACTGTTGTTGCTATGGGAACACCTGATATTCACTCCCATCATGTCCCCATCGCGATCTGTGACAGTCAGCTGACTGCTTGTGGGTTTTCTGACTGCTTGTAGGCCTCTGTATGTCCCTGTGCACTGGATACATGGAGGACTATGGCACGGCGCGCAGTCTATTCTTCTTGATGTTCCGCTTCGATAGGCGAGACTCCAGTACATGCCATGCTCTTCTCTAACTCCAGTGCAGGAGACGACAGTGTCGCTGTTTCTCACTATCTCAATCACGCCGTCCTTTTGGCATTTTTCTATTTGATAGTGATTCATACCCGCTGGGAAGAAAAAAAACCCCAACAAAACAGTACGTTATGAATGCACGCAGAGAACCTTTTAGAACCCAGTTAGATCAACAACATGTAACAGAAGACGAGACAATCCCAGAATATCTTAATCTCTCTCACCCCCACCTCCCTCTGGTCCACGTCTCACTTCCCCTGGTCATCCACCCCCTCTCCAACCTACCCAACGCTGGTCATGTCATTGCTGACATTCTGGGCAGGTGTATTTGTCAAACATAGCAAACCTAAACACCCCCTACTTCCCCATCCCCTACTCCCCTCTCCACCCACTGTCTACATAATGTTCACTATGTCTACATAATGTTCACTATGTCTACATGTCTACATAATGTTCACTATGTCTACATAATGTTCACTATGTCTACATAATGTTCACTATGTCTACATAATGTTCACTATGTCTACATAATGTTCACCATGTCTACATAATGTTCACTATGTCTACATAATGTTCACTATGTCTACATAATGTTCACTATGTCTACATAATGTTCACTATGTCTACATAATGTTCACTATGTCTACATAATGTTCACTATGTCTACATAATGTTCACTATGTCTACATAATGTTCACTATGTCTACATAATGTTCACTATGTCTACATAATGTTCACTATGTCTACATGTCTACATAATGTTCACTATGTCTACATAATGTTCACTATGTCTACATAATGTTCACTATGTCTACATAATGTTCACTATGTCTACATAATGTTCACTATGTCTACATAATGTTCACCATGTCTACATAATGTTCACTATGTCTACATAATGTTCACTATGTCTACATAATGTTCACTATGTCTACATAATGTTCACTATGTCTACATAATGTTCACTATGTCTACATAATGTTCACTATGTCTACATAATGTTCACCATGTCTACATAATGTTCACTATGTCTACATAATGTTCATTATGTCTACATAATGTTCACTATGTCTACATAATGTTCACTATGTCTACATAATGTTCACTATGTCTACATAATGTTCACTATGTCTACATAATGTTCACCATGTCTACATAATGTTCACTATGTCTACATAATGTTCACTATGTCTACATAATGTTCACTATGTCTACATAATGTTCACTATGTCTACATAATGTTCACCATGTCTACATAATGTTCACTATGTCTACATAATGTTCACTATGTCTACATAATGTTCACTATGTCTACATAATGTTCATTATGTCTAAATGTACTGTACAGTATATCATCTTCACTATGTCTACATGTACAGTATATCATCTTCACTATGTCTACATGTACAGTATATCATCTTCACTATTTCTACATGTACAGTATATCATCTTCACTATGTCTACATGTACAGTATATCATCTTCACTATGTCTACAGTATATAATGTTCACTATGTCTACAGTATATAATGTTCACTATATCTACAGTATATAATGTTCACAATGTCTACATTATTATAATCTTCATTATGTCTACAGTATATCATGTTCACTATGTCTACAGTATATAATGTTCACTATGTCTACAGTATATAATGTTCACTATGTCTACAGTATATAATTTTCGCTATGTCTACAGTATATAATGTTCACTATGTCTACAGTATATGATGTTCACTATGTCTACAGTATATAATGTTCACTATATCTACAGTATATAATGTTCACTATGTCTACAGTATATAATCTTCACAATGTCTGCAGTATATAATGTTCACTATGTCTACAGTATATAATGTTCACTATATCTACAGTATATAAAGTTCACTATATCTACAGTATATAATGTTCACTATGTCTACAGTATATAATGTTCACTATGTCTACAGTCTATAATCTTCACTATGTCTACAGTCTATAATCTTCACTATGTCTACAGTCTATAATCTTCACTATGTCTACAGTCTATAATCTTCACTATGTCTACAGTTTATAATCTTCACTATGTCTACAGTATATAATCTTTACTATGTCTGCAGTATATAATCTTCACTATGTCTACAGTGTATATTGTTCACTATGTCTACAGTCTATAATCTTCACTATGTCTACAGTATATAATGTTCACTATGTCTACAGTATATACTGTTCACTATGTCTACAGTCTATAATGTTCACTATGTCTACAGTATATAATCTTCACTATGTCTACAGTCTATAATCTTCACTATGTCTACAGTATATAATCTTCACTATGTCTCCAGTATTTAATCTTCACTATGTCTACAGTATATAATCTTCACTATGTCTACAGTATATAATGTTCACTATGTCTACAGTATATAATCTTCACTATGTCTCCAGTATTTAATCTTCACTATGTCTACAGTATATAATGTTCACTATGTCTACAGTATATAATGTTCACTATGTCTACAGTATATAATGTTCACTATGTCTACAGTATATAATGTTCACTATGTCTACAGTATATAATCTTCACTATGTCTCCAGTATTTAATCTTCACTATGTCTACAGTATATAATCTTCACTATGTCTACAGTATATAATCTTCACTATGTCTACAGTATATAATATTCACTATGTCTCCAGTATATAATCTTCACTATGTCTACAGTCTATAATCTTCACTATGTCTACAGTATATAATCTTCACTATGTCTCCAGTATTTAATCTTCACTATGTCTACAGTATATAATCTTCACTATGTCTACAGTATATAATGTTCACTATGTCTACAGTATATAATGTTCACTATGTCTACAGTATATAATGTTCACTATGTCTACAGTATATAATCTTCACTATGTCTCCAGTATTTAATCTTCACTATGTCTACAGTATATAATCTTCACTATGTCTACAGTATATAATGTTCACTATGTCTACAGCATATAATCTTCACTATGTCTACAGTATATAATCTTCACTATGTCTACAGTATATAATCTTCACTATGTCTACAGTATATAATGTTCACTATGTCTACAGTATATAATGTTCACTATCTCTACAGTATATAATGTTCACTATGTCTACAGTATATAATCTTCACTATGTCTCCAGTATTTAATCTTCACTATGTCTACAGTATATAATCTTCACTATGTCTACAGTATATAATGTTCACTATGTCTACAGTATATAATCTTCACTATGTCTCCAGTATTTAATCTTCACTATGTCTACAGTATATAATCTTCAATGTGTCTACAGTATATACCTCTTGGGGTCATGAGCAATCTTGCCACTGTAGATTGTTCTAACCTATAAAGGGAAAAGGGAAAGCCCCAGTTGAAAACCTGTCTTTCCTTTATAGGCATGACCGATTCACTGCGGTAACAGTACCCCCGTTGGAGTGCCGAGGGTTTCAGTATAAATAGTATCCCCACTTTCTGGAAATTTAGTGCTTTAAATTCCCACTGTCGCTGTCTTCCTCATTTGCTCTTTCCCATTCCTGCTCTGTCCTATCACTTTTCTATACTATCTTGTTCTTCGCTAGATCAACGACCTACCTTTTTTCTAGAAAACTCTTCCTGGACAAGACTCCTTGTTTGTGTATGAGGTCTGTTGGATCAGCTTGGGAGTATTGGACGCTTTCTGCCGGGAGGTCACTAGGGCTTCCTATGATGTTATTATTTAGCAATATAGGCATTTTATATGTATGTGTCTTGTTGATAATTTATCATGATGTTTGTATTCTATTTTGTTTTTGTAACCGGGGATTCGATTAGTTGGGGTAAAGCCTCAACCGTCCCTTGCGTGGGATGTCTTTATTGTAAAGTGAATGGCCGGTGGAGGGCATTCAGGTTTCCCACTAGGGTTGTTTCAGCAGATCTTTTATGCGGATCGGGGGTTGTCCGGTCCTGATTTGGCTCGGAAGAGTCCGCTGGACCTAAAGCAACAATCAATCAATCAATCAATCAATGTCTACAGTATATAATCTTCACTATGTCTACAGTATATAATGTTCACTATGTATACAGTATATAATCTTCACTATGTCTACAGTATATACTGTTCACTATGTCTACAGTATATAATGTTCACTATGTATACAGTATATAATGTTCACTATATCTACATTATATAATGTTCGCTATGTCTACACTATATACTGTTCACTATGTCTACAGTATATAATGTTCACTATGTATACAGTATATAATGTTCACTATATCTACAGTATATAATGTTCACTATGTATACAGTATATAATGTTCACTATGTCTACAGTATATACTGTTCACTATATCTACAGTATATAATGTTCACTATGTCTACAGTATATAATCTTCACTATGTCTACACTATATACTGTTCACTATGTCTACAGTATATACTGTTCACTATGTCTACAGTATATAATGTTCACTATGTCTACAGTATATAATGTTCATTATGTCTACAGTATATAATGTTCACTATGTCTACAGTATATAATCTTCACTATCTCTACAGTATATAATCTTCACTATGTCTACAGTATATAATGTTCACTATGTCTGCAGTATATAATGTTCACTATGTCTACAGTATATAATGTTCACTATGTCTACAGTATATAATGTTCGCTATGTCTACAGTATATAATCTACACTTTGTCTACAGTATATAATCTTCACTATGTCTACAGTATATACTGTTCACTATGTCTACAGTATATAATGTTCACTATGTCTACATAATGTTCACTATGTCTACAGTATATAATCTTTACTATGTCTACAGTATATAATCTTCACAATGTCTACAGTACATAATCTTCACTATGTCTACAGTATATAATCTTCACTATGTCTACAGTACATAATCTTCACTATGCCTACAGTATATAATCTTCACTATGTCTACAGTACATAATCTTCACTTGGCCCGTTCTGATTCCCTCCTCCTTCCCTCTTTCCTTCAGTCCCCTTCTATTTCACAATATTTTGTGATACGTCAGCAAAGACACAAAAGATATTGCTTACACAAATCTACTATTTCACAGTATTTTCTGATACGTTTGCCAAAAGAAATAAAAATAAAATAATGCTTACAGAAATCTACTGGATAGTGAACGTTATTCCACTGTGGAAGCACTTTGAACAATGAAGCGTCACAAAATGTATTCGCCACAAACAAAATAGTAAGCACCGACCATAAATCAGTCACAGTAAAGCCCGACATTGAACGCATTCGGACATCACAGCAGAACGGTGTTCAGATGGACGATTTTTCTCACGTGAAATTGGCGGAGACACGCGTTCTCGAAGGGACCAAAACAATAAAATGAAGATCTAGGCTATTGGACTGTTGTTTAACCACCAATATCTGACCACATAAAACAATAAAATGAAGATCTAGCTATGTGACTGTTGCCTGACCACCAATATGTGACTACATAAGACAATAAAATGAAGATCTAGCTATGTGACTGTTGTGTGACCACCAATATGTGACTACATAAAACAATAAAATGAAGATCTAGCTATGTGACTGTTGTGTGCCCACTATTATGTGACTACATAAAACAATAAAATGAAGATATAGCTATTTGACTGTTGTTTGACCACCAATATGTGACTACATAACATAAAACTCAGCCACACTGTCCTGTGTATTTGGGTGTAGAAAAAAAATTACTATATCCATGCATAAGATATTGGACCGTGCTCGTCTTTCAAGATTGAGTCCTATCCTATCCTATCCAGTAACTAGAAAGTCGCTGGAAACCCATAGAGGATGATTTATGTTATATCAGTTTATAGTCCCCTCTCTTCCCGATAAGGATTTTCAGAGAGGAGACTACCAGGGTACTCCATCTTTATCTGTCTTCAGCAACCTTCATGGCTTCGCTCAGTGTCAAGCCAGTCCATTCTCAAATGTTGTCCTTCCACCTTTTTTCTGTCTCCCCCTGCTTCTGCCTCTTTGCACCGTGCCCTGCAGGATGGTCTTTGTACGGCCTGATGCTCTGGTGACGTGTCCATACCATCGGAGTTTCCGTTTCTTTACCACTGTGAGCATGTCATCTTGTCCAATGATTTGTGTGATGGTCTGTCGGACTTCCTCGTTGGTGATGTGCTGAGTATAAAAAATACCCAGAAGTATTTTTTGCACCTCATCCCCATGCTTTGTATTCTTTGTTGTAGACCTGCTGTGGGGGTCCATGTTAAAAGGGGCTGCTCTCAAACGGATGGTCATTAGTCTACTGAAGACTCAAATCATTAGTCTACTGAAGACTCAATGTTGAGTAAAGCCTTTCAAATCTCAGCCAGGATTCCTCCAGTCTTCTTTATGCAAGCACAATAGAATTTGCAGTAGACGAAAATAGACAAGGAAATTGTATACAGCTAGTCCAATAAGGTATTGTATTTCGGTATATAACGGTGCCTGACCTTTGTGTCCTCTGCACTAAAAGTACTTACAATATCAAATACCTTCCCCTTGGAGTAAAAAGAGTCACTCACTCTTAGTATGTGATTTTTAGACATACTCTCTCCCCTTCTCCCTCTCTCCCTCTCTCTCTTCCCTCTCTTTCTCTCTCTCTCTCTCTCTCTCTCTCTCCCTCTCTCTCTCTCTCTCTCTCTCTTTGTCTGCCTGCCTCTGCCTCTGTCTGTCTGTCTTTCTCTCTCTTTTAAAAAAAAAATTAATCAATTTCCTTTGTTTGTTTTTTTATAAATTAGGAATCACCCTCCCCCCAACCTCCAAAATTTTTCTGCGCCTCATCTTCCCCTGCCTCACTTCAAACTGTATGGGTCAGTGTCCTAATAAAGCAGTGTCACAGCTACAGTCCAACGTCAAGTGTCTGTCTGTCTAGCTGTCTCTGTCTGTCTGTCTGTCTGTGTCTCTCTCTCACTCACACACATAAACACCATCTCCACCACTACCACACCACCAATCCACTATGATGCATCTCTTGCTTATTATTTAGTAACACGTATTATTATTATTATTATTATTATTATTATTATTATTATTATTATTATTATTATTATTATTATTATTATTATTATTATTATTATTATTATTATTATTATTATCATTATTATTATTATTGTAGCCGGACTGGCAACAAAGAATTTCTGACCATTACGATACTTAGGTCTCACTCTGTTCTCTGTTATGTTTAAACTAACTGTATGCAACAACTTGAGACATACTTTTTAGATCCCTTAAAGCATATAATCGTAAGACGCAGCATTAAATTCTCTATTAGAATATATACACTTTATTTGTGATTCATGTAGCAGTTTTAAAGGAGAGCGTGATGTTTAGAATAGCGCGATGCATATCACGGTGATAAAGGCACCGCGCTGTTGCGGACCAAGCTGACAGGCTTACTGTTGGCCGGTCGCCTCAGCCCTTCCTGCCTTGTGTAATCGTAGATTAACACATGATAAGAACATAATTGTCGATGATGGCGATAGCAAAGATTTTCCACTGTAAAACCTTAAGTGTGATATTTTTTGATGCCTTAGTTCATTCTCTAATAGTATATACTTAAATTAAATATTAGTTTTATAGGGACATACATTGGAAGAGAAACAGAGGAAAAGTTGTAAGAAGAGGTTAGATGTAAATATTGTTGTTGTGTTAGAAGTTTGCTATTTAGTCCGTCATAGTAGGAACTCATAATAGTAACCATGTCATATTATATATCGTTGGAAAGAGGAGACGTTGTTCTTTCTTTGTCATTATTATTATTATTTATAATTGTATTAAATTAAAGAGTTTTTACGAGTTTAGACTCGTGACACTCTTTAGACCAGCAGCCAACTCCCTTTTAAATTGCGTATTATTTGTATTTCATAGCAGATAGGTCCGATATTATTATATCAGTAGAAAGGTCGTATTTCCGCGTTTCCGCCCATTTATAATTTGCATAGTATTTGTTTGCGTTTCAAGGTTTATGCTAAAATTAAGATTTATGACTAACACAAATTACCGAGAGAGGCGAACATTTTGTGGCGAGCAGCACGCGTTAAGCCTCGGTTTCAGTACGGTCTGCGCTCACACATAAAAGCACGGACGTGCACATATTTCGGGACACTCGGGAGATAAAGACACACACGGCAGACACGGGAAGAACGAGTCAGACACACAGAGAGGGCAGAATGTAGCTGTTATCTCCACGAGCATTGCCTTTTGTATGATGCACTTCGAGAATAAAACTTTCAAGTCATCAACGAACTGGCCTTGGGGAGAGAGAGAGAGAGAATGTGTGAGAATTCTTCATCACCCTAGCCTCCATCACTTTATCATCTTCTCTCCAACATCCAACACCACTACATTATTATTATTATTATTATTATTATTATTATTATTATTATTATTATTATTATTATTATTATTATTATTATTATTATTGTCATTGTTGTTGTTTTTGTTGTTGCTGTACAAGGTTCATACCTATAACTTTGATTACGCAGTCTGTAGACCCTGCAGACACACCCGTAGTCGTGCAGTACACTGAAGCATCGTGTGCGTTCTGCGTGATGTCTTGTACAAACATCAACGTGCTGGTTCCACTGCTTCTGAAAGCACGCACATAGGACATGCTATTGGTACACCCTGCTCCATTACAAGTAGCAACAATAGTTCTCTGTCCCTTTTGTATTTCCCATGCCATCCCTTGGTCAGATGTCAAACCGCTACAAATGATGCCTGTTGGATTGCGGGTGTCGTCAGTGATGTAGATTGCACCGTTGTTACAGTTGTCTATTTGGACTGCACCTGAACAAAGCATAATAAATATATACGGACTGAAGAAGAAGAAGAAGAAGAAGAAGAAGAAGAAGAAGAAGAAGAAGAAGAACAACAACAACAACAACAACAACAACAGCAACCACAACAACAGCAACAGCAACAACAACAACAAATCAATTCCAGCAACACCCAACAATTGAATTAAATAAACCAACATCAACATGATAACCACCACCTCCACCACCACTACCACCACCGCCACCACCAAGAACAACAACAACAACAATAACAAAAGAAAACAAATAACAGCAACTAATGGTGACAACTTTATTACAAAAAAAGGAAACACGTGACTAACTTACCACAAACTGTGAAGAGGAAAAGCACCACAAATATAATGGCAAGTTTCTCCAACTGCTTCTTGTTGATGTTATTATGTTGCTTCATGGTGCTGTTATTTATCTTGCTTCATGTTGATGCTATTATCTTGCTTCATGCTGCTGTTATTTGTCTTGCTACGACTACACTGCCTCCTCAAATGTCAACAAACAATTCCAGCACACTGTCATTTAGCTGTCAACATGCGATTAGTGTTCCTAATTTACTGATGGATAAAGTTTCAGTCCACAGATGATATTGTGAAGGTTCCACCCGTTGCTACCTTTCTTTTCTGTGAAATGAGTTGCATTTAAACTTAAACTCATTACATTAAACAAATTATTTACTGGCATAAATACGTACTTAATTTCGAGCTTTTGCATAGCAATGTATTATTTAATTCTTACTTAATGAACTGCTAACTCAATTACTTTCAGGTTGTTAATATTTGTTTGTGTTCCTTAATTATTTCAATTACTACTGCTACCACTACTACTACTACTACTACTACTACTACTACTACTACTACTACTACTACTACTACTACTACTAATTTCGTACAGTGCCTTCCTCACTAGAGCTCAAAGAGCTTTACAACAGGGAAAAAAAATCAGTAATTCATTAGTGATGAAGTAAGTTAGGTTAGTAATGTAGACATTTTGTGATTAAGGAATAAACATAAATAAATAAAAATCGAATGTTCAGCAGGCAAAGAACACATTATTATGGGTATATTTGACATTGACATGGTATGTCATGAGTAATTTTAACGTCACGCCTATCTTCACCATAGCGTGTAAAACCTAAACCACGTTTGTATGATTTTATAAGCTTAGACATCACTCACCATTTTCTCATCGACACTAACTAACCCTTTCTTTTAAACTTTTGATTTGCAATTAAACTCTAAGTTACCTTAACTATACAGCGGAGAGCATTCTCTTAACAATTTGACAACTATAACACCAGTTTATGACACCTTAACACCATCACAATAAAATACCACGGTACACTAGAGCACTCCCTACAATACAAACAACCAACTAAAGGAAACGAAAAACTAATTGTTGTCAATATTTTAAGATTTTAAAGATAAAACATTTAAACATCTTTTTTGAATCTGATAGTTTAGTTTTGGCGATGTAATTGTAAGATCATTATTTCACTACACAACTGTACCTATACAGCACACAGCTTTCTCTCAACAGTTTATGAACTAACTGCCGTCTCGATTTTAAGGTTTTAAAGTAAAAAACTATTTCAAGCAATACCTTGTTTGATGATTCTGGCACTTTAAAATCATTTACAAAACCGTAACACAACCACAACAAAATATCACAGCACGCAGCACTCTTCACCATTTATCAACGGACTGCCTTCTTGACTTTCAAGCTATATTTATTCTTGTTTTTCACGATTAGTACGCCGCCACCTTTGACATTGCCCTCTCTCATATGTAAACACAAAAGAAACTCCACAACACGTAACACTCGCTTACCAGCACTATCGACAAACTGACTGTATTGAAGCTACATTCCCCTAGACCTTTAACGTTTGAAAACCAATCCTGGTGATCCTAATGCAGCCAACTTTGGCACTGACTGTAATTCACGATCTCAAGGTCTCCGTTTTATTAGAAATCACGACAACAACAAGGGCGTAAAGCAAATTGATTCAATTGAACTAAACAGCACATGCACACAAAAAGATTTATTTATTTGATGTCTTCCCATTCGCTTTTGAAGAGATTTAATATATTATTGCTGTTTAGCTTTGGGTCCAAGAAAACTATTTTTAGTAGAATGTTATTACTAACATGTTTTACTGGCATCAGAATGTTTTAAAAAAAATATAATTATAGTATCGATATTTTATTATTGGCATCAAAAAGCAATAAAGAAAAAGTATAGCCTCTACTAGGTTGAATATAATATTATAAACATAAAAGTTCCAAATATGCTTTGTCTCTAAATTTCTTTATGACACATTTAGTATTTGACAGCTGATTAGAAGAAGAAGAAGAAGAAGAAGAAGAAGAAGAAGAAGAAGAAGAAGAAGAAGAAGAAGAAGAAGAAGAAGAAGAAGTACAACAACAAGAAGAAGAAGAAGAAGAAGAAGAAGAAGAAGAAGAAGAAGTACAACAAGAAGAAGAAGAAGAAGAAGAAGAAGAAGAAGAAGAAGAAGAAGAAGAAGAAGAAGAAGAAGAAGAAGAAGAAGAAGTACAACAACAACAACAACAACAACAACAACAACAACAACAACAAGAAGAAGAAGAAGAAGAAGAAGAAGAAGAAGAAGAAGAAGAAGAAGAAGAAGAAGAAGAAGAAGAAGTACAACAACAACAACAACAACAACAACAACAACAACAATAAACAAACTAATAAACAAGATAACATGGTTCACGTGGGTTTGAAGTCCTCTTCTCAGACTTTTACATTAGATAGCGTGATTATAGAACAGTTGATAAAAGCCACATTATTTAGGCGAAAGCTGTAAAATAACGCATGTACGCAGCATAACGACACATTCTTTCATCATTATAACGTCGCGTCAACTCGGAGTTCACTACTATATGCAGTAATTACGCGTCAAACGACAGATATACCGGTTTTGAGGCCGAGACTTTAGAGCAGCGGTGGTGGAAAGAAGGTCTAACGCGGCAAAGGAAAAGCAGGAAAAGCGCAATTTGCGATGGTGAAATAATTACCAATATGTACTACACTATCAAGGGAAGACATTATACTGAACCCTTATGACCACGTAAAATAGAGCAGCGTTCATTTCAGTCGCATGATTATTTTTCCTCCAAAGGAATTAATCAAAATAAACAAGATGGAAAACCATTCAAATGTATATCCAGAATCTCACACTTAGCCGAAGACCAGCAAAGTTACGAAGTTATGTGTAATGCGATATATAAACATACATAAATTAATGAATAAATAAATAAATAAATAAATAAATAAATAAATAAATAAATAAATAAATAAACAAATAAATAAATAAATAAATAAATAAATAAATAAATAAATAAGAAAACAACTGAAAAAATATTTTGAACAGACAAGCAGCAGCACCGACTGACTGTCCAACCTACGGCCACCGAGTGATTGGCCATCAGTTGAAATACCCCAAAACCAAAATTTTATTCATCGATTCAGCCCCTTGGAATTATAGAGCAAAACATATTCAGCAAAAGATTACCTCCAGCGACCTTGACCTTTGAGACAGGGCAAATCCGCTGGCACTGGAGGCTGGTCACTAATTCTGGTAATGTTATAAATAACATCTGTTAATGAGTGCTTTTTGAGATATGGCTTTCAAGGACAGACCAACAGTCGGGCATTTGGCTCGCTCCGAAAAGCATTTTTTGATAAGTTTGGAACTACAACAACTGTTTAGGTCACATTCGCGTGCTCTTTTCCTTCTTTTTCTTCTTCCCTTTCGTGCAGAGGTTGAGTGCAATACTTTGTTATTGCTTTAGACCCATTCAGGATTAACAAGGTAGTGTCTTGGTCTTAGTTTGGCAAGAACTACAGGGGAAGATCAAATTACATTATGAAATTATTAAACAGTATATGCAATCCAAATGATCAATGCATGCGATAGCCGTCAATGACTTACATGAATACTAACAGCCTTATAAAACAAAGCACCCATCTAGCTTGATCTAAATATTTATGTTGGGTTTGGGTGAGGCGTAGGGTGGAGATGATGGTGGTGATCTTGGATGAATGGGAGTGAGAATGAGAATGTGAACAACGTGGACGACAATGATTATGATGACGGCAGCTCCGACGACGATGTTGATGATAATGATGATACTGATTACGATGATAGCGATGACGACGACGACGACGATGACGATGATGATGATGATGATGATGATGATGATGATGATGATGATGATGATAACGGTGGTGAGGGCGGTAGTAGTTTTGTGAATCGATGCCTTCTATAGGAGTCTGATTTAAAAAAAAAAAACGGTGTATAACTCAGTACTTAAAGCTGAAGCAAAACAGGAAATAAAAGACATTAAAAACGTCATCATTCGATGTTTTGTGCGTCATATTTGACGTCACGGAAGATGGTTGTAGAGTTGCTCAGGGTTACCAGGATCATGTGCAGGGTTGGAAGATGGATTCATATTGAACTCATAGTAGTCATCACTTGGTCCTGGAGCGTACTTGTTCTGAAGACACAATAAAATGTTACATTACAGACTGGCTGCATCAAAACCCGCATGTAATGTTCTGGGTTGGCTGCAAATTCAAATTTACATATATGTCATAGGAGAGTTTTGGAATCAGAAATGCCAGTAGATTCTTATAGATTTTTTAGTCATTTTATAAAGTTACTATTCAGTTATGAATTTCATAAAATCTAACAATTATAATAATTTTATTAAGTTACAAAAAACTTGTTTTTTTTTTTAAATTACATTAATACATTACTATATGAGAATATCGAGATCCTTAAATACTAAGGCATCAATACTTCTTTGCTTTGTTACTCAGTAACCATGAGTGAGTTATGTTTTCTTTCTGCAAACGTTCCTATTGGAACTAACAACTAGATTACGCTATGTTCATAAAAAATTACTCTAATCAAACAAGTAAACACATTATTTACAATCAATCACAAAGTAAATGACATTAACTTGTGGCTTCAAGGTTGGTTTTGGTTGAGAAGTCCGGATTTGTCTTTGTTGACAACGGCATACACGTCTTCAGACGGATTCGCTGCCTGAGCTTGGCTTTGTCCCGACTTGTCAACCACGGCGTATTCTTCGGAAGTTCCTGCAGCAACGACGTGAGACGGACCAGCTTGGTGGGTGGTGTGGAGACCTCGTCCTTCGTTCGCTGTCTGGAGATCCACGCTGTTGGATAGACCTTCACCACCCTGGTGTGGAACAGTACGCCTTCGTGCTCCGTTAGCGGAGGAAGGGTGGACAGGCTCGTAGGCAGCGGTGGCTGTTGTGTGTGGCTGATGTGTTGAGCCAACTGCTGCATAGCCAACGTACTCAAAATCATCTTCAGCGACACCTCTGTTACTGTTGGGGTCCTCTGTACCGTACATTGGGTTCACGTATTCTTCAAACTCTAAAATAAAAGGCGAAGGAATAAATCATTCAGTTGGTCATTAGTTAACTCATGTGTTGTTACCTAATCTTCCTTCCTTCATTCATTCAGTCATAACACAGTGTAACATGTTAAGTGTTCAGCCTGAGAGCTACTCTGGAATGAAATGGACGGCGAAGTTAACGATGGTGCTGAATATTACGATGAAGACTCTGAATATGATGCTAAATATAATGAATATGATGAATGTGATGATAAATGATGATGAGATGATGTTGATGATGATGATGATGATGATGATGATGATGATGATGATGATGATGATGATGATGATGATGATGATGGTGATATTGATTGATTAATTGATTGCTTTATTGGTTACGATAACAATGACGATGATGAAAGAGAAAAGTAATACAACACATACCATCTTTGTCTCGTGCTGATCGCCTCGAAGGCGGTGCACTCTTAGGCCCATTCCTTCTTCTCTTGATGACGAAGACGACGATGATGACAACGATGATGATGGCCACGACGGCGCCAACTACTCCGCCGATGATAGCATCAATTGGTAGATCATCAGAATTGCCCCCACTCATCGGTACCGAGGCTAGAAATACGAACGTAATTATGCAGTAATCGCCGTTGTCATTGAAATCATCTAAATCCTAACTAACACTAGGTCGGTTTATAATCCGAACCACTGCTCAAGATATCGAGTATTAGATGTTATTCTATACACATGGCCGGGTACATTGTCTTAAACTAAAGCATGCCCCACTTAACATAACGTTAACCCATTATAGTCATCTACATTGTCAAATAAAGTAGATGGAAAGAGATATGTAGATAGATAGATAGATAGATAGATAGATAGATAGATAGATAGATAGATAGATAGATAGATAGATAGATAGATAGATAGATAGATAGATAGATAGATAGATAACATGCATGCAATGATAAAAGCAAAGATACGCAAGTTAAGCTTAGTCATTCAAATGCATTTCCAAATAACTACACAGGTTTACAAAACGGTTTGAGTTGCATTCCCCAACTGCAACCCCCACCACCCGTTTACCTCCTCCCTCCCTTCCTTCTCACACACACACACACACAAACAAAAAAAACAAAGAAGAAATGAAGCAGAAAAATAGAAAACAATACTTGCACAATTTTAAATACCGAATATCGTTTTTTAAATCCAAATAATGATTGAAAAATGTAATAATTATAAATCGATGTGCATCAGCCGAGAGATGAAACTCAGACCATGTGCTAGAGAGACCCCACCGTTAATCACTAATCTAAGAACCTCCATGACATCCACTGGCAAAGGAAACTATCTGTGTTGCTGAGTGCACTATTAGAGCTTATTTGCCAGTGCGGGAAAGAGAAATGACACCTACGACCTTAACACGATGGGCCACTAATCTAGGTAATGTTTCTATGACGTTTGGTCAAACTTCATTTAGTAGTTCTTGGAATATGGCGAACAGCGAACCGACCGACCGACAGACTTACAGACAGAAAAACAGTCAGACCCGCTTTTGACACATTCAAATTCCCGAATATTTTAATTTCCAGACAAGTCTTGGGGAAAAAAAAACACCCACACAAAACAAAACAAAACAAAACAAAACAAAACAAAGATAAGAGAGAGTAGGCTGGTTCATGATGCATGGGTATTTCAAATGTTACCTGTAGGAGAAAAGGTGGAAGAACTCGTTTGTGTAGTAGTGGTAGTGGGGCTTGAACTTGCAGCTACACAGCAAGAAGAAACAAGATGACAGGTGCATTCAAATGTATTTCCAAACATCCAGACACACTTACGCATCTTTAACAGATAAATGTGTTATGTTTTGCTCACACACGCGCGAATTAATAACAGCACAAAACTGAAAACTAGCATTCTGCAAAGTGTTGACATTTGACTCGCTCTGGTTGTCGACTATTTCAAAGTATATCCAAGTAACTCTGGAAAGGCAAAGAGGTGGCAATGAATAAGAAGAAGAAGAAGAAGAACAACAACAACAACAACAACAACAACAACGACAACAACAACACCAACGACAACAACAACAACAACAACGACAACAACAACAACAACACAATTAACCAGAAGAACAATAAGAAGAAATATCATGGCAAGAATTGCGAATATTACTTAAACAACTTAAACAAGAAAGCAAGAAAACAAATTAGACGAAACAAAGCAACAAAGACGGATTGAGAGCCCAGTAGGCTGATGGGTGAGGATTTGACATTTACCTGTTGGAGAAGAGGTTACTAGGCTCGTTCTTGTAGTACTGGTTGTGAGAATCGGAGTAGTCGTTTCTACACAACAAGAAGAAATAAGCCAATGAATGAACGAATATTGAGGTTTAACGTCTACACCCACCATTGGCGATATGGCAGACGGGGATAACCATCCCAGGGAACAAGGGGTAGTAACCTGAATCAACACTGAACTACCAGGGCGATCACACTGCTAAAATGGACAGTGAAAATGGCCACATATTATATCGCCCACCACGGGATTCGAACCTGGGTCATCGGTGTGCCAGGCGAACGCTCTACCAATTGAGCTTCGGAGAATGAAGAACCATAAGAAGAGGTTACTGTCCGAATAGTGATACGATAACCATGTAATGTGGTTCATGTCCCTCCGCACTCCTCCACAACCCATATACCCGCCACTATCTCTCTCTGTCTTTTTCTCTGTCTGTCTGTCTGTATGTATGTCTGTCTCTTCATGTCAAAAGATGCAGAAATACTTCACACTCATAAACGCACGCGCTCGCACACACACACGCGCACACACCTACACACAAACACAAACACACACACACACACACACGCACGCACACAAAGCAGATGATTTAAAATTTAAAGATTTTATTAACTCTAAATTTCACAAACATATTTACATAATTGGATTATAGATCACGATAGGGTAGGTATCCCCAATTGCGGACAGTTTGTTTTTCTTATAATTATTTTCAGTCTATATTACTGGATCATAACTGCCCGTGATACTGATAGTTTGGTACCTAGTCAACCATCAGATATTTGTCTACATGGCTAGATAGGTTTCAGTTAAAAGGTATTTTTTTCTGTTAAAATATATGGGTCTGACTGTACCAAAGAGAGGGCGTTACCAATTGCGGACGGCCTGTCATTCTCCTTAATGTACCACTTGTATCAGTACAACTTAATGTTCTTAGGATGAATAAAAACTGATTAAACAATCAATCAACAACTCTTTCAAGTATCATGGACGCAATCTGGGCTAAATCTCTAAATTTCAGATCACAAGTCAAGAAGCAGTGAATACGAGTATAGGAAATGAAATAGCTACAATATTATTGCAATGTACATCAAAAGCAACACCCAAAAAGGTAGGTCAATCGCATCATCGACGCTTGATCATTGGTAGAAAAAGTATTGTCATCAATCTATATAGTATGACGCCTCGAAAATGTAGGTGCCCACACTTGGGAGCTGACCGATATTAGGAAAACCTAACCTAGAACACTCATATTAGGCGAATAACACAATTGACAAACCAACTCGTTATACATAGATACATTTGTTGAATAAAGTAGCGATACAAACTTCATGCAAAAATTTGATGATAAATGACAGTCACATGGATTGTTTGGGTAAGAATGAGATTACAAGGGAAATTTCATTGTTGTTACATAGACTGATGATATAATGGGTGATCGTTGTTCACACAGACCGACAAGCACTGAACTGGGCGTCTCTTCCGTGTTGTGTAAACAAACAACTGTGTTTACACACCTTCAGAGCGGTGCTATTTTTAGAATCACATTTGATGTCGTTCATTGGAGCATAAACACATGAATGTATCGATTTATGTCAAATTCATAATTCAAAAGGTATATACAAAATGCGCTTGGACTCGTGGATTACACAATATGTAAAAAAAATGTATATGCCAGCAACCAACTTCTATACATCATTAACTATTATTTGAGTGTACACGGTTAACTGATGACTAACTAACCATTCTATAGAGTAAAAGATAACAATACTTAGCCTACATACTAAAACAATACGTGCTTATGAAACAGCGGGAGTTATGCCTTTAGACGTTTGGAGAAATTGTCGTGTGCAAAATATGTTATAAGAGCAACTGCAGTAGATTACAGTACTAATGAGGAACTATATTTAAGATAAGATATATAGTATCCTACACATTCACAAAAAATGAAATGTTTTCAAACAATAGCAACTTACACAAATAGCATAGCTCCAAAACACTTTGGAAAAAAGATTTTATTTGTAATAAGAACGTAGTGTCTCCAATACCTGTATGGGAACTTGAAAAAGCTAACTATGACATTAATTTTACAAATGAAATGAAGAATAATAACTCAGATTTAATGATAATTGATGTTCGTTATAATTTATATGATAAATATTCGACACAACTTAAGATATAAACTGACGGATCGGTCCTTGAAAATGATAATGCTGGAGCAAGTTTTGTTATTCTTGATTTTAAAATTACAGCATCATTTTATTTAGGAAAGGATATTCAATTTTCACTGCAGAATTGATAGCAATACTTATGGCTTTAAATAGAATAATAAACATACCATTAAATTTCTATAGTGTGGTTATATGTGTAAACTCAAAATCAGTTTTCGAGGCATTAAATTCTAATAACAGTAAAGAAAGAAATTAAATGGCTGGTGGTGTGATAATTCACGGGCAGATTTTCATAGCGCGCAATTGTGTGCTTAATTCGCCGTCATCGGTTTTTTTTTTCCAAATGATGACGTAACTCTACTTGTTTGCCGATGGGTTGTTAATGACTTCATACTGTCTGATGTCATCTCCAGCGACAAGGTAGTTGCTCAGTGGGTCGTAGTTGTTTCCGGGCTGATCTGACGTCGCTGTCTCGTCATTCCGTCTGACGTTATTACTATTGCGGTTGGTTGAAGCATGGGGTGGCGGCGTTGTGTACACAGCCACGTTTTCTGAAGTGGACAAAGATATATTAACAGGTTGTCCCAAAAGTATAGGGTTTAACTAACATTACTGGGTTTTTTTTAAAGTTTAGTATGTACTTTTCCTTTTTATGCCTTAATAATTCTTATATTGGTTTACAAATTGATTGCTAATGTATTATTTCTTACCTATCTAAACGCTTTAATGTCTCAGGTAAGTCAGGATGGCTTTTATTGTAGTAAGTTTGTCTTTGTATTTTTTTCTCTTGCATCATTGTTTATGACTTTATTTTAAGTTTGATTTTTTTCATGTTCTTAAAGTATGTTTTCAATTGTAAAGTGCGGTGAGCCAGAGCATAGCTCTGAAAACTGCGCTATATAAATCAACGTTTTTATATTTACAATTCATAAGTTTTGTTTTATTAACATTATTAGTAGTATCATCATCATCATCATCATCATCATCATCATCATCATCATCATCATCATCATCATCATCATCATCATGATCGTCGTCGTCGTCGTCATCAGATGTCTATGGATTCATGTTTTAATTCACTCACAATCCCAGTCTGACCTCTGTCCGAACCCCCTCTTATAATAAACTACGTTATCACCATATCGACATCACCTCCACTATCAACAACAACATCAAACAGCTGCAGCACCAACAACAGCAATCACACGGAATAACAGACATGTTCTATTCATAGCCGCTCGTACTTCGAACCAACCCCCACTGCATCTTGACGCTGAACGACTCTGTCGTTTCTTGAAGACGACGACCACAATGATAATGCTGCTGATGACGACGACAACGGCTGCTACGGTTACTCCAGCAGCCAGCGCAGCAGTTTGTGACTGGGGTTCTTGCGGCATGTGGATAGTTGGGCCTGAAACGATATTACTCATTTAAGAAGAAGAAGAAGAAGAAGAGTTTACATAAGCATGCGTGCACACAAATAGTCAATTGCGTTTAACAGTGCACAGGACGCAGTATGTGGGCGTCTTTAGTTTAATCCAAATTTTCCATAAACCTTGAGCAACTCTTAGAACTGTCATGGTGGATTGAGATGGGGAAAACAACTGTCATGGTGGATTGAGATGGGGAAACAACTGTCTTGTTGGATTGAGATGGGGAAAACAACTGTCATGGTGGATTGAGATGGGGAAACACCTGTCTTGGTGGATTGAGATGGGAAACACCTGTCTTGGTGGATTGAGATGGGGAAAACAACTGTCATGGTGGATTGAGATGGAAAAACCAACTGTCATGGTGGATTGAGATGGGGAAAACAACTGTCATGGTGGATTGAAATGGAAAAACCAAGTGGATTGAGATGGGAAAAACAACTGTCATGGTGGATTGAGATGAAGAAAACAACTGTCATGGTAGGTTGAGATGGGGAAAACAACTGTAATGGTGGATTGAGATGGGGAAAACAACTGCCTTGGTGGACTGAGATGGGGAAAACAACTGTCATGGTGGATTTAGATGGGGGAAACAACTGTTGATGGAAACCTTTATGAGAAAATGCAGTGGTTGAAACTAACAATAATGAAATAAACATTGAGAGATGCTACGATACCTTCAATAGAACAAGAGGCAGACTTTCCTTTGTCTTGCCTTGAGCACGTGACAGTGACGCCATAGTAAGTGCTGATGTCAGCGTCAATGGTGACGAAACTCGTGGTCTCATCGCGCGCTGCCTGGAAGTGTTGGTGAAGAGACACACAGGGACAGAACTGACCCTGTTGCCCGCACGATGCGCAGTTGGCCACTACAGTTTGTGTTCCGTTCGGCCACGTGACGGCCCAGTGCATGATGTCGGAGATGCCAATGCCGTGGCACCTGACGTTGGTCACTTCTGATTCTTTTGACACTTCGATCACGTCGTCCTCGCAGTCAGGCAATGCGTAAGCTGCAGATGAACGGCATAATAGAATTATAGAATATAAGCTGCCAAAGAACTGCATTACAGAATAATAATAATAATAATAATAATAATAATAATAATAATAATAATAAGAAGAAGAAGAAGAAGAAGAAGAAGAAGAAGAAGAAGAAGAAGAAGAAGAAGAAGAAGAAGAACAACAACAACAACAACAACAACAACAACAACAACAACAACAACAACAAGAACAAGAACAAGAAGAACAACAGCAACAACAACAACAACAACACGACAACTGAAAGGATTTAACAAAAACTTGTAACTGCTCACGTTCAGTACACATTGTAAGAAGATGTTGGGGATAGGGAGCTGAACGATACTTTGAAGTCACAGCAAGCGTGATGCGCATGCACCCTTCTTCATTGTATATTAAATATTGTAGCGCTGTACACTAATAACATGAATGTCGCCTACATTGAACAATGCATTAACACCAACAGTGGGCAATAAACGCATGTTGGTACATGTATCAATACAAATGTGTGATGATAGAGCAAAAGGACCAAAACAATCACAACATGGAAAAACACGCAAACAAAAGAAACAAAAACAACTTACAAATCACTTTAACTTGACACACAGCTAGCGTGACGTTGTCTGATTTGGAACACGTAACAACAGCCCCATCAAGACTTCCATTATCGTCCCTGATTGCGATAAAACTTGAGTCTGGGTATCTGAATGCTATCACGCCATTATCAACTGATTTGCAGTTGTTCTGAGTGCTACTGCTGCCAACGTCGGACGAGCAGTTAGCAGTGTTCACAGTCCCATTCGTGTAATGGACAGTCCAGTACATGTTCTGTGATGCAGTTATCCCGTAACAGGTGATGGCACGCCCTGAGTTCTCTGTTATACGAAGTATACTGTATTCGACGTTATCAAAACTGTAAGCTGCAATGAAACAAGATATGTCCAAACTTTTGTCAGACAATGCAAAATAATATATAGATACACATTAACCGCGATTTAAATATTAACTGAAGAACATGAAGTGCAAGGGTGCCAGTAAAATCATTATGCAAGCTAGCAAGGCATCGGGTCATGTGCTGCAATACATTACATTACATGGTTATTGCTTTAGGTCCAGCGGACTCTTCCAAGCCAAATCAGGACCATACAATACAATACAAGATTAATGCTTTAGGTCCAGCGGACTCTTCCGAGCCAAATCAGGACCAGAATCAGGACCATATGCTGCACTAAATACAGATCTTTTGATGAACAACACATATGAACCTCTGTTACTGTGCATACAATATTGTAGTGATTCATAATAACAGGTGAGTATCGTTTACATTAAACACTGCTTTAGCACCCACATCTGGCAATAAACCAAGTTGTTGGCTTTTAGTTTTATTTATGTATTTTTATTAGGCTAACAAATATAGAATTAGCGATGACTTTAAATGTTTGAGTTTAACTTGGATTCTGTACTAAAACATCAATACTTTAGTATAACACTGAAGAAAAAAACGAGTATGTGTGTGCGTTCGTGTGTGTTTATGTTGTGTGCGTGCATGCATGCGTGCGTGAGGTAATGGAAAGGTAATAAAATAATAAAGGAAACCAATGTTACGTGCGTGAGGTAATGTAAAGGTAATACAATAACAAAGGAAATCATTGTTATGTGCGTGAGGTAATGTAAAGGCAGTGATGTTGCTAGAAATTTTCAGCATAGGCCTTTTGGCCGATTCAGTCACAAACCTTTAGGACATTTTGAAAATCTTTGGCCATCATTTTGACTTCTTTCCAACACCAAACGAGAGGCCTCTGATAAGTTTCGGTTTCTATTTCGGCGGCATTTCGGAAACGAAAAGTTTTATTGCCGGAAGCACGCCGTTCACAACAAGGGGAGTTACTCTAACTCTCTCTGCAGATGCATGTGTCGTCTGCTTGGCGCTTCTGATACGCGATGTTCGACAATAACTCAAAACACCTTTAGTTATCGGATAGGAAATTAATATGGCCAGAGGCAATAACAACGAAACAGACATGGTACAAGCAAACAAAAAACGGACAAAGGGTGGCCGATTGAGGCGTAAAACCCTTGGACAGCGGGCCGATCAGAACATGACTCTTTCGGAGATTTTGGAATTTTATCGGTGAATGGCCGATTTGCTGCCGAAAACGACATCACTGTAAAGGTAATAAAATAATAAGGGAAACCATTCTTACGTGTTATCACTGTGACTGGACACTGATCCTGAGTACTGTTGCTCTGGGAACACCTGATATTCACTCCCATCTTGTCCCCATCACGATCTGTGACAGTCAGCTGACTGCTAGTGGGTTTTCTGACTGCTTGTAGGCCTCTGTAGGTCCCTGTGCACTGGATACATGGAGGACTATAGCATGGCACGCAGTCTATTCTTCTTGATGTTCCGCTTCGATAGACGAGACTCCAATACATATCATGCTCTTCTCTCACTCCAGTGCAGGAAATGGTGGTGCCGCTGTTTCTCACTAACTCTATCACGCCGTCATTTTGACATTTCTCTATCTCGTAGGGATAGTTAGCCTATACCCTGAGAAGAAAAACCAACAAAAGAACGTTATGAATGTCTGCAGAAAACCTTTTAGACCCCAGTTAGGTCAACAACCTGTAACCGAAGACGAGACAATACCAAAATATATGAATCTCTCTCACCCCCACCCGCCAACCCCTTCTGCCCCCTGTCACGTCCACCTCTCCCTTTCCCTGGTCAGCCACCCTCTCTCCAACCTAACCAAAGGGGAGGTCATTGCTGACATGTTGATCAGCCACCCTCTCTCCAACCTAACCAAAGGGGAGGTCATTGCTGACATGTTGGTCAGCCACCCTTCTCCAAACTAACCAAAGGGGAGGTCATTGCTGACATGTTGGTCAGCCACCCTTCTCCAACCTAACCAAAGGGGAGGTCATTGCTGACATGTTGATCAGCCACCCTCTCTGCAACCTAAGGGGAGGTCATTGCTGACATGTTGGTTAGCCACCCTCTCTCCAACCTAACCAAAGGGGAGGTCATTGCTGACATGTTGGTCAGCCACCCTCTCTCCAACCTAACCAAAGGGGAGGTCATTGCTGACATGTTGGTCAGCCACCCTCTCTCCAACCTAACCAAAGGGGAGGTCATTGCTGACATGCTGGTCAGCCACCCTCTCTACAACCTAAGGGGAGGTCATTGCCGACATTCCGGGCAGCTGCACTTGTTCAACATACCAAACCTAAACGCCCCTTGGTTGGATTTTATTGGTAAGACTGATTTTAGTTACATATTTTAAAATATATTTAAATGTTAACAGTTTAGACCGATTCTACTTTATTTTGTGTAGTCCTGCTCTGTGGGTTCGGGCAAATAGAATAGACCCAACGTTTCCCGGCGTGTCGTAAGAGGCGACTAACAGGGGTGATGTTAGCACGGCATCACTGGGCAAAAGTCTTCTACACAGAAGTCACCGGCCAGGGCGGAGGAACCTCACGTTACTACAGGTTCAACGACCACGTGCTCAGGGCCAAGGCGAGCGACACTGTATTCGTGGATTTCGGCTGTGGCCAACAGCCTGGAGAGGATTGGGCCCTGCCAGGTCTTTTTTGCCCAAGACACAACACATGATGAGGCTATCCACTAATTCCATGCCGGATCGGTCGTCGCCCGGCTACACAAGGACCGCGCCTTCCGTTGGCCACCAGGACGGAGGTGAAAAGTATGCTACTGATGGACAAATTAGCAAGATCCGCACGAGAAACAACATCGTCATAGGAACCTGGAATGTCAGGACCCTAACTGCGGAAGGAAAATTAGAAGAACTGGCCCACGAGCTGGACCACTATCGATGGAACGTTCTAGGTATCAGCGAACTGCGCTGGAAAGGCCTAGGTGAAACAACGACTGACAAAGGCCACAATCTCTATTTCAGCGGTAGAGATGACAGGCACGAACACGGCGTTGGATTCTTGGTCCACAAGAACATTCTAGCCACTGTCATGGGTTGCCGCCCAGTCTCCAGTAGACTCATTACCATCCGTCTGAGAGCAACCCCTTTCAACATTACCATCATCCAGGCCTATGCCCCAACATCAGACTATGAAGACAGCGAAGTGGAGGATTTTTATGAAAATATACAGGCGGTCCTTGACCAAGTGCCGAAGAAGGACATAGTCATAGTGCAAGGCGACTGGAATGCCAAGGTTGGCCAAGATGCGCACCACAACTGGGGAGACACATGCGGACCCCACTGCAACAACGAGACAAATGACAGGGGTCTGAGGCTATTGGAGTTTGCCAGATACAACAATCTGGTACTGGCAAACATGCTTGGTCTCCACAAAAAATCCAGACGATGGACATGGCACAGTCCCGGCGGGGAACATCACAACCAGATCGACTACATCATGGTCAAGAAACGCTTCAGATCAAGCATCAACATTGGCAGGACACGCACTTTTCCAGGAGCAGACATTGGAAGTGACCACGATCTCGTGATGATGTCTTTCCGGCACCATTTGAAGAGAGTAAATACAGCAAAGTGCACTAGGCTGAAGTTCGACCTGGACAAACTGCAAGACCCGGAGGTGGCAAAAATATTTCAGGCCACAATTGGAGGGATATTTGCACCACTGCTTATTTTGGGGGCAGGCGAAGTAGATGTCAACACCATGACCAATACCTTCAACTCAGCTGTAACAGATGCCGCCACTGAGATCCTTGGCAAGCACCGACCAAAGAAGAAGCCGTGGATCACACCTGAACTTTTGGATCTGTGTGATAAACGAAGAGAGTTAAAAAAGAAAAAGAACACCTCACAGGGAGCTGATGTCTACCGAAAAATCAACAATGACATCCGAAAAGGCATGCGCACAGCAAAGGAGAACTGGA
The DNA here is from genome assembly GCA_036898135.1 of Oncomelania hupensis. Taxonomy (NCBI): domain Eukaryota; kingdom Metazoa; phylum Mollusca; class Gastropoda; order Littorinimorpha; family Pomatiopsidae; genus Oncomelania; species Oncomelania hupensis. Next base: position 56,612,209 of record CM072520.1, read on the forward strand.
TAGAAGATCGATGCCAGGAAATAGAGAACAATCTGAACAAGAACAACAGCAAGAAGGCCTACCAGACTGTGAAGCGGCTGACAAGTGTTAAACAGCCCAAAGTCTCCACTATCCAAAGCAAGTCTGGCATTTGCCTTACAGAAGAACAAGAAGTCTTGGACAGATGGACAGAGTACTGCTCTGACCTTTACAACCATACACCAAATGGAGACCCATCAGTTCTAGCATGTCCCGAGAGCAGAGAAGAAGAAGAAATCCTCCCAATTCTCCGGGAAGAAGTTGAGGCAGCAGTGCAATCGCTGAAGAAAGGGAAGTCAGCGGGAGTGGACAACATACCAGCGGAACTACTACAAGCAGGAGGAGAAGCGATGACTGATGCTCTCACCATTATCTGTAACAAGATCTGGCAGAGTGGGGAATGGCCTACACCATGGACCCAGTCGCTTGTCATCACTCTTCCCAAAAAAGGTAACCTTCAGGAGTGTGAAAATTACCGCACCATCAGCCTCATCAGCCATCCCAGCAAGGTCCTCCTGAAAATAATACTCAACAGGTTGAAACCACAAGCTGAACAAATCATAGCTGAAGAACAAGCAGGATTCATGGCAGGGCGAAGTACCACTGAACAGATTTTCAACCTCAGAATAATCTGTGAGAAATACCTACAGCACCAACAACATCTATATCATGTGTTCATAGACTTCAAGAAGGCATTTGACCGAGTCTGGCATGCAGCTCTATGGGCAACCATGAAAGTGTACAACATCAGCCCTAAAATTATAGAAGTCATCAAAAGCCTGTATGACAAGGCTACCAGTGCAGTCCTACAGCGTCATCGGGAACTGGTTCAGAACAACAATCGGTGTGCGTCAAGGATGCCAACTCTCTCCAACACTCTTCAACATCTTCCTAGAGCGCATCATGTCAGATGCTCTTGCAGATCACGAAGGCACAGTCAGCATAGGGGGCAGAGCAATCTCCAATCTTCGTTTTGCGGATGATATTGATGGATTGGCTGGAGAGGAACAAGAACTTGAACAGCTTGTACAGAGGCTTGACACCACCTCCAGAGCTTATGGAATGGAAATAAGTGCAGAGAAGACCAAAATGATGACCAACAACACCAATGGCATCAACACGGACATCAAAGTACAAGGCCAATCCCTCAACACAGTGCACAGCTTCAAATATTTAGGAGCCATTGTGTCAGACAATGGGTCTCGACAGGAAGTCCTCTCCAGGATCGCACAAACAACTGCTGCCCTGACAAGGTTGAAGCCCATTTGGAAAGACAGAACCATCAGTCTACATTCCAAAGTAAGACTGCTGCGCTCTCTGGTCATCTCCATCTTCCTATATGCTTGCGAAGCATGGACCCTCACAGCAGATCTCCAACGAAGAATACAAAGCATGGAGATGAGGTGCTACAGAAGACTTCTGTGCATTTCCTATACCCAACACATCACCAACGTTGAAGTCCGACAGACCATCACACAAGCCATTGGACAACACGATGACCTGCTCACAGTGGTGAAGAAACGGAAACTCCGATGGTATGGCCACGTCACCAGATCATCAGGCCTTGCAAAGACCATTCTGCAAGGCACAGTGCAAGGAGGTAGAAGAAGGGGGAGACCGAAAAAGAGGTGGGAGGACAACATTCGAGAATGGACTGGTTTGACACTGAGCGAAGCCATGAGGGCTGCTGAGGACAGAGAAAGATGGAGTATGCTGGTTAAGCGATCATCTGTGGTGCCCCTACGACCTTCGGGTTATGGGACAGGATAGGATAGGATAGTCCTGATTCGGCTGTTGACAGCCCGCTGGACCCTATAAACACTGATTATCTATCTATCCCCCACCCGACTCCCCTTTCTACCGAATGTCTATATAATCTACAGTATGTTGAAGGCGGTAGTCAACGGATCGGAAAAAAGATCAGGAGAAAAATAAAAGCACAACAAAATACCGGCAACATGTTAACAATTATTAGGACACAATTATATAATTTCTTATAACACGAGTTTAATGTTATAAAAACAAGATGGCAAACCATTCAAATGTATTTCCAGACACTCACACACATACATGTATATAGCATAGGCATTTTCAAGAGTGTTCATTTTGATGGCAGTGTTGAGACTGGGCTTTGTTATAACGAAGCAAAATGAATGATAGGCCTCTCTTCCAACTAAGAGCAAGCAAAAAGTATGTCAACATCGGTTCAGCCAAGTTGTAGATACAGCGCAAAAACGTCTGTAGAAAATGGTGAAGCACAATGACCTTGACCTTTGGGAAAATACAAATACAAATGAACTAACACGCGTAGCAGTGGTTAGAATACCCGCAAAATAAATAGGATGAATGTCGGTTCAGTTATTGTTGACAAGGTAAAAAGCCTGTTTCCAACAACAGAAAAAATAAAGCTCGGAGCAATCATCTGACCGGAGACCGGACTGCTATTGAAGGAAGGATGGCCCATGATTTGAAGTCCCAGTATACAAAACAAACAAAATCACTTCGGCCGTTTTTAACATAATGGGCGAAAACGTGTTTAGCACAAACATGACTCCAGCGATTTTGGCCTTTGCAGTAGAGCAAATATGATGATCTTATGAAGTTTGGTCAAAAATCTATTCAGTGGTTCTTAAGATATGGCGTCTCACGGGCCGACCGATAGACGGACTGACAGACAGACAGGCATTTGGCTCGTTTGATTCCACCGACTATTTTAAAGTATTTAACTCAGGAATTACCGCCCTCCCCTCCTCCCTCCCCTCCTCCCTCCCTCCTCTTCCCCAACAGTACGTTTATAAATAAATAAACAAATAAATTAATACATAAAAATATAATAATAATAATAATAATAATAATAATAATAATAATAATAATAATAATAATAATAATAATAATAAGAAGAAGAAGAAGAAGAAGAAGAAGAAGAAGAAGAAGAATGTTGACTATATAAAAATAAATTGCTTACACAAATCAACTGGATAGGAAACGTTAGTCCACTGTGGTAGGCTCTTTAATAAACGGAACGTCACAAAAAGTGTTCGTCACGAACAAAACAGCAAAGAAAGTTTAGTTTCACAAAGGAGCGTAACTCCCGGACGCAAACTTGTTTTTTCCAACCTAGTTCCAGTCATTCGCCCCAAAAGGCAATCACCGATGTTGAACGAAGCTCTCCGATGTGTTACGAAATGATGCTTGCATGACTACGAATAGTTGACATTAAAAATGATCGCGGTTGCTTCTAATTCTGTTCAATATACACAGATTAGCATTTCGCAACGGTATACTTTGTTAATATGAGCATAAATATTATCGACCATATTTACTAGTTGCGTTCCTTGATTTGCATTTTGTTAGTTCTCAGCAGTAGGCTAATAATAGCATTCCCCATTTCCTGCCTAGAACCAAGTAGTCACTGTTATACAGTATACATAGGCTTAATCTACATTATATATTATAAGTCAGTCTCCGCACAACGAAGAAGCTCACTAGCTGAATATAATTATTAGAACTGTATTGTTTGTTTTATACGTAAATAAATGTATAAACTATATCTATTCTAATTAATAATATTTAGGCCTATACTTAATAATATTCGAATCTTTAAAGTTCCGGAGAAGGACGAGTAGGCTAAGCGAATTTTTTTTAATAACTCGATATCAGAGTTAAAGTAAGAGTTAGTTAGTTATTCATTGCTTACAAGGTCCAGCGGATTGCAAAGAGCCGAGTCAGGACCACAAAATCAAGACAACTCGAGATCAGAGTTAAATTAATAGCTAATTAGTTATTCATTGCTTACAGGGTCCAGCGGACTGCAAAGAGCCGAATCAGGACCACAAAATCAAGACCACAACTTCGCTAGTAGTAGCAGCAGCAGCAGCAGCAGTAGTAGTAGTAGTAGTAGTAGTAGTAGTAGTAGTAGTAGTAGTAGTAGTAGTAGTAGTAGTAGTAGTAGTAGTAGTAGTAGTAGTAGTATCGTTATTTAGTTAAATCTTTAATTTATTTATTTGTTTTGTTTGTTTGTTGTTGTTGTTATTATTTTTATTATTCTTGTTCTTATTCTTATTCTTCTTCTTCTTCTTATTATTATTATTATTATTATTATTATTATTATTATTATTATTATTATTATTATTATTCCTACTTTAAAAAAAATAAACTATTGCCTTTCAAGGTTGAGTAAAGCCTTTCAAACCTCTGCCACAATTTACCCAGTCTTTTTTTATGCACTCATAATAGAATTTGCAATAAAAAAAACAACAACAAAAAACAAAAAACGACAAGGAAGTTGTTGCAGCAAGTCAACAAGTTGTTGTTGTTTTTTTTTTTTGGTTGTTGTTTTTAAATTTTAGTATAAAACGTTATCTGACCTTGGTGTCCTCTTCACTACCACAGCAGACGATAGGAAAATATGTTTAGACATTCTCTCTCTCTCTCTCTCTCTCTCTCTCTCTCTCTCTCTCTCTCTCTCTCTCTCTCTCTCCACATTGATTTTTACATTCCACTCATTCTTTTTTTTTTTCTCAGTTGTATTATTAGGATTTTTTTAAACATGTTGTATCTTATTTTTCCTACCCCACTGTAAACCCCAATCTTCCTTGCCTCACCCTAAACTGTATCGACCTGTGTTAGCGACGATCTGAAGAGAGTGTAAACTGGATGGTTAGAATGTTAGTGTGTGCAGTCCAGTATGTGTGTTGACAGGCAGCTAGGTGCCCTGTTTGTACAGTTCTTCGTTTAATCTTCTTATCTTTTTATTCCGTCCGTGTTGCCAACTTGTTCACTATGTTTTATGTGTGTGTTTTGTTTGTGTGTGTGCGATTTTGTAGCGTTGACCAAATGCGTTCCTGGTGTGTTCACTTGGCAATAAAATAGGTTGTATCCTTGTATCCTAAAAAATCGTTACGATGGAGGCGTGCACTATAACTACGAATATTGTGTTTATCCCCTAATAAAAGTTTTTCAAAGATTCAAAGTTTTAAAAAGTCTTTCTCTCTCTCTCGCTCTCTCTCACACACACACACACACACACACACACACACACATTTTTACAGATTTAAATTTGACTGCGTCCAATTCCATTTCTGAAAGGAGGGACGAAACTGGAGTACCCGGAGCAAACCCATGGCGGCCTGAAAGGTCTGGTACTTAAGCCACATAATTTTGTTCTCTGTGGGTTTCGAATCCGCGACCTTCTGCATAGGAAACCAGCGCCTTATCAACTGCGCTACAGGCCACCCCAGCTGTGATGACAGGATACCCCACCACCGCTTGCGTCTGCTGTCTTCACAAAACAGAATACTCCACCACCGCTTGCGTCTGCTGTCTTCACAATACAGAAAACTCCACACCCGCTTGGGTCTGCTGTCTTCACAATACAGAAAACTCCACACCCGCTTGCGTCTGCTGTCTTCACAATACAGAATACTCCACAGCCGCTTGCGTCTGCTGTCTTCACAATACAGAATACCCCACACCCGCTTGCGTCTGCTGTCTTCACAATACAGAATACTCCACACCCGCTTGCGTCTGCTGTCTTCACAATACAGAATACTCCACACCCGCTTGCGTCTGCTGTCTTCACAATACAGAATACTCCACACCCGCTTGGGTCTGCTGTCTTCACAATACAGAAAACTCCACACCCGCTTGCGTCTGCTGTCTTCACAATACAGAAAACTCCACACCCGCTTGGGTCTGCTGTCTTCACAATACAGAATACTCCACACCCGCTTGCGTCTGCTGTCTTCACAATACAGAATACTCCACACCCGCTTGGGTCTGCTGTCTTCACAATACAGAAAACTCCACACCCGCTTGCGTCTGCTGTCTTCACAATACAGAATACTCCACACCCGCTTGCGTCTGCTGTCTTCACAATACAGAATACTCCACACCCACATGCGTCTGCTGTCTTCACAATACAGAATACTCCACACCCGCTTGCGTCTGCTGTCTTCACAATACAGAATACTCCACACCCGCTTGCGTCTGCTGTCTTCACAATACAGAATACTCCTACCCGCTTGCGTCTGCTGTCTTCACAATACAGAAAACTCCACACCCGCTTGCGTCTGCTGTCTTCACAATACAGAATACTCCACACCCGCTTGCTTCTGCTGTCTTCACAATACAGAATACTCCACAACCACTTGCGTCTGCTGTCTTCACAATACAGAAAACAATGTGATCCACCAAGTAACATTAGAAAAGGAGTTTGCTCCGATGTTTGTTAACACCTACATCACAGGCATTTAACCCATTTATCGCCTCTTTCATTTATGCATCACACCATTGTAAAATAGTGTTAAAAGAACGGAAACTTTGATGGTATGGCCACGTCACCAGATCATCAGGTCTTGCAAAGACCATCCTACAAGGCACAGTGTAAGGAGTAGAAAAAGAGGGAGACCGAAAAAGAGGTGGGAGGGCAACATTCAAGAGTAGACTGGATTGACACTGAGCAAAACAATCAGGGTTGCTGAGGACAGGGACAGATGGAGTACGCTGGTTAAACGATCATCTGTGGTGCTCCTACGACCTCCGAGTTATGGGATAGGATAGGATAGGATAGCATTGTAAAATACATAGCCTTTGGTTAAAAAAACAAAACAAAACAAACAACAAACAAAAAACTTGCCGTGACATACCATAAAAACCTAATTACTATTGCGTGGATATATAAAGACCTTAAAATATGTGGTTTAACTACATCTTTTGCATCGGCTCTGTCACACTAAACAGATTCCGGCAGGCAGGCAGGTAGATTAACGTCCCCGGACACATGGCGGATAAGGGACAGACAGACTCCGCAACACAGAAAGTGTTTAAGTACTGAACCAATATATATATATACTTTTTCTTCCGAAGGAGCAGCGTCGCCATGTCTCAGGGACGTCCCTGAGACATAGCGACGCTGCTCCTTCGGAAGAAAAAGTATAAACCGAGGTCTAGACTGTGCACGCACGCATTCCATCGCACGGTCTTTAAAAATCCTGACGCTCATATCCTAGACGGGTGAGTGCCGGCTACACAAACACGTCCAGCGCGCACTAGGTCCCTTCCCCTCCGTAACCTGTCACCCAGGATTGTGCTCAGTCGTCTGGGCGTCAGACCCAAAGGTGGCAGGTGGACACCTCGGGTTGCTTGAGTTAGATCCTGTCGACCAGCGCCTTGAGCAGCTCTTGAGCAGGAAAAGCGCTATATAAGAACGGATAAAAAACATTTTTAAACACAAAAATGCCATTTTGAATTCAGTTGTTTTGAAATCTAAACAAAAAGTTAAACTTGTTTCCTCTTTTTACCCAAATGCACAAATGTAACTTTAGAAAATAAGATTACACAAAACCCTTACACAATTCAACTAGTGCTAAATATCGCTAATAACAAACACCAATTGCAACAGTTACAACAACAACAACAACAATAACAATACTAAAGTAAATATAGAAATAGTAGTAGTAGTAGTAGTAGTAGTAGTATTAGTAGTAGAAGTCATCGTCGTAGTAGTGGTGGTGGTGGTGGTAGCAGCAGTAGTAGTCGTAGTATAGTAGTAGTAATAATAATAGTAGCAGTAGTAGTAGTAGAAGTAATAGTAGTAGTAGTAGTAGTAGAAGTCGTCGTCGTAGTAGTAGCATTAGTAGTAGTAATAGTAGTAGTAGTGGTGGTGGTAGTAGTAGTAGTAGTAGTAGTAGTAGTAGTAGTAGTAGTAGTAGTAGTAGTAGTAGTAGTAGTAGTAGTAGTAGTAGCAGTACCATTCACATTATTATTGTTGCTGCTGTTGTTGTTATTGTTGCTGTTGTTGTAGTTGTGTTATTCTTCTTTATTGTCTTCATCTTCTTCTTTCATTTCTTCATATACCAAATTCATACCTATAACTTTGATCCTGCAGGATGCAGGCGATTGATTCAGACCCGTTGTAGTCTGGCAGTACACTGCAGCATCGTGTGCGTTCTGTGTGATGTCTTGTACAAAGGTCAACGTGCTGGATGTACTGTCTCTGACAGCGCGCACATAGGACACGCCAGAGGCATTGGTACACTCTGTTTCACTACAAGTAGCGACAACAGTTCTCTGTCTCTTTTGAATGCTCCATTCCACCCCTTGGTTAGGTGATAAACCGCTACATGTGATGCCTGTTGATTTGCTGGTGTCGTTAGTGATGTAGATGCCACCGTTGTTACAGTTGTCTATTTGAAATGTACCTGAACATAGCATAATAAATACGTACGAACTAAAGAGGAAGAAGAAGAAGAAGAAGAAGAAGAAGAAGAAGAAGAAGAAGAAGAAGAAGAAGAAGAAGAAGAAGAAGAAGAAGAAGAAGAAGAAATCAAATCAAATCCATCAACAACCAACTACAACTGAATTGAATAAATCAACAACACCAACCATCAACACAACAACAAAAGCAAGAACATAAGCAGCAGCAGCAACAATAACAACAACAACAGCACCAAGAACGAACTTTACACCACCATTAACTCCAACAACTTTACCACCACCACCACCATCAACAACAACAACAATCATCATTATAAACAAAAAGTGGCAACCTAATTACACAAGAAGAAAGCACATGATACACTTACCGTAAACAGAGAATATGAAAAGCACCACAAATACAATGGCAAGTTCCTCCACCTGCTTCATGTTGATGTTATTTATCCTGCTTCAAGTACACTGCTTTCAAAAATGTCAAAAAACACTTCCAGCACACTATCATGTAACTGTCAACTTGTAAATAGTGTTGCAAAATTACTGTTGAACAACATTGCAGTCAAAAGATGATATTACATGTATTAAAGTTCCAGTTAAAGTTTAAGTGCTGCTGTCACCATTTCAATGAAATAAATTTACTGCATTCAAAATATTTACTTAGGTTAAAAACTTTCTTAACTTCAAGTTATTGTTTTGAAAAGTATTTATGTCACATTTACTTAATTGTTGTTAATTTAATTATTTTAGGGCAAGTACCTAATTTATAAAGATTATAATGACTTTTCGAATTTAAACTTGTAAAGCTGGATTTAAACCCTTTTTGAGACTTTTGACTTGCAATTTAACTTTAAGATCCATTAACTATACAGCACACAGCAGTCCAATTTAACAACGACCTGCCTTATTGTATTGAAGATTTTAACGATATATGATTACAGCCATTTTCTTTGATAATTTTGAAACGTTCTATTTACAAAGTACCGCACCTTTATACGACCACAACAAAATTACGCGGCACAGAGCTCTCTACCTACAACAATCTCTATCCTATCATATCCCATAACTCGAAGTTCATTGGGGCACCCCATATGATTGTTTAACTAATGTACTCCATCTTTCTCTGTCCCCAGCAACCTTCATGGCTCCGCCCATGATCAAGTCAATCCATTCGGAGTTTCCGTTTGTTCACCACTGTGGGAATGTCATCATGTTGCCCAACAGTCAGTCGAACTTCGTCGTTGGTGATGTGCTGGGTATATGAAATGTCCAGACGTTTTCTGTAGCACCACATCTTTGTATTCTTTCGAAATGGGCTTCAATCTTGTCAGAGCAGCAGTTGTTTGTGCGATCCTGGAGAGGACTTCTTGTCGGGACCCATTGTCTGATGCAATGACTCCTAAATATTTGAAGCTATGCACTGTGTTGACGGATTGTTCTTCTTCAATAATGATACAGGATGCAGTCAATATAAAAATTGCAAAAAAAAATCGATTTTCTTCCGTCTTCTAATAGCGATCTCCCTGCCTTTACACCACCTGTTTCAGTGATGTATGTGTATTTGGTGTGTGTGAGGGTAAATGAGACAGGTGAGCGTATATGTTGGTATAGATCGCCTCGCTTTGAGCCTTGGGGAAAGGCGCGTACATAGCATCCTGTATTATTATTATTATTAGTATTATTATTATTATTATTATTATTATTAGTAGTAGTAGTAGTAGTAGTAGTAGTAGTAGTAGTAGTAGTAGTTTTATTGTTGTTGTTGTTATTATTATTATTATTATTATTATTATTATTATTATTATTATTATTATTATTATTATTATTATTATTATTATTATTATTATTGGCCTTGGACTTTGATGTCCATGTTGATGCCATTGGTGTTGATGGTCATCATTTTAATCTTATCTGTACTTATTTCCATTCCGTAGGCTCTGGAGGTTGTGTCAAACCTCTGTACCAGCTGTTTAAGTTTTTTGTTCCTCACCAGCCAATCCATCAATGTCATCCTCATAACGGAGGTTGGAGATTGCTCTGCCCCCTATGCTGACTGAGCCTTCGTGATCTGACACGATGCGTTCCAGGAAGAACTTGAAGAGTGTTGGAGAGAGTAGGCATCCTTGACGCATGCTGATTGTTGCTCTGAACCAGTTCCCGATGGCGCTATTGTGGAGGACTGCACTGGTAGCCTTGTAACACAGGCTTTTGATGACTTCAATAATTTTAGGGCTGATGTTGTATATTCTTATGGTTGCCCACATAGCTGCATGCCAGACTCGGTCAAACGCTTTCTCGAAATCTACAAACACATGATATAGATTGTGTTGGCGCTGTTGGGTTTTCTCGCAGATTATGCTGCGGTTGAAAATCTGCTCAGTGGTACTTCGCCCTGCCCTGAATCCTGCTATTTTCATCTATGATTTGTTCAGCTTGGGGTTTAAACCTGTTGTTTTATTTTGAGGAGGACTTTGCTGGAATGGCTGATGGTGCGTAGTTATGACGCATCTGAAGGTTACCCTTGATGGGAAGAGTGATGGCAAGCGACTGAGTCCTTGGCGTAGGTCACTCCCCACTCTGCCAGATTTTGTTATAGATAATGGTGAGGGCGTCAGTCATCGATTCGCCTCCGACTTGAAGCAATTTTGTAGGTATAATGCTCACTCCCGCTGATTTCCACTTCTTCAGCGATGGCTCTGCTGCCTCAACTTCTTATCGGAGATTTGGGAGGATTTCTTCTTCTTCTCTGTTCTGGGGACATGCTAGAAATGACGGGTATCCGTTTGGTGTGTTGTTGTAAAGATCAGAGCAGTACTCTGCCCATCTATTCAAGACTTCTTGCTCTTGCTTTGGATCGTGGAGACCTTAGGCTATTTAACACTTGTCAGCCGCTTCACAGTCTGGTAGGCCTTCTTGCTGTTGTTCTTGTTCAGACTGTTCTCTATTTCCTGGCATTATCTTCTAACCGGTTCTCCTTTGCTGTATGCATGCCTTTTCGGATATCACTGTTGATTTTTCGGTAGGCATCAGATCCCTGTGAGGTGTTGCTTTTTTTAAAATCTCCCTTTCTTTGTCAAACATGTCCAAAAGTTCAGGTGTGACCACGGTTTCTTTCTTGGGCGGTGCTTGCCAAAGATCTCAGTGGCGGCATCTGTCACAGCTAAGTTGAATGTGGCGGTGATGGTGTTGACATCTGTTTCATCAGGTTCCAAACTGAGCAATAGTGCAAATTTTCCTCCAATTGTGGCTTGAAATATTTCAGCAACCTCCGGGTCTCGCACTTTGTCCAGGTCGAATTTCAGTCTGGTGCACTTTGCTGTATTTACTCTCTTCAAGTGGAGCCCGAAAGATGTCTGCTCGTGGAAATGTGCGTGTCCTGCCAATGTTGACGCCTGATCTGAAGCGTTTCTTGACCATGATGAAGCCAATCTAGTTGTGATACTCCCCTGTGGGACTGTTCCAAGTCCTCGTCTGGATTCTTTGTGGGGACCAAGCGAGTTTGACAGTATCAGATTGTTGTATCTGGCAAACTTCAAGAGTCTCAGACCTCTGTCATTTGTCTCGTTGTTGCAGTGTGATCCACATGTGTCTTGGTCAAGGACAGCCTGCAGATGTTCATAGAAATCTTCGACTTCGCTGTCGTCATAGTCTGATGTTGGGGAATAGGCCTGGATGATGGTGATGTTGAAAGGGGCTGTTCTCAGGCGATGGCAATGAGTCTACTGGACACTGAGCGGTAACTAAAGGCATTGGCTGTAATGTCTTTGTGGACCAGGAATCCAACGCCGTGTTCGTGCATGTCATCTCTCCTACTGAAATAAAGCTTGTGACCTTTTTCAGTCGATGTTTCACCTAAGCCTTTCCAGTAAAGTTTGCTGATACCTAAAATGTTCCAACTACAGTGCTGCATCTCGTGAGCCAGGTCTTCTAAGTTTCTCTCTTCAGTCAGGGTCCTGACATTCCAGATTCTAATGATGGTGTTGTATCTCATGCGGAGCCTGCTAAGTTGTCCACCAGTAACACACTTATCACCTCCGTCCTGGTGGCCAACGGAAGGCGACCCGAGCGACGACCGATCCGGTATGGAGTGAGTGGTTCTTTTCATCATAAGGTATTTCTTGGAAAAAAAAAGACCTGGCGGTGCCCAATCTTTTCCAGGCTGTTAGCCACAGCCGAAATCCTGGTCGTTAAACCTAAGTAACCTGGCCCTGGCCTTTTACAACACACCGGGAAACGTTGTGTCTATTATATTCAGTGCCCGAACCCACAGGACAACATAAACAACAAATAACCTTTTCCAATGTAAGGTATACCCAGACTTTTCGGGTTTTAATCAACGTCCTTGTCATTGCACAAAACCAAAACCACCTTCTGTGAGGATTCTAAAACTCTAGAATCGCTTTATGAGATTTCTTAAAATTCATTAGAACTTCAACATTGTAATTCACTGTAGTCTCTCTGAAGGACACTAAAAAATACTTGTCATCAATATTTTAAGCTTTAAACATATGACATTTAAACCTCTTTTTTTGATGATTATGAGAATTTAGATTTTACTATTTAATTTTAAGATCCTTTATTTTACTACACAACTTTACGTATACAACACACAGCTTTCTCTCAACAGTTTAGGAACGAACTGCCTTCTCGATTTTAAGCTTTTAAAGTTGAAAGATTGTAACCAGTACTTTCTTTGATGCTTCTGGAAAATAAGAATCAGTTTACAAAACCATAACACCACCATAACAAAAAAATCACAGCACGCAACACTGATTCGGCTCTTTGCAGTCAGCTAGACCTTATAAGTAATAAATAACTAACTGACTGCCTTCTTGATTTGTAAGATATATTTATAACTGTTTTTTAGCGATTAGTATACCGCCACACTTGACGCCACACTTGCACACCAGCGCTATCATCAAGCTGACTTCCCGAATTGAATCTACGGTCCCCTAGATAATTCATGGTGGAAAACCGATCCTGGTTACTACAGTGCAGTCAACCTTGGCATTCAATGCATTAACGATCTCATGAGTGCCTCCTTTTCATTAAAAATCACGACAACAACCGGCAACGCCTTCTGGCTATTTTGATCTTTTTTTTCAAACAGAATTTGCATAAAAACAACTTTGTTATTTGAGGAAAACTTCTCTTTCGCTTTCGAAGAGCCTCAATATTGTATTTATATTTTGCTATTGGCACAAGAGAAATTATTTATTTGTATTCTTTTCATTAGAAATCGCGACAAAAAGCAGGTGTCAAAGCAGGATGACTATTTTTATTTTGTTATTTTCCTCAAAGAGAACTTGCACAAAAACAGCTTAGTTAATTGAAGAAGGCCTCCCTTTCACTTACCAAGAGATTTTATGTTTAATTTCTATTTTCTATTGAAACAATAAAAACGATTAAGTAGAATGCTATTATTGAAATGTTTTACCGGCACCAGACGTTTTATTTTATTGAAATGAAATTATATTATTAAAATACCCTTACTAGCACCGGTAGAAAACAATGACATTTATTATGGACATAATAATTCCAAACATGCTTGGTCTCTTCGTTTGTTCATTCGTGTAATATTTGACAGCTGACTAGAAGAAAAAGACCATGAATTAGAAGAAAAAGACCATGAATTAGAAGAAAAAGAACATGAAGCAGAAGAAAAAGAACATGAAGTAGAAGAAAAAGAACATAAAGCAGAAGAAAAAAGAATGTTACGATAGTAGAGTCTACGTTTGAGACGCGCGCGATAGATCCGATCGTTTTGTTTTGCAAAGCATGCAATAACAGAATGTATTTACCTTTGATTTGATTCTGCGTTGTTGTTAGAAGAAGCTTTGTATAATGTTGATAATTTTCGTTGGTCGATATTATTTTAGAATTTTCTAGAGTTGGTTGTTTACCATCGATCGAAGCTTCACGATGGGTGCAGTAACAGCTGAGAGATTCTTCTAACCTAAATAAGGTTATATGACGTAAGACAATGCATAGTTCCGGCAACGAACTTTATTCTGATTGGCTGTAATTGTGTCACGCTGGAATGTTCTAACTTTCTCTAGAGTATAGAGAAACTATATAAGTGCCGCACTGTTTGAAAAAGAAGAGTGGAAAGAGTAAAGAGTGGAAAAAGTTATAGAGCGATCTTGTTAGCAGTTGGAAAACTTCATACGACGACTCCTGCCTTGTTGCTGAGTGAACAGGCTGCGTGGATAAACGAATCTGAGTTACACTTATCAAGATTCAAGCATTTGGGCTTAATCAACCATTGATAAAAACAACAACAGTGTAACAAAGAACATGAAGTAGAAGAAAACGAACATGAAGCAAAAGAAAAAGAACATGAAGCAGAAGAAAGAGAACATGAAGTAGAAGAAAAAGAACATGAAGTAAAAGAAAAAAGAACATGAAGTAGAAGAAAAAAGAAAATAATAAAACAACAACAAAGAGGAGGAGGAGTAGGGATGAAAGAAATAATGAGTGAAGAAGAAGACGTTTTAAAAAAAAAGAATATTGTAGTTGTTATTGTTGTAGTTGTTGTTATTGTTGTTGTTGTTGTAGTTGTTGTAGTAGTAGTAGTTGTTGTTGTTGTTGTTCTTCTTCTTCTTCTACTTCAACAGCTACAACAACAACAATATATATATATATATATATAATTTTTTTAAACAACAAAAGAAATTTGATGCCACAATTGCAGAACTGGACATTGTTGAAAGTACTACTTTTTTTTGGTCTTTATACTTTCTTTATCAGTACAGCATCAGATAATTTAGGACATATGTAATACATTTTCTGATTTCATTGAACTATTCCAATTCTTGTAATATTCAAAAACAATTTGAGAGACAAAGACCTGGACCGTGACACTAGTTATTCTTTGTTTACAGGGTCCAGCAGACTGCAAACATCCGAATCAGGACCACAACTTGACACTAGAGGTCATACGTTGACCTTATCATTATTATTATTTTTTTTTTAAAATAGCAACACTTATGTGAATGAAAAAAGTTTTACAGCCAGACAGATTACATTACATTACATTACATTACATGATTATTGCTTTAGGTCCAGCGGACTCTTCCGAGCCAAATCAGGACCAACAGCCAGGCACAAGATAAAATATGAATTTAACAAAATAAAATAAAGTATTTAACAAACAACAAAAAAAGAGATTCATACTTACAAAAGAAAATGAGTTACACTAAACAAGAAAAAGAATCAACAATGATCAACCATAAAGTGAACTATGTACCCAATAATTAATAATATCGTATTCTGAAAACTGAAACCGATTTGGTGGCCCGGATTTGAAGAGTAACCGTCTTAATAAGGTATGGGCCAGGCCAGGGTAGCTGAACAGTAACAGTTGGCATACAAAGACTAATCATCTCTATTACAATTCACATCTATAAACTAATGTATGAACAATACTAATTACCACTGTGTCCACCAACACCAAATATCGTATCAGTAATCATTTTTCTTTAGATATATATACGACTTCTGTCTCAACGGGTAAAATGACAGTTAAAATGAAAGTTAAACAGATAAAAAATGAAAACTCGACAATTTGCACACATACACAGAATTTCGTCATACCGTTCTTCTTCAATCCTCTCTCTCTCTCTCTCTCTCTCTCTCTCTCTCTCTCTCTCTCTCTCTCTCTCTCTCTCTCTCTCGGCCCACCCTCTCTCTCTTTTACCACCCTCTCTCCATCCTCCCGTTTCTTTTTTTGTTTTCCTTGTTTTCCTTTTTTTCTTTAAGGTGCAGCATTTCTTAGTAACATTTCATAATCAAAAATTCGTTCTATCAATATAGATTTACCATATCGAAATTTTCCAATACACATTTTTGCTATGAGGGTGAGAAAGTTTAAGTACTTAAGAACAATCTTTGATAGTCCACGTTTTTCCAAAACACCAAGCAAAGCGTCAGTTGCAGACAAACCAACACGTATATCGAACTTCTTGTTAACCGCCCCTT
Organism: Oncomelania hupensis; assembly: GCA_036898135.1. Classification (NCBI taxonomy): domain Eukaryota; kingdom Metazoa; phylum Mollusca; class Gastropoda; order Littorinimorpha; family Pomatiopsidae; genus Oncomelania; species Oncomelania hupensis. The sequence goes on from CM072520.1 coordinate 56,628,418, forward strand.
CCACACATTTCCACACTGCGGAAATCTTGCGGCAATGAAAGAAAAAATGTTCAATAAAGTCTACTTCGTGACTGCAAAAGGAGCATTTATTGTCAATATTTAAACCCATCTTAAACAGTAAAATATTGGTAGGGTAGATGTTATGTAGCAGTTTCCATTGTAATTCTCTCAGCCTACTTTCACCAGTTGTATTTCTGGCTAACTCCCAGTGTTTGTTTTTTATACTGACGCCAAGCTTACACTGCCAAAAGTGTTCACAGCAAGGGACACTGTATATTTCTTCTAAAAAAGTCTGACGAAACGTTTTCGCAGTGCTACAGCACAAGTCATTAAAGACTAAGGTAATGTCATCGTAATTCTTACTATCGTTACCAGCAGGCTGTGTTCTGAGGTAGGCCGATACTGCCGCTCTAACCACTGAGTACTGAAGGAACGAGGCAGGACAGTTCCCCAGCAGATCTTCCACTTGTAGAAACGAAAGCACAGAATTGTTTTGCACTACATCATTGACACATGTTATTCCTTTTGATGCCCAGTCTTTAAAATATATCACTTTCCCTTGATAAATAATGTTTGCATTATTCCACAAGCACTCTGAATTAACAGTAGTGGGTGTGTGCACTTTATTATGACTTAGCCAAACCCGTACGGCTCGCACCCAAAATTCAGAGGGAATTTCTTCCAAACCTTTAAACTTTTTACCAACAGTAGAGTTTAAAAAAGACATATTTTTTCCAAACACAGAAAAATACATTCGAGGAATCCAGGACCATTTACAATCCGTTTCAGATTTTGATAACTTGTACAGCCATTCACATTGAAATGATTGTTGCATGAGCTTAATGTCTACCATCTTGATACCGCCCTTGGATGGTTCATTTATTAAGACACTTCTCTTAATCTTTTCAAACGCCTTTTTGTTACAATTTTTCCGTCTCCACAAAAATCTGTAAAACAACGTGTTAATCTCAGTTAGTACCTTATCTGGCATACATATAGCTTTCATTACATAGATAAACTGAGAAGCTAAGAAGCTTTTTATCACACAAATTTTACCCAGTATACTAAGGTTACGTTTTTCCCAATTAAAGATTGTTTGTTTTATTTTTCTCATTCTTTCTTTCCAGTTTGCTTCAATTGAAGATGCCGGACATGCATTAGAAAATAATACTCCCAAAATGCTAACTGTATTTGCCCAACGCAGACCATACCCTGTTGCTACGTTTGTTCTGTTAGACCCCAACCACATAGCCTCCGATTTGTTTCTATTTATGACTAATCCAGATATCCATTTAAAACTGTCTAAAATAGTCAGCACAACGTCTAAATCTGCTGCGACTCTCAAAAAAAAAAGGGTTACGTCGTCGGCATATAAAATTATTTTCAGAATTCTATTAATATCTTCTGGCTCAGTTGCGTGTTTAATATTTATACCTTTAACATTATCACCAGCACGTATTTTGATTGCGAGTAGCTCTAGAGCCAGCACGAAAGCCAAGGGCGAGAACGGACAACCTTGCCGTATACCACGGTTAACGTCAAAGTCTTCTGACATCCAGCCGTTGTAGCCAATGCGACTTCTACAGTTACACATTAACATCGACACCCACCGGATAAATTGAGTCCCAAACCCAAATTTCCGAAAGGCAGTAATCATAAATTTTCTGGAAATGCTATCAAATGCCTTAGTAAAGCCCACAGCTAATAACCGGCCAGGTTTATTATTTAATCGTAAATAGTCAATAACATCATCAATTAATTTTAAATTGCACGCACTATTTCTTCCTTTTATGTGTCCTAATTGATCTTCGTTGACTATTGAGTGGATCACACCGTTCAGTCTAACTGCCATACACTTGGCGAATATTTTATAGTCAGAGTTTGTTAATGAAATAGGCCTCCAGGTAGACAACTGACTTTTTGACAAGTCTTTTCCTTTATGAATAAGAGTTATGATAGCGGATGACTGGCTGAAAGTTAACGATCCGTTTTCAAAGGATGAATTAAGGGATTTAATTAGCGGGCCCCTTAACCGTTGCCAAAAGACTTTCATAAATTCTGTTGTTAGTCCATCAAGGCCCGGCGCTGAATCATTTTTCATGTTTTTAAGAGCGTATGACACTTCCTCATCTGTGATAAGACCTTCACAATTTGCACGCTGTTCATCCGTCAACCTTGGGATGTGGCAGTCACCCATGAACAAGTCTATTTCTTCCTCGCTAATGTTATCATCATTTGTTTCACTGTACAACCCTTGGAAATATTCTTTTTGCTTATTTAATATTTCAAATTGATCAGTAACAACAGAACCATCGTCCAAATCCAGCTTTAGAATTAGTTTTGCATTAGCTCTTGATTTCTCAAGGTTCAGAAAATATTTGGTGTTTTTATCACCCTTCTCGATCCATTTAACTCTTGCACGTGTTTGTGCACTTTTAGTTTTCTCGTGTTCTGCCAGGTCACACTGAAGTAACAGAGAGTCACGTTTTCGCAAAACCTCTGCATTATTAGGGTCTTCAGATTCACAAACATCCAGCTCTCTTTGCAGGTCCAAGATGCGATTTTTCTTGCTAACTGCCCTACTTCTACTAAACTGCATTTTCTCTTCCTTTATTTTTAATTTCAGTCTTTCCCATTTAACATCATCCGACAGCTCTACGTATACACCATCCATAAAGAATGTGTCTATCAAGTCATTAATTAAATCTAAGTATTCTTTTTCCCCTAACAAATAATTATTGAATTTCCAATAACCAGATCCTCGTTTAACGTTGGAGCATTTTAACTGTACGTAGACACACCTGTGGTCACTTTGTGGAAAGGAGGATATGTTACATTCAGAAGCAAGATCGACTGCACCTTCGCTTAATAACACATAATCTAGCCTTCTTGCAACCAAAGCCCCTTTGATTTTTCTAGACCAAGTGAATGCTTTTTTAGTTGGGTTAAACAAACGCCAACCATCTATCAAGTTACAGGAATGAAGAAAATGATTAAAGTTCTGCACTGCTCTTGGAGAGTGCATATCTCCGCTAATGATTTCAAGGTCATTATCAAGAACAGTGTTAAAGTCACCACAGACAATCAGATTATCGCAGCCAAGGCTTTTAAGACTATTAGCAGTTTCTACAAGGAAATCTTCAATATCACTTATTGCGTTTGGAGCGTATGCATTACAGATTGCAATATCTCCCAAATCTATTTTCACAGTAACAACAATCAAACGCTCAGTAGACACTTCTAAGTGCCATTCGTTCGGCAGTTGTTTCCTAAACAAAATGAGTTGACCTTTGCTACGTGCAGTTCCTTCCTTAAAAATTATGTCACCTCCCCACTCGTTTTTCCATTGTTGGATTACTGATTTTGTTACATACGATTCTTGAATGCATATGATGTCATATTTATTTTCTTTGAATTTTCTAAATAATATCTTTCTTTTTGTAATGTATTATTTCTCAATCCATTAGCGTTAAATGAAACTACCTTTAAAGTGGCCATCGACAAAGCCTTATTCTCTACTCACTTTATACACTGTATACATGTAGATGCGTGATTGAGACGCTGAGATCAGAAGGAAAATCCAACAGGTAAGCTGAGGTCGTAATGGAAAGTGAAGCCAGCGCCAAGTTCCGGGCCTAACGCTTGCCGCTGATGGGAAGCTTCTTAACCTGAACCTCGCCGTCAACTCGCACTTCCTTGTCTCCAGCCATCGTTGACTGCCTTCTAGCCAGCTTCTCAGGATTTTCCGTCATCGTCTGTCTGTCGCTGGAACGCTGGCGTTTGGGGGTCTCCGAACGCGAACGTCCGATTTGGGAGAATGCGAGCGCCGATTCCAGCGTCGATTGGCGAACGTACTTCCTGCTACGGTCCGAGCTCTTCTCGTTCCCGGCATCTTTCTGGCTGTCGGTTAACGTGGGCGCAGGAGTGGACGCTTCGCTGGCTGCCGTTTCCTGGAATGACAGGACTTGGTCAGGATCAGCCAACGGACAGTTCAGGTCTCCCTTCTTGTGCCCAGTTTTCTTGCAAGTCCGACACACGACGTCTTTCTGACATTCGGACTTGTGGTGACCAGTTTCTAAACAGTTTGAACAAATTGGAGTCTTTTTCTCCCGTTTCTGCTCCCTGTGAAATACTCGGGCTGTGAAAATGTTAATCTTCAGTGTTCTGTCAAGTGGTTTTTCAGGTGTGGTGATGAAAATGAATCGCCGGCCCGTCAGAAAGCGAGTGAGCTTTCCATCGGCATCTCTCGCTCGCTCCAACTTAATGTCCGACCGAAGTTCACAACCGGACTTCTTCAACGCACATTCGATGTCTGCCTCCGCCACCGAAATGGGTACATCGTCAATCCAAGCTTTTGTAGTAGGTTTTTCTTTTCCCAATCCATCTCGAATCAAGAAAGGGTTAGTATCACACACGTTTAGCGTCGTTCCTCTCAACGACATTCCCTGAACCAGCAGCTTATTGCGTGCGTTGTCGGTGATAGGGTAAATTCGCCACAGGCTGTTGATATCCTGAGCTCCCAAAATGGAGCCCTGACCTGCCGTTCTTTCCGCAGCAAGACAAACATCCAACACTGAGGGACGCTGAACATTTGCCCTAGGAATGTCTTTCATCCGAATAAAGACGGGAAGCACTGTATCAGGCATGATAGAAAAAAAAGAAGAAAATAAGACTCTCAAAATAAATTCCAATAAGTATACAAGTAGGAGAAGAAGAGATGTTCAAGTCCAAACTGAAACAATAAGTAGGCCTATAATACACAGGCTACAACAGTCCAATATTACACTGCACAATAGTCCGTTGAAAGTACTACTAAGTCTTTTGAATATTTAGATAGAAAACAAATTTACTTCTTCGGATGAGAAGGTCTACCAGACTGTGAAGCGGCTGGCAAGTGTTATACAACACAAGGTTTCCGCGATCCAAAGCAAGTCTGGCTTGTACTTTAATAATAATAATAATAATAATAATAATAATAATAATAATAATAATAATAATAATAATAATAACGGATTTTTATATAGCGGGTACTCCAGCCTATGACCAGACTCACCACGCTTTACATAGTCATTACATATAAATACATGCACTCGATAAAACATCGCTTTTGCTACAATCCATCAAAATACGGAACAGTAAAGGTACAAACTATTTACAACTATGTACATAAATTACAAAAAAAGACAGAAATAGACTATTTACAACTATGTACACAAATGGCAAAAAAGACAGAAATAGAATAGCAAAAACCTATTCACAGCTATTTATATGCCCGGTAAGGCCCAGGAAGAAAAACAGTATAAATATTTATTTATTTATTTATTTATTTACTTTACAGTAGAACAAGAAGTCTTCGATAGATAGACAGAGCACTGTTGTGACCTTCACAACCACACACCAAGCGGAGAGCCATCAGTTCTAGCATGTACCCAAAATAGAGAAGAAGAAGAAATCCTCCCAATTCTCCGAGAAAAAGTTGAGGCAGCAATACAATCGCTGAACAACATACACGTAGAATTGCTTCAAGCTGTAGGAGAAGTGATGATTGACGCCCTCACCATTATCAGTAACCAGATCTAGCAGAGTTGGGGAGTGGCCTACACCATGGATTCAGTCGCTTGTCATCACTCTTCCCAAAATGTGTAACTTTCAGAAATGTAAAAACGTCCGCACCATCAACCTCATCAGCCATCCCAGTAAAGTCATCCTAAATTAATTCTCAACACGTTGAAACCTCAAGCTGAACAAATCATTGCTCAATAGCAAGCAGGATTCAGGGCATGGCGAAGTACCACTGAGCAGATTTTCAACCTCAGAATAATCAGCGAGAAATAAATACAGCACCAACAACATCTAGCCTACATCATGTGTTTGTAGACTTCAAAAAAGCGTTTGACCGGGTCTGGCATGCAGCTTTGTGGGCAACCATGAGATTGTTCAACATCAGCCCTAACATCATGACAAGGCTACCAGTGCAGGCTTCCACAACAGCGCCATCGGGAAATGGTTCAGAATAACAATCGGCGTGCGTCAAGGATGCCTACTCTCCCCAACACTCAACATCTTCCTGGAGCGCATCATGTCAGATGCCCTTTCGGATCACGAAGGCACAGTCAGAGCAATATCCACCCTCCATCTCCAATTTGCTGATGACATTGATGGATTGGCCGGAGAAGAACAAGAACATGAACAGCTGGTACAGAGACTTGACACCACCTCAAGAGCCTTTGGAATACAAATAAGTGCAGGGAAGACCAAATTGATGACCAAAAACACTAATGGCATTAACACGGACTTCAAAGTCCAAGGCCAATCCCTCAACATGGTGCAGAGCTTCAAATATTTAGGACCCATTATATCCGACAATGGATTCCGACAGGAAGTCTTCTCCAGGCTCCAGGCTCGATGAAACTTGGCAAGTCATATTGAACAGTATAATTATATTTATATTTATATACTGTTTAATTTGACTTGCCAAGTTTCATCGAGCCTTTTGAATAGCCTCACAATTGTCTTACAGCTAGAATAAAACAGACAAGCTGCTGCTGCTGTTGTTGCTGCTGCTGTTTCTGCTGCTGCTGATAATGTTGATTGTGGATGGGTTGGTAGTGGTGGTTACGACCCACGACGGCTTTGCTGTTTATGATGTCATGGCTAAACAACACTTTTGAGTTTTGATATTCTTGCACTTCAGCACACGCAGGCCAGTCATTTCGTAGCAGTCACCTGGTAGGTCAGTAGATTGGGCGATCGATCGGTTGAACGTCAATATTTAACGTTTCTGTTCAACCCTACCTCCTACTCCGTCCTTTGTGTGTGCGTGCGAGTGTGTGTGTGTGTGTGTGTTGATGTGTGTGTGTGTGGGTGTATGTGTGTGTGTTTGTGTTTGTGTGTGTGTGCAATTGGTATGTGCATTTGTGTTTGTTTCGGTCGGTCTGTGTCTGTCTGTCTCTCTCTCTGTCTCTGTGCCTATGTCTGTGCGTGTATGCATGTGTGTGTGTGTGTGTGTTTGTGTGTGCGTGTGCATTAGCGTCTGCAGTGCGTGCGCATGTGTGTTTGTGTGTGTGCACTTGTTATGTGCATTTGTGTTTGTTTCGGTCGGTCTGTGTCTGTCTGTCTCTCTCTGTCTCTGTGCCTATGTCTGTGCGTGTATGCATGTGTGTGTGTTTGTTTATTCGTGTGTGTAGGTGTGTGTGCATTAGAGTCTGGTGTGCGTGCGCGTGTGTGTTTGTGTGTGTGTGTGTTTGAATGACTGTTGAGTTTAAACGTTCAAACTCTAAATACCATAGGGTTTTGCTACCCATATGGTCCACCGTAGCCACGCGTCTGTGTCTTACCCTTCGTCTTCCATGTCAAGTTCAATGCAATGACACTTCAACTACTGTACATTGTGACAACGCTAAGTAGGTACACTGTTCTTATTGTTCTGCTGGGCTGTTGTCCAGTGTCTATCATGTAAGGTTGTGGGTATGGGGAAGAAACAGAGGGGTCGGATGCGTTGTGGAGTAAATTATTTTATGTTCCTACCTAGAGTAGTTAAATCTGATCACTTTCTCTGGGAAGACAAAGCAGCCACAGGGCATCGGCACCCAGGACACGGGACATCGGCACCCAGGACACGGGACATCGGCACCCAGGACACGGGACATAGGAACCACCGTCTTTTCACGCTGATTTGCCACTGTACTTACGAGTATGTACAATCATGTGCGGTACGCCTGTGGATGGTGTTTCTTCTTGATGGTGTTGGTTGTGGTGGTGTGAGGGTGCTTGCGGGGCTATACTGCCAGAATGTATAGGGGGTTGGTGTTGATGGTCTTGTGGTCACGATTGTAGTGTTATTATATTCATGTGTAGCAGCATTTATTTTCTTCCACTATTTTAAACATAATTATTCATCATTTTACATGAATTTTATGTTTAGGCAGCCGAATGGTGAATTTCAATATAATGTTCAAAGACGAAAAAGAAAAGTCAGTCTGTCAATCAATCATAGTCTCAGTCAGTTATGTCTCAAGAAGAATCGACCAATGTAAAGTCTGCTGAAGCAAACTAAAAAGTAAAAATATTGTCAATAGTTTGTAAACCGTGATCGGGAGTTGGGTGCTTTGTGAACGAGCTAGCCTGGCCGGGTCTTATTCAAAACACGTCAATCGATATATTTTCTACTGCTGTAAGCCCTGTGACGTCACCACTCGCTGAAAGCTTTTGTCAGTGGATCACTATGTATGTTGTTGCTAACACATTATATAGGATCAAACCTGAACTTCAGAAAGAGGTTATTGTTGGGTTCAATCTGTTTGTTCCAGTACTGGGCCAACGTTAAATGAATGTTTAAAGGTCTGTGATGTTGAATGTGCAAAACCTATGCAACTACAAAGGTCCTGCATCTCAGGGATATTTGCTTCTCTTTGTTGATATTCTTTTGTACACACGTACTTAGACAATGGATGATCAGTTCGGAAGCCGTTTATTCCCAAATCTCGTGAGATGATAACGTCATCAGTCTCGTCATAGTCTGCACGTGCAAGTGCGTACAATACATCTCCTTTTCTTTTTAGAAAGCAGAGTCCTTAACTTTTTATTATCAAAGTTTCAAAGAGTTCTTGGAAAAACAAACGTCATTTTGATGACGCACTATATGACTTTAAACTAGGCAGAAATTTGCGTCATTATAGTTCTGTAATAGTTTGCAGAATGTTTCGACTGAATCTGGGTACAGTCATTTATCTACTTGTTTCTGAAAAACAGATGAATCAATGAACGTCACTAACAGTTTACGTCACTTAAGTATTTAAACAAACATCACATCGGAAATGTTTGTGAATGAAATACGTCACTGGCATCTCCTGAAAATAAGCAAAACGCAAACAATAAAACGTGGAGTCATTCAATTTTAGCACTCTTCAATGAGACGTGCCGGCCTCCTCCTGGTCCGTGTTGATCGCCGGAGCAGTGGTTGTGGATCAGCTGCTGCTGCGAGAGGTAGAGCATCTGCAGCAGTTTCGCTTCCCACTGAGGTGGTAGGTTGAGCAGCGTTCTCTTGCCAGTCTTGGTCTGTGTGGCTGCTCTGCAACGTCTGTGGATACAGTTTCCTCGTCATCCGGCGGTTCCTTCTTGCTGTCCCGTTGTCAGTCTGAATTATGAGGGATCTGGGTAGAGTGTGGTTCTGGATGACAGTCCCCTCTCTGTGCAAGTCTGGTACCCACACTCGATCGCCCGGGATGAATGTGTCTCCATCCACAACGTTGTGACGTCTGTCGTACTGCCTCGCCATCTTCTCCCTGTAATCTCTCTTTTTCCTCTTCACTGTAGAGATGTCTGGGATCTTGGGCAGAAGGCTGTCTGGGTGGCATGGAACGCTGGTCTTCAGAGATCGTGATATGCTGAGTTGTGCTGGTGAATACCCGTTATGAAGAGGGGTATTCCTGTACATCAGAAGACCAAGGTATTCGTCTTCACATTTCTTCATGAAGCCCTTGATAGTCTGCACTGCACGCTCCACTTCGCCGTTTGACTGGGGATAATGAGGCGAGGATGTCACGTGCTCAAAACCCCAGTTCTTAGCAAATTCAGCAAACTCCCTTGATAAAAACTGTGGCCCGTTGTCGGTCATCATAATGTCTGGGATGCCATGTCTGCTGAAAAATTTCTTGCATCTTGCGATGGTTTCTGTTGCTGATACTTTCTTGGAGACTATGAAGAGTTCAACATCTCTGGAATAATAGTCAACAGCAATAAGGAACTGACTGCCTTTATACTCGAAGAAGTCTGCCGCAATTCGTGACCATGGGCGATCAGGAAATGGAGTCCCCTTCATTGGCTCAATCCTCGCCTTCCTATGTTTACAGCATTCTGGGCAGGTTTTTACCATCACTTCGATGTCTCTGGATAGGCCTGGCCACCACACACTGTTGGCAGCGTTGTCCTTCGTCTTCACGACCCCTTGATGTCCATCATGGAGGTAACGAAGGATGTCCTGTCTCACTGATGTAGGAATGACGAGTCTTCGTCCTCTCATCAGTAGTTCTTCATGCACTGACAGATTGCCTGCTTCGTTCCAGTACGTCTTCACGGCCTTGTTCATCTTGTTTTTCTCAGGCCATCCATTGATGACGTAGTGCATGACCACTCGCAGCGTGTCGTCTCTCTTCAGCTCTGTCCTAATCTCTTCTAGTCTATGATCAGAAGCAGGAAGAGTGAGTAGCACTGCATTGACGTACACTTCCGTAAGTGTTGTCAGTTCTCCATCTGACTGGTTGTCAGTCTCTTGCGGTGCACGCGACAGTGCGTCAGCTGTGTACAGTTTTTTGCCTGGCACATGCTTGATGCTGAAACTAAACCGCAGCAGCCGCATTCTGAAACGCTGAACTCTGATGGGTAGCTCATCAATCAGCTTAGTAGAGAACAGAGGCACCAATGGCTTGTGATCTGTCTCCACTGTAAAGTTCATGCCAATGAGAAGATCGGACCAGTGTTCTAAGCTCCACGTGATCGCTAGTGCTTCCTTCTCAATCTGGGCATAGCGTCTTTCAGTCTCAGTAAGAGATCGGCTGGCATAAGCGACAGGTTTGAGACGTCCGCCGTCTTGCCGTTGAAGCAATACAGCTCCGAGTCCGAAGCTGCTCGAATCAGCTGATACGACTGTTTCTCGCTCTGGACTGTAGAGGGCAAGTATGTTAGAACAGGTGAGGTCACTTTTCAGTTGGTGGAAAGCTGTTTCCTGTTCTTTTTCCCAGGTCCATGCATTCTCTTTATGCAATAAGTCTCTGAGAGGTTTCGTCTTTTCTGCATGATTCGGCAGAAACTTCATCTGCTGGTTAACCATCCCCAGAAATCTTCGAACGTCTGCGACGTTTTGTGGCGTCTTCATGTCGATAATGGCTTTAATCTTCTTTGGATCCTGTTTCAAACCCTCAGCATCGATGACTTGGCCCAAGTATTCGATCTTATTCTTGGAGAATTCAAATTTCTCCGTGTTCAGTGTCATGCCGCTCTTGCTAAGTCTGTCCAAGACACACTTTAGTCGTTTGTCATGTTCTGACTTGTCTTTGCCATAAATCAAGATATCGTCCATGTGACACAATACACCGTCCAGACCCTTAAGAATCTCATCCATTCTTTTCTGGAAGTACTCTGGCGCAGAGGAGATTCCGTATGGCAGTCTGTTGAATCTGAATCGACCAAAAGGTGTAATGAACGTCGTCAGCTCAGAACTTACATCGTCAAGCTTGATCTGATGAAAACCAGAGTTAGCGTCGAGTTTGGTGAACACTTTGCCTTTCGATATTTTTGACAGTGTCTCTTCAACTGACGGCATAGCATAAATTTCTCGCTTGACATTCTCGTTCACCTTGGTCAGGTCCACACAGATGCGAACATCGCCGTTGCGTTTCGGAACAACAACCATAGGAGCGCACCAATCCGTTGGTTTGTCCACAGGAGTGATGACGTCAGCAGCTACCATGCGGTTTAATTCCGCCTCCACCTTCTTCAGAAGTGGCAGTGGAACCCGTCTCGGCACCGTTTGGCAGTAAGGCTTGGCGTCTTTCCTCAGTGTGATGTACTGCTCTCCCTCAAGCTTTCCTAGACCAGTGAAAAGTTGGGGATAACACTTCTTCACGTCTTCTTCCGATGAAAACGTCGGCTGAGTTTGAAATTCGTATTTTCCGTGCTTGGTGTTCTTGATCGCTCTGACTGAAAATGCACCAGGGATGTCGTTGATCAAGCCAAGGTTTTGGATTGCTGGGGCGCCCAACAGTAACTTGGATGCTTTCACCAGGTACACCTTTTCAGTGATGCTGGATTGACCACGTGAAAGTGTCATGTTGACATATCCTTTGACTTCCAAAGGCTGCTCTCCTGGCCCAAAGAGTTGTCGATCAGACGGTAGTAGAGCTCCATACGATCGCTGGTAGACATGCGTCGGCATAACAGAGACTTCAGCACCTGTGTCGATGCACCATGTGTGTTCGTCATTGCCAACACCGAGTTTGATATGCCATCCTCCTCGTTTTGAAGAGCTTGAATTCTTTTTTCCATGAACTGCTCCAACGTAGAAATGTTCTTCAGGCTCTGAAGAAGTATCACCGCCCTGGACAGTACGAACGCTGGCATTTCGCTTGCGGCACACAGAGGCGAAATGACCCACTAGCGAGCAGAAAGAACATCGTGTTTTCGCCGCCGGACAGTATTTCTTTCCAGCTATATGTTTCTTGTTGCAGTATTTGCACAAAGCTTGAGAATTTCTCCCAATTTCCCGTACAGGTTCAGCCGGTCGCTGACTGAATTTCTTGGGATTTGAGGTCATCTTTTTCTTATGCGTCATAGATTTTGACGTCACTGCTTCGATCGTGATTTTGCGTCACTCAGCTCTTTTCTGGTCAGTTCTCTGACAGACAGAATGTCAATCGTTTTCTGCAACAAAAGACGTGCGCCGATGTCGTAAAGTTTCATTTTCGCGGAGTCGTCCCGACACGAGAAAATGAGTTTGTCACGTATCATACCTTCGAGATCGTCGAACTTCCATGCTACGGCTCGATCTTTCACCATCCGGACCCAAGAATCAAACGCTTGACCTTCTTCTCTTGAGAGGCTGTACCAAAATTTCTCTCGAAGCATTAGCTGTGGATCTCGGCGATGAAAAAAATCGTCGAACTTCCGAATAATGGTGGCAAAATCGTCTTTGTTTTCTGCTGGGATTCTTTCGTTGTTTTCTTCTCTCCCTGGTAGGAAGACAAAATTGTGGTAAATGTCGATGCCTTCACAGCCAATGTGATTCAACAGCAGTCCCACCTTTACAACGTCCGGTTTTTCTGAGGCACCGCAGGCTTTCAGAAAAATGTCGAACCTCATCCTCCACCTGTCCCAGGCGCTGCTAGGATTTTCTGAGGTTGTACATAACTCCTCTGGTGGTTTGACGAATGCCCCTTCAGCCATAGTGATCACTTTGTTTAGTCTAAAATCCCACTTCTTGCACCATCTTTCGTACACACGTACTTAGACAATGGATGATCAGTTCGGAAGCCGTTTATTCCCAAATCTCGTGAGATGATAGCGTCATCAGTCTCGTCATAGTCTGCACGTGCAAGTGCGTACAATACAGATATGTATACAAATAACTGTAGCAACTATACACAATTCACTGCTGTGCTAATTTTAATATCAGTCTTCCATTCACTCTTTTCTATCCTATCCCCCACAAGACGTACGAACATCTAGCGCGACCAAGATCGTACGTCACAATGCTGTTCCTGGACTTCAGTTAAGCTTTCAACACCATCCAGCCCCGCCTCATGATGACCAAGTTACTGGAGATGAGCGTGAACTCTACGCTGATCCAATGGTTCTTCAGTTGTATAACCAGTAAGACCCACCTCATGATGACCAAGTTACTGGAGATGAGCGTGAACTCTATGCGGATCCAATGGGTCTTCAGTTGTATAACCAGTAAGACCAATCTAATGATGACCAAGCTACTGGAGATGAGCGTGAACTCTACGCTGATCCAATGGGTCTTCAGTGTTATAACCAGTAAGCGACAGCGAGTGCGTATCTTCAGCTCCTCGGTGTGTGGTCTGATCTGGTTGTGACCAACAGCGGCGCGCAGCAGGGCAGTTTATTACCCCCAGCTCTCTTCACCTTTTACACAGCCCACTACCGATGTAGGATGATGACGCACTGCAAATACAGTTGTCTGACGACACCTCAGTTACAGGCATGCTGACGGGGGATGTTCACGTACTGCAAATACAGTTGTCTGACGACACCTCAGTTACAGGCATGCTGACGGGGGATGATGACGTACTGCAAATACAGTTATCTGACGACACCTCAGTTACAGGCATGCTGACGGGGGATGATGACGTACTGCAAATAAAGTTGTCTGACGACACCTCAGTTACAGGCATGCTGACGGGGGATGATGACGTACTGCAAATACAGTTATCTGACGACACCTCAGTTACAGGCATGCTGACGGGGGATGTTGACGCACTGCAAATACAGTTGTCTGACGACACCTCAGTCACAGGCATGCTGACGGGGGGGGGGGGGGGGATGATGACGTACTGCAAATACAGTTGTCTGACGAGACCTCAATCACAGGCATGCTGACGGGGGATGATGACGTACTGCAAATACAGTTGTCTGACAACACCTCAATCACAGGGACGAATCTGCATACAGTGGGGCTGTCGCTGACGTGGTTGAGTGGTATCAAATGAACCACCTCCTTCGTAACGTCACGAGACCAAAGAGTTCATTGTTGACTTTCGGAGAGACCCGCTGCCTATTCAGCCCCTCCGAAACAACAGTGAAGAGGTCGAGATTGGCCAGGAGTATAAGTATCTGGGCGCCGTCCTTGACTCCACGTTGAGCTGAGACAGGGAGCACAACTGCGCTGGTCAAGAAGGGGAACCCACGCCTTTACTTTCTTAGAAAGTTGAGGTTCTTCGGCGTCCAGCAAACGATCATGATGATGTTCTGCAGCTCTACAGTAGAGAGCATCATCACATACAGCAGCCTCTGTTGCTTTGGTAGCCTGCTGACACTTCCAGGCTGACTAAGATGACCAAAACTGTCAGCAGTGTCGTCGGCTGCGCTGTGACTGATCTACGCGCCAACCACCAGAAGAAGGTGCGGTTCTATCTTGGCAGACTCGTCACACCCAATGTACAGTGTGATGGCTGTTCAGAGGTCGAATCAGAGAGGTTGAGGAGCCTCAGGGCAAGGACTAACCGTTTTCATCAGTCCTTTGTCCCGTTTGCCATCAGACTGCACAACGACCACTTGTGAGCCCAGGCTACTGTGGCTGATGTCACTGCATGACTTGGGCATACATTCGTTAAAATGACCTTTGAAATGAACCGAATACGTTACATTGTTCATTATCATCAAGGCGTCGCTATCATCATCATCATCATCATCATCATCATCATCATCATCATCATCATCATCATCATCATCATCATCATCATCATCATCATCATCATCATCATCGTGGTCCTTATTCGGCTCTTAGCAGTCCGCTGGACCTTATAAACATTGACTATCTATCTATCTATCTATCTATCTATCTATCTATCTATCTATCTATCTATCTATCTATCTATCTATCTATCTATCTATCTATCTATCTATCTATCTATCATCATCGTCACTCGTCGTCGACATCGTCATCATCATCGTCGTCGTCGTCTTCGTCGTCGCCGTCATCATCATCGGTGCTGGCGCATACAATCGTTGATGTCTCGTCTTTATCATCGTCGGCATCTTATTATTATTGTTTTCCACGTCTGGAAGTAATTTTTTCAATGAGAACTTTTGGACGA
This sequence comes from Oncomelania hupensis, assembly GCA_036898135.1. NCBI lineage: Eukaryota > Metazoa > Mollusca > Gastropoda > Littorinimorpha > Pomatiopsidae > Oncomelania > Oncomelania hupensis. The sequence goes on from CM072520.1 coordinate 56,643,750, forward strand.
ATAAACCTCTTATGTCTTATGTCTTTTATGTCTTATCTTATCCCGTAACTCGAAGGTCGTTTGGGCACCACAGATAATCTTGTAATCAGGGTTTTCCATTTTTCTCCGCCTCAGCAGCCCTCATAACTTCATTCAAAGGCAAGCACGTCCATTCTCGAATGTTGTCTTCCCACCCCCTTTTCTGTCTCTTTCTTCTTCTGCATCATTGCACCGTGCATTGCAAGATATCCCTCAACACGGTGCACAGCTTCAAATATGTAGCAGCTATGTACCGACAATGGATCCCGACAGAAAGTCTTCTACAGGATAGCACAAACAACTGCTGCCCTAACAAGGTTGAAGCCCATTTGGAAAGACAGGACCGTCAATCTACATTCCAAGGTAAGTTTGCTGCACACCCTTGTCATCTCCATTTTCCTATACTCTTGCGAAACATGGACCCTCGCAGCAGACCTACAACGAAGAATTCAAAGCATGAAGATTGTGCAATAGGAGACTTGGGGGAATTTCCTATATTTACCCTGTGCTAATGTTAAAATCAATCTTGTTCCTATATATTCACATAAACCGTAAACGTAAACAGTATCGATTCATATCAAAATCACATTTTAAAAGATTTAATATTACTTTGTGTAATTTTCTTTATTTCCAATGGGACAATACGTGTGGTGATTTTGAAAATGATCTGTGGCCCTTAAATGTTTGAAGTTTGTCCCTTTAAGTAACTGTGGCTGCCGATCAAGAGTAGACTGGCACCGTCTGATTCAACACAAGTCAAAGAATGGCTTTTATTCTGCATGTAAACCCTATGATGTCACAACTCGCCGAAATGTTTTTTTTATTACTGGATCAATATTTATGTGGTTGCCAGTAACACAGCAGAGCTAATAGTTCGGTGCTTCAGTGTCAAAGCTTTAGTTCAGTCTGCAAGGTAGAGAAGAGAACGTGGAGTGAAATGACATTGTAGGCAGACAGAGTAGGAGGATGTAACAAAGTAGGAAGATTTAACAGACAGCGGGGATATACATACCAGCAAGAAGTTGTAAAGCCTGTTACATGCTAGAAGGTGGATACATGGTGATCAGTGTAACAATCACCTTAGTGAACGAACAATTAAATGGTTAACAGTGTATAATCACCTTGGTGAACAGTTAATGGTGAACAGTGTATAATCACCTTGGAGAATGAACAGTTAAATAGTGAACACTGTATAATCACCTTGGAGAACGAACAGTTAAATAGTGAACACTGTATAATCACCTTGGCGAACGAACAGTTAATGGTGAGTAAGGTATAATCACCTTGGTGAACGGATAATTAAATGGTGAACAGTGTACAATCACCTTGGTGAACAAAGACAAATGGTGAACAGTGTACAACCACCTTGGTGAACGAACAGTTGATGGGGAACAGTGTACAATCACCTTGGTGAACGAACAGTCACATGGCCATGTGTGTACTGTTGCAGATTGGGTAAAGACTGATGTCGTCCAAGGTGGCCAATGGGTCGTCCACTGCCTCTTTCATCACTCCAATACCCTCCGACAGACCAGAGGTAAGTGACTGCCCACAGTGTGAGTCATTGTGTGTGGGAATCCTCTCCTTTCCCGTGTAGCTTGTAACGTAGGGATTTTTGCGTTAAATTATATATATATAACAATGAATAACTATGAATAATCTAATGTAATGGGTGTGTGCGTGTGGCTATCTGACGCTCAGTCTAGAGATGCATATTCTATCTTGAGACGTCACTCACATTGCTCTGGCGTCGTCACAGTCAATAATGGCACACCGACGACTTGACGGAGATTCCTGATCTCTCAGTATTAATTATTAACGACTGTACTCACAGACCTCTGTGCTCTGTGGGTTCGGGCAAATAGAATAGACCCAACGTTTCCCGGCGTGTCGTAAGAGGCGACTAACAGGGGTGATGTTAGCACGGCATCACTGGGCGAAAGTCTTCTACACAGAAGTCACCGGCCAGGGCGGAGGAACCTCACGTTACTACAGGTTCAACGACCACGTGCTCAGGGCCAAGGCGAGCCACACTGTATTCGTGGATTTCGGCTGTGGCCAACAGCCTGGAGAGGATTGGGCCCTGCCAGGTCTTTTTTGCCCAAGACACAACACATGATGAGGCTATCCACTAATTCCATGCCGGATCGGTCGTCGCCCGGCTACACAAGGACCGCGCCTTCCGTTGGCCACCAGGACGGAGGTGAAAAGTATGCTACTGATGGACAAATTAGCAAGATCCGCACGAGAAACAACATCGTCATAGGAACCTGGAATGTCAGGACCCTAACTGCGGAAGGAAAATTAGAAGAACTGGCCCACGAGCTGGACCACTATCGATGGAACGTTCTAGGTATCAGCGAACTGCGCTGGAAAGGCCTAGGTGAAACAACGACTGACAAAGGCCACAAGCTCTATTTCAGCGGTAGAGATGACAGGCACGAACACGGCGTTGGATTCTTGGTCCACAAGAACATTCTAGCCACTGTCATGGGTTGCCGCCCAGTCTCCAGTAGACTCATTACCATCCGTCTGAGAGCAACCCCTTTCAACATTACCATCATCCAGGCCTATGCCCTAACATCAGACTATGAAGACAGCGAAGTGGAGGATTTTTATGAAAATATACAGGCGGTCCTTGACCAAGTGCCGAAGAAGGACATAGTCATAGTGCAAGGCGACTGGAATGCCAAGGTTGGCCAAGATGCGCACCACAACTGGGGAGACACATACGGACCCCACTGCAACAACGAGACAAATGACAGGGGTCTGAGGCTATTGGAGTTTGCCAGATACAACAATCTGGTACTGGCAAACACGCTTGGTCTCCACAAAAAATCCAGACGATGGACATGGCACAGTCCCGGCGGGGAACATCACAACCAGATCGACTACATCATGGTCAAGAAACGCTTCAGATCAAGCATCAACATTGGCAGGACACGCACTTTTCCAGGAGCAGACATTGGAAGTGACCACGATCTCGTGATGATGTCTTTCCGGCTCCATTTGAAGAGAGTAAATACAGCAAAGTGCACTAGGCTGAAGTTCGACCTGGACAAACTGCAAGACCCGGAGGTGGCAAAAATATTTCAGGCCACAATTGGAGGGAAATTTGCACCACTGCTTATTTTGGGGGCAGGCGAAGTAGATGTCAACACCATGACCAATACCTTCAACTCAGCTGTAACAGATGCCGCCACTGAGATCCTTGGCAAGCACCGACCAAAGAAGAAGCCGTGGATCACACCTGAACTTTTAAATCTGTGTGATAAACGAAGAGAGTTAAAAAAGAAAAAGAACACCTCACAGGGAGCTGATGTCTACCGAAAAATCAACAATGACATCCGAAAAGGCATGCGCACAGCAAAGGAGAACTGGATAGAAGATCAATGCCAGGAAATAGAGAACAATCTGAACAAGAACAACAGCAAGAAGGCCTACCAGACTGTGAAGCGGCTGACAAGTGTTAAACAGCCCAAAGTCTCCACTATCCAAAGCAAGTCTGGCATTTGCCTTACAGAAGAACAAGAAGTCTTGGACAGATGGACAGAGTACTGCTCTGACCTTTACAACCATACACCAAATGGAGACCCATCAGTTCTAGCATGTCCCGAGAGCAGAGAAGAAGAAGAAATCCTCCCAATTCTCCGGGAAGAAGTTGAGGCAGCAGTGCAATCGCTGAAGAAAGGGAAGTCAGCGGGAGTGGACAACATACCAGCGGAACTGCTACAAGCAGGAGGAGAAGCGATGACTGATGCTCTCACCATTATCTGTAACAAGATCTGGCAGAGTGGGGAATGGCCTACACCATGGACCCAGTCGCTTGTCATCACTCTTCCCAAAAAAGGTAACCTTCAGGAGTGTGAAAATTACCGCACCATCAGCCTCATCAGCCATTCCAGCAAGGTCCTCCTGAAAATAATACTCAACAGGTTGAAACCACAAGCTGAACAAATCATAGCTGAAGAACAAGCAGGATTCATGGTAGGGCGAAGTACCACTGAACAGATTTTCAACCTCAGAATAATCTGTGAGAAATACCTACAGCACCAACAACATCTATATCATGTGTTCATAGACTTCAAGAAGGCATTTGACCGAGTCTGGCATGCAGCTCTATGGGCAACTATGAAAGTGTACAACATCAGCCCTAAAATTATAGAAGTCATCAAAAGCCTGTATGACAAGGCTACCAGTGCAGTCCTCCATAACAGCGTCATCGGGAACTGGTTCAGAACAACAATCGGTGTGCGTCAAGGATGCCTACTCTCTCCAACACTCTTCAACATCTTCCTAGAGCGCATCATGTCAGATGCTCTTGCAGATCACGAAGGCACAGTCAGCATAGGGGGCAAAGCAATCTCCAATCTTCGTTTTGCGGATGATATTGATGGATTGGCTGGAGAGGAACAAGAACTTGAACAGCTTGTACAGAGGCTTGACACCACCTCCAGAGCTTATGGAATGGAAATAAGTGCAGAGAAGACCAAAGTGATGACCAACAACACCAATGGCATCAACACGGACATCAAAGTACAAGGCCAATCCCTCAACACAGTGCACAGCTTCAAATATTTAGGAGCCATTGTGTCAGACAATGGGTCTCGACAGGAAGTCCTCTCCAGGATCGCACAAACAACTGCTGCCCTGACAAGGTTGAAGCCCATTTGGAAAGACAGAACCATCAGTCTACATTCCAAAGTAAGACTGCTGCGCTCTCTGGTCATCTCCATCTTCCTATATGCTTGCGAAGCATGGACCCTCACAGCAGATCTCCAACGAAGAATACAAAGCATGGAGATGAGGTGCTACAGAAGACTTCTGTACATTTCCTATACCCAACACATCACCAACGTTGAAGTCCGACAGACCATCACACAAGCCATTGGACAACACGATGACCTGCTCACAGTGGTGAAGAAACGGAAACTCCGATGGTATGGCCACGTCACCAGATCATCAGGCCTTGCAAAGACCATTCTGCAAGGCACAGTGCAAGGAGGTAGAAGAAGGGGGAGACCGAAAAAGAGGTGGGAGGACAACATTCGAGAATGGACTGGTTTGACACTGAGCGAAGCCATGAGGGCTGCTGAGGACAGAGAAAGATGGAGTATGCTGGTTAAGCGATCATCTGTGGTGCCCCTACGACCTTCGGGTTATGGGACAGGATAGGATAGGATAGGACTCACAGACCTCACTAGTCACGGAATTCTCAGCCGACGCTAGGAAACTGTGTTGATGAAATATATGTCTTGAGTCTTCGATTGAATAATTTTTTAAATTATTGTCCTCTGCAACATGAACACGTGATAATAGTCTACTACTGACTTCACACAACAACAAAAAAAACAAAAAAAAAAGTGGAAATAGCTCATTTGTGCAAAATTATTGTCACGTGCTTTTCATTTCACTAATTAGGGCGTAACTCAGGTGCACAAAACATTTTTTTATAATGAAGATTACACAAGTTAGTCCACAACATGCAGGCACTATATGGACACTACAACATTGACTCGAAATGCCACATAAGAGAAACGAATACAGATTAAATTGTTACAACACCATAAAAAGAAATAAGTCTGAATTATTAAAAAAAAAAGCACTAGAAAAACATCAAGTGATCATCAAAGGCCCAAAAAACCGGTGATGTGTTGTTACCAACAACAACAGTCCCTTTTATCGCTGAATAGGAAGTGTGTCAATGTTATATCCCTACTGTGGAAACTGAAGGAATTGTGTTTCATCACAATGAACCACAAGATTTGAAAAACAACAAAGATATAATGAAGTTCACTTTTTTTTCAAACCTAAGAAATCACAACAGATTACTAGAATTGTTTTCGCCACAGACACATTGCCATCGATTCTGAGAACAAGAAAGGGAGTACAAGATTTTTCCTTATTGTCCTCCTGCAATCAGATGCACCAGTTGTCAACGTTTGAATCACTCTCGGAAAAAAAGCAGCTTTGCCAAACCGAGATGCTGCAGGTGCGAGGAAAATCATGATAGAAAATCATGCTCAACGAGTGCCCCGCGTTGTATTAACTGCGGTGGCCCACACTCTGCTGTTTATCACGGTTGTGATAAAAAAAGTACTGTTGAAAAATGCTCAAAAAGAAAGATTAAATAAGCCTAGCGTCCCATTTTTGGGACGCTAAAAATTCAACCATTTCAGTTCTAAACATGAAGACTACTGTCATCATTGCATGCTACAGTAGATAAATGGACACTACCGCATTCCACCCAACCTGAAATGAGGATCATCTCCCTTGATTACTACGTACAGCAGCCCTTTGTAATCACAGGGTGACTACTTTTGAGGTTCAGCATGGCATAATGTGTAAGGTGAGTAAATAACTTTTCCTGTGATCAACTTTTTGATGAGGTCACTGAAGATAAAATGGTCCTCTACACGTAATCTGAAAATGTGTCTCTCAGTTTTTAATAGAAGTTTGAAATATTTATATTAGAAGCTGCTGAAGTGGCGTCCCAAAAATGGGACGCTAGGACTGAGAGGGTAGGGGTTTGTTCACATGAAGAATTGTTTGTTATTGATATTTTCAGGACTTACTCTGTCCATAAAGTGATCAGCATGTTATAGGAAGACGGGACTTTTGATACAGCCAATATTTACATCGATCCTCCCCACTTGATGAATTGAGGGATTAAGATAGTGCTAAGGAGGACGATGGAGGGACGGTTGACAATCTAAATGGCCGCCAGCTCTCTGCTGCGGCAGAAGTCACGGTTTTGAGACAGGGGAGTCGGACGCACTATGCTGCAGAGCCCAACACACAGGAGAATTTAAGTTCTATCTACATGTGGTCTAAACTGAATCAAATGTGAAATCCAGGTTTCGCCTTTACGCACCCCCATCCCCTCCACTCATTTAGCACAGATGATGAGAAGCAACACAGTGTTCAAAGTAGGCAAACATTACATCAAAATGCTCTGTTCTTTTACTTCGTCATACTGATTTGAAATTACATTGAGATTTTGACCATTCTTTTTTTCCCAGGCGTTATTACCATTCAGTTTGCCATTCTGTTATCTCAGGTTCCTTGCCTGCTGGAGATGCGTGTAAGAAAAGTCACAGGAAATCTCTACATTACATTACATTACATGATTATTGCTTTTAGTCCAGCGGACTCTTCCGAGCCAAATCAGGACCGGACAACCCCTGATCCGCATAAAAGATCTTCTGAAACAACCCTAGTGGCAAAACTGAAGGCTCTCCACCAGCCAGTCACTTTACAATAAAGATATCCCACGCAGGGGACGCTGAGGCTGTACTCTAATTTATCGAACTCCCGTTTATAAAAACAAAATAGAATACAAACATCATTATAAATTATCAACAAAACACATACATATAAAATGCCTACATTGCTAAATAATAACATGATATAAAGCCCTAGTGACCATCTGGCAGAAAGCGTCCAATATTCCCAAGCTGATCCAACAGACCTCACACACAAATAAGGAGTCTTGTCCCGGAAGAGTTTTCAAGAAACAAGGTAGATGACTGTTCTAGCAAAGAAGACGATAGTATAGCAGATTGATAGAACAGAGCAGGAATGAGAAAGACAGGAACAGTCGGAATTTAAAGCACTAAATTTCCAGAAAGTGGGGATTCTATTTATACTGAAACCCCCGGCACCCCAACGGGGGACAGGAAGTCTCTACAGAAAATGAGCAACGGAACACCATGCAAATAAAAGTAATTGTACTCACCACTGCTTGTTTGGCCTAGGCAAATACTTTTTACTACACACCACACAGCCTAGCAAACAAGGTACGAAATTAAATTTAAAAGCTCATCCCAAACCATCACAGGTTACAACAGAAAATGCACACATGCTCATAAACTAAAGTGCAAAATACAGTTACATTTTAAAGGACTTTACCAAACAAAGCTAAACACAAATGAGACATAACAAGTCAAGAATAGAAAGAACAAAACACACAACAAAATAAACGAAGACAAAACCAAAACACAATAAAGAAGGAAAAACTCGCACGCGGCGAGATTCCCTGACAGCACAGTGAAGATCTTGGGGGGGGGGGGGGGGGGGGGGCGGCATTATGCGCCTGTATTTGCTCTCTTCAAGTGGAGGCGCAAAGACATCATCACGAGATCGTGTTCACTTCCGATGTCTGCTTCTGTGGCATCAGGACATTTGCCCCCTGGACATTTCCCCCCCCCATCATCTCTCCCCTGCCTTTTCCCCCCCTGGATATTTCCCCCCAGTATTTTTCCCCCAAGTATTTCTCCCCCCCTGGATATTTTCCCCCGGTCGGTATTACACAGTTTGAAGTATTCTCTCTCAATAAACCAATTGATCTATTCTAACAACTGAAAGATAGAAATGTATTACACTGTTTGAAGTAGTCACTCTCAATAAACCAATTGATCTATTCTAACAACTGAAAGATAGAAATGTATTACACTGTTTGAAGTAGTCACTCTCAATAAACCAATTGATCTATTCTCACAACTGAAAGATAGAAATGTATTACACTGTTTGAAGTAGTCACTCAATAAACCACTTGATCTATTCTCACAACTGAAAGGATAAAAATTTCAGTGTTCTCAATAATTTAACTAGATTCACCTTCACTGTATGGATCTCAACTCAGGCATGCAATAATTACCTATTGATCTCTTATCACAGCTGTAACGGGCAAGGTTTCTGTTCCAGTTCATCCCTCAACATGATGTATATATAAAGCCAGACAAGTTATTTGATATATAAATAATAAATATTTTCTATCACAGTAATCATGCACAAAGTTGAAAGTATTCGAGGAGAGCTCAAGATTATGTACAATGGATATACATATGTTAAACAGAAGAACCTCGCTGATGGAATTATTAGTTATGAATGCGAGGAACGACGTGGACGTGGTAGAGGCCTGTCCGAGTGCAAAGCGAAGATTAAAGTTAAGGATGAGACAGTTATTGGGTCATTGCATGATCACACGCATGCACCAGATTCAGCGAGGTGGGAAGTATTGACAGTTAGACATAACATTAGGAAGAGAGCACGAGAAACAGAAGAGGCACCGCAACAGATTCTCGGTCGTGAAATGCAAAATATCAGTCAGGGAGCTGCAATTCAGATGGTACCGCTACGCCACATTCGACGACAAGTAAGAAGAGTTTGTCAGGCAGCTGGGGCACCACAAGCGATTCCAACTGATCGAGCAACTGTTGATTTACCTTATGAATACAAGACTTTAGCTAGTGGCGAAAATTTTCTGTTGTTTGACAGTGGCATTGGAGATAACAACAGAATCTTGATTTTCGGCACTAATCGTACCATTAGCTGAATCTCCTAACTGGTTTATGGATGGCACCTTCTCTGTCATACCTGAGTTCTTTCAGCTGTATACTGTGCATGCGCTTGTCAGCGGTAACATTATTGCTTGCTTTTACTGTCTACTACCAAACAAAACAACTGAAACCTATCGTAAGTTGTTTCAGCAAATCATGGCATTGATTCCTAACATAAAACCATCGTCAGTTATGATGGATTACGAGAAAGCAGCAATGAATTCGATTTGCGAGATAGATATTTGAAGATGTTCAGCTACAAGGCTGCTTTTATCATCTGTCACAATGCATCTACAGGAAAGTTCAGCTTCTTGGATTTCAACAAAAATATCAAGAAAATACAGAATTCTCATTGTCGATCAGGATGATACTCCAGCTCTCGCATTTGTTCCTCTTGAAGATCTTTTGGATGTTTTCGACAACCTGCAGGAATCCACAGCCGACGCCGACGTGCTGCAGGTTATGGATTATTTCGAAGACAACTACATTGGGAGAAGACAAACACGCAACAACCGAGCTACTCCATTATTTCCTAATGCAGTTTGGAACATCAACTGTCGCGTCAGGGATGATCTACCACGTACCAACAACAGTGTCGAAGGCTGGAACAGGAAGATGAAAACTGTTGTTCGTGCTAATCATCCTAATCTGTGGCGATTTCTCAATGTTCTCAAGAGAGAACATGGCCTACTGAACACCATCATTGATCAAGCACTTGGTGGTCATGTAACAGAGGCACGACGAAAGAAGTATCGCGACTGCAATGAGCGGATTCAGAATATCGTCGCCGACTATGGAAATCGAGACAGCATGAAGTTCCTGCGTGGTATTGCCCATAACCTAAACCTGTGAGGTCGTTCTATTACGTTATCAGATTTAATAAACGTGAAGTAATATCGTTGTTGTTAATTTAGCATATATATATATATATATATATATATATATATATATATATATATATATATATATATATATATATATATATATATATATATATATATATATATATATATATATATATATATATATTGATTACTATACCATTTAATTGGACACTTAATTTATGGTATATTTGAGGAGCATATACATTTTATGAGTCTTGTCTGCCAAGATTGGCATTACTATTGTGTTTTTAAATTGAGCAGCAGGGGGGAAATATCCATGGGGGAAAAATACTGGGGGAAAATATCCAGGGGGAAAAGGCAGGGGGGGAGATGGCGGGGAGGGGGGGAAATGTCTTGGGGGGGAAAGTTCTAGACTCGCTCCTGGGAAAGTGCATGTCCTGCCAATGTTGATGCTTGATTTAAAGCGTTTCTTGACCATGATCTAGTCGTCTTGTTGTGATGCTCCCTGCTATCAACTGGATTGTTGTGGATTTTTAGACCTGTGGGTTCGGGCACTGAATAAATAGACCCAATGTTTCCCGGCACGTCGTAAGAGGAGACTAGCAGAGGTGATGTCAGCAGGCATCACTGGGCGAAATTCTTCTACACAAAAGTCACCGCCAAGACGGAGGAACCTCACGCTACTACAGGTTCAACGACCACGTGATCAGGGTCAAGGCGGGCCACACAGTAATCGTGGATATCGGCTGTGGTCAACAGCCTGGAGAGGATTGGGCCCTGCCAGGTCTTTCTTGCCCAAGACACACCGTATTATGAAAAGAACCACTCACTCCATATCGGATCGGTCGCCGCCCGTGTCACCAAGGACCGCGCCTTCCGTTGCCCACCATGACGGAGGTGATAAGTGTGCTACTGATGGACAACTTAGCAAGATCCGCACGAGACACAACATCGTCATATGAATCTGGAATGTAAGGACCCTAACTACGGAGGGAAAATTAGAAGAATTGGCCCACGAGCTGGACCACTATCGATGGAACAATTTAGGTATCAGCGAACTGAGCTGGAAACGGCTAGGTGAAACAACGACCGACAAAGGTCGCAGGTTTTATTTCAGCGGGAGAGCTGACAGTTCACGAACACGGCGTTGGATTCTTGGTCCACAAAAACATTCTAGCCACTGTCATGGGTTGCTGCCCAGTCTCCAGTACACTCATTACCATTCGTCTGAGAGCAGCCACTTTCAACATCACCATCATCCAGGCCTATGCCCCAACATCAGATTATGACGGCAGCGAAGTGGAGGATTTTTATGAAAATCTACAGGCGGTCCTTGACCAAGTGCCGAAGAAGGACATAGTCATAGTGGAAGGCGACTGGAATGCCAAGGTTGGCCACGATGCGTACCACAACTGGGGAGACACATGTGGACCCCACTGCAACAACGGCACAAAAGACAGGGATCTGAGACTCTTGGAGTTTGCCAGATACAACAATCTGATACTGGCGAGCACGCATATTGTTAGTATTTGATATAAAATCTATTGCACTTATTCACTCATCTCTGGTACATCAATTAACAATAACAAATTTTACAATTGTCCACACATTGCTGGTACATGATTTAACAAAACATATGTTGCAATTTATCCCCGCATCGCTGGTACATGATATAACAATAACATATGTTACAATTGTCCACACATCGCTGGTACATGATATAACAATAACATATGTTATTGTACACTTATTGCTGTTACATGATTTAGCAATAACAACGGTTGCAATTATCCAGTCATCGCTGGTACATGATTTAACAATAACAACTGTTGCAATTATCCACACTTCGCTGAAACATGATTTAGCAATAACATATGTTGCAATTATCCACCCATAGCTGGTACACGATTTAACAATAACATATGTTACAATAATTGTCCACACATCGCTGGTACATGATATAACAATAACATATGTTACAATTGTCCACACATTGCTGGTACATGATATAACAATAACATATGTTACAATAATTGTCCACACATCGCTGGTACATGATATAACAATAACATATGTTACAATTGTCCACACATTGCTGGTACATGATATAACAATAACATATGTTACAATAATTGTCCACACATCGCTGGTACATGATATAACAATAACATATGTTACAATTGTCCACACATTGCTGGTAGGCTTACATGATATAACAATAACATATGTTGCAATTGTCCACACATCGCTGGTACATGATATAACAATAACATATGTTACAATTGTCCACACATCGCTGGTACATGATATAACAATAACATATGTTACAATTGTCCACACATCGCTGGTACATGATATAACAATAACATATGTTGCAATTGTCCACACATCGCTGGTACATGATATAACAATAACATATGTTACAATTGTCCACACATCCAGATCAACCCTCCCACCTCATCATACCCTTCACCACACCCCTCATCACATCCCCTTTGTTGGTTACGGTCTAGCTATGCATTGCCTGTGTGAACATTTCTGATTTCTGATCCACTGACACAACAACAACAAAGAAAAGGCATAGTTAACAGTAAGATGGCCAGTGATCACAGCAAATTAAAACGACTTGCAATCCTGGATACCAACATGTAATGTCTGAAACAGAGTCCGGCGCTCTACAGACCGAGCTGCCCAGTGACCGTGTGTGATTTATCGATATTCCCACTCCAGTACTGTACAACGATATGTTTGATTGTACAGATAATCCTTGTGATCTCACAACTCGCTTCCTAACTGGTTGTTATCAGTGGATCATGACTGTCGTTGTCAACACAGTGGTTGGTTGTGTGTTCCACAGCTAAAATACCTGCAAACACAACGTCCTAATCTGCTTTTGCTGAGATTGCAAACCCACATTTTATCCGTATGTGGGACGACTGTTATCCAACTTCAAGAAAGTCCACTTAGGCAGATTTGCACTCACACCTAACTACACACCTATTTTACACTGACCAGTAGATTGGCCACAACCATTGGATTGCATTGTACACAATATTGGTATTAATGTGGACAACGTGTGACGTGGACATTCATGTTGATTGTACTTGGTTTAAACATGAAGGTTACCATTTACAAGTGTACATTGTTTAAACATGAAGGTTATTATTTACAAGTGTACATGGTGTAAACATGAAGGTTATTATTTACAAGTGTACATGGTTTAAACATGAAGGTTATTATCAGTACAACTTATGTTAATCTGATGAATAAAATTTGATACAACAACATTAAAAATGAAGGTTATTATTTATAATAGTACATGGTTTAAACATGAAGGTTATTGTTTACCAGTGTAAATGGTTTAAACATGAAGGTTATTATTTACAATTGTACAAACACACTGATTAACCCTCCCCATACCTCTCACCCTACCTCTCCTACCCTGGTGCCAACATTGATTCCAGCCTGTGATGTATGAAACACCAGCCACGCTCAACCGACAGAGCTACCCATCCCTGTCTGTCACTCGCTTTATGATCGCCACTCAGGAACCGTCCAATGCTATTTTTGATTGTGCTGGTAAGCAGTGTGGCGTTAGCTTGCTGTTGACTCTCATCTTATCAGTGTTTTAGGTCGTTGTCAAAACGGTATATAGTTGAGTGTTCCAGTGTCAAAGCTTTAGTGCAGTCTGCAAGGAGAAAGAAGATAAAGTGAAATAAGACATAGTCGTAAGATTTAATAGATGGAGTAGGAATTTATAACAGAGCAAAAATATGAAACAGAGTAGGAACATTTAACAGAGTAAACAAAAAAAGGAAAGAGATCACTCTTATATAGCGCACTTACAAGCTCAGAGAGCTTCTCAAAGCGCTGGCCACTACTATCCAGCAATCACAAAATAGTTTGCTGAAGTCAGGATTCAAACCCACGTCGCCCGAGACGCACGTATACAAGTCGTGCGCTCTGACGACCGAGCTATCCTTGCCATAGAAAGAGTAGAAAGATTTAACAGATAGCGGGGAAAGACATACACGCCTTACAATGTAAAGTGTGTTACGTGGTACAAGGCAAATAAAAGGTGAACAGTATAGAATCACCTTGGTGAACGAACAGTTAAATGGTGAACAGTATACACTCACCTTGGTAAACCAACAGTTAAATGGTGAACAGTATACACTTACCTTGATAAACGAACAGTTAAATGGTGAACAGTGGCCAATCACATTGGTGAATGAACAGTTAAATGGTGAAGTGTGGACTGTTGCAGATTGTGTAAAGACTGACGTCGTCCAAGATGGCCAGCAGGTCGTGCACTGCCTCCCCCATTACTCTCCCACCCTCCAACAGCCCAAAGATCAGTGACTGCCCACAGTGTCAGTCATTGTGTGTGGGAGCCCTCCTCCTTCCCTGTGGGCATCTTACATGTAGAAAATGCCTTCGTGACCACCACGGCTCCCAACTCACCTGTCAAATCTGTAACTATACTTTGCCACTCCCCAAGGACCCGAAATCAGCGAACTTTAGCAGCCTCGTCCAGCAGCTAGGATCAGACCCCGTTGTGGTGAATCTTGTCAACCGACGATTTAGAGATCAAGGTCGCGTGAGATGCCAGGTATGTGCCAATCGTGACGCCACCACACTCTGTCACGACTGTCAAGAATTATACTGTGATGGTTGTGCCAATGTTCACAAAAAACTAGGAGCTACCAAAGATCACGTGATGCAAACACTACTCCAAGCCATGGAAAACGTATTTTCGGCGTCTGGCTCTACTTTCAGACACAGGACCCACTCTGCCTCCTCCACTGACTCGCTGGAAAGCGTCAGCAATCCTATAGATCCACCACAATCACATGAGCAGTCACGTGGTAGCCAGCGCTGGAAGCAGTGGGTGGCGGAAGAGGTCAGATTGATGCAGCAGGCCCTAAGTGGGCAAGACGAGCTGCTGACAGCACTCAATGACGTCGTGTCTCGTGCCCAGCACGCGCTGATCGTGGCTCAAGCACAACAACAACTCCTGCAAACCTACATCAAGTTATTCCCGCTCTTCCTTGTCACTGACCATTATGACGTCGACACCTTCGGCGTCACTTTGCCAAACGATGACGTCAACGTACAGGTGAAGATAGACGCCATGCATCAACGTATTCGTGACATCATCGGGAGACCGAGATCCGACGAAGTCACCTCAGACGTGACGTCACTGATGAGTCAACTAGCTATGCTCAGTGAGTGTTGATCGTTGAATCTGAACTTTGACCTCTCTCTCTCTCTCTCTCTCTCTCTCTCTCTCTCTCTCTCTCTCTCTCAATCTCTCTCTCTCTCTCTCTCTCTCTCTCTCTCTCTCTCTCTCTCTCTCTCTCTCTCTCTCTCTCTCTCTCTCTCTCTAGGGGTTTTCACGCACAAGATCCTTTCTCGCAATGCACCTTCCCATCTTTCTTCTCTTTTTAAAACAAAACATAACAAAACAAAAAAAAACTGCCAGATCGTCTACATGTTTAAATGTTTCAATTCCAAGAATTGATCTCTTCAAAAATAGTCTTGCTTATTCCGATTCCCCATTTGCGGATTAACACTCCTGAAGGGCACGCACTCCAGCATCGAAATTTACAAAATGTATAGCACATCTCTTAAAACACATAAACAAAGAACATGAATTGTGGTTAATGGATACAAACAACGGGTTTTAAATGATATTTTTAATGATTACCTATAGCTAGTGTATGTGTAATTGTTCCATGATGTTAATGATAGAATATTAATTTGTTGTAGTTAATAGTTATTGCTATAAGCCCCAAGGGCAAGATGTAAAAAAGCGCACACAGCACTTACTATTTTACCTTTGCTAAATAAAATTCGTATCTTATCTTATCTTATCTTATCTTATCTTATCTTATCTTATTTTATCTTATCTTATCTTATCTTATCTCTGTATCACAGTCTGTCTCTGTCTGTGTTTGTTTGTCACTGCACTCTGCCTGTCTTTGTTACTCGGTTTGCCTATTTCTGTCTCTGTCTCTGTCTGTCGCTCTCTGTCCCTATCTCTGATTCTTTCGTTGAGTGTCTGTCTTTCACACCACATCTCTTTCTCTGCTCTGTCTGTCTGTCTGTCTCTCTTTCTCTCTCTCTCATGTTTTCATAACATTACTATTGTTCAAAACAATCTGTTGCAATATTGTGATTATTTGTCTCCATTATAATTATACCTGTATGTGTATCTGTGTGTTGACAGAAGACATGACCAAAGCAGGCCACAGCAGCACAACACAGTCTGTGACCACCACAATGTCCACTGCCACTCCTTCCTCACCCACTGTGGACCCCATGACGGCCTGTCCACGTCGCGTGTTTACCATGACACCAGCCTGCGATGACGACACAACGAGATCTTACATTACTTCCATCATCAGCACACAGGACGGTCAGAGACTGGTGATGGCGGACATTATAAACTCAAAGGTGAAGTTGTTGGACATGAATCATCCACACACTGTGTCCCACTCTCTCACCATGAAGGAGATGCCATGGGCACTTGCCTTGCTGAACGACGGGATAGTCGCCATGACAACGCGTAAGCCTATTATCTATATGCTGAATGTTACCAACACAGTTACAGTGACGTCACGCATCAAAACTGACATTAGCTACACAGACATTGCTGGTCACAGTGATGGAACTCTCATTGTCAGTTGTGATAGTGGTAACGACAAGGGCGTAGCTAGCATAAAGATTATTAGACGTAATGGTGACGTAGTGAGGACCATCACTGACAGCAACACACTGACGGGACTGGTGATGCCTTGGTATCTGTGTGTTGTGAAGAACGCAGTCCTGGTGTCGGACTATCATAGTGACACAGTGTTCACAGTGGAAGTAAATACCGGTCACCTCGTGGACACTCTGACCCATGATGAGATGAAACGTCCACGTCAAGTAACATCAGACACATCAGGACACGTGTACATCGCCAGTTCTGGTGGTCAATGTGTTCTGTT
The DNA here is from genome assembly GCA_036898135.1 of Oncomelania hupensis. Lineage (NCBI taxonomy): Eukaryota > Metazoa > Mollusca > Gastropoda > Littorinimorpha > Pomatiopsidae > Oncomelania > Oncomelania hupensis. The sequence goes on from CM072520.1 coordinate 56,660,949, forward strand.
GAAGTCATCAGGAGGTCAGTGGAGGAAACTTCTTACAGCATCGGACCACAGTGACCAGGGTTATGACCATCCTTTTTCAGTCTGTGCGACTGGCTGTGGACGTCTGCTTGTGGGATGGTTGAACATAAGTAAAAATGAAAGTCGTGTGATGTGTTATGACCTGTGACACTGCTATCTGTAGTGCTCTTCACTGTGTCCCTGACTGTGACACTGCTATATATAGTGCTCTTCACTGTGCCAGTGTCAGTAGCTTTGAGACTGCTGTCTGTAGTGCTGTTCACTGTGTTAATGACTGTGGCACTGCTATCTGTAGTGCTCTTCACTGTGTCAGTGTCAGGGCCAGTAGCTGTTACACGGCTATCTGTGGCGCTCTTCACTGTATTAATGTCAGTAGCTGTGAGACTGCTATCTTTAGTGCTTTTCACTTCTGTCAGTGTCAGTGGCTGTGACACTGCTATCTGTAGTGCTTTTCACTTCTGTCAGTGTCAGTGGATGTGACACTGCTATCTGTAGTTTTTTTTCACTGTGTCAGTGTCAGTGGCTGTGACACTGGTATCTGCAGTTCTTTTGACTGTGTCAGTGGTTGTGTACTTTACTTGCTGGAGCCGGTTTTACCATTCCTGATCTACAAATAAAACAAGAATCGTATTATTTTGGTAAGAATGTATCAATTTTCACAGCAGAATTGTGTGCCATTTTCTGACTTTGGACACTTTTAGGAACACCTCTATTTCCTTTTAAAACATCGTTTTATGTGTTGATTCTAAAGCTGTTCTCAAAGCCCTTCAAAATTGGTATTGTAAAACTAGATCAGACATTATTTTCGATATTAGATAATTAATTCATGCTATTGTGTCAAATGGTGTAGGAATTTATTTTTGTTGGGTTCCTTCACATTGTGGCATTTATTTTAATGAAGTTGTGGATACTTTAGCAAAGGAAGAGTCATTCTCAGTAAGTGACAACCACATTGTTAGACCATCTGCATCGGAACGCACTTCCTTGGTAGAAAGATCAATGTACTCCACATTATCACAAAGTACTGGAATAGATCATTACTCTTGTTCTCGAAACTTATCTAGAATAATCAATAAGCTAAGAGTCAACTCATGGAATACTAAATTTTTAGCTAATGCTATGTGTCTATGTTCTCAACCAATTTCCGTTGAACATCTGTTAAAAACTTGCCCCATATTAACTTCACAATATGTAAACAAAAATATTAAAACAAGTGAACATTCCACTGTTGAACTGCTGCAGTATCCAACAATTATTACCATATCACAAGTTATTAGCCAGTCTCCAGTGAGCAAATTTTTGTGATTATTATGCCTGATCCTTGGATGTGCTTTTTGTATTTTGCGTGTGATTGTGTGTATGCTTGCGTGTATGGTCTAATATCACAAACTGTTAATAGACGTTAAATAAAATTATTGAATTGAATTGAATTGAATTTTCAGTGGTTGTGTCACTGCTAACTGTAGTGCTCTTCACTGTGTCAGTGTCTGTAGCTGTGAGACTGCTATCTGTGGTGCTTTTCAGTGTGCCAATGGCTGTGGCTGTGACACTGCTTTCAGTGGTGCTTTTCACTGTGTCAATGTCAGTGGCTGTGACACTGCTTTCAGTGGTGCTTTTCACTGTGTCAGTGTCAGTGGCTGTGACACTGCTTTCAGTGGTGCTTTTCACTGTGTCAATGTCAGTGGCTGTGACACTGCTTTCAGTAGTGCTTTTCACTGTGTCAATGTCAGTGGTTGTGACACTGCTTTCAGTGGTGCTTTTCACTGTGTCAATGTCAGTGGTTGTGACACTGCTTTCAGTGGTGCTTTTCACTGTGTCAATGTCAGTGGCTGTGACACTGCTTTCAGTGGTACTTTTCACTGTGTCAATGTCAGTGGCTGTGATAAAACTACATGAACGTCATTTCACACAAAACCATTTATTTATTTATTTATTTATTTAATTTAAAGTCTATTCACATTTGTGATATTAGACAACATATTGAATTATAAACAAAATGCATTTAACAAAACATGATGATTATTATTTTTAAATAATAACATTAATAATGTTGTTTTTTTTTTAATTTAACACACCCACACACCCACACACACACACCCACCCACACCCACACACCATTAAAAAAAATAGAAAAGGTCTATTTTGCATATTTGACTTCATACAATGAGTCATAATTTGCTGTGATGAGGTTATTATCAAGTTATCAATATAATTGCTGTTGTTGTTATTGTAATTATTATGATTATTATGATTATTATGATTATTATGATTATTATTATTATTATTATTATTATTATTATTATTATTGTTAGTATAATTATTATCATGGAAAAAGAAGTAAAAATTCAAAACAAGAAACCCCCCCCCCCCCCACCACCACCAAAAAAAAAAAAAAAAAAAAACCTTCCGAATATAAAGAATTTAACAAAATAATTTAAAGGATGTCATGCACCGGAGCCTTTTGAGGATACAAGCGCATGCTTATATCATTATAATTTTTTTTAAAAGTTTCTTATAATAAATGACCTACTGGAGAATATAATAACGCTTTAGATATTTCTACGAATGATTTTAAGTCTAAATCTTGGATATTGCTCAAAGCAATGTATTTGTTTGGTAAGTATCTTTTTAGGTCATTGCATTGTACTAGCAAATGTTGAATTGTTAAATTTTCATTACAAATGCAAGTTATGTTTTTGCTAAATTTTGTTTTCCAGGAATTTAAATATAATCTATATGCTAAACTATAGATTTGTCTAGAGACCCCTAACATGCTAGTCAAACATGCTTTTGTTTGTCTTTCCTTAAGATTTTTTGTAATTATACAGTACATTTCTTTAATTGACAATCCGATATCAATTTTTATGGCATTGACATTAGTTGCTCCTCGTTTTGCTGCTCTGTCTGCTAGATCATTATGTAAGATGCCACAATGTGAAGGCATCCAACACATATTTATATGTATTCCTCTGTTTTTTATAGAATGAATCAGGTATTTTATTTCAAATATGATATCACCTCTATCATTATTTTTATCAGAGTTTAATGCATACAACACCGATTGTGAATCAACACATATGAGAAGACCATATAAGTCTAGCGGCATATTACTCAATGTATAAAGAGACATTAATACAGCAACTAGCTCTGCTGTAAAAATTGAGTGATTTTTGCCTAAATAATAAGACTTTGTGATTTTGAGATCAGGTATTACAAACCCTGCTCCAGCAGCACCAGTATCAATTACAGACCCATCGGTGTAAACTTTTAGATGGCTATAAAAATTTTCATTTATATGTTCTCGGGCTTCTGTAGCAATTAATTGCCGATTTTCATCCTTCTTAAGGTTTGTATATTTTATATCACATTTTGCCTTTTTCATTTCCCAGGGTGGAAAGGGGGCGTTAGTTAATTTTGGGGCAACGTCTTTTGGATTAATATTTGCTGCCTTAAAAATATCTTGAGTGTACGTAAATATTGTTTGTAGGGATGTTATATGTCTTGCTCTCTTTGGAAAATCAGTGTCTGATTTAAGAGTTATATCTTCAGATACATTATTTTCAACTGCTTGACTTCTAATTAAATACTTAGCACATGCCATTTTCCTATATTGTTCTAACGATGTAATGCCTACAGCTGAATAGACGTCTGCAGTTTTGGTAAGGGTTGGTACACCGATAGCAACTTTCAGAGCCTTACTATCTAAACTTTGTAATTTCTTCAAATAAGATTTATTTGCTGAGAAGAAAGCTTCTTGACCAAATGATAATTTGGATCTCACAAGTGTGCACGCTAAGTGAACCAGTGTTCTTGTGTCTTGCCCCCATGGTTTTCTACTTATTACCTTTAAAAGATAAAAACTTTTAATTGCTTTCTGTAATAAGTAGTTTATGTGCCGTTTCCAGTTTAATTTACGAGTTAAATAAACACCTAAAAATTTTACTTCCTCAATATAATTAAGTTCTTGTTCTTCTATATAAAATTTAGGAAGCATTCTCGGATTCTGACCATTATTGAATAGTATCATGTTTGTCTTTTCAATGGAAAGTTCAAGACCATTTATTGACATAAAAAGGCAAATGTTATTTAATTCTGTTTGATATATTTTTTGTATGTGTTTTATTTCGTATAAGGATGTTCTTTTTCTTAATGATACGTTAGCCCATATTGCAATATCATCTGCATATTGAACAAGAGTTATACTGTTATTAATATGTTTTGGAAGATCATGAATAAGAATATTAAAAAGAATTGGTGATAAAATTGAACCTTGTGGAATTCCCATGTTTGTGACATGTTTACGCGAATATGAATTTCCAACTTTAACAACCAAATTTCTTCCTGAAAGGAATGATTTAATATAATTATATATATAACCTGATAAGCCAATGTTTTTTAATTTGTATAATAGTCTTTTGTGCCACACACAATCATATGCTTTTCGAATGTCAAAAAATGTAGCTAACACGCCTTTCCTTTTTGCAAACTGCCTTTTTATATTTGTAGTAAGTTTCACAATATGATCAACTACAGATCTACCTTTTTGAAAACCAGCTTGATTAACAGGTATAATATTATTTTTTCCACAATAATATAATAGTCTATTTAGAAGAATCCTCTCCATTAATTTACTGACATGAGACGTTAAAGCTATGGGTCTGTAGCTAGTTATTTCTCTACGTGATTTTCCATTCTTTAAAATCGGTATTATTATTGAAGTTTTCCAAACACTTGGTATATTACCAGATTCCCAACATTTTTGAATAATAGTGTGTAAATATTATCCATGATTCTGGAAGATGTTGAAGAAGTGTATATGAAATTCCATCACATCCTACAGCAGATTTTTTGTTACCAAAACTGTTTAATGCCTCTTTTAATTCTAATACAGAAATATTTGCATTAATTACATTATTATGGTTAATATTATTTGCAGGATCATTATATGCATCAGTTTTTTCAATATTTTCTCTAGATTTTATAACATCATCTTTTAAACTAGATGTATTACTAGCATTTGAAAATAATTTAGCAAATTCTTCTGCTTTGTCTTTGGAAGATATGAATTCTTTATTTTCAACTTTAATTGGGTATTGTGGGATTTGGAATCCCTTTTTCATTTGCGAGACTTTATTCCAAATTTTGGATGTATTACTCTCTGATATTTGTTCATTACAAAATTTTGTCCAATAATATTGTTTTGCTGACGCAATAATTTTATTGCAGGCTATTTTTGATCTTTTCATATTATAAAAATTTTCTTCTGACCTGCTTTTACACCATTTTTTATATGCTGCTTTCTTATTTTTAACTGCCCTATCACATTCTTCATTCCACCATATATTTCCTTTATGTTTATTATTGGTATGTTTCTTTATCGTAGGAATTGAAGATTTAGCAGCATATATAATTGTTTCATTAAAATTCATAACAATGTTCTCCATATCGCAGTTTATAAAATCAATGTTAGAACTTGATAAAAGTGACTGAAACTTTTCCCAGTCAGCACGATCATATGCAAATTTTGGAACTTCATCTTCCTCCTGTTCTACTACAGGTGTTTCATTTAAATTGATTATGATAGGAAAATGATCACTACCCAATGAGTCTTGTTCTATATCCCAATTACACTCATCTGTCAATTCTGGTGAAATTAATGATAAATCAATTGCATATGCATTTTGATTAAAACTGTCCGGAACTCTTGTGGGTCTTCCATCATTCAACAAAACAAAATTGGAATTCACAATATTATCTGTAAACTTTATATTGGTGTTGTGATCACAATCTCTGTCCCATAATGGAGAATGAGAGTTGAAATCTCCTGTTATAATCCAATGTTCCTTATTGGTAATATTAATCAACCAATCACAGTTTGCTTCCTTAGTTCCTTGTGGAAGGTATACACATAAAATATTAATATGATGATGATCATTTATTCTGACTTTTATTGCAGATGAAAAAGTATTGTTATCCTCGGTAGGCACTGGAGACTTACATGGAGCATATTCCAAATCATTCCTAATATATATTGCAGTTTGAACTTTTGAAGTAGGTTTAATAAAAGGCGTCACTGGTGGGTAATAATATCCTGTAATTTTTGGTAGTTTATTTCTATTTACTTTTAAAGATTGAATAGATAATACATGATAAGCATTTTTAACTAAATGCTGACTAAGATAAATTATATTAGTATTAATAGACCTACAATTCCATTGCATTATACTGAAACCATTTTCCATTATCAATATGTCTAATAAATTGAGAAAGAGATATTATGGAAAGAGACTTTTTTTTCCAATGTAATGAAACTGAGTAGAGTACATAATCTGATCCACTCATAACTCTATTTCAATAATCATTGCAGAGACGATGTGCAGTTTACTGGAAGACTCTACACAAACTATTTGACAGAACCTCCAATCCTTTTGCATTTGGATGAATACAATCCCTGTACAATGATCTGATTGTTGCTCCAGTTTTTGTGAGAAATCCCTTAGTATTATCAAGAAATCTTGCTTCTTGCTTTTGACAGGCCATTCTCAGTGCAGCGTTTGAAGCATCAGCCTTTTTTCGCAGAGCACCTCTCGGAGGTATTATAGAGGAACAATACACCTTTGCATTTGGAAAACCTTTTTTTGCTTTGTCAATGACTTTAATCCAATGCTTCATTCCAATGTTTGTTAGTTTAGAATTGTCAACTCCAACATGAAGAACAACCTGTTCTACTGCCGCCTTCTTTTCCAGAGTGTCAATCCAGCTTTCCACATCTTCAAGCGTGAGACCAGAAATACATATGATTTGGTGTTTCATGCTCTTGTCTACCAGACCAACTTTCTCTGGTTTCAGCCCACTGATCGTAGAGTCGCCTATGATGAGCCTTGTAGTGTCTTGAAATACATTGCAGCACTGCAGACTTTCTGATGGTGTGATATTTACTTTTTGAGAAATGTATTCTGATGTTTGATTTTCATTATTTATTTCATTGATGTGACAATTGTGAAAGGCTTTCTGAAGCTGTATTTTTGTGTCATCTTTCAAATCCATGTTTTCAACTTTTGCAGTTTTGTACGTTTCTTTGTACAAATCCTCCAACTTCAGTTTTGAGTCATGAAAATTGATGTTGAGTATTGGAATTACTGTTGTTTGAACAAACTGATCAAAAGATGGTGGATGAAATGGAACTTTTGAAGCAACTGACGCATAAGACTCTTTATTTGCATTTGGACCAGAAGATTTTGAAACCATATCAATTGCCTCTTTCAAACTCATGTACCTTTTTGACTTTTCTTTTTGTGCATTTCTGTACAGGATTTTCTTATCACAGCCGTGATAAGCAGCAGAGTGCGGTCCACTACAGTTGACGCAGTGTGGAACACTTGCTTTACATGCTTTTCTCTCATGATAATCACCACATCTGCAGCATCTCTGTTTTGCAGTGCAGTCTTTCCGAGTATGGTTCAAACGTTGACATTTTGTACACCTCACTACAGGAGGGCAGTATGGAAACACTTGACATTCCTTGTCTCCAATTCTCAGTGTTTCTGGCAAAATGTCTGTAGCAAAAACAATTCGTGTTATCTGTTTCTGGGATTTCTTTGATTTGAAGAAGGTGAATTTTATAATTTGTTTGTTGTTCCTTAGAGCATGTGAGTCAAAATGTCCAAACACAATTCCTTCAGTTTTAACTGTGGGAATGTAACATGTAACATTTGCACCTCCTAGATTCTTTATTTCTAAAAGTTTCTTTTGCTGGTTTCTCGAAACACACTCGACAAAAGTCACCTGATTTTAATGTTTTGAGGTTCAATACACTTCCTACTATGCCAACAAATGGGAAAGTTGTTGTTGGTTTTAATTTTCGTAACAATACAGAGCCAGTTTTTTGGTCTTTGATTATAACCTGATGTTTATCAGGTCTTTTTGGATATGTTATGGTTATTTCTTTCTGTGGTGTTGTAACAATATACTCTGTATCAGTTTCTTGTATTTGATGTTGAGTGTCAATATTATACTTTTTATGGAAATTCTGCATCTTTTACCACCATCTTGATAGTTTTCAATAAACACACTTTTTTTTTTTCATACGCCTGTGTTACGTCATACCTTGTAACAATATGTCTTTCGTCATCATTAATGTTCTTAAAAGCGCGTGCCCCGAATTTCCACAAATGACGTAATTCCTCTCAGTATGTCAACCCTAGATTTTTACCGCGTGCGTGCATTCCGCGACGAAGATCGGAATAGAAAATAATAGAAATCATCCATATTAGTGACAGCGCCACACAAACGTAAGTAAAAACCAATCTGTTTAAAAGAAAATGAAACCAAAAAAATGAAAATAAAACCTTCCAGTCTAAAAATTTAACAGAGGAAAACTTGTTTCTGAATGTTCATGTGTTCTAGAACAACAAACTGATCCTTCAGTTGATCCGCAAGCTCAGAGCTCAAAACACCAAAAGAAATTGATACTCATCCTAAACGGAAAACACTCTTTCAGATGATTTTAAAATCCAAGCTTCCTCCGTTGATATTTTCACCAACACAAAACCTGTTTGTTTTTATAATTAAAGCAGGCATTTGACTCCTTTTTCAGAGCTCTGGTTGTGATGAACCTTTCATGTTCAAGACCGGAAGTCACCCCTCACACAAAACCATACATAATGCTCTGTGCTGTACTTTTGTGTTAGACTTCATTCCTCTCTTCCCCACAGGTTTCAATGTTATCACTCAAAATAAAGACATAGAGGGGAACAGAAAGACATCATCATCCGCTACACAGGACATTTTACTATTGGACCACCAAGTTAGGTCTATTGTGACACAGTATAGAATTGTCTCCAGTGACAGTACAATACAATACAAGATTATTGCTTTAGGTCCAGTGACAGTATTGGATCACATGTGTTTGGTCACTTTGATCATGAACAATAACTTGACTTTCCAACCAGTGAATGGTCTTAGGTTTCCAACAATGAGTGTTTTATTATGTACTGTTTAGCAACGGTGTGGATGTACCTGTATTATTTACAATTGGACTCCTAGATACGAACATTGTAGTTAACAGTGACATGAGTGTAGCAGTATAAATGTCAATTTACATTGATGATAACGGTGAATGAAGTCTAACTTTTAAACTGTGATTAGAGTGTGTTTGCTAATGTGATATAACGTTCAACTTATGCTTGGTTTATGGAGTTCCTACAGTCAGTAAATGGAGTGTTTCTTCTACTGAATGTAAATTGAAAGTACTATTTTGGATAGTGCTTATCTTTATGTAGTGAATTGAGTATTGTTGCTGCTGTGAATTAACTGATATATATTCACATTGTTCAAAGGAGTGTTTCTCCCAATATGGATTAAATGTGGCAGAAATTAAGTGGAACATTTTCTTGAAACAATGAATGGAGTGTTTCAGTGACTACTAAATAGCATTCATTTCAGCATTGTTCAAATATTTGTATAATGTTGATTAACAATCATGTTATTAGTGTGTAGCGAAAAGGCAGGCGACTGGTTCAAGCTTGGGAGAGAGGTTGTCTACCTTACATTTTTTGGGTTAGACTAGCCTGGAGATGCTCTTGCTGTGCAGAATCCTTTGGTGTGGCCTTTGGGTTATGCAGGTCAAGGCGACACGACATTTGTTCTCCCTGGCTGACCATTCGTCTCTGCTTTTGGTGGTGAGCAGGACTACATTGTCGGCAGGCATTTTATGCAAGTCAGTGGCAGCGACTTTTAGAAGAGTGTCGTGACACTAGTAGCCGGCAACCGGTTTACTATCAACACGCTTCACCGCCTTGCAGAGCAAATATGTTTATGTCCCTCTTATGAGAGATAATAAAAATTAACATCTCGGATTGGGCTGTATCATCATGGTGGTGGCCGAGAGACGGGAGTCAAATACTCCGCTCAACTACAAGTGGATAAAACCAATCTTTATAATTAATTGACATTCATTGTAGAGTTGAGTGTAGCATATTCTTTACAAGTGAAAAGGAGTGTTTCTGTGCTTCTGTGAAGAAACGTTTGTATTGCTTGTTTTGCGGTTTTTTTTATTTATCGTGTACGAAGGATGCTTTATGTCTGTTAAAAGTTAAAGTAGGAGGATTGGATTTATCGAGTACTGCAAGAAAGAGAAACTGGAGGAGGAAGAAGAAAAGTAGTGGGAGGAGTATATTAGTATGAAGTATACTAGGAGGAGGAGGAAGAATACTAGGAAGATAATAAGAATAATAAGACGAGGAAGAATATTAGGAAGAGAATAAGAATACAAGAGAGGAGGAAGAGGAAGAATATTAGGAAGAGAATAAGAATACTAATAGGAGGAAGAGGAAGAATATTAGGAAGAGAATAAGAATACTAAGAGGAGGAAGAGGAAGAATACTAGGAAGAGAATAAGAATACTAAGAGGAGGAAGAGGAAGAATATTAGGAAGAGAATAAGAATACTAAGAGGAGGAACGGGAAGAATGCTAGGAAGAGAATAAGATGAGTACTAAGAGTAGGAGGAAAAAGAATACTAGGAAGAGAATAAGAAGAGTACTAAGAGGAGGAGGAGGAAGAATGCAAGAGAGAGAATAAGAAGAGTACTAAAGGAAGGAGGATGAAAATTAAGAGGAAAACAAGGCAGTGTTTTATTAGGAGGACGAATGCTAGAAGAAGTAGCAAAATGGCTATAGGAACAAACAGAAGAAATGGCCATACTAAGAGGAGTAGGAGAAACATTGGTAGTAAGAGGAGTTATAAAGAGTACTAGAATGGAGGAGCAGGAACAGTGGCAGTAAGAGGAGTTATAAAGAGTACTAGAATGGAGGAGCAGGAACAGTGGTAGTAAGAGGAGTTATAAAGAGTACTAGAATGGAGGAGTAGGAACAGTGGCAGTAAGAGGAGTTATAAAGAGTACTAGAATGGAGGAGCAGGAACAGTGGTAGTAAGAGGAGTTATAAAGAGTACTAGAAGGAGGAGCAGGAACAATGATTAGTAGAAGGAGCAGTATCAGCACAGAAGAAGGAGAATGAAGAATTGCAGTAAGAGGAATAGGGGGTACTAGAAGGAGGAGCAGGAACAGTGGTAGTAGAAGGAGCAGTATCAGCACAGAAGAAGGAGAATGAAGAATTGCAGTAAGAGGAATAGGGGGTACTAGAAGGAGGAGCATAAACAGTGGTAGTAGAAGGAGCAGTATCAGCACAGAAGAAGGAGGATGAAGAATTGCAGTAAGAAGAATAGGGGGTACTAGAAGGAGGAGGAGGGAAGGAAGAACAGTACTAGTAATAGCAGTACTAAACATTGCGCTCCCCTTTTAATGCTACTGACATATATATTCTACTAGAGAATGTAATGCTAAGTCTAATGGGTATGTCTGTTAAGGGATCTGAAACAAAAAAAAAATATATATATATATATATATATATATATATATATATATATATATATATATATATATATATATATATATATATATATATATATCATGTAACAGCACCTAGTTTAAACCTAACAGAGACAGAGTAAGGCCTACGTATTGTATGGTTAGAACTTTGTGTAGCAAATACGGCTACATTTCACCCCGACTCTTTCACAATTCAGCGTCCGCGCTGAGAGAACCGCCGTATCTTAAGACAGACGGAAATGGATTTACCACTAATGGCGTCGTACATAAAAAGGCACAGTCAGCATAGGGAGTAGAGCATCTTACGCTATTTAAGAAGAGGGGCGGTCGCGGAGATGTTCTCAGGGCAAAGGAGAGGGGGGGAAGAGGAGGAGGGTGAGGCTCTCTTTTATACGAATACTGCTCTCGGCGGCAGAGGTAAGTTCTCGCATCCATCGACGGGTTTGGACGGATTGGTCATCTGAATATTTGCGTTGGAATGGTGCCAGTAGGTATTGTATTACTCCTCCGTCGCAACCCACTCCCCTTGTATTGTATTCTTCCATCGCCTGTCATAATTATAATGACGTGCCTTTGTTCGGGCCATTGGAGGGTGCGCTGGACTCCCACATGATGTGTCTGCTCGGCTGTACCCAGCTTTGAACATGGTTTACTTAGCTGCCAAATGCTTGCTGATGATTTTTTTCCTTTATGAGGCTTGCTTGTCACAGCCTCGGTCTTTCCGCAGACATGTTGAGCTTTGGAGTGGTAAGGGATAGACTGGCAATGAGTTATCTTGTGTGGGTGGCCAAGCTGATTGTCAACTCCGCGGATCCGAGGTGTCGTCCATATTGTCCATGGTTATTGTTCGCATCGTCATGGTCACTTTTGGAATATTGTAATAGTTGTTTATTATGGTATTAAATACTAACAGCTTTTGTTAAACTCTTGGTGATATAAATACATACCATGTTATACAATTTTGTGATTAGCCCTAATTGTTATGTTATTTGTTAATGAAAGCAAATTTGGAAATTATGAATGTTTTGATGATGTTTAGTTTGTACTTAATACGTACAATTTTAATTAGCCCGTACAGAGACACATACATTCAAATTGGCTATATCTTATTTTAACAGCTAAGTTGTTTTACATGTTTTATATGTTGTTTGTTTTTTTCCCTTTTTTGCAACGAATTATCTTTTTTTTAAATTGTTTTCCTTTTTCCTATTTTACTATATATAATTGTTTAAGATAATGTTTTAACGATAAGTTTCTTTTGTTTTGTTTTCTTTTCGTCTATGCTTACAGTTTAGTCATGTTTTAATTTGTACGTCCCTTATATGTGGCCAGTGGCTTGGGACAGAAATGTAGGCAACAACAATTCTCCCGTGGAGGTGCCGGGGGTTTCTTTATTAATAATATCCCCACTTTCTGGAGATTTAGTGCTTTAAATTCCCACAGTCGCTGTACAGTATTTCTCATTTGTTCTTTCTCATTCCTACTCTGTTCTATCAATCTACTATACAATCTTCGTCTTCGCTAGACCAGTCATCTACCTTTTTGTTCTTGAAAACTCTTCCGGGACAAAACTCCTCATTTGTGTGTGAGGTCTGTTGGATCAGCTTGGGAATATAAAACGCTTTCTACCAAATGGTCACTGGGGCTTCTTATGATGTTATTATTTGGAAATGTATGCAAATTGTATGTATGTGTTTTGATGATATTTTATAATGATGTTTGTATTCTATTTTGGTTTTCTAAAGGGGGGTTTGATAAATTAGAGTATAGCCTCAGCGTTCCCTGCGTATGATGCCTTTATCGTAAAGTGACCGGCTAGTGGAGTGCCTTCAGTGTTACCACTAGGGTTGTTTCGGCAGATCTTTTATGCGGATCAGGGGTAAGTCCTCTTTCAGCGAAGTTGTGGTCTTGATTTTGTGGTCCTGATTCGGCTCTTTGCAGTCCGCTGGACCCTGTAAAACAACGATTAACTAACTAACTAACTAAATAATAGAGAGATGATACCTTTTAGGCTCAGCTAATAAATGCGCGATGTCTTCAACAACGTGATATGCATTGCGCTATTCTAAAAATCGCGATCCCTTTCAATCCAAAAATAAAGCTTATGTATTCTAACATAGAATCGTATGGTCTAATGGAAATGTTCTTTAAGGGATCTGAACAATGTATCTCATGTACAGCAAATAGTTTACACTTAATAGAGACAGAGTATGTTCAGAAATTCTTGTAGCCACTACGGCTATATTTTAAACCGACTCTTCCCAACTCAGCGTCCGCTCTGAGAGAACCACCGTATCTTAAGACAAAGCGAAGCTGTAATCTTGATTTTGTGGTCCTGATTCGGCTCTTTGCAGTCCGCTCGACCCTGTAAGCAATGAATAATTAACAAGCTATCTTAAGACCAACGGAAATGGATTTGCCACTAATCGCGTCTACATAAGAAACGAACAACGTTAAAAAGCGACTCTCAAACAAAAAAACAATTTCCTTGAAACGCACTTTTAAATGCGGATCCGACCAAAACGAAAACAAATTCTACCGCGCATTGCCTTTGCAAGATAGTTAGTTATGTATTTAATAGTGAACCAACATCGTACAACAAAGGCCATGATATGACATAGCGACATGTCACTTAAAGACAGTATTCAACACACTTGATATACATAATCAGTCGTTAGGTCATCACAGATGATCGTTTAACCAGCGTACTCCATCGTTCTCTGTCCTCAGCAACACACATGGCTTCGTTCAGTGTCAAGCCAGTCCATTCTCGAATGTTGTCCTCCCATCTCTTGTTCTGCCTCCCTCTTATTTCTATTTCCTTTCACCGTGCCTTGCTGTTGTTTGCTGCGTTGCTGTATCATTTCACTATTACGCTATGCGTGTGCTGTCAATAAAAATGTGAAAATGCATGTTTGGACTTGTGCGTTAGTACTTCATGTGTATGTGTGTTTATGTATGTATGTATGTATGTGTCACGTGGGGTTTATGGGCTCTGCACAATGGAATTATGGACCCTCACGTTTATTCGGTGGGAACTGCTAGTAAGTCACCCTATGAATTACTTTAATAAATTTATTTGTTTAGCTCGTTCTGTGTTAAGGTTGGGGTACAGAAATAGATAGAAAAATGGTAAAAGATTACTGTCACACTAGCTTTCACACGGCTATGAATCATATGTAGTCCAGCCACTTGATAACAGTTAAAATCACACATTTATTTCTTCTACTCTATACAAGATTCTCTAAGTACTAATCTAACTTAAAAAGTCTCAGTCACTGCTAATAGTTCGATCAATGATAGTCTAGGCAGCTGTTATATCTTCATCGGGCACTTGCTATTATATCTCATGTAGATTTGGACTACTGTGGTCCGTTTTACAGTTTCTGAAGAGTTGGACTACTGTGGTCCTGTTTCGATCAGTTTAAGTGCACCTTTGTTGATTACACTTAACTTTCTGATGGTGCGGTCGAAGTCCTTCTGTGAGGTAGCTTCTGGTACACCTTTGTCGTTGTGTAGTTGGGTTCCCTTGCCACGCTGTGGGGTCTGACAGGGTGTTTTTCAAGGTAGCTCTTTCCGACTTGTGCGGTAGAGGCTCCTCAACCAACTCGTCGTTTCTGTGGAGTGGTGCGCACAGGATAGCTCGCCTGCTCGTCTGTAATATAAGAGACGAAATTCTGCACAACCCTGAATAATCGGTTTGTGCAGAGCGTCTCACTGAAAGCCAAAGTAGCCCTCAGTGATAGCTCCACATCTCTATACATAAGCGACGAACATTCTGCTACTTCCGGGGTCCACTGGAATCTCACTCTAAATTCCTATACATACATAAATATCAAACGTGGCTAACTATACACATACAGAATTAATAATATTATAAACATTCAGTGGTACAGCCACTGGTCTGCAAACATACATATAAGTTAAACAACAGTGGTTCCGTACGGGATACAACATGGCGGCGCAACCGGTCGTGTTTCGCCACGTGTTCGGCGTTTCCACATGGTCACGCAAATTCGGATTAACAATTCACATTGATGCATAGCAAATTCCACAAACATAATTTCCACAATAATATAAATATATCACGATGAAACAGAAGGGTGTTCATTTACCTGTTTGACAAGTTCAGGCCCGTTATGACTTGAGAGAATTCTAAGATTCTAAAGTCCTGCTTCCTGGTCTATGAGTGAAGAGATTTCTCTAGCTATGTATTTAGATGTTCACTCTTCCTCGTCTCACACACGACTGATTCAAACTGCGCTAGGATTTGACACAGTCAGAACTGCTCCAACCGCTTAGCCTGCTGCTGATTGGTTAAAACGGTCAGATTCAAAGCTCAAGTGCTGACTCACTACGCTGTGTGTGGCTGGCTCGCCGTGTGTACTTTAATTGCTGCTGTGTAATACCTTAACTCTCTAATGTTACAATGACTACACAAGGCTAAACAGTCATAGGCAGAGTTAAAACTAGCCAGTTCATGACAGTATGTATGTTTTGTGTGTGTGAACATCTCTCTCTTCCCCCCGAATTTTATTATGTGAATTATCTACGGATGACAATTCTCTACATACTTCTGAAAAAGATCTGTCTGAAGTCCAGCTTTCATTTCAGCAAAGTCCAGTTGATGTGCAAAACGTTTGCAAATAAAACAAGATGTTGCTCAGCTCCATAAAAATAAAATCAATGGTAATAACAACAAGACAGGAGCATCAGAAACAACCTCTTCACTTAAACCTTGAAATTGATTCCATGCCAATAACTCACGTCCGTGAATATAAAGTACTTGGCATACCTGTTGATGGCGAATTAAGCTCGCACTACCATGTAAATAAGGTGAGCAAAACTCTATCGAACGTGTTTCTGCTTAAGCAACTAAAGCAATACATAGGAATAGAAGCCAGCTTTTTTACGCGCATCGTTTGTCTCATATAAATTATACATCACGGACCATCAGTCTACATTCCAAAGTAAGACTGTTACGCTCCCTTGTCATATCCATCTTCCTATATGCTTGCGAAGCATGGACCCTCACAGCAGATCTCCAACGAAGAATACAAAGCATGGAGATGAGGTGCTACAAAAGACTTCTGGGCATTTCTTATACCCAACACATCACCAACGACGAAGTCCGACAGACCATCATACAAGCCCTTGGACAACACGACGACCTGCTCACAGTGGTGAAGAAACGGAAACTCCGATGGTATGGCCACGTCACCAGATCATCAGGCCTTGCAAAGACTATTCTGCAAGGCACAGTGCAAGGAGGTAGAAGAAGAGGGAGACCGAAAAATAGGTGGGAGGACAACATTCGAAAATGGACTGGTTTGACACTGAGCGAAGCCATCAGGGCTGCTGAGGACAGAAAAAGATGGAGGGAGTATGCTGGTTAAACGATCATCTGTGGTGCCCCTACGACCTTCGGGTTACGGGACAGGATAGGAGGATAGGATAGGATCATGGATCTGGTGTATGGCGAGTGAACACTCTTTACAAAGTGTGAACTATTTTCACCGACCAGCAATTAAGGTTAGTCACA
The DNA here is from genome assembly GCA_036898135.1 of Oncomelania hupensis. Classification (NCBI taxonomy): domain Eukaryota; kingdom Metazoa; phylum Mollusca; class Gastropoda; order Littorinimorpha; family Pomatiopsidae; genus Oncomelania; species Oncomelania hupensis. The sequence goes on from CM072520.1 coordinate 56,677,897, forward strand.
CTGACCCACCTTGGACTACTGAACAAAAAATAAAAACTATGGAAATATTACCTTTAGAAAAGCAATGTACTTACAACAAAGCAATGCGTATGTACACATTTCACACACATCGGCCACCTAATACCTAAATGTCCTTCTGCGTGCAGCCCCAAACAGTCAATCATTAGATCTGGAAAAAAAAAGTATGTATTACCCTAACCACACATGGATAACGTGGTCAATTCTTTTCATTTTCTGGACCATCAATTTCGAAACTTCTTCCAACACAAATCCAAAAACAGACAACAGGTGGCGGTTTCAAAAGAAAATTACGCTGCCATTTATTCAATCAAGTCAAATAAAACTAATATTATTCATGCTAAGTTTGTAATCATGTCACAACCTCTATTTGCCATAATGCACAAATGAATTACTATGTTTATTTACTAACTGCATCATAATTGTGAATGTAAAATTAATGACATAATGTATATCATAACTGTGCATGTGAATATAACATTCGTTGCTCAATATTGATTAACTTTGTTTCCGAGATATGCAATCTTTTTGTTGTTGTATAATTTGATTTTAACTAATTGAACCTCTTAAAGTTATTTCATTGTAATTGTCACCTAACGAGCTTTGCCTTTTAATGTTTCTAGTTGTTCACTGTAGTAAAAATAGTAGTAGTAGTAGTAGTAGTAGTAGTAGTAGTAGTAGTAGTAGTAGTAGTAGTAGTAGTAGTAGTAGTAGTTGTTGTTGTTGTTGTTGTAGCAATATTGGTGGTGGCGGTAGTAGTAGTAGTAGTGTTTTGTTGTAGTACAGTCTTAATTTCTGTTCTTAATTTTAAAAAAAAGATATTTTATTCTATCCTATCCTACCCCATCATTCGAAGGTCGTTGGGGTACCACAGATGATCGTTTAACCGGTGCACTCCATCTTTCTCTGTCCTCAACAACACTCAGCTGATGGTTAATTAATATGGTAAATCTTGATGGTATGTTGGTACAAACAGTCTGATTGTAAGAATAGGCTTATTCCTAAAATCTTAACCTTTTGAAATAAAGTTCTGAATTCTGAGGTCTCTCTCTCTCTCTCTCTCTCTCTCTCTCTCTCTCTCTCTCTCTCTCTCTCTCTCTCTCTCTCTCTCTCTCTCTCTCTCTCACTGAATGTGTGTGTATGTGTGTGTCTGCAGTGCGCGCGTGTGTATGACTATGTGTGGATGAATGTTTGTTTCAGATTTTCACACGATCCAAGTTAACGCCAAGTTCATTACATTATATATACTGTACTGTGTGGCAACGCTATATGTAACTACATTGCTCTTATTCCTCTTCTTGGCTCTTTCTCCAGTTTCGGTTATACAGTTCTATTTTATGGGCGTATTAAGTTTACAGACATTCCATAATTACAGTTAGAAATATGTGTATTGGCAAGGCCTGCAGCCACAGAAATAAATTAACCATTTTGAAATCACAGTGTTACGATGTCTTCACACTATTGTCTATTTATTACTCATTACATTTGTAGTTTAGAGAGTGGGGTGGGGGAAGGGGAAAGGGAGAAAGAGAAAGAGTAGAAGGAGATAGTGGGGGTGGGCGGTAAGTGGGGAAGAAAAGAGGGGTCGTACGTTACTACTTATAGGGGTGAACATTCCCATCACTTTCTCAGAAAACATAGCAGCTACAGTGCTGCGTCTTCTAGGACACGGGGACATAGGACCCACCGTTTCTTCAAACTGATTGACCACTGTACTTATGTGAAGTCAGAATGACGCTGCTTGAAGGGCGGACACACGTGACCTCTCCTTAAGACACAGTCCTGTCAAAGGTTCTGTTCATGGTTTCTAACCCGTGCTCAGTGATCCGATCTACCCACGCTGTATGACGTTCCCACTCCTTGAATAACTTGTATCAGGTTAAGATTTGTGTCATTGTCAGTGCAGTAGAGGATTCAAAACTATAGACTTCTTAAACTATTAACACCAATGAAACAGGGCTAATCACAGCTAACACTACACAACTACGGATAGTACTAATACAATACTGAAGCAGGGTAAGACGAAAAACGGATTGGTAGACGTGTGTGGGTATCAGTGGGGGCGCACACGCTCATACACACACACACACACACACACACATACACACCCTCCCCACCCCATCCCACAAACATCTCTCATCCCGCCCTCCCCCTCCCTCCCCCCCACACAATACTACACACATAAAAAACGAAAGCAACACCTGACAGTTTGTGTGTGTGTGGGTGTGTGTGTGTGTGTGCACGTGAATAAATGCACAAATAGGTAGCAGACCTTGTCTTTCTTAGTAACAAATGGGTTTATTTGCTTGGAACCCACTTTTTTTCCAGGACCCCACTTTTATCTAAGTGCGCGGAAGTGCTCTATTAGTGCATGGGAGTGCAGTTGTAGTGCACGAGAGTGTTTTAAGTACATAGGAGTGCTCTATCCGGGACGGTGAAAATACAGTCAATTTTCGGAGAAATTTGGAAGAAAATTCGAACTATTGCGTCGCCTATATAATAGGAGACGAACTAGGTCAACTTTTTAGATAAGGGTTCGGGTAAGGGTTAGTTGTAGATCTATTCCTATCCCTTGCCCTAACCCTTTTCTCTACAAAGATCACTTTCCGATTCCTACATTCTTAAATAAACCCAGCTGGTCCTGATTTGGCTCGGAAGAGTCCGCTGAACCTAAAGCAATAACCATGTAATGTAATGTAATGTAAAATAAACCCAGTTGTGATGTATTGCAAATATCTGTGTGTGTACTTCTATAACCGCACAACTGGGGATTTTTGTGATATAAACGTGATAACAAATGGGGTAGTTGTTAAAAATTTGGGAAGCAAAATCTTCCCCATTGAAAAAAAACAACAAACTTATGTTCCACTCGAAAACAGTATAGCACAACCATAAATATCGACAAATCGCATCTTCCCAATTTGTCGAAAAATGGGGTAGACAAGTGTGTAAATTATACACACCTGCATAGTAAGCTGCGCTACGAACAAAATCAAGTTTAAAGGGCAGATTACCCTCAATCTTGTACGTCGTTCATAAATCTACTTATTTTTTATCAAATAGGCCTACAACATTTGATTTTTAAATATCACTGAAAAAAGACCATTCCCCAATTGTACCCTGTTTTGCTAACATTCCCGATGGATTGGCTTACACGCGCTTGCGTGTGTGTGTGTGTGCGTGCGTGTGTGTGTGTGCACGCGTGTTAAGGCTGCGTTTTAGCGATGCGGTGGAGCGAAACAGGCTGCAGACCCGGCAAGAAGGGATTGGCGTATTTTTCCTTACACTCCCCTCCCCTACACTTCCCTCCCCTACACTCCCCTTTCTTACACTTCCCTCCCCTACACTTCCCTCCCCTACACTTTCCTCCCCCACACTTCCCTCCCCCACACTTCCCCACACTTCCCTCCCCTACACTCCCCTCCCCCACACTTCCCTCCCCTACACTTACCTCCCCTACACTTCCCTCCCCTACACTTCCCTCCCCTACACTTCCCTCCCACACACTTCCCTCCCCCTTCCCACTACCCTGGTCATCATCATTATACAGTGTACATGTACAGTATAGATTTTCTCACAGTATTGCTACCACTGATCATCATCATTATACAGTGTACATATACAGTATAGCTATCACTGATCATCATTATACAGTGTACATGTACAGTATAGCTATCATTGATCATCATCATTATACAGTGTATATGTACAGTATAGCTATCACTGCACTGATCATCATCATTATCCAGTGTACATGTACAGTACAGCTATCATTGATCATCATTATACAGTTTACATGTATAGTATAGCTATCACTGATTGTCATCATTATACAGTGTACCTGTACAGTATAGCTGTTCATTATCATTATACAATGTACATGTACAGTATAGATTTGCTCACAGTATACCTTTAACTGATCATCATCATTATATATTGTAAATGTACAGTATATCTGATCGTCATCATTATACAGTGTACATGTACAGTATAGCTATTACTGATCATCAGTATACAGTGTACATGTACAGTATAGATTTGCTCACTCGTCCCCCAACATAGGATTAGGATTCATTGTGTATTCTTCGCTTCGTTCATTGTGTATTAATGGCAATAGAGTACGGACGTTATTTTCATGTAGTCTGGATTATTATTCATTGAGTATTGCAGTTGGGTTTTTTCATTGAATAAGCTTTGTAAATTACATGTGTGTTATATTTCTGTACTATGAGTATCACACAGTGTACCCAGCCTTGTCTGTCACTTTCCTATTGACCCCAGCAATTTGCAAAAGTATGTACACAAGAACTATAATTTTTTTTCTCTCCAGAAGTCGGTATATTATTGAACTAGATGTGCTTTGTAGCTTGAAGAATTACCTGAGTTTTTAGTACACGCCATGTTGTTGAACCCATTACAATTCATGTGCGCAGGCAATCAAAGAACAACAACAAAAACAACAAATCTGAAAGAATTTTCACCAACTTTTGTACTGACAAATCAAAGATAACTATATGCATTTTGGACTCTGATGATGAAGCTTGCTATAGACATACCCAACATCAGTATAAGACGTCCAAGTTTGATAGTAAACAGGATTACCGGCTACTAGTGCCACGACACTCTCTGCAGGCCACTGCCACTAACCTGCATAAACATCAGTATAAGACGTTCAACTATAATAGTAAACCGGATTGCCGACTATTAGTGTCACGACACTCACTGTAGGACACTGCCACTAACCTGCATAAACATCAGTATAAGACGTCCAAATATAATAGTAAACCGGATTGCCGGCTATTAGTGTCACGACACTCACTGTAGGACACTGCCACTAACCTGCATAAACATCAGTATAAGACGTCCAAATATAATAGTAAACCGGATTGCCGGCTATTAGTGTCACAACCCCCGTTGGGGTGCCGGGGGTTTCAGTATAAATAGTATCCCCACTTTCTGGAAATTTAGAGCTTTAAATTCCCACTGTCGCTGTCTTTCTCATTTGTTCTTTCTCATTCCTGCTTTGTTCTATCAATCTGCTATACTATCTTCTTCTTTGTTAGACCAGTCACCTACCTTTTTTTTCTTGAAAACTCTTACGAGATAAGACTCCTTATTTGTGTGTGAGGTCTGTTGGATCAGCTTGGGAATATTGGATGCTTTCTGCCAGGTGGTCACTAGGGCTTCCTATGATGTTATTATTTAGCAATGTAGGCATTTTATATGTATGTGTTTTGTTGATAATTTATAATGATGTTTGTATTCTATTTTGGTTTTGTAAACGGGGGTTCGATAAATTAAGATTATGACCTCAGCGACCCTGCGTGGGATGTCTTTATTGTAAAGTGACTGGCTGGTGGAGAGCTTTCAGTTTTACCACTATGGTTGTTTCAGCAGATCTTTTATCCGGATCAGGGGTTGTCCGGTCCTGATTTGGCTCGGAAGAGTCCGCTAGACCTAAAGCAATAATCATGTAATGTACAGTAATGTAATGTATTAGTGTCACGACACTCACTGTAGGACACTGCCACTAACCTGCATAAAATGCCTGCCGACAATGTAGTCCTGCTCACCACCAAAAGAAGACGAATGGTCAGGCGAGGAGAACATACCTTCAATAATGGTACAGAACGCAGTCAATATACAAATTTCACAAATAAACATTAGATTTTCTTTCCGTCTTTTAATAGCGATTTCCCTGCCTTTACACCACCTGTTTGAGTAATGGATGTGTATTTGGTGTGTGTGAGGATGGATGAGACAGGTGAGCGTGTATGTTGGTATAGATCGCCGCGCTTTGAGCCTGATTGATTTGGAGAAAGGCGCGTATATAGCATCCTGTATTATTATTACATGTATGTCGTATCGCCTTGTCCTGCATAACGCTATGGCCACACCAAAGGATTTTGCACTGCAGGAGCTACCCAAGGCTAGACTAACCAATAAATGGAAGGTAGACAATCTCTCCCAAGCCGTGAACAGTCGCCTCCCATTGTGCCACATTGTAAAAAGACAATACATGTGAAGCGACGATAGAGTGTACACCACAGTTTATTGGTATTGGTATTACGTCATTGATTGATTGATTGATTCATTGTTGCTTTAGGTCCAGCGGACTCCTCCGAGCCAAATCAGGACCGGACAACCCCCGATCCGCATAAAAGATCTGCTGAAACAACCCTAGTGGGAAAATTGAACGCCCTCCACCGGCCAGTCACTTTACAATAAAGACATCCCACGCGGGGGACGGCTGAGGGTTTACCTCAACTACGCGAACCCCCGGTTACAAAAACAAAATAGAATACAACCATCATTACAAATCATCAACAAAACATATACATATAAAATGCCTATATTGCTAAATACTAACATCATAGGAAGCCCTATTGACCACCCAGCAGAAAGCGTCCAACACTCCCAAGCTGATCCAACAGACCTCATACACAAACAAGGAGTCTTGTCCAGGAAGAGTTTTCAAGAAAAAAGGTATGTCATTGATCTAGCGAAGAAGAAGATAGTATAGCAGAGTGATAGGACAGAGCAGGAATGGGAAAGCGTATATGAGGAAGATAGCAACAGTGGGAATTTAAAGCACTAAATTTCCATAAAGTGGGGATACTATTTATACTGAAACCCCCGGCACCCCAACGGGGGCACTGTTGCCGCAGTGAATCTGTCATGCCTACAAAGTCAAGACAGGTTTTCAACTGGGGCTTTCACTTTTCCCTTTATAGGTTAGAACAATCTACAGTGGCAAGATTGCTCATGACCCCAAGGGGTATTACGTCATTGAGAAGTCAGTCATAAGCGACGATAGAGTGTACACCACAGTTTAATAGTATTGGTATAACGTCATTGAGAAGTCATTCATAAGCGACGATAGAGTGTACACCACAGTTTAATAGTATTGGTATAACGTCATTGAGAAGTCATTCATAAGCGATGATAGAATGTACACGAGTTTTATAGTATTGGCATTACGTCATTGAGAAGTCATTCATAAGCGATGATAGAATGTACACGACAGTTTAATAGTATTGGTATAACGTCACTGAGAAGTCATTCATAAGCGACGATAGAATGTACACCACAGTTTAATAGTATTGTTATAACGTAATTGAGAAGTCATTCATAAGCGACGATAGAGTGTACACCACAGTTTAATAGTATTGGTATTACGTCATTGAGAAGTCATTCATAAGCGACGACAGAGTGTACACCACAGTTTAATAGTATTGGTATAACGTCATTGAGAAGTCATTCATAAGCGACGATAGAGTGTACACCACAGTTTAATAGTATTGGTATTACGTCATTGAGAAGTAATTCATAAACGACGATAGAGTGTACACCACAGTTTAATAGTATTGGTATAACGTCATTGAGAAGTCATTCATAAGCGATAACGGTGTAAAGCCCTTGAAATATATGGGACCTATTTTGTGATGTGTACTGTAGAGTTTTCAGCTAAAGTCCATCAGCTTCATTCACTACAAATGACTGCTTTGGTTTGCTGTGTTGCTTTATCATTACGCTATGCTGTGTTCTGTCAATAAATTAAAATAAGAGTGAAAATGCAAGTTTCGAATTCCGAGTAAAGTTCTGTGTGTGTGTCTGTGGGGGTGTGTTGGTGTGTCTGTCTGTCTCTCTATCTGTGCTTATGACTGTGCTTGTATGCGTGCTTGTGTGTGCATGCATGTGTTTGTGTGTGTGCGTCTGCAGTGCGTGCGCATGGGTGTGTGTGTGAGGGTGTGTGTGTGTGTGTGTGTGTGTGTGTGTGTTCGTGTGTGCGTGTTTTTGGGTGAGTGGATGGTTGTGAGTGTAACTCTCTCTCTCTCTCTCTCTCTCTCTCTCTCTCTCTCTCTCTCTCTCTCTCTCTCTCTCTCTCTCTTGGAACTTTGGAACTTTGTCCTTTTATTAACAAAATCACATATAATTAAATCATCAAACAAGGCTCATAGCCCAGGGGGCATTTTAGCCAAAAAAGGGGAAAAGGGGGGGATGGGGAATTACATTAAAAAACAATGAACGGCACAAAAAAAGCTGCTCCATAGGTATCACAAGATAAACCTCTGAAATTTCAAACATCCGTGTAAAGTTTTATGTTGAGTCAACATGGAAAGAAAAATGTACAGCATTGCATGGTTCACAAAATAAGACAAAAGGGAATGCACAATATATAAATAGTGACATAACTCAAACTGCAATAAAGCGGCTTAAATTTAGCAACCTACTCTTTGATTATATTCGTCCAAACATGAAAATAGAAGTTTGACATAAAATTAAAAGAGAACTGTGCGTCACTACTGGAAAAGTGAAAAAATAATCCCTATAAAACGGCTCAAATCAGACAATCTGCGTTTAGATTTAGAGTTCAATAACTGATTTAACTTATAGGCATTCGGGTGATTCCTGAAGTATTGAGGTATTAAAGAAAGTCTGTTAATAACCAACACAGAATTTGTACATCTAAACAGATAATGAAATTCATCACCTAGTTCATCCAGATCACACAAAGTACACATTCTATCTTCTCTCTGAATATTCAAATATCTAAGTGATTGAATTGGCAGTTTGTGACAGCTGAGCCTAAATTTCAATAAGTTTCTTCTCGATAGAGGTGACAAGGAAACTAAATAATCTTCAAAACAGAACGTACTCTTAAAAATTCTATAAGTAATACAAGCATTATGAGCGAATACATCCTGATGCCAGGTTTGCAAGAACTGGTCTCTCAAGCGTTGTTTGACCATGGTCTTAAAACAATTCAAAGAGTATTTACAGCCGTTTAACCAAATGAAAGACAGACCAAGATCATTTAGCAGAGAGCGAACAGTACATAGCCAGGATAGTTTATACTCAGAATTAAAAAATAAATAAGAGCATAGTCGAAACATAAGTACTGACATTCTAACAGAATCATTGCAACAATCAATACAAAGTTTATACCAGAAACAGAGTAGCCTGCATTTAGCATCTAAGGAAACAGGAAAACAGCCAACTTCACCTAAAACCATACAGGTCGGCGTACTAGTTTTAACATTAAGAATCAATTTCAAAAATTTTAGTTGTAATCGATCACATATTATCATTTTTTCATGGGCCCATACCTCGCAGTTATACAATAAAATCGGTTTTACACATTTATCAAAAAGATCTAACTGAATATCAAGGGGCAAATCCAGTTGTCTACATTTTTTTAAAAGCGCAAACATAGCACGTTCAGCTGATACACTCATGGATCTGATATTTTTTTGAAATTTGTTATTATATTGAAAAAGGGTACCCAGATATTTATATTCCCAAACAATTTCAAGAATTACATTTTTAAACTTAAAAACAGGCAACCTTCTAACTTTACCGCGGGAAAAAATCATCACTTTCGTTTTTGCAATATTTAAACACAATCCAAATTTTGTACAGTATAGATCTAAAATATCTAAGGCCTTCTGCATGTCTTCAGCAGACTCTGATAAAATGACAGTATCATCAGCATAGAGTAACAAAAACAAATGAAAATACTGTTCAATATCAGAAAAGCCGAGGCCATTCGCCAAATTCTGTGGCAATGATAACCCGTCGATATGTTCTGCAAGGAAAGACCTTAAATCATTCAAAAACAAAGAAAATAATACAGGTGACAGATTTTCTCCTTGCCTCACTCCAGCGTTACACGTAAAAAAAGTAGATGACAGACCATCATGGGTTCTAACACATGACTTGGCTTTTTCATACATATCTTTAATCACTGTCAAAACTCTTCCAGTAATACCAGTTTTAATTAGCTTCTCCCAAAGCATACTACGCTGTACATTGTCAAATGCTTTTTTATAATCAATAAACGTACAAAACAATTTTTTCCTTTGCTGCAAATAAATGTCAATTAAGCAATAAAGAGTAAAAACGTGGTCAGTGGTTGAATATCCTTTCCTAAAACCTGCTTGTTCATTGCCTAACAAATTATTTGAGTCTAGAAATATGTTAATCCTGTCATTAATTACGCTGGTGAAAAGTTTACCCATACAGCTAAGCACCGTTATACCTCTATAATTATCTACATTTAACCTATCCCCTTTACCTTTATACAACGGGCAAATTATGCCAACTGACCAGTCATCTGGAATTTTACCACTGCTTAAGACAAGAGTAAACAACATTGTCATAGTATTTAACAACTTTGGAGAAGAAGCCTTTAAGAACTCGTTCAGAATATAATCAATACCACAAGCTTTATTATTTTTTAATTTTCTAATAGATTTTAACACCTCCTCTTGTGTAATATCAGCATTTAAACTATTATTATCAAATACGTGTGTTTCGGTGTCAAGGGGGTCTGTAGGATGTAGAATTTCATTCTCAGGGATGTTACCAAGCTCTTCAAAATAATTAACAAAGTCATCGTGTGTAGGCATAGATACATTAGGTGGTTCATTATTCGAGCGCTCATTCAAAAACTTCCAATATGCTTTAGAATCTCTACACTTCATTGTACGTAAACTGGCATGCATATTTCTTCTATGTGCATTAAACTTCCTACAAACAGTGCTTTTGTATGCTTTGTACGCTTGTTTCCTCAATTCCCCCGAATTCTGATCGTGAACACGGGCATGCTTTCGTTTAGCGTTACGAAAAACTTTTCTTTTCAGCCTACATTCGCCATCAAACCACGGCATTTTTTTCTTCTTCTTCTTCGCCCTGTTATTGCTGATGTTTCTTAGCATGTCGGCATTACTGGCAGCAGACAATAAAATATCAGCAATTTCTTTGTTAATTTTATTAACATCGGCTTGAGCTATATCCTGCCCACTGTGTAAGAGGTGCTCCAGCGTAAGCCTTACATCTTGAACACGCTCATCATCAATGCTGTCTATCTCTCTCCCTCTCCCTCTCTCTCTCTCTCTCTCTCTCTCTCTCTCTCTCTCTCTCTCTCTCTCTCTCTCTCTCTCTCTCCCTCCTTCAATCTCTTTCCTCTCTTTAACTTTGTGCGCATGCGTTTGTGTACGTGTGTGTGTGTGTGTGTGTGTGTGTGTGTGTGTGCCTGTTTGCATGTGGACGAATTAATAAAAGCTGTACGATTCCTTTCATTCTTTGATTTGATACTATCCAACTGACACTTTGCATTTCGTTGATTTAACACTGGAACGTAACGTGACAGCAATATACAGGTACACTGTTCTTATTCGTCTGCTTGGCTGTTTTCCAATTTCTATTATACAGTTGTATCTGATCAGATTGTCAGTTTTACTTAGGCTTACAGACATAATGTCCGTGCACTGGTAAAGCCTGCAGTGACAGACTACACACAGCCACACACTGTCTTCACTATTATCTACTTCCTTGTTCAACGCACGTCTGTTGAGAGAAAGGCGTGAAAGGGGGAGTGCGGTGAGATGAAGAAGAGGGGTCGGTTGTGCGGGGTGGGGGATTATAGTGTTGTCACTACCCAAGTGGGTTTTTCAAGCACTTTTTCTCGGGGAAAGCACAGCAGTCACAGCGCAGCGCCACACAGGACACGGGCGAAAAGCACCCGCCATCTCTTCTTTCAGTTGAGAGTGTCACAGGGCAGTCTGTGATGAAAGCCGGGCAGTCTGTGGGGGAAGAGCAGAAGGGGTTAGGGGGTATGTAACTGCGTGTTGTGGTGTGCATAATTACTATAGTCGAAGCGTGCGGAACGTGACATAGCAGTGCGGAGTGGGTATGTATGTGTGTGCGTGTGTGTTTTTGGGTGAGTGGATGGTTGTGAGTGTAACTCTCTCTCTCTCTCTCTCTCTCTCTCTCTCTCTCTCTCTCTCTCTCTCTCTCTCTCTCTCTCTCTCTCTCTCTCCCTCTCTTACCCTCCTTCAATCTCTTTCCTCTCTTTCACTTTGTGCTCGTGTGTGTGTGTGTGTGCGTGCGTGCGTGTTTGCGTGAGGGAATTAATCAAAGCTGTTCGATTCCTTTCATTCTTTGATTTGATACTATCCAACTAATTATTGACATTTCGTTGATTTAACCCCTGAATGTGACAACACGATATAGGTAAACTGTTCTTATTCGTCTGCTTGGCTGTTTTCCAATTTCTATTATACAGTTTTATCTAATCAGGTGATCCTGTTTACTTAGGCTTACAGACATAGGTCCGTGCATTGATAAAGACTGCAGAAATAGATTACACACAGGGACCCAGTCATAGCCACACACTGTCTTCACTATTATTTACTTCCTTGTTCAACGCATGTCTGTTGAGAGAAAGGCGTGAAAGGGGGAGAGCGCTGAAATGAAGAAGAGGGGTCGGGTTTGTGGAAGAAGGGGAAAGGGATTATAGTGTTGTCACTACCCATTTGGGTATTTCAAGCACTTTTTTTTGAAGAAAGCCCAGCAGTCACAGCGCAGCGCCACACAGGACACGGGTGAAAAGCACCCGCCATGTCTTCTTTCAGTTGAGAGTATAAACCGAGGTCAAGTCTATACATGCATGCAATCAATCACGCAGACTTTAAAGATCCTTGTAACTTATGTCCTAAGTGGATCAAATCTATGCATGCATGCAATCCATCACACAGACTTTAAAAATCATTGTAACTTATGTCCTAAGTAGAATTAAGGTAAGATACAAACCACCCTGCATGCAATCCATCACACAGACTTTAAATATCATTGTAACTTATGTCCTAAGTGGATCAAACCTCTGCATGCATGCAATCCATCACACAGACTTTAAAGATCATTGTAACTTATGTCCTAAGTGGATCAAGTCTATACATGCATGCAATCCATCACACAGACTTTAAAGATCATTTTAACTTATGTCCTAAGGCCAGATACAAAACCACCCTGCAAGCACTCGGTTCTAATTTCACTGTGTGGGTGGCCTGTCTTGCTTTTGCTGATAAGGCGACCCCAATTGGAGACCAATGCAATCTACAGTCTACCATCCAAAAAAATCCAATGAGGTTGATTTAAGTGAAGATCTAATTGCAGTCACTGTACATTGATGATGTTGACTGGCTATAGTCACTGAACATTGATGATGTTGACTGGCTACAACCACTGTATACTGATGATGTTGACTGGCTACAGCTAAAGTACATTGTTTACCATTTAACTGTTATTTTACCAAGGTGATTGTAAACTGTTCACCATTTACCTGTTCGTTCACCGGGTGTACAATGCTTATCGTGTGTGACTTATCGTTATCCCCACTCCAGTACTGTTCAACGATATGTTTGATGGTACAGATAAGCCTTGTGACCATACAGCTCGCTTCTTGGCTGTTATCAGTGGGTCAAGACTGTCGTTGTCAACACAGTGGTTGACTGTGTGTTCCAGTGTCAAAGATAAAACACCGAGTAAACACTACGTCCTAATCTTTCTCTTGCTGGATGACGCTGCCCTGCAGCTGTTGTGCTTTTTGCTTTGATCGCCAACCCACATTTTATCCGTATGGGGAACGAATGTTATCCAAACACCAACAAAATCCAATCAGGCGGATTTGCACCCACACCTAATTACACGCCTACTTTACACTGGCCTTGTGGATTGGCCATAACTACTGGATTGCATTGTACACAATATCGGTATTGATGTGGACAACGTGTGACGTGGACATTGATGTCGAGTGTACATGGTTTAAACGCGGAGGTTATCATTTAATAATAATACAGGATGCTATATACGCGCCTTTCCCCAAATCAATCAGGCTCAAAGCGCGGCGATCTATACCAACATACACGCTCACCTGTCTCATCCACCCTCACACACACCAAATACACATCAATCACTCAAACAGGTGGTGTAAAGGCAGGGAGATCGCTATTGGAAGACGGAAAGAAACTCGAATTTTTATTTTTGAAATTTGCATATTGACTGCGTCCTGTACCATTATTGAAGGGAGGGAGGAAACCGGAGTGCCCGGAGAAAACCCTCGGTGACCTCAACAGTCTCGTACCTAAGTCACATACGTTCGCCCCTTGCGGGAATCGAACCCACGACCTTCGGCATAGGAAACCGGCGACTATTTACTTAAACTGTGCACTACAAGTGTAAATGGTTTAAACATGAATGTAATTAGTTACCATTGTACAAACACATTGATTACTCCTTCACATGCCTGTCGGGAACTATCCAAGGCTAAGTGTTTGTTGTGTAGCTAAGCCGTGTGGTGTTAGGTTGCTGTTGTCTCCTATCTTATCAGTGATTAAGGTCATTCTCAAAATGCCATATAGTTGAGTGTTCCAGTGTCAAAGCTTTAGTGCAGTCTGCAAGGTAGGAGACAGAACTTGAGGTGAAATAACATTACAGATAGACGGAGTAGGAACATTTAACAGACAGAGTAGAAACATTTAACAGAGTAGGAATATTTAGCAGACATAGCAGGCAGATTTAACAGACGGAGCAGGAAGGTTTAACGGCCGGAGTATGAAGAATTAATACAGTAGAAAGATTTAACAAACGGAGTTGGACGATTTAACAGAGGGAGTAGACAAATTTAACAGACGGAGTGGAAAGTTTAAACAGAGCAGGAACATGTAACAGACAGGGAGAAAGACATGCAAACAATACAATGTAAAGTGTGTTACGCAGTAAAAAGTGCACAAATGGTGAACAGTGTACAATCACCTTGGTGAACGAACAGTTAAATGGTGAACAGTGTACAGTCATCTTGGTGAACGAACAGTTAAATGGTGAACAGTGTACAGTCACCTTGGTGAACGAACAGTTAAATGGTGAACAGTGGACAATCACCTAGGTGAACAAACAGTTAAATGGTAAAGTGTAAACTGTGGCAGATTGTGTAATGTCGTCCAAGATGGCCAGCGGGTCGTCCACTGCCTCCTCCATTACTTCCCCACTCTCCAACAGCCCAAAGGTCAGTGACTGCCCACAGTGTCAGTCATTGTGTGTGGGAGCCCTTCTCCTTCCCTGTGGCCATCTTACATGTAGAAAATGCCTCCGTGACCACCACGGCTCCCAACTCCCTTGTCAAATCTGTAACTACACTTTGCCCCTCCCCAAAGAACCGAAATCAGCCAACTTTAGCAGCCTCGTCCAGCAGCTGGGGACTGACCCAGTCGTGGTGCAGCTGGTCAACGAAAGACTAAGAGGTCAAAGTCATGTGAGATGCCAGGTGTGTGCTAATCGTGATGCCACCACCCTGTGTCATGATTGTAATGAACAATTTTGCGATGGTTGTGCAAATGTCCACCGAAAACAAGGATTGTCCAATGACCACCTCATGCAGACACTACCCCAAGTATTGCAAAACGTGTCTTCAGCGTCTGGCTCTACTTTCAGACCCAGGACCCACTCCGCCTCCTCCATTGACTCGCTGGAAAGCATCAGCAACCCTATGGATCCACCTCAGTCACATGGGCAGTCACGTGACAGCCAGCGCTGGAAGCAGTGGGTATCGGAAGAGGTCAGATTAATGCAGCAGGCCCTAAGTAGGCAAGACGAACTGCTGAGGGCACTCAATGACGTCGTGTCTCGTGCCCAGCACGCGCTGTCCGCGGCTCAAGCACACCAGCAAGTCCTTCAAACCTATATCCACGCATTGCCACTGTTCAGCGTCACTGACTATTCTGGAGTCGATACGCGCACCTTCAACGTCACTTTGCTAGACGATGACGTGAACGTGCAGGTCAAGATGGACGCTATGCAACACCGTATTCGAGACGTCATCGATAGACAGAAATCTGATGAAGTCTTCACAGATGTGACGTCACTGATAAGGCAGCTGAAGGAGATATTACCCATGTGTGGTGAGTGTTGATCAATCTCGTAAATGTAGACTGTCTTTTTGTCTTTCTCCAAATCCGAGAGTTACAGTGTCACCAGATAATTGACAATTACACGTGTTCAGTGTAATATACAAAGATATCGACAATCTACAGTGTTAATTATGAGTATTTTTGCATGCCTTCCTAGGGCCAAAACTAGATAATTACAAATATCAGGGTATAATTACAAATATCATGGGATAATTATAAATATCATTGGATAATTACAAATATCAATGAATAATTAAAATTATCATTTAAAAAATTGCAAATATCTTCGCGTGATTTATGACGGCCTACTAGCGCAAAAAAACGATAAATTCCAAGTATCCTGAGATAATTACCATTATCACTGCTACCTGTAAATGCAGGTTTTGGTGCTAGTAAGTCGTCTTAGCCAGAATTAAGCATGATGACGTAAAAATTATAATTATGAAGTAACAATTATAATTATCAAGTAAAAATTATAATTATTATGTGATTATTATTGTTTTGGTTTTTAGCGCATTTCCAGGCGGAGTGCTAGAGCCGAAACTGAAAATTAAACAGGATCACTAGAAGATATTTGTAATTTTTCAATGATAATTGTAATTATTCCTTGATATTTGTAATTATCACACGATGCTTGTAATTATCTTCTGAGGTTTGTAATTATTAGGTTTGGGCGCTAGTAGACCTTCTCTCTCTCTCTCTCTCTCTCTCTCTCTCTCACTCTCTCTCTCCCTCTCTCTATCTCTCTCTCTTTCTTTTTCTCTCTTTCTCTCTCTTTCTCTCTCTCTTTCTTTCTCTCTCTTTTTCTCTCTTTTTCTCTCTTTCTCTCTCTCTTTCTTTCTCTCTCTTTCTCTCTCTCTCTTTCTCTCTCTGTCTCTGTCTCTCTCTCTCTTTCTCTCTCTGTCTCCCCCTATGGGGCTATGACCTTATTGAATAAAACTCTTGATTCTCTCTCTCTCTTTCTCTTTTTCTCTCTCTCTCTCTCTCTCTGTCTCTCTCTCTCTCTCTCTCTCTCTCTCTCTCCCTCTCGCTCTCTCTCTTTCGCTTGATTTCAGCAATATTACTATGGATCATTGTAATGATAACTGTATGTGTATCTTTGTGTTTGACAGAAGACATGACCATAGCAGGCCACAGCAGCACAACACAGTCTGTGACCACCACAATGTCCACTGCCACTCCTTCCTCACCCACTGTGGTCCCCATGACGGCCTGTCCACGTCGCGTGTTCGCCATGACACCAGCCTGTGATGATGACACAAACAAACCTGGAATCAATTCCATCATCAGCACTCAGGACGGTCAGAGACTGGTGATGGTGGACTATAACAACTCAAAGGTGAAGTTGTTGGACATGAATCACCCACACACTGTGTCCCACTCTCTCACCATGAAAGAGAAACCATGGACACTTGCCTTGCTGAACGACGGGATAGTCGCCATGACAACGCTAAATCCTATTATCTACCTGCTGAACGTTACCAATACAGTTACTGTGACGTCAAGTATCAAAACTGACATTAGGTACCGAGGCATTGCTGGTCACAGTGATGGAACTCTCATCGTCAGTTGTGATAGATCTGATAACAAGGGCGTAGCTAGCATAAAGATTATCAGACGTAATGGTGACGTAGTGAGGACAATCACTGATAGCAACACATTGAAAACACTGGGGTCGCCTTGGTATCTGTGTGTTGTGAAGAACGCAGTCCTGGTGTCGGACTTTCATAGTCACACAGTGTTCACAGTGGGAGTAAATACCGGTCACCTCGTGGACACTCTGACCCATGATGAGATGAAATACCCACGTCAAGTATCAACAGACACATCAGGACACGTGTACATCGCCAGTTCCCATGGTCATTGTGTTCTGTTGAAGTCATCAGGAGGTCAGTGGAGGAAACTTCTTACAGCATCTGACCACAGTGACCAGGGTTATGACAAACCTTTGCCAGTCTGTGTGACTGGCTGTGGACGTCTGCTTGTGGGATGGTGTCACAGTAGTAGGCTTACATTTAAAAGTCGTGTGATGTGTTACGACCTGTGACAATGCTATCTGTAGTGCTCTTCACTGTATCAATGTCAGTGGCTGCGACACTGCTATCTTTTGTGCTTTTTACTGTGTTAGTGGATGTAACACTGCTTTCAGTAGTGCTTTTTACTGTGTCAGTGTTAGTGGATGTGACACTGCTTTCAGTAGTGCTTTTCACTGTGTCAGTGCCATTGGCGGAGACACTGCTATCAGTAGTGCTTTTCACTGTGTCAGTGGCTGTAACACTGCTATCAGTAGTGCTTTTCACTGTGTCAGTGGTTGTGACATTGCTATCAGTAGTGCTTTTCACTGTGTCAGGGTCAGTGGCTGTGACACTGCTTTCAGTAGTGCTTTTCACTGTGTCAGTGTCATTGGCGGAGACACTGTTATCAGTAGTGCTTTTCACTATGTCAATGTCAGTGGCTGTGACCCTGCTATCAGTAGTGCTTTTCACTGTGTCAATCTCAGTGGCTGTGACCCTGCTATCAGTAGTGCTTTTCACTGTGTCCATGTAAGTGGCTGTAGCTGTGACACTGCTATCAGTAGTGCTTTTCACTGTGTCAATCTCAGTGGCTGTAGCTGTGACACTGTTATCAGTAGTGCTTTTCACTGTGTCAATGTCAGTGGCTGTAGCTGTGACACTGTTATCAGTAGTGCTTTTCACTGTGTCAATCTCAGTGGCTGTAGCTGTGACACTGCTATCAGTAGTGCTTTTCACTGTGTCAATGTCAGTGGCTGTGACCCTGCTATCAGTAGTGCTTTTCACTGTGTCAATGTCAGTGGCTGTAGCTGAGACACTGTTATCAGTAGTGCTTTTCACTGTGTCAATGTCAGTGGCTGTAGCTGTGACACTGTTATCAGTAGTGCTTTTCACTATGTGAATGTCAGTGGCTGTAGCTGAGACACTGTTATCAGTAGTGCTTTTCACTATGTGAATGTCAGTGGCTGTAGCTGAGACACTGTTATCAGTAGTGCTTTTCACTATGTGAATGTCAGTGGCTGTAGCTGAGACACTGCTATCAGTAGTGCTTTTCACTGTGTCAATGTCAGCGGCTGTAGTTGAGACACTGTTATCAGTAGTGCTTTTCACTGTGTCAATGTCAGTGGCTGTGACACTGCTATCAGTAGTGCTTTTCACTGTATCAATGTCAGTGGCTGTGACACTGTTATCAGTAGTGCTTTTCACTGTGTCAATGTCAGTGGCTGTAGCTGAGACACTGTTATCAGTAGTGCTTTTCACTGTGTCAATGTCAGTGGCTGTAGCTGAGACACTGTTATCAGTAGTGCTTTTCACTGTGTCAATGTCAGTGGCTGTGACCCTGCTATCAGTAGTGCTTTTCACTGTGTCAATGTCAGTGGCTGTGACCCTGCTATCAGTAGTGCTTTTCACTGTGTCAATGTCAGTGGCTGTAGCTGTGACACTGCTATCAGTAGTGCTTTTCACTGTGTCAATGTCAGTGGCTGTGACACTGCTATCAGTAGTGCTTTTCACTATGTGAATGTCAGTGGCTGTAGCTGTGACACTGCTATCAGTAGTGCTTTTCACTGTGTCAATGTCAGTGGCTGTGACACTGCTATCAGTAGTGCTTTTCACTATGTGAATGTCAGTGGCTGTAGCTGAGACACTGTTATCAGTAGTGCTTTTCACTGTGTGAATGTCAGTGGCTGTAGCTGAGACACTGTTATCAGTAGTGCTTTTCACTATGTGAATGTCAGTGGCTGTAGCTGAGACACTGTTATCAGTAGTGCTTTTCACTGTTTCAATGTCAGTGGCTGTAGCTGTGACACTGTTATCAGTAGTGCTTTTCACTGTGTGAATGTCAGTGGCTGTAGCTGAGACACTGTTATCAGTAGTGCTTTTCACTGTTTCAATGTCAGTGGCTGTAGCTGAGACACTGTTATCAGTAGTGCTTTTCACTGTGTGAATGTCAGTGGCTGTAGCTGAGACACTGTTATCAGTAGTGCTTTTCACTATGTGAATGTCAGTGGCTGTAGCTGTGACACTGTTATCAGTAGTGCTTTTCACTATGTGAATGTCAGTGGCTGTAGCTGAGACACTGTTATCAGTAGTGCTTTTCACTGTTTCAATGTCAGTGGCTGTAGCTGAGACACTGTTATCAGTAGTGCTTTTCACTGTGTGAATGTCAGTGGCTGTAGCTGAGACACTGTTATCAGTAGTGCTTTTCACTATGTGAATGTCAGTGGCTGTAGCTGAGACACTGTTATCAGTAGTGCTTTTCACTGTGTCAATGTCAGTGGCTGTAGCTGAGACACTGTTATCAGTAGTGCTTTTCACTGTTTCAATGTCAGTGGCTGTAGCTGTGACACTGCTATCAGTAGTGCTTTTCACTGTGTCAATGTCAGCGGCTGTAGCTGAGACACTGTTATCAGTAGTGCTTTTCACTGTGTCAATGTCATCGGCTGTAGCTGAGACACTGTTATCAGTAGTGCTTTTCACTGTGTCAATGTCAGTGGCTGTAGCTGTGACACTGTTATCAGTAGTGCTTTTCACTGTGTCAATGTCAGTGGCTGTGACACTGCTATCAGTAGTGCTTTTCACTGTGTCAATGTCAGTGGCTGTGACACTGTTATCAGTAGTGCTTTTCACTGTGTCAATGTCAGTGGCTGTAGCTGTGACACTGTTATCAGTAGTGCTTTTCACTGTGTCAATGTCAGTGGCTGTGACACTGCTATCAGTAGTGCTTTTCACTGTGTCAATGTCAGTGGCTGTGACACTGTTATCAGTAGTGCTTTTCACTGTGTCAATGTCAGTGGCTGTAGCTGTGACACTGTTATCAGTAGTGCTTTTCACTGTGTCAATGTCAGTGGCTGTAGCTGAGACACTGCTATCAGTAGTGCTTTTCACTGTGTCAATGTCAGTGGCTGTAGCTGTGACACTGCTATCAGTAGTGCTTTTCACTGTGTCAATGTCAGCGGCTGTAGCTGAGACACTGTTATCAGTAGTGCTTTTCACTGTGTCAATGTCAGTGGATGTGACACTGCTATCAGTAGTGCTTTTCACTGTGTCAATGTCAGTGGCTGTGACACTGTTATCAGTAGTGCTTTTCACTGTGTCAATGTCAGTGGCTGTAGCTGATACACTGCTATCAGTAGTGCTTTTCACTGTGTCAGTGGCTGTAACACTGCTCTCAGTAGTGCTTTTCACTGTGTCAGTCGTTGCGACATTGCTATCAGTAGTGCTTTTCACTGTGTCAGGGTCAGTGGCTGTGACACTGCTTTCAGTAGCGCTTTTCACTGTGTCAGTGTCATTGGCGGAGACACTGTTATCAGTAGTGCTTTTCACTATGTCAATGTCAGTGGCTGTGACCCTGCTATCAGTAGTGCTTTTCACTGTGTCAATCTCAGTGGCTGTGACCCTGCTATCAGTAGTGCTTTTCACTGTGTCAATGTCAGTGGCTGTAGCTGTGACACTGCTATCAGTAGTGCTTTTCACTGTGTCAATGTCAGTGGCTGTAGCTGAGACACTGTTATCAGTAGTGCTTTTCACTATGTGAATGTCAGTGGCTGTAGCTGAGACACTGTTATCAGTAGTGCTTTTCACTGTGTCAATGTCAGTGGCTGTAGCTGTGACACTGTTATCAGTAGTGCTTTTCACTGTGTCAATGTCAGCGGCTGTAGCTGAGACACTGTTATCAGTAGTGCTTTTCACTGTGTCAATGTCAGTGGCTGTGACACTGCTATCAGTAGTGCTTTTCACTGTGTCAATGTCAGTGGCTGTGACACTGTTATCAGTAGTGCTTTTCACTGTGTCAATGTCAGTGGCTGTAGCTGATACACTGTTATCAGTAGTGCTTTTCACTGTGTCAATGTCAGTGGCTGTAGCTGAGACGCTGTTATCAGTAGTGCTTTTCACTGTGTCAATGTCAGTGGCTGTGACCCTGCTATCAGTAGTGCTTTTCATTGTGTCAATGTCAGTGGCTGTGACCCTGCTATCAGTAGTGCTTTTCACTGTTTCAATGTCAGTGGCTGTAGCTGTGACACTGCTATCAGTAGTGCTTTTCACTATGTGAATGTCAGTGGCTGTAGCTGAGACACTGTTATCAGTAGTGCTTTTCACTGTGTCAATGTCATCGGCTGTAGCTGAGACACTGTTATCAGTAGTGCTTTTCACTGTGTCAATGTCATCGGCTGTAGCTGAGACACTGTTATCAGTAGTGCTTTTCACTGTGTCAATGTCAGTGGCTGTGACACTGCTATCAGTAGTGCTTTTCACTGTGTCAATGTCAGTGGCTGTGACACTGTTATCAGTAGTGCTTTTCACTGTGTCAATGTCAGTGGCTGTAGCTGATACACTGTTATCAGTAGTGCTTTTCACTGTGTCAATGTCAGTGGCTGTAGCTGAGACACTGCTATCAGTAGTGCTTTTCACTGTGTCAATGTCTGTGGCTGTGACACTGCTATCAGTAGTGCTTTTCACTGTGTCAATGTCAGTAGCTGTGACACTGCAATCAGTAGTGCTTTTCACTGTGTCAATGTCAGTGACTGTGACACTGCTATCAGTAGTACTTTTCACTGTGTCAATGTCAGTGGCTGTGACCCTGCTATCAGTAGTGCTTTTTCACTGTGTCAGGGTCAGTGGCTGTTACACTGCTATCAGTAGTGCTTTTCACTATGTCAATGTCAGTGGCTGTGACAGTGCTATCAGTAGTGCTTTTCACTGTGGCAATGTCAGTGGCTGTGACACTGCTATCAGTAGTGCTTTTCATTGTGTCAGTGGCTGTGACACTGCTTTTAGTAGTGCTTTTCACTGTGTCAGTGTCATTGGCGGAGACACTGCTATCAGTAGTGCTTTTCACTGTGTCAGTGTCATTGGCGGAGACACTGTTATCAGTAATGCTTTTCACTGTGTCAATGTCAGTGGCTGTAGCTGTGACACTGTTATCAGTAGTGCTTTTCACTGTGTCAATGTCAGTGGTTGTGACAATGCTATCAGTAGTGCTTTTCACTGTGTCAATGTCAGTGACTGTGACACTGCTATCAGTAGTGCTTTTTACTGTGTCAATGTAAGTGACTGTGACACTGCTATCAGTAGTGCTTTTCACTGTGTCAATGTCAGTGGCTGTAGCTGTGACACTGCTATCAGTAGTGCTTTTCACTATGTCAATGTCAGTGGCTGTAGCTGTGACACTGCTATATGTAGTGCTTTTTACTGTGTCAGTGTCAGTGGCTGTAGCTGTGACACTGTTATCAGTAGTGCTTTTCACTGTGTCAATGTCTGTAGCTGTGACACTGTTATCAGTAGTGCTTTTCACTATGTCAATGTCAATGGCTGTGACACTGCTATCAGTAGTGCTTTTCACTCTGTCAATGTGAGTGGCTGTTGCTGAGACACTGTTATCAGTAGTGCTTTTCGCTGTGACAGTGTCAGTGGCTGTAGCACTGCTATTAGTAGTGCTTTTCATTGTGTGAGTGTCAGTGCCTGTGACACTGCTATCAATAGTGCTTTTTACTGTGTCAGTTTCAATTTCTGGGATAAAACTACATCAACGTCATTTCACACACAACCATACACACTGCTCTGTGTTGTACACTTGTGTTAGACTTGATTCCTCTCTTCCCCACATGTTTCAATGTTGCCACGTCAAAATAAAGACAGAGAGAGGAACAGAAAGATATCATCATCCACTACACAGAATATTTTACTATTGGATCACAAAGTGTAGGTCTATTGTTGCACAATATAGAATTGTCTCCAGTAACAGTATTGGATCACATGTGTTTGGTCACTGTGGACATAAACAGTAACTTGACTTGACTTTCCAACCAGTGAATGGTCTTAGTTGTTTAACAGTGAGTGACTTGTTATCAACGTTTTAGCAACAGTGTGAATGTACCTGTATTAAGTACAATTAGACTCCTAGATACGAACATTTTAGTTAACAGTGACATGAGTGTAGCTGTATAAATTTCAATATTACATTGATAATAACAGTGAATAAAGTAATATCCTTTACACTGTGATTAGAGTGTGTATGTTAATGTAATATAACGTTCAACTTATGCTTGGTTTATGGAGTTCCTACAGTTATCCTAACAGTGAGTGTTTTTTTCTTCTGAATGTAAATTGAAGGTAATGTTTTGGATAGTGCTTATCTTTATGTAGTAAATTGACTATTTTTGCTGCTGTGAATTGACAGATAAATTCACATTGTTCAAAGGAGTAATATACCTAGAGAGCAACGGTTGTGTACTATGTGTGACTTAGATATGAAATTGGTGTCGAGTTTCATTATTTATTTATGTGTAACAATTCCTTGCTGATAAAAAACATTTTGAAAAAAAAAAACTTTAAAAAATACTTTTGGACTCATTCTAATATTTTTAAATGTAACCAGCTGATGAATACTGAGTCAAAGAGCAGATTGCAAAATTTGAGCTGCTTTATTGGAATTATGCCACTATTTATATATTGTGCATTCCCTTTTGCCTTCTTCTGTGAACCATGCGATGCTATACACTTCTCTTTCCGTATTGAACCAATGTAAACCTTAAAATGGGTGTTTGACATTTCAGAGTTATGTTTTGTGATGCATATGGAGCAGCCTTTTTTGGGCGTTCATTGTTTTTTAATCTCTGTATTTCCCCCTCCCCCAATTTTTCCTCCACATTTAGCTAAAATGCCCCCTGGGCTATGAGCCTTGTTTCATGATTGGAATTATATGTGGTTTTTCTAAAAAAGGACAAAGTTCCAAAGTTTTAATATTTCTTTAATATGGATTAATTGTGGCAGAAAGTCAGTGGAATACATTCTTCAAAACAATCAATGGAGTGTTTCAGAGACTACTAACTAGCATTCATTTCGCCACTGTTCAAATAATTGTATAATGTGGATTAACAGTTATGTTATTAGTGGATAGAATCGATCATCATAATTAATTAACATTTTTTTGTGAGTTTAGCATATTCTTTAAAAGTGAAATGGAGTGTAACTGTGCTTGAGTCAAGTAACGTTTGCATTGATTGTGTTGTTTTTTTTTTTATTTATCGTGTATAAAGGATGCTATGTCTGTTAAAAGTTAAAGTAGAGGATTTGATTTATCGTGTACTGCAAGGAGGAGCAGCAGGAGGAGGAATTGTACTAGGAGGAGGAAGAGGAAAAGTAGTGGGAGGAGTATGAAGTGTACTAGGAGGAGGAGGAAGAAGAAATGTAGTGGGAGGAGTATGAAGTGTTCTAGGAGGAGGAGGAAGAATACTAGGAAGGAAATAAGAAGAGTACTAAGAGGCGGAGGAAGAATACTAGAAGATAATAAGAACAGTACTAAGAGGAGGAGGACAATTAAGAGGATAACAAGGCAGAGTTTTATGAGGAGGATGAGTAAGATGAGTACAGTAAGAAACAGGAGGAGTGTCACTTGTGTATACATCACGTGTTTTTAGAGTTAGGACACAAGCGACGGCTTTTGACATGGCACGTGGCGTATGTATTCGTTTTGCGTTGGTACTATATTTCCTAGTTCATTAATATTTTGGTGATGAGACTCTGCTATATAAAGACTGTTTGGAGAACAGAAGGCTCCCGATTCCCCCCCCCCCCCCACACACTTCCAGTCCCCTATTCGCTCATGTGACGCGGGACTTTAATCTACCTACCCAGAAGGCTGTTTGTATCTGTGGTCCTGAAATTTTAATTGCAACTCTTATCACTCCCCTGTCCTAGGGTCCCTCGTTCATTATCTTAATCTCGGTCCCCTATACGCATAATGTGTCCGGAGACGTAAATGTTACTCAAGAACAAGAAGGCTGTTTTGTCCTCTATACGCAAAAGTGTTCGAGGACGATAATTTATTAACAAAGAAACAGAAGGCTGTTAAGTCCTCCATACGCTTTGTGTCCGAGTTGTTACTCTACTCACCAACCAACCATAAGGCTATTCTCGTATGCATCTGAGAGTGTTTGTGATTGGATTGGATGACATAGTACTAGGATAAGGATGTACACTGTATTAGTGGAATGAAAGATTGGATGACATAGTACTAGGATAAGGATGTACACTGTATTAGTGGAATGAAAAATTGGATGACATAGTACTAGGATAAGGGTGTACACTGTATTAGTGGAATGAAAGATAGATTGGGTGACATAGTACTAGGATAAGGGTGTACACTGTATTAGTGGAATGAAATATAGATTGGATGACATAGTACTAGGATAAGGGTGTACACTGTATTAGTGGAATGAAAGATAGATTGGGTGACATAGTACTAGGATAAGGGTGTACACTGTATTAGTGGAATGAAATATAGATTGGATGACATAGTACTAGGATAAGGGTGTGCACTGTATTAGTGGAATGAAATATAGATTGGATGACATAGTACTAGGATAAGGGTGTACACTGTATTAGTGGAATGAAATATAGATTGGATGACATAGTACTAGGATAAGGGTGTACACTGTATTAGTGGAATGAAAGATTGGATGACATAGACCTAGGATAAGGATGTACACTGTATTAGTGGAATGAAAGATAGATTGGATGACATAGAACTAGGATAAGGGTGTACACTGTATTAGTGGAATGAAAGATAGATTGGATGACATAGAACTAGGATAAGGGTGTACACTGTATTAGTGGAATGAAAGATTGGATGACATAGAACTAGGATAAGGGTGTACACTGTATTAGTGGAATGAAAGATAGATTAAATGACATAGAACTAGGATAAAGGTGTACACTGTATTAGTGGAATGAAAGATAGATTGCATGACATAGTACTAGGATAAGGGTGTACACTGTATTAGTGGAAAAAAAAGATAGATTGGATGACATAGTACTAGGATAAGGATGTACACTGTATTAGTGGAAAAAAAATAGATTGGATGACATAGTACTAGGATAAGGGTGTACACTGTATTAGTGGAATGAAAGATAGATTGGATGACATAGTACTAGGATAAGGGTGTACACTGTATTAGTGGAATGAAAGATAGATTGGGAAAAAAAAGTGAATGCTACTTTGTGCCACTTGGAAATATAGTTGCCGTGTAGGCTACTTCTGTTTTTCACTGTAATGATTCTGGGTTCTGTTCATTACAAACACGGTAATTTGAATATTTATATTAATACTTGTTGGAAACATAATATTGAAGATAATTTGTTAATGAATAAAATATTTTTATAAATTGATAAATGTCATTTTCTGTCAAACCGGAACGGGATTGCTTGAACAGAGAAAAAATAAAGTTATATTATAGTTTAGCTTTTTATTATTTTATTACTCTAGGACTTACAGTTTTATTGAATACAGTTTTCTTGAATGCCGTTTTAATTATTATTGTACTACTTGGAGTGAGAAAGAAGAGAATAATAAAAATAGCAAAACGTATATAGTGGTGTTGTGTTCCCCCTATTGTGTAGTTTACGTCTTCAGTGTTTAAAGTTTATCTCTCTGTCTCAACTTGTGTAATTATATATGAAAGGCCTTTTGATGAATGCGTGTATACGTGACCTTGGAACATTAACAACTGTTTACAAACTAAGATCACGTTTGTAGGAATCTTCTGAGAATAAAGCTAATTATTTTATAACACACACAAAGTAGTTCATGACAAGGAGTAATATTTAGAGGCGTTGGAAGAGTTCTAGGAGAAGTAGGAAAATGGCTAGGAACAAAAAGGAGAAATGGTCATACTAAGGGGAGTAGGAGGAATATTGGTAGTAAGAGGAGTTATAAAGAGTACTAGAAGGAGAAGCAGGAACAGTGGTAGTAAGAGGAGTTATAAAGAGTACTAGAAGGAGAAGCAGGAACAGTGGTAGTAAGAGGAGTTATAAAGAGTACTTAAAGGTTGTGCAGGAACAGTGGTAGTAAGAGGAGTTATAAAGAGTACTAGAAGGAGGAGCAGGAACAGTGGTAGTAAGAGGAGTTATAAAGAGTACTAGAAGGAGAAGCAGGAACAGTGGTAGTAAGAGGAGTTATAAAGAGTACTAGAAGGAGGAGCAGGAACAGTGGTAGTAAGAGGAGTTATAAAGAGTACTAGAAGAAGGAGCAGGAACAGTGGTAGTAAGAGGAGTTATAAAGAGTACTAGAAGGAGAAGCAGGAACAGTGGTAGTAAGAGGAGTTATAAAGAGTACTAGAAGGAGGAGCAGGAACAGTGGTAGTAAGAGGAGTTATAAAGAGTACTAGAAGGAGGAGCAGGAACAGTGGTAGTAAGAGGAGTTATAAAGAGTACTAGAAGGAGGAGCAGGAACAGTGGTAGTAAGAGGAGTTATAAAGAGTACTAGAAGGAGGAGCAGGAACAGTGGTAGTAAGAGGAGTTATAAAGAGTACTAGAGAGAGGAGCAGGAACGGTTCTTAGGAGAGAGCGGTATCATTATATTACATTACATGATTATTGCTTTAGGTCCAGCGGACTCTTTCGAGCCAAATCAGGACCAGACAACCCCTGATCCGCATAAAAGATCTGCTGAAACAACCCTAGTGGTAAAACTGCAGGCTCTTCACCAACCAGTCACTTTACAATAAAGACATCCCACGTTGGGAACGCTGAGGCTATACTCTAATTTATCGAACCCCCGTTTATAAAAACAAAATAAAATACAAACATCAACAAAACACATATAAAATGCCTACATTGCTAATTAATAACATCATAGGAAGCCCTAGTGACCACCTGGCAGAAAGCGTCCAATATTCACAAGCTGATCCAACAGACCTCACAAACAAATAAGGAGTCTTGTCCCGGAATAGTTTTCAAGAAAAATGGTAGGTGATTGGTCTAGCGAAGAAGAAGATTGCATAGCAGATTGATAGAACAGAGCAGGAATGAGAAAGAACAAAGGAGAAAGACAGCGACAGGGGGGAATTTAAAGAACTAAATTTCCAGAAAGTGGGGATACTATTTATTCTGAAACACTCGGCACCCCAACGAGGGTAGAGCGGTATCAGCACAGAAGAAGGAGAATGAAGAGTGGCAGTAAGAGGAATAGGGGGTACCAGAAGGAGGAGGAGGGAAGGAGGAAGAGTACAAGTAATAGCAGTACTAGGAGTACTAAGAGGAGGATGAAGAGTACTATTAAGACCAGTACTAGGAGTACTAAGAGGAGGATGAAGAGTACTATTAAGACCAGTACTAGGAGTACGAAGAGAAGGATGAAGAGTACTATTAAGACCAGTATTAGGAGTACTAAGAGAAGGATGAAGAGTACTATTAAGACCAGTACTAGGAGTACTAAGAGAAGGATGAAGAGTACTATTAAGACCAGTACTAGGAGTACTAAGAGGAGGATGAAGAGTACTATTAAGACCAGTACTAGGAGTACTAAGAGGAGGATGAAGAGTACTATTAAGACCAATACTAGGAGTACTAAAAGGAGGGTGAAGAGTACTATTAAGACCAGTATTAGGAGTACTAAGAGAAGGATGAAGAGTACTATTAAGACCAGTACTAGGAGTACTAAGAGAAGGATGAAGAGTACTATTAAGACCAGTACTAGGAGTACTAAGAGAAGGATGAAGAGTACTATTAAGACCAGTACTAGGAGTACTAAGAGGAGGATGAAGAGTACTATTAAGAACAGTACTAGGAGTACTAAGAGAAGGACGAAGAGTACTATTAAGACCAGTACTAGGAGTACTAAGAGGAGGATGAAGAGTACTATTAAGACCAGTACTAGGAGTACTAAGAGGAGGATGAAGAGTACTATTAAGAACAGTACTAGGAGTACTAAGAGAAGGACGAAGAGTACTATTAAGACCAGTACTAGGAGTACTAAGAGAAGGATGAAGAGTACTATTAAGACCAGTACTAGGAGTACTAAGAGAAGGATGAAGAGTACTATTAAGACCAGTACTAGGAGTACTAAGAGGAGGATGAAGAGTACTATTAAGAACAGTACTAGGAGTACTAAGAGAAGGACGAAGAGTACTATTAAGACCAGTACTAGGAGTACTAAGAGAAGGATGAAGAGTACTATTAAGACCAGTACTAGGAGTACTAAGAGGAGGATGAAGAGTACTATTAAGACCAGTACTAGGAGTACGAAGAGGAGGATGAAGAGTACTATTAAGACCAGTATTAGGAGTACTAAGAGAAGGATGAAGAGTACTATTAAGACCAGTACTAGGAGTACTAAGAGGAGGATGAAGAGTACTATTAAGACCAGTACTAGGAGTACTAGGAGGAAGAGGAACAGTACAAGTAGGAACAGTAACTAGGAGAAGTTACTGAGTGAATACGTTTCAGGAGGAAATATTTTATTTAATGACAATGTAGTGACTCCACAATGTGACGTGGGCCCCCTAGTGCTCTTATTCTTCTGCTGAACTGTTTTTTTCAGTTTCTAGTATACAGTGATAGTTGATCACAGTGTCATGTTTAAATACAGTTCATATATTATTTTGGTGCTTTAAATCAGCACTACACAGTCTGTGACCACCACAATGTCCACTGCCACTCCTTCCTCACCCACTGTGGACCCCATTGCTCTTCTCTGTACATTTGTGTTAGACATGATTCGTTGTTAGTTTCCATGTGGTCACGTCAAAATAAAGAGAATCAAGAATCAAGAATTGTATTCAATAAGGTCATAGCCCCATATGAAGGGGTAAGCACATTACTAAAATAAACACATCGGTGTAAAATACAGAGAGAGAAAGAGAGAGAGAGAGATAGAGAGAGAGAGAGAGAGAGAGAGAGAGAGAGAGAGAGAGAGAGAGAGAGAGAGAGAGAGAGAGAGAGAGAGAGAGTCATCATCACCCACTACACAGGATGTTTTGCCTTTGGACCACAAAGTTTAGGTCTGTTGTGGCACAATATAGAATTATCTCCAGTAACAGTATTGGATCACAAGTGTTGAGTGGTCCTTCTCGATGTATTACCATTCATTGTAGCAGTGAGTACAGTGCAGTAGCCTATATTCTGTTTTTTTTTTAAAGAGTGAAAGGGATGGAGTGTTTGTGCAACTATGAAGCAACATTGGTCTTGCCTGTGTTGTTTTGTAGCCATTGTGCATGAAGGATACTATGTGTGTTAAAGATTAAACTAGAAGACTTGATTCATTGTTTACCGCATAGTTTCTACCAATAGACATCTGCCAGCATGGATGTACTTTGTCTTTTTCATCTTTCTTTTTTTCAAATCGATGTATCCTTTTTTATTTATTTTTTATTTTTTTTTACCGTCATGATTTTTGTTTTTGGTGCGTGAATGTGTGAGAATTGCGATTTGACCCGATATTTGAATAGAAAAAAGCTTTATTGCAATATTCTTATTATTCATTATATGGAGGAGAAGAAAACTACAAGGAGGGAAGAAAATTAAGAGGAGGAGGAGCAAGTAGGAAATCAAAAGGAGGAAGAGTAGTAGGAGGAGTATAAAAAGTGCTAGCAGAATGAGGAGGAGGAAGTATACTAGGAAGAGAAGCAGGATGAGTCTAACGAGGAACAGCAAGACAAGAGGAAGAGGAAAACATGTTTTATGAGGAAGGTGAGTACTAGGACAAAGAGTACTAAGAGGAGCAGGAGGAAGGAGTGATAGTAAGAGGAGTCGGAACAGTTTCTAGTAACAACAGTAGTAGGACTACTAACAGGAGGAGGGACATACTAGTAACAACAGTAGTAGGACTACTAAAGGAGGAGGAACAGTAGTAGTAACAACAGTAGTAGGACTACTAACAGGAGGAGGGACATACTAGTAACAACAGTAGTAGGACTACTAACAGGAGGAGGAACAGTAGTAGTAACAACAGTAGCAGGACTACTAACAGGAGGAGGGACATACTAGTAACAACAGTAGTAGGACTACTAACAGGAGGAGGGACATACTAGTAACAACAGTAGTAGGACTACTAACAGGAGGAGGAACAGTAGTAGTAACAACAGTAGTAGGACTACTAACAGGAGGAGGAACATATTAGTAACAACAGTAGTAGGACTACTAACAGGAGGAACAGTACTAGTAACAACAGTAGTAGAACTACTAACAGGAGGAACAGTACTAGTAACAACAGTAGTAGGACTACTAACAGGAGGAACAGTACTAGTAACAACAGTAGTAGAACTACTAACAGGAGGAACAGTACTAGTAACAACAGTAGTAGGACTACTAACAGGAGGAGGAACATACTAGTAACAACAGTAGTAGGACTACTAACAGGAGGAACAGTACTAGTAACAACAGTAGTAGGACTACTAACAGGAGGAGGAACATACTAGTAACAACAGTAGTAGGACTACTAACAGGAGGAGGAACATACTAGTAACAACAGTAGTAGGACTACTAACAGGAGGAACATACTAGTAACAACAGTAGTAGGACTACTAACAGGAGGAGGAACAGTACTAGTAACAACAGTAGTAGGACTACTAACAGGAGGAGGAACAGTACTAGTAACAACAGTAGTAGGACTACTAACAGGAGGAACAGTACTAGTAACAACAGTAGTAGGACTACTAACAGGAGGAACAGTACTAGTAACAACAGTAGTAGAACTACTAACAGGAGGAGGGACATACTAGTAACAACAGTAGTAGGACTACTAACAGGAGGAGGAACAGTACTAGTAACAACAGTAGTAGGACTACTAACAGGAGGAACAGTACTAGTAACAACAGTAGTAGGACTACTAACAGGAGGAACAGTACTAGTAACAACAGTAGTAGGACTACTAACAGGAGGAGGAACATACTAGTAACAACAGTAGTAGGACTACTAACAGGAGGAGGAACAGTACTAGTAACAACAGTAGTAGAACTACTAACAGGAGGAGGAACATACTAGTAACATACCTAAGCAGTGGAATTCCCTTCCCTCCCATATCCGCAACATACAATCAACACAAGCATTCAAAAAGGCCCTCAAAACCCACCTCTTTAAACTGCATTATTTAGACTGATTTGTATCCCGCTGTCATTCTCTCCTCTTTTGTCTCTGATCCGTAAGTGTATACATTTATGCATATATTTATACGGTTTTTCCTCCTGGGCCTAACCGGGCATATAAATAGCTGTGAATAGGTTTTTGCTATTCTATTTCTGTCTTTTTTGTCATTTGTGTACATAGTTGTAAATAGTCTATTTCTGTCTTTTTTGGTGGTACATTGTGTACATAGTTGTAAATAGTTTGTACCTTTACTGTTCCGTCTTTTGGTGTATTCTAGCAAAAGCGATGTTTTATCGAGTGCATGTATTTATATGTAATGACTATGTAAAGCGTGGTGAGTCTGGTCATAGGCTGGAATACCCGCTATATAAAAATCCGTTAGTAGTAGTAGTAGTAGTAGTAGTAGTAGTAGTAGTAGTAGTAGTAGTAGTAGTAGTAACAACAGTAGTAGGACTACTAACAGGAGGAGGAAGAAGAACAGAAGGAGTAGGGAGAGCACTAGAAGGAGGATGTTGATGATGAAGATTATTAGGAGGAGGTGTATGAAGAGGGGTTGAAGGAGTGGTAGTACTAGAAGTGAGAAGATTACTAGGACACTACGCCTTGGCATTGTAGCCTACATGTAGTATTCATATTGTAGTATGCTTAGTTCGAGGCGGTAGCAATGATGTTGAGGCAGACGCGCAAGTAGGAGGAAGTTAAGTCGCTCGACCTTTTTCTTGTTCGTTGAGTTGAGTTGAGTTGAGTAGATTACCGTCCCCGGACACAGAAGCGTATAGGGGACTTAGATAGAAGACTTCCGTTGTATTAAGATATCTTGATGAAGTAGGAGGTCGTATAACTGAAGAAAAACAGTTGAAGAGGGAGCGCAGATATGCAGCTGCAACATCCGGAAGGAAATCAAAGATGTCAGGCAGAGGAGGATGACGGAGTTCTCAAGAAGGTAGCCAATGTAGTAAGGCCCGGAGGAAGAGGAAGGGTAAGCTTGGTATAATGGCCGACGCGCTGCAAGGGCAGGGCCCTACTTATAAATAGGCAAAAGCCAATATGAATAGAATGCCAGACCAGGTCCGACGTAAGGGGACTAAGTAGGGAAAAAAGCCGGAAACAGTACCGACGTCACCTTTTAAAATTACACATGGCGTGTGCAGAGAAGCAGGACACTCCCCCAAAAAGGACAAAAAATTAAAATGTAAAAACATGCCCAACCAAAAAATGGCCAAGGATGTGGTATAAAAATGTATTATCTTATAATTCAATCAATTAAAAAGAACAATAAAACCTCTATATTCATTTTGTACACCAGGCATAAACCTAGTTATACTAAAACCTTAATACAAACTTAAGGCATGACACCCGACTAACGCTTGGTGTGACGCCTAGGCTTCCAATTTGCCACATTTCGCACCCTCGGAGGCGAGGCATTCGCATCCTCCACAAGTTTTATTTTCTCCACTACATACTTGACTGCATGTGAGAACTTATCGACCTCGCACTGGGGTAACAGGGCCCGTAGGAAAACCTCGTAGCCGGTAAGCTCGCTAATGTATTCAGCAGCTTCGTGACTTCGAGTTTTGGCCACGCTTTCATTTGTCCTACCCGGCGAGACCTGGGTCGAGCGACTCTCAGAACCAGACGATTCATCGACCAGACTGTCGGTGCCCACTGACCGGGTAACCGGAAGGCCATCTAGGACCGACTCAGGAACCCCAACAGCCGAGCTTTCTGGAAGAGATGTGGGCAAGGTGCGAGCGGACAAGCCGCGCACAACGTCCACTAAATCCGTAACCGAACGAGTCAAGGACTCAACAAGACCCTCAAGTCTCTCGATGGCCCTCCAAGGGTCCCGGGCAGGCACGTCAGGGGCCACCACCCGAGAGTCCGAACCCCTCTGTCTGACGGGACGGACCCGGTCAGCCCAAGAGAACGCCTCCGCCACCCCACCCTCCTCTGAAACCAGGGGAAGGGGGGGACCATCCGAGGCACGCGGGAGCGAAACGATGGGCACATGGGCCACCGAGGAAGTTACAGGGGCACACACACCTGCGTTTGTAGTCCGACCAAGATCGGCAGTCAGCCGATGCTTGGCCAAACTAAGGGCCCGGGATCGCGTCATGTACGAAGCCGCTCTGACCTGATTGGCCAAAAGTCGCTCCTGCAAGGCAGGACAATTGATGTTGGCGGCCGAGTGCTGGCCTTTGCAATTTGGGCAACAGCGCCTAGTGGCCGTACACTGAGCTCCAGAGTGGGCAGAGGAACCACATGAAGAGCAAACTCTTCCCGCTTTGCAATACTTGCGCGTGTGCCCGAATCTTTGACAATGATGGCAACGAACTGCGGGTGCCACATAGGGGACGACAGCGAATTCCCGAGAATTCAGCAGCAGGGTGTGAGGCAGTGCCGCGGCCTCAATCGTGGCCCTAACGGAAGTCGACGGCTGGCCGTCAGATCTCGACAGGCGCCGAAAGCTCCGCACGTTACACGCGCTGACGGCGCCATCAGAACCCACAGCACCCCCGAGTTTAGCAATTAGTTCCCCCTCCGTGACCGTGCTGGGCACCCCAAGAACAACTCCCTCCACCGTGGGAATGGGGATGGAACACGAGACGGCTAACTGACCCAGACGTGTCAACGAGGTCAATTTTTTCTGTTGGCTTAGTGAGTTACAGGCTATCAGATAGCCCTCCCCCAAAGGCCTCACTCGTTCGACTGGTCCGGCGAAAGATCCTACTAAGTCAGCGATCTTCCACTGCAGAGACCTGAGAGACACGGTAGTTGTATCGCCTATCTGTTTTAAGACAATGGGGTGCTGAAATAGACCCTGCGAAAATACTAGAGGAGGCCTAGGTGGCCCTCTATATCGGCTTTTGTTTTTGCCAGCAACCCTTGTCCACCCACCATCCCCCTCAGCGAACGCAGCCCCAAGTTCAGTGACAGTGGGCTCCAAAGAAGGAGTGGAACTACCGGCACCCCCCAACCCCACCTCCGAACCGGGAATGGGTGAGAGATTTTCCACTACATGCATGGGATCCTCAGTCCCCCTCGAACAAGAAGAGGAATCTGAGAGTGTACCGTAAGTTCTTTTACGGCCAGGGGGAATCCCCTCCAATAGAACCTCGGCAGCCAGGCCGCCTTGAGGCATTGGGTTGGAAGTACCACCCCCTGAAACATTTCCTTCTATCAGGTCTTCGACCATATCAGTCTTTGCCTTCACTACAGGTGAGTCCTTTCTAGTACCCTCAGCAACACAACGGCGCTTGGGGGACTGACGAACATCAGATTTGGCTTTACCTGAAGTACCCTCCATTTAAGATAACTGTTTAGTAAACAGGTTTATATTATTAAAAAAAAGAAAAAAAAGGGGGGGGGAGTGTCCGGCCACAAAAACACAACGCCAACGGATATAAAAATCCAAATCAGGACCTAAAACTGCAAATCAGTTAAAATTTATAAAATGGATATAACACTTATCTAAAATAGCACCGCCATCGAGCAGTCCACAAGCTGCCCACAAGGTACAGCCAGCAACAGCAGGTATGGTGCCCCAATGCAGAACAGTTCAGGCAAAGGTAATCAAAAACAAAAGTCAGTTCATATAAGTGTTCTGCCAACAGTTTCTAGTAACAACAGTAGTAGGACTACTAACAGGAGGAGGGACATACTAGTAACAACAGTAGTAGGACTACTAACAGGAGGAGGAACAGTAGTAGTAACAACAGTAGCAGGACTACTAACAGGAGGAGGGACATACTAGTAACAACAGTAGTAGGACTACTAACAGGAGGAGGGACATACTAGTAACAACAGTAGTAGGACTACTAACAGGAGGAGGAACAGTAGTAGTAACAACAGTAGTAGGACTACTAACAGGAGGAGGAACATATTAGTAACAACAGTAGTAGGACTACTAACAGGAGGAACAGTACTAGTAACAACAGTAGTAGAACTACTAACAGGAGGAACAGTACTAGTAACAACAGTAGTAGGACTACTAACAGGAGGAACAGTACTAGTAACAACAGTAGTAGAACTACTAACAGGAGGAACAGTACTAGTAACAACAGTAGTAGGACTACTAACAGGAGGAGGAACATACTAGTAACAACAGTAGTAGGACTACTAACAGGAGGAACATACTAGTAACAACAGTAGTAGGACTACTAACAGGAGGAGGAACATACTAGTAACAACAGTAGTAGGACTACTAACAGGAGGAGGAACATACTAGTAACAACAGTAGTAGGACTACTAACAGGAGGAACATACTAGTAACAACAGTAGTAGGACTACTAACAGGAGGAGGAACAGTACTAGTAACAACAGTAGTAGGACTACTAACAGGAGGAGGAACAGTACTAGTAACAACAGTAGTAGGACTACTAACAGGAGGAACAGTACTAGTAACAACAGTAGTAGGACTACTAACAGGAGGAACAGTACTAGTAACAACAGTAGTAGAACTACTAACAGGAGGAGGGACATACTAGTAACAACAGTAGTAGGACTACTAACAGGAGGAGGAACAGTACTAGTAACAACAGTAGTAGGACTACTAACAGGAGGAACAGTACTAGTAACAACAGTAGTAGGACTACTAACAGGAGGAACAGTACTAGTAACAACAGTAGTAGGACTACTAACAGGAGGAGGAACATACTAGTAACAACAGTAGTAGGACTACTAACAGGAGGAACAGTACTAGTAACAACAGTAGTAGGACTACTAACAGGAGGAACATACTAGTAACAACAGTAGTAGGACTACTAACAGGAGGAGGAACAGTACTAGTAACAACAGTAGTAGGACTACTAACAGGAGGAACAGTACTAGTAACAACAGTAGTAGGACTACTAACAGGAGGAACAGTACTAGTAACAACAGTAGTAGAACTACTAACAGGAGGAGGAACATACTAGTAACATACCTAAGCAGTGGAATTCCCTTCCCTCCCATATCCGCAACATACAATCAACACAAGCATTCAAAAAGGCCCTCAAAACCCACCTCTTTAAACTGCATTATTTAGACTGATTTGTATCCCGCTGTCATTCTCTCCTCTTTTGTCTCTGATCCGTAAGTGTATACATTTATGCATATATTTATACGGTTTTTCCTCCTGGGCCTAACCGGGCATATAAATAGCTGTGAATAGGTTTTTGCTATTCTATTTCTGTCTTTTTTGTCATTTGTGTACATAGTTGTAAATAGTCTATTTCTGTCTTTTTTGGTGGTACTTTGTGTACATAGTTGTAAATAGTTTGTACCTTTACTGTTCCGTCTTTTGGTGTATTCTAGCAAAAGCGATGTTTTATCGAGTGCATGTATTTATATGTAATGACTATGTAAAGCGTGGTGAGTCTGGTCATAGGCTGGAATACCCGCTATATAAAAATCCGTTAGTAGTAGTAGTAGTAGTAGTAGTAGTAGTAGTAGTAGTAGTAGTAGTAACAACAGTAGTAGGACTACTAACAGGAGGAGGAAGAAGAACAGAAGGAGTAGGGAGAGCACTAGAAGGAGGATGTTGATGATGAAGATTATTAGGAGGAGGTGTATGAAGAGGGGTTGAAGGAGTGGTAGTACTAGAAGTGAGAAGATTACTAGGACACTACGCCTTGGCATTGTAGCCTACATGTAGTATTCATATTGTAGTATGCTTAGTTCGAGGCGGTAGCAATGATGTTGAGGCAGACGCGCAAGTAGGAGGAAGTTAAGTCGCTCGACCTTTTTTCTTGTTCGTTGAGTTGAGTTGAGTTGAGTAGATTACCGTCCCCGGACACAGAAGCGTATAGGGGACTTAGATAGAAGACTTCCGTTGTATTAAGATATCTTGATGAAGTAGGAGGTCGTATAACTGAAGAAAAACAGTTGAAGAGGGAGCGCAGATATGCAGCTGCAACATCCGGAAGGAAATCAAAGATGTCAGGCAGAGGAGGATGACGGAGTTCTCAAGAAGGTAGCCAATGTAGTAAGGCCCGGAGGAAGAGGAAGGGTAAGCTTGGTATAATGGCCGACGCGCTGCAAGGGCAGGGCCCTACTTATAAATAGGCAAAAGCCAATATGAATAGAATACCAGACCAGGTCCGACGTAAGGGGACTAAGTAGGGAAAAAAGCCGGAAACAGTACCGACGTCACCTTTTTAAAATTACACATGGCGTGTGCAGAGAAGCAGGACACTCCCCCAAAAAGGACAAAAAATTAAAATGTAAAAACATGCCCAACCAAAAAATGACCAAGGATGTGGTATAAAAATGTATTATCTTATAATTCAATCAATTAAAAAGAACAATAAAACCTCTATATTCATTTTGTACACCAGGCATAAACCTAGTTATACTAAAACCTTAATACAAACTTAAGGCATGACACCCGACTAACGCTTGGTGTGACGCCTAGGTTTCCGATTTGCCACATTTCGCACCCTCGGAGGCGAGGCATTCGCATCCTCCACAAGTTTTATTTTCTCCACTACATACTTGACTGCATGTGAGAACTTATCGACCTCGCACTGGGGTAACAGGGCCCGTAGGAAAACCTCGTAGCCGGTAAGCTCGCTAATGTATTCAGCAGCTTCGTGACTTCGAGTTTTGGCCACGCTTTCATTTGTCCTACCCGGCGAGACCTGGGTCGAGCGACTCTCAGAACCAGACGATTCATCGACCAGACTGTCGGTGCCCACTGACCGGGTAACCGGAAGGCCATCTAGGACCGACTCAGGAACCCCAACAGCCGAGCTTTCTGGAAGAGATGTGGGCAAGGTGCGAGCGGACAAGCCGCGCACAACGTCCACTAAATCCGTAACCGAACGAGTCAAGGACTCAACAAGACCCTCAAGTCTCTCGATGGCCCTCCAAGGGTCCCGGGCAGGCACGTCAGGGGCCACCACCCGAGAGTCCGAACCCCTCTGTCTGACGGGACGGACCCGGTCAGCCCAAGAGAACGCCTCCGCCACCCCACCCTCCTCTGAAACCAGGGGAAGGGGGGGACCATCCGAGGCACGCGGGAGCGAAACGATGGGCACATGGGCCACCGAGGAAGTTACAGGGGCACACACACCTGCGTTTGTAGTCCGACCAAGATCGGCAGTCAGCCGATGCTTGGCCAAACTAAGGGCCCGGGATCGCGTCATGTACGAAGCCGCTCTGACCTGATTGGCCAAAAGTCGCTCCTGCAAGGCAGGACAATTGATGTTGGCGGCCGAGTGCTGGC
Organism: Oncomelania hupensis; assembly: GCA_036898135.1. NCBI lineage: Eukaryota > Metazoa > Mollusca > Gastropoda > Littorinimorpha > Pomatiopsidae > Oncomelania > Oncomelania hupensis. Next base: position 56,717,745 of record CM072520.1, read on the forward strand.
CTTTGCAATTTGGGCAACAGCGCCTAGTGGCCGTACACTGAGCTCCAGAGTGGGCAGAGGAACCACATGAAGAGCAAACTCTTCCCGCTTTGCAATACTTGCGCGTGTGCTCGAATCTTTGACAATGATGGCAACGAACTGCGGGTGCCACATAGGGGACGACAGCGAATTCCCGAGAATTCAGCAGCAGGGTGTGAGGCAGTGCCGCGGCCTCAATCGTGGCCCTAACGGAAGTCGACGGCTGGCCGTCAGATCTCGACAGGCGCCGAAAGCTCCGCACGTTACACGCGCTGACGGCGCCATCAGAACCCACAGCACCCCCGAGTTTAGCAATTAGTTCCCCCTCCGTGACCGTGCTGGGCACCCCAAGAACAACTCCCTCCACCGTGGGAATGGGGATGGAACACGAGACGGCTAACTGACCCAGACGTGTCAACGAGGTCAATTTTTTCTGTTGGCTTAGTGAGTTACAGGCTATCAGATAGCCCTCCCCCAAAGGCCTCACTCGTTCGACTGGTCCGGCGAAAGATCCTACTAAGTCAGCGATCTTCCACTGCAGAGACCTGAGAGACACGGTAGTTGTATCGCCTATCTGTTTTAAGACAATGGGGTGCTGAAATAGACCCTGCGAAAATACTAGAGGAGGCCTAGGTGGCCCTCTATATCGGCTTTTGTTTTTGCCAGCAACCCTTGTCCACCCACCATCCCCCTCAGCGAACGCAGCCCCAAGTTCAGTGACAGTGGGCTCCAAAGAAGGAGTGGAACTACCGGCACCCCCCAACCCCACCTCCGAACCGGGAATGGGTGAGAGATTTTCCACTACATGCATGGGATCCTCAGTCCCCCTCGAACAAGAAGAGGAATCTGAGAGTGTACCGTAAGTTCTTTTACGGCCAGGGGGAATCCCCTCCAATAGAACCTCGGCAGCCAGGCCGCCTTGAGGCATTGGGTTGGAAGTACCACCCCCTGAAACATTTCCTTCTATCAGGTCTTCGACCATATCAGTCTTTGCCTTCACTACAGGTGAGTCCTTTCTAGTACCCTCAGCAACACAACGGCGCTTGGGGGACTGACGAACATCAGATTTGGCTTTACCTGAAGTACCCTCCATTTAAGATAACTGTTTAGTAAACAGGTTTATATTATTAAAAAAAGAAAAAAAAAGGGGGGGGGGAGTGTCCGGCCACAAAAACACAACGCCAACGGATATAAAAATCCAAATCAGGACCTAAAACTGCAAATCAGTTAAAATTTATAAAATGGATATAACACTTATCTAAAATAGCACCGCCATCGAGCAGTCCACAAGCTGCCCACAAGGTACAGCCAGCAACAGCAGGTATGGTGCCCCAATGCAGAACAGTTCAGGCAAAGGTAATCAAAAACAAAAGTCAGTTCATATAAGTGTTCTGCCAACACACATAGTCCATGTGTAACAATTGAAAACAGTCCAGGCAAGAGCCGGCTGACACACTCGTAGAAATCACACACTAAGAGCACAACCTCCACTCAACACAATATAACTGTTCCAATAGAATCAAGTTCACAGTGAGTGACTCTATAACACAATTATACAATGACAGCACGCAGACTGGCCAAACACGGGCACACCGTTCACACATCTGTGTTCTTGTTCGTTTCATTGTTTACATTTATATCCTCGAGAACCGAAGCATGTTAAGGACGTGAAGATATGAGCGTGATGACTAAGAAGACAAGGTGTTTTGCCACGGAGCTATCGCAGGATGGTCATTGGCTGCAGTGAAGATTACGTTCGTTCCTTGATGTACGCACAAGACGATGCAAAGATGTTGAGGCAGGCGCGCAAAGGTGAAGAGGTTGGTCGAATCACTCGACGTTGGTACCAAGTTGTGTAGCCGTGGAGTCGTAGAGCCTACAAGGAGGGTAGGCAGAGCGCGGGGAAACACTGGCGATGCTTGGCACCTGTAGTCCGGAGGACGGAACCCTCCACAGGATTCTCCACGTCGCGCAGTAATAGAGATAACAACAGGCCGTGGAGCAACGGCAGTAGAGCGACGTGACGTCAATTGCCGATCCGCAACCGCCGCCCAATCGATGGCGCTCTACTTGGTTGAAAATGAAGGTTGAAACGGAGTGTCGTTTCGGTATCTATCACACATCACTGTCGCAGCATCGACTTCTGGGCCCCTAGATCCCGATATCAGGTTTCGCAGGTAAGCGGCCAGCCCTCCATCTGCTTTTATGTCGGGATACCATGTACTGCAAGCGGTGTTATCGCGCGCTGTTTGCGGCACGGGACTTTGCTTTTCTGGCTAATTTGGTATTAGTTGCTAATCTTTATCATAAGTGTTATGCGTGAACAACTAACGAATATTATACAAATTAGATATCAGCGTAAACGCAAAAATGCAACCTTTCTACTGATATAAAAATATCAGATCTAGATCTGCCGGCTACGAAATAAACATATTACGCGATTTAAGAGGGAGTTGGTTGTTACTCTTAAGGATGCCACGACTCTAAACACAGAATAATTATTTAATATAAAAAATATAAATGTTAATAATGACGAAAAAAAACAAACAACTTCTCCTGATTCCAACGATATATAATATGGCATAATTTAGGTTTATGGGTTTAGAATAGACCGGACGAGAATAGAAAACATATAACACATCCTACCAGCAACAATTAAGCCTGGAACCTCCTAACAACTTCTCCCCTGTTTATCTTCCGATTTGTATGTCCCTATAAACTAATGTTTGATTTAAGCATCTAACTAATCTTTGATTTAAACATCTACTGGTAGAGAATAACTAAGGCATCGGAAAATATGACATTTAAGGTGGTAAAGTGTAGAATCTTTACTGGGCTGGTTGTAGCCTCTGATTCCTTATGGGCACTTTGGTGTCTTCAAAATGGGGATTCGACATTTAGGCTATACTTGGTATCGGAAATAATTGATATAGCCTCCGTTCTGACCGCTACGATTATAAATTTGAACTTCTGCTGGGTCCCCTCTCACGTCGGTGTAGGAGGAAATGAAGAGGCGGGCAGGGCGGACGCGGAGGGGTACTCCGGGGGGTGGAGGGGGGGGGGGGCTCTTCTATACGAATGCTGCCCTCGGCGGCAGAGGTAAGTTCTCTCATCCATCGATAAGTTTGGACGGATTGGTCCTCTGAGTATTCGCGCTGGAATGGTGCCAGTAGGTATATGGTAATACTCCTCCGTCGCAACCCATTCCCCTTGTATCGTAATCTTCCAGCGCCTATCATACATATAATGAGTCGCCTTTGTTCGGGCCATTGGATGGTGCGCTGGACTCCCACATCGGCTGTACCCAGCTTTGCACATGGTTTATTCAATTGCCAAATGCTTCCTGATGATTTTTTCCTTTAGAAAGCTTGCTTGTCACAGCCACGGTCTTTCCGCAAAGTGTGGAGCTTTGGAGTGGTGAGGGACAGACTGGCAATCAGTTATCGTGTGCGAGTGGCCAATCTGATTATCAACTCCGCGGATCCGAGGTGTCGTCCATATTGTCATTGTTTTTTTGTTTTTTTTGCACCGTCATTGTCTTTGGGAATATTGTAATAGTTGTTTATTATGTTATTAAATACTAACAGCACTTGCTAAACTCTTGGTGATGTTATAAGATATATATAATAATAGAAATTGTTGTGACTTGGCCTAATTTTTATGTTATTTGTTAATGGAAGTAGATTTGGAAATTATGAATGTTTTTGATGATGTTTTAGCTGGTACTTAAGACGTACAGTTTTAACTAGCCCCTACAGGGACACATACCTTGAAAATGGCTTTATCTTTGTAGCCGAGCGGAGGATTTGACTCCCGTCTCTCGGCCACGACCTTGGGAACGTTGCTCCACCCGAGCTGTTATTTTCATTTTGTCCCTCAAAAGAGGGACATAAAAATAATTGCCCTGCAAGGCGGTGAAGCGTGGTTGGGAGTACCGGGTTGCCGGCTACTAGTGCCACGCACTCTACTGCAAGGTCGCTGCCACCGACCTGCATAAAATGCCTGCCGACAATGTGGTCCCGCTCGCCACCAAAAGCAGAAGGCGAATGGTCAGCCGGGGAGAACAAAGGTCGTGTCGCCTTGTCATGCGTAATCCAATGGCATACCCAAAGGATTCTGCAAAGCAGGAGCCACCCAAGGTTAGTCTAACCAAGAAAGTCAAGGTAGACAATTTCTCTCCCAAGCCTCAACCAGTCGCCTCCCTTTCCGCTACATCTTATTTTAACACTTAAGTTGTTTTAAATGTTTGATATTGTTTTCTCCTTTTTTATTGCAACAAATTACTTTTTCTTGTTTTTCATGCTCATATTTTAATATAACTTTTTTAAACATAATGTTTTAACGGTCTTGGAAAGTTTTTTTTTTTTATTCTAGTCTAAGCTTACATATTAATCATGTTTTCATTTTTACATCCCTTATATTTCGCAGGTATCTTGGGATAGAAATGTACTTAACAACAAAAGAACCTTTGCTATATCGTTACTCAAATTAATGTCTCTTCTTATCATGTGCTACAACAGGAGGGAAGTTATGCTACACGCTTCACTGGCCGGTCGGGTTGTTTTTAAACCCAGAGATGATACATTTTAGGCTCAGCCTATAATAGTGCGATGTTTTCAACAACGTGATAAGCATCACTGCTACATAAATCACAAATAAAGTTTGTATATTCTAATAGAGAATGTAATGCTAAGTCTAATAGTGATGTCCTTTAAGGGGTCTGAGAAATATATATCATGTAACGACACATAGTTTAAACCTAACAGAGACAGTAAGGCCTACGTATCGTATGATCAGAAATTCTTGTAGCCCATCCGGCTACATTTCAATCCGACTCTTTCACAACTCAGCGTCCGCGCTAAGAGAACCGCCATATCTTAAGACAAACGGAAATGCAGTTACCACTAATCGCGTCGTACATAAGAACCGAACAACATAGAAACAATGACTCTCAAATGAGAAACAATTTCCTTAAAAACCACTTTTAAGTGCGGATCCCACCAAAACGAAAACAAATTCTATCGCGGACCGGACAGTGCCTTTGCAAGATAGTTAGTTAGGTATTTAACAGTGAACCAACATCGTACAACAAAGTCCATGATACAACATAACCAAAGGATATCACATGTCACTTAAACACATTATTCAACACACTTGATATACATAATCAGCCTTTGGGGCACCACCGATGATCGTTTAACCAGCGTACTCATTTTTCTGTTCTCAACAACCCACATGGCTTCGTTCAGTGTCAAGCCAGTCCATTCTCGAATAATGTCCTACCATCTCTTTTTCTGCCTCCATTTTCTTTCTACCTCATTGCACCGTGGTTTGCTGTATCTTTACACTGTTACGCCATGCCGTGTGTTGTCAATAAAAGTGTAAAAATGCATGTTTGGATTTATGTGTTAGTACTTCATGTGTGTGTGTGGGGTGGGGGGGGGTAGGGGTGTTCGTGTGTGCGTGTGTTTGTGTATGATTTGTGTGTGAACATCTCTCTCTATCTCTCTCTCTCTCTTATCTCTCGACTACACAATCATATTAAGTGAATTATATGCTGATTACAATATTCTACATACCTCTGACAATTCTTCTGTGTGGCAACGCTACCTGTAAGTACAACGCTCGTATTCCTCTTCATGGCTCTTTTGTCCAGTTTCGGTTATACAGTTCTATTTGATTGACGTATCAAGTTTCCAGACATTCCATAATTATAGTTAGAAACATGTGTAATGGCAAGGCCTGCAGCCACAGAATTAACTTAACCATGTTGCAATCACAGATATACAATGTCTTCACACTATTGTCTATTTATTAGCCAAACCTATTGTTGGCATGGTGATGGAAGTGATGGTGGAGGTGGTGGTGGTGACTGTAGTTATGAGGATGTTGTTAGTTTATTTCTTCAATTGTTGGAATTGATTTCTAGTTTTTCTTGTTTTTCTTGTTCTTGTTGTTCTTCTTGTTTTTCTAGTTCTTCCTCTTGTTCTTCTTCTTCTTGCTGTTGTTGTTGTTGTAGTTGTTGTTGTTGTTGTTCTTCTTCTTCTTCTTCTTCTTCTTCTACTTCATCTTCTTCTTCTTCTTCTACTTCCTCTTCTTCTTCTTCTTCTTCTTCTTCTTCTTCTTCTTCTTCTTCTTCTTCTTCTTCTTCTTCTTCTTCTTCTTCTTCTTCTTCTTCTTCTTCTTCGTCGTCGTCGTCTTCTTCCGTCCGTATATGTTTATTATGCTTTGTTCAGGTGCAGTCCAAATAGACAACTGTAACAACGGTGTAATCTACATCACTGACGATACCCGCAATCCAACAGGCATCATGTTTAGCGGTTTGACATCTAACCAAAGCGTAGAATGGGCCATACTAAAGGGACAGAGAATTGTTGTTGCTACTTGTAGTGGAGCAAAGTGTAGCAATATCGTGTCCTATGTCAGCGCTGTCAAAAGCAGTGTAACGAGCACGTTGATGTTTGTACAAACCATCACACAGAACAAGAAGAGGAAGAAGAAGAAGAAGAAGAAGAAGAAGAAGAAGAAGAAGAACCCTGTGGGTTCGTGCATTAAATAGAATAGACCCAACGTTTCCCGGCGTGTCGTAAGAGGCGACTAACAGGGGTGATGTTAGCACGGCATCACTGGGCGAAAATCTCCTACACATAAGTCACCGGCAAGGGTGGAGGAACCTCACGTTACTACAGGTTCAACGACCATGTGCTCAGGGCCAAGGCGAGCCACACTGTATTCGTGGATTTCGGCTGTGGCCAACAGCCTGGAGAGGATTGGGCACCGCCGTGTCTTTTTTTGCCCAAGACACACTACATGATGAAACTTGTAACGTGGGGTTTATTTGTTGCTGGGGTCTGCACAATGGAATGCTGTAACCCTCACGTCTATTCTATGGGAACTGCTGGTGAGTCACCCGGTGAATTACTTTAATACATTTATTTGTTTAGCTCGGTCTGTGTTAAGGCTGGGGTACAGAGATAGATAGAAAAATGGTAAAAGATCACTGTCACACTAGCTTTCACATCATATGTAGTCCAGCCACTTGATAACAGTTAAAATCACACATTTATTTCTTCTACTCTATACACGATCTTCGAAGTACGAATCTAACTTAAAAGTTCAATTGTCAATGTGAATAGTTCGCCCGCTGATAGTCTAGGCAGCTATTTTTTTTCTTCCGTTTATGAAGAGTGGACCACTGTGGTCCTTTTGCTACAGTTTTAGTGCACTGTTTCCTGGGCACTTAACTGATGTGTTGCGTGTTTGAAGCACTGCGTTGAGGTAGCTTCCGGTACACGCTGGGTCGTCGTGTAGTCTTTTACTTTTGATACGACGTTTGGGGCTATCTGCGCACGATGCTGTAGATGCCTCAGCAGCCAACTCGAATCGTAGATTAGGTTCTGCTCTTCTGTTGAGTTGGGCTCACGATATCCTGCCTGCTCGTCTGTTCGACAATGTCAGGTCCGTGGTTACGTGATTGAATTCAACAATTCAACAAGCACTGCTTCCCTGTTCTATCAGTGGAGATATTTCTCTGCTCGAGGGTAAATGTGTACTCTCAGAGCTTTCCACACAACTGACCTATACTTGGCTTGGACTGAATCAGCCAGAACTGAATCTAACCCTCTACCTGTGTCCCGACTGGCTGAAGCAATCTAAGTGGATATAAAATTCAAAACTCGATCGTAGGCCGCGATGATTTCACTAAACGGCTCGCGTCAGCTCGCAGTGTGTGTGTACACATCAGTTATACCTTAATCGTCTGCTGTAGACTACAGTAACCTTCTAAGTGTTACTACTGCTAAACAAGCAAAAGCTCAAATAGCGCGGGGTAAACGGGTCTGCTTGTGACAAAACTATCCACTAATTCCATACCGGATCGGTCGTCGCCCGGTTCAACAAGGGCCGTGCCTTCCGTTGGCCACCAGGACGGAGGTGATAAGTATGCTACTGATGGACAATTTAGCAAGATCCGCACGAGAAACACCATCGTCATAGGAACCTGGAATGTCAGGACCCTAACTGTGGAAGGAAAATTAAAAGAACTGGCCCACGAGCGTGACCACTATCGATGGAACGTTTTAGGTATCCGCGAACCGCGCTGGAAAGGCCTAGGTGAAACAACGACCGACACAGGCCACAAGCTCTATTTCAGCGGTAGAGATGACAGGCACGAACACGGCGTTGGATTCTTGGTCCATAAGAACATTCTAGCCACTGTCATGGGTTGCCGCCCAGTCTCCAGTAGACTCATTAACATCCGTCTGAGAGCAGCCCCTTTCAACATCACCATCTTCCAGGCTTATGCCCCAACATCAGACTATGAAGACAGCGAAGTGGAGGATTTTTTTTGAAAATCTACAAGCTGTCCTTGACCAAGTGCCGAAAAAAGGACATAGTCATAGTGCAAGGCGACTGGAATGCCAAGGTTGGCCAAGATGTGCACCACAACTGGGGAGACACATGTGGACCCCACTGCAACAACGAGACAAATGACAGGGTCCTGAGACTATTGGAGTTTGCCAGATAAAACAATCTGGTACTGGCAAACACGCTTGGTCTCCACAAAAAACTCCAGACGATGGACATGGCACAGTCCCGGCGGGCAGCATCACAACCAGATAGACTACATCATGGTCAAGAAACGCTTCAGATCAAGCATCAACTTTGGCAGGACACGTACTTTTCCAGGAGCAGACATCGGAAGTGACCACGATCTCGTCATGATGTCTTTCCGGCTCCACTTGAAGAGAGTAAATACAGCAAAGTGCACTACACTGAAGTTCGACCTGGACAAACTGCAAGAATCGAAGGTGGCAGAATTATTTCAGGCCACAATTGGAGGGAAATTTGCACCACTGCTCATTTTGGGGACTGGTGAAGTAGATGTCAACACCATGACCACCGCATTCAACTCAGCTGTGACAGATGCCGCCACTGAGATCCTTGGCAAGCACCGACCAAAGAAGAAGCCGTGGATCACACCTGAACATTTGGATCTGTGTTATAAACGAAGAAAGATAAAAAAAGAAAAAGAACACCTCACAGGGAGGTGATATCTACCGAAAAATCAACAATGGCATCCGAAAAGGCATGCGCACAGCAAAAGAGAACTGGATAGAAGATCAATGCCAGGAAATAAAGAACAGTCTGAACAAGAACAACAGCAAGAAGGCCTACAAGACTGTGAAGCGGCTGACAAGTGTTAAACAGCCCAAATTCTCCACGATCCAAAGCAAGTCTAGCATATGCCTTACAGAATAACAAGAAGTCTTGAACAGATGGACAGAGTACTCCTCTGACCTTTACAACTGTCACGTGGGGTTTATGGGCTCTGCACAATGGAATTATGGACCCTCACGTTTATTCGGTGGGAACTGCTAGTAAGTCACCCTATGAATTACTTTAATAAATTTATATGTTTAGCTCGTTCTGTGTTAAGGTTGGGGTACAGAGATAGATAGAAAAATGGTAAAAGATTACTGTCACACTAGCTTTCACACGGCTAAGAATCATATGTAGTCCAGCCACTTGATAACAGTTAAAATCACACATTTATTTCTTCTACTCTATACAAGATTCTCTAAGTACTAATCTAACTTAAAAAGTCTCAGTCACTGCTAATAGTTCGATCGCTGATAGTCTAGGCAGCTGTTATATCTTCCTCGGGCACTTGCTATTATATCTCATGTAGATTTGGACTACTGTGGTCCGTTTTACAGTTTCTGAAGAGTTGGACTACTGTGGTCCGTTTTCGATCAGTTTAAGTGCACCTTCGGTGAATACACTTAACTGCTAGATGGTGCGTGCGAAGTCCTTCTGTGAGGTAGCTTCTGGTCCACCTGTGTCGTTGTGTAGTTGGGTTCCCTTGCCACGCTGTGGGGTCTGACAGGGTGTTTTTCCGGGTAGCTCTGTCCAACTTGTGCGGTAGAGGCTCCTCAACCAACTCGTCGTTTCTGTGGAGTGGGGCACACAGGATAGCTCGCCTGCTCGTCTGTAATATAAGAGACGAAATTCTGCACAACCCTGAATAATCGGTTTGTGCAGAGCGTCTCACTGAAAGCCAAAGTAGCCCTCAGTGATAGCTTCACATCTCTATACATAAGCGACGAACATTCTGCTACTTCCGGGGTCCACTGGAATCTCACTCTAACTTCCTATACATACATAAATATCAATCGTGTCTAACTATACACATACAGAATTAATAATATTATAAACATTCAGTGGTACAGCCACTGGTCTGCAAACATACATATAAGTTAAACAACAGTGGTTCCGTACGGGATACAACATGGCGGCGCAACCAGTCGTGTTTCGCCACGTGTTCGGCTTTTCCACATGGTCACGCAAATTCGGATTAACAATTCACATTTATGCATAGCAAATTCCACAAACATAATTTCAACAATAATATAAATATATCACGATGAAACAGAAGTGTGTTCATTTACCTGTCTGACAAGTTCAGGCCCGTGGCGACTCAAGAGAATTCTAAGATTCCTAAGTCCTGCTTCCTGGTCTATGTGTGGAGAGATTTCTCTGCCAGCTTTCTAGCTGTTAACACTTCGGTGTATTCCTCCCAACTGACCCAAGATAAGCTAGGTTTGGACCCAGCCAAACTGGATCCAACCGCTTTGCCTAAGCTCTCATTGGTTAAAATGTTTACGACTCTCGCCCACAGTGCTGATTAACTACGCAGCGTGGGTCGGGCTCGCGGTGTGTACTTTAATTGCTGCTGTGTAATATACTGACTCTCTACTGTTACAAAAACTACACAAGGCTGAATAGTCAATGGGCAGAGTTAAAACTAGCCAGTTCATGACAGGCTCCCTCAACTGAAAAAAGGCGATGACTACTGGATTCGACCTTTTTCTACTACAGAGCCTAGTTTAACACTGCACTATCCAAGGGTCCTATTTACAAACTAGTTAAGTTGCTCTACCTGAGCTGCAATGCTGTGCCAGGTAGCTATGGACACTAGTGACAGGGTTTTACTGGACGGGGACGAATTCTGGTGCTGTGGCCCTTAGTTGTGTTGGGTGGGCGACAGCTGCTGTGTCCTCCACGAGATGGCGACTGAGGTAGTCGGCTCCGTGGTTCTCTTTGCCGGGGATGTACTCGATTTGGAATGAGTATGCCTGAAGGGTGAGTGCCCATCTCATCAGGCGAGAGTTCAAAGACTTGGAGGCTGCCAGGAACGATAGGGGTTGGTGGTCCACCTGAACTGTGAAGTGGGTCCCATACAGGTAGAGTTGAAACTTCTGTATGGCCCAGACTAGTCCAAGACATTCTTTCTCCGACGTGGCGTAGTGGGTCTCGGCGGGTCTCAATTTTCTGCTGGCGTAGGCGACAGGGAATAGCGTCCCTGCATTCTTGGGGTCGCGCTGTAGCAGTACTGCTCCGAGGCCTAAGTCGCTTGCGTCGGTGCGAAGAACGAATGGCTGAGTCAAATCGGGTAGGTGGAGTACTGGCGCCGATGTCATTCTGTCCTTGAGTGTTTGGAATGCCGTCTCACATTCCGCTGTCCATACGACTTTGTCCGGGGCGATTTTCCGGGTTCCATTTGTCAGTGGCACGGCGATGCTGTTGTAGTTGGGGATGAACTTCTGGTAGAAGCCGCAGAGTCCTAGAAACGACTGCACCTCCTTCTTGGTCTTGGGCCTAGGAGCGTCGAGTAGGCGTTTCACGGTCTTTTCTACCGGTCGCAGGCTTCCTTGACTTATGGTGTGTCCCAGAAATTCTAGCTCGGTGAATCCAATCTGACATTTGGTGGGTCTTGCCGTCAATCCTGTGTCTCTGAGGCGGGCGAGTAGTTGTCGTAGGAGCGTGACATGTTCCTCCCACGTAGGTGTTGCGATGAGGATGTCGTCCATAAACGAGTGTAGGTGCTCGCTGCTCAGGGGTGCCAGGAGTTTCCGCATCATTGCGCTGAAGATGCTGGGTGCGTTGTGGAGTCCGAATGGAAGCACGTTGAATTCGAAGTGTCCTTCCATAGTGCTAAACGCTAGGTACTTTCGGACTTGCGGTTGTACTGGTATCTGAGTATCCTTTGCTGAGGTCGATGCGTGAGAAGTACTTCGCTCGCTGTAGCTTGGCAAATAGGTATGTCTGGTCCGGGAGTGGCTCTGGCTGGAACTGCGTTACGGCATTCAACAGTCTGAAGTCGATGCACAGTCGATGTTCTCCGTTGGGTTTTCGCAACAATACCGTGCCTGCGCTGTAGGGTGAAGTAGACTCTGAGATGATTCCGGCTGCCAGTAAGGTGTCTATCTCTTCCTTGATGGCTCGCTGCTGCGACAGTGGCATCGGGTAGAGCTTCTGGCGGACGGGTGTTGGGTCGGTCACCGTTAGGGTTACTTCGACGAGGTCTGTCCTCCCTGGTCGGTCTGTTAGCACAGTCTGATGTTGTCGAATGACCTGTAGTACTTGCTGTTGCTGTTTAGCGGCTAGGTCTCCGTTGAGTATCACGTCTTTGTAGGTTTCTTTGGAGAGCAGGGGATACTCTACTGCATTGGTCTCCATGCTTTCTCCTTCTTCCGCGATGGCGATGGCTAGCAAGTTGTGCGTGCTGGGGGTCGCTGGTCGGTCCGTGTATTTCTTGAGGAGATTGATGTGGTGGTATCGGGCTCTCCCGTTCACCTCTACTTGGTAGACTGTCTCTCCAAGCGATGTCCAGCTTGTTGGTTCCACTTGGAAGTTAGAGTAGCACTTGATCGCCGACTTGCAGTTCTCTGTCCTTCGCGTGGCGGTTGTAGTACTTCGCCTGACGGGCTCTTGCCTTCTTCAGTGCTTCACCAGCTTTCTTCCACGTTGCTTTGAGGGTTTCCTGCAGGTCTGCGACGTACTTGGTGGCACCTCTTGGTGTGTCGTCTATCTTGGCCTCCGTCCAACTTCTGCGTAGGGCTTCTAGCGGTCCTGCTAGAGGTCTGCCGAATAGCAATGTTGACGGGGTGTAGCCGGTGGCTGCATGGGGCGTTTCTCTGTATGCGAACAGTGCCGCATTCACGTAGGTGTCCCACGCTTCTGGATTGTCTTCGGCGACTTTCCTGAGTATGGTGAGAAGGGTTCCATTCAGTCTTTCTACTTGTCCGTTGCTGGCGGGGTGGTATGGTGGTGTGCGAATGTGATGAACTTGTATCAACTCGAACACGTCTTGCATCAGGCGGCCGGTGAACTGAGATCCGTTGTCCGTTCTAATGCTGTCCGGGAATCCGACTCTGGTAAAGATGGCGATGAGTGCATCTGCGATCTTCTTGGTGTCGATCGCTGGCAACGGGACTGCTTCGCACCACATCGTACATGCGTCGACGAGTGTGAGTAGAAATCTGTTCCGCTTCTTGGTCATGGGCAGTGGTCCTACTATGTCTACTGAGACTTGCTGGAATGGTACGCCGACTACTACCGATGGTCCTAAGGTAACTGGTACGGTGTGATGTCGCGGGGAATATCGTTGACATTGGTGGCAAGATTTCACGTAGCGCTTGACATCCTCCGTGATTCCTGGCCAATAGTAGTGTGCGCTGATTCTCTGCACTGTGGCTCCAATTCCCATGTGTCCGCTGAGTGGCATGCTGTGGCCTAATTCTAGTACTTGGGCTCAAAGGGTGGCTGGTAGTACTAGTTGGGTGTGATCTCCATCTCCTTGTCGATGTAGAACTCCCTCTTCCATGTAGAAGTCTCCCTTGTGCGGGGGTGTGTGCGCCTTGGGTAGCTTCTGGAAGCACTTCGCTATCGAGGTGTCTTCTTTCTGTGCTGTTTTGATCTCTTCGAGTCCTGGATTCGGAGCGAACTCGGGCTGGGGTGGTTGGGTTTTAGCTTGGGCCCTGGTTTGCACTGCAGCTATCTCTACAGTTTTGGGGGGCGTGCCTAAGAACACATACCTACAACCTAGCACTAGATCATACAGGGGTTTCTGTAAAACAGCTGCTTGGATTCGTCCTGTGACGTACCTACTCTCTACTTCTATCCAAGCTATTGGGCAAGTAGTCGTCGGTTTCGTCAAGTCTGCTCCTTGTAAGTCGACTGTCTTGTCCGTCAAGTCCGCGCGCGATACAAGAGATTCGCTAACTATCGCGTCGTATGATAGACCTGTGTCATACAGACAGTTCGCTTCTTTTCCGTTGACCTTGACCGTGTCTGTCACCGATGGGTGATCTCCGATCGTGTGTGGCTTGTTACCGCTGCTTTGAGTTAGAACTCTGTGCGCTGGCCGGCTTTCGCGCTCTTCCCTACGTTGTGCGGCCAACTTGAAACATTCTGCGGTGGAGTGATTGTTTCTGTTGCAGAACGAACAATACCGTCTCTGTTCTGCGGGACCTCTTTTCCCGAATTCCGTGTTGGGTCCTTTATTTTGCCCAGGTCTGGGGTTATTCGGCTTATTCGCGGTGCGCTCTTCCCGGTTAGGGCTTCGTTTCTGTGCCTCTTTCCCGTTAGGCTTTAGGTCTCGCCTGAAGCTCTTGGCTTCTCCGTGTGCGGCCACGTACCTATCTGCGACCTTGACCAGATCTTCCAGTCTTTCCGCGCCCTGTTCTACTGAGAATGTTCTCAGCTCGGGGGTCATGGTTTCCCGTAGCTGTTCCCATACTAACAGTTCTGTCAGTCCATCATACGTCTTTGCCGTGGCTGACTGGCTAATCCACTTATCCAGCATTGTGGACAACCGATCCGCGAAATGCGCATAGCTCTCTCCTTTCACTCTCCGATTGGTGCGGAACTTTTGCCGGTAGCATTCTCCTGTTAGTTCGAATCCCGTTAGGAGTGCCTCTTTTACTTTGTGATAGTCAGTCACTCTGTCAGTCGGTAGCTTATTGTAGATGTCATAAGCCTTTCCTCTAAGCCCTTGACTAAGCTTAAAAGACCAATGAGTGGGATCTAGTTTATACTCTGTTGCTAGACGCTCAAACCTAGTCAGATAGAGATCTAGACCTTCTTCTCTCTCATTGAATGTTCCCAGTGGAAATGACATTCCTTGTACAGGGTTGGATGCTACCTCTAGCTGATCTGAGTGGGGAGGGGTTGAGGAAGAACTTGAAGCTCCTGATCCCAATCTTCTTAGCTCTAACTCATGCTGTCTTTCTTTTTCCTTTTCTTCCCTCTCTTTTTCTTTTTCTGCCCGCTCATACTCCCATCTCCTAACTTCTGCTTCTCTCTCTGCTGCTACCTTCTTCTGTTCTGCTTCTATCTCTAGTTTCTTTTGCTCTGCTTCTAATGTCTTGGCCTCCGCTTCTAATTTCTTTGCCTCTCTCTCTCTGCTTCTAATTCTGCTTTTTTCTGTTCTCTCTCTGCTGCTCTCTCTGCCGCTTCGAGTTTCTTCGCCTCTCTCTCTGCTGCTCTCTCTGCCTTAGCCTCCTGTTTCTCTACCTCTGCATTTATATACGCAATTAGGTCTCCCCCTGCTAAGTGTAAAGCTTCCCCTAATTCCTTGAAGCGCAATCTCAAGGCCACTGGGTCCGACATTGCCAAACGTGTCTATGAACAACCTCTGAATCAAGTGGAATACCAAAACACTAGCAATATTGCAAGTCAATAAAAACAATGCAAAGACAATCAAATTCGTAATCAATAATAGAATAAAACAAGAGTCAAATGGCATACAACAGTTACTTAAGCAAAACCTGCAAAAGAACAATGCAACATACAGGCACAAAAATATTTGAAGCAAAAAAAGTTTTTAACTAAAGAATAGTGCACCAAAACTGATCAGTCCTTGTTACAAGTATTCTAAGTTATTCTACTACTGCTGTTATCTAATTTTATTGTACTTAGATCCAGTTATACCCAATTCCTATTATACACAGATCCTGGCAGGCTCGCCAATTAAAGTGTCACGTGGGGTTTATGGGCTCTGCACAATGGAATTATGGACCCTCACGTTTATTCGGTGGGAAATGCTAGTAAGTCACCCTATGAATTACTTTAATAACTTTACATGTTTAGCTCGTTCTGTGTTAAGGTTGGGGTACAGAGATAGATAGAAAAATGGTAAAAGATTACTGTCACACTAGCTTTCACACGGCTATGAATCATATGTAGTCCAGCCACTTGATAACAGTTAAAATCACACATTTATTTCTTCTACTCTATACAAGATTCTCTAAGTACTAATCTAACTTAAAAAGTCTCAGTCACTGCTAATAGTTCGATCGCTGATAGTCTAGGCAGCTGTTATATCTTCCTCGGGCACTTGCTATTATATCTCATGTAGATTTGGACTACTGTGGTCCGTTTTACAGTTTCTGAAGAGTTGGACTACTGTGGTCCGTTTTCGATCAGTTTAAGTGCACCTTCGGTGAATACACTTAACTGCTAGATGGTGCGTGCGAAGTCCTTCTGTGAGGTAGCTTCTGGTCCACCTGTGTCGTTGTGTAGTTGGGTTCCCTTGCCACGCTGTGGGGTCTGACAGGGTGTTTTTCCGGGTAGCTCTGTCCAACTTGTGCGGTAGAGGCTCCTCAACCAACTCGTCGTTTCTGTGGAGTGGGGCACACAGGATAGCTCGCCTGCTCGTCTGTAATATAAGAGACGAAATTCTGCACAACCGTGAATAATCGGTTTGTGCAGAGCGTCTCACTGAAAGCCAAAGTAGCCCTCAGTGATAGCTCCACATCTCTATACATAAGCGACGAACATTCTGCTACTTCCGGGGTCCACTGGAATCTCACTCTAACTTCCTATACATACATAAATATCAATCGTGTCTAACTATACACATACAGAATTAATAATATTATAAACATTCAGTGGTACAGCCACTGGTCTGCAAACATACATATAAGTTAAACAACAGTGGTTCCGTACGGGATACAACATGGCGGCGCAACCGGTCGTGTTTCGCCACGTGTTCGGCTTTTCCACATGGTCACGCAAATTCGGATTAACAATTCACATTTATGCATAGCAAATTCCACAAACATAATTTCAACAATAATATAAATATATCACGATGAAACAGAAGTGTGTTCATTTACCTGTCTGACAAGTTCAGGCCCGTGGCGACTCAAGAGAATTCTAAGATTCCTAAGTCCTGCTTCCTGGTCTATGTGTGGAGAGATTTCTCTGCCAGCTTTCTAGCTGTTAACACTTCGGTGTATTCCTCCCAACTGACCCAAGATAAGCTAGATTTGGACCCAGCCAAACTGGATCCAACCGCTTTGCCTAAGCTCTCATTGGTTAAAATGTTTACGACTCTCGCCCACAGTGCTGATTAACTACGCAGCGTGGGTCGGGCTCGCGGTGTGTACTTTAATTGCTGCTGTGTAATATACTGACTCTCTACTGTTACAAAAACTACACAAGGCTGAATAGTCAATGGGCAGAGTTAAAACTAGCCAGTTCATGACAACAACCATACACCAAATGGAGACCCATCAGTTCTAGCATGTCCTGAGAACAGAGAAGAAGAAGAAATCCTCCCAATTCTCCGGGAAGAAGTTGAGGCAGCAGTGCAATCGCTAAAGAAATGGAAGTCAGAGGGGGTGGACAACATACCCGCGGAACTGCTTCAAGCAGGAGGAGAAGCGATGATTGATGCCCTCACCATTATCTGTAACAAGATCAGGCAGAGTTGGGAGTGGCCTACATCATGGACCCAGTCGCTTGTCATCACTCTTCCCAAAAAAGGTAACTTTTAGGAGTGTGAAAATTACCGCACCATCAGCCTCATCAGCCATCCCAGTAAGGTCCTCCTGAAATTAATACTCAACAAGTTGAAACCCCAAGCTGAACAAATCATAGCTGAAGAACAAGCAGGATTCAGGGCAGGGCGAAGTACCATTGAACAGATTTTCAACTCCAGAATAATCTGTGAGAAATACCTACAGCACTATCAACATCTATATCATGTGCTCATAGACTTCAAAAAGGCGTTTGACCGAGTGTGACATGCAGCTCTATGGGCAACAATGAAAGTGTACAACATCCCCCCTAAAATTATTGATGTCTTCAAAAGCCTGTATGACAAGGATACCAGTGCATTCCTCCATAACAGCGCCATCGGGAACTGGTTCAGAACAACAATCGGTGTGCGTCAACGATGCCTACTCTCTCCAACACTCTTCATCATCTCCCTAGAGCGCATCATGTCAGACGCTCTTGCAGATGACGAAGGCACAGTCAGAGTAGGGGGTAGAGCAATCTCCAATCTTCGTTTTGCGGATGAAATTGATGGGTTGGCTGGAGAGGAACAAGAACTTGAACAGGTGGTCCAGAGGCTTGACACCACCTCCAAAGCTTATGGAATGGAAATAAGTGCAGAGAAGACCAAAATAATGACCAACAACACCAATGGCATCAACACGGACATCAAAGTTCAAGGCCAATCCCTCAACACAGTGCATAGCTTCAAATATTTAGGAGCCATTGTATCAGACAATGGGTCCCGTCAGGAAGTCCTCTCCAGGATCGCACAAACAACTGCTGCCCTGACAAGGTTGAAGCCCATTTGGAAAGACAGGACCATCAGTCTACATTCCAAAGTATGACTGCTGCGCTCCCTTGTCATCTCCATCTTCCTATATGCTTGCGAACCATGGACCCTCACAGCAGATCTATAACGAAGAATACAAAGTATGGAGATGAGGTGCCACAGAAGACTTCTGGGAAGTCTGACAGACCATCACACAAGCCATTGGACAACACGATGACCTGCTAACAGTGGTGAAGAAACGGAAACTCCGATGGTATGGCCACGTCACCAGATCATCAGGTCTTGCAAAGTATGGTATTTTTAACAAAGGTAAACGGTTAAGCACTGGGCATTCTGAGAGAGAGAGAGAGAGAGAGAGAGAGAGAGAGAGGGAGGGAGAGAGAGAGAGATAAAGGCTAGGGTACATGTATGAGAGGGGTGGTTTATGTGGGATGGAGGTGTGGGGAGGGGACTGGATCACATCACGTGATTGTTGTATCTCTAATGGCAGTGTACTTCTTTCAGATGCGCTTCCGACAGTAACCTCGTTTTCTTCATTGCCTTATCAATGTCGTCTTGTGGTGCAGCTACAACCACATCCTTCACCACTACCACCACCACTTCCACTACTACCACCACCACGCCTACAAAAGGTACGTTTGAAATCCCCACCCACTAGCCCAATCTCTCTCTCTTTGTTTTATTTTCCGAGCCATAGCGGGAAGTAATGTTTATGGCTCCGTCCGTCTGACAGTGAGCCATTTTCTTCTAAACTAATGGATGGATTTCTGTGAAAACTGATACGTTGTTAGACCATAATGATGCCTACCAGGGTCCGTAGTCAGAAAAGGCAATACCCCCTGGTAATTTACCATGAGGAGGGGTAAAATCTTTACCTTCCGCAGGTTTGGACTTATCTGGTATTCAGAGAAGTTGTAACTTCTGAATCTCGGCCAAACGCCCGATAATTTTACCGACGCTACCCCCTCCGGTAACCCGTACCCTTGCCGAGGTAAAAATGGCGAATGCATTTATTTGCGCAATGATTTTGCATCGGAGACGAAGGAATAGCGTTTTTCGTGACAGATGAAATCTTCTAAATATACCTAATGATGTAGAACATTTCAGGAAATGTACATTTCGAAGAATCGACATAGTGCGAATTCTGGAAGAAGTAGGAACCGGCATCGTCACTTCTTCCCTCACTGCAACTGTGTTTAGCATTAGTTTCCAGTTCTATGTATTCTTGTGCCAGTAAAATTGCCGTAAAATACTTTCTTTTTGATGGTAGGTTAATGACCACTGCGAAATACGAAAGTAACATGTTTGGGGTTTCCTCTTTAATTTCTAATTAAAGAAAATAGGTTTGATGGACAAAGTTTTTCCTTCGTGTAATCCGTCGTCTGCTATAGCGTATCGTTTAGAGATCAAGGCCGCGGGTCAAGGTCAAGCCCCATGTTAAAAATAAATTCATTCCCACAATCCTTTGCGCAATAGACACAAACATACCGGCCAAACATTGTAGCCACATTGTAGGGAAGATCAACTACTGATCATCTTGTGAAACTTACAACGAATATAAAGAAACAATTCGCCAGACGAAAAGGGGTATTAGCTATCTTTTTTGACATCAATAAAGCGTACGACAGAGTGTGGCACACTCGTTTATTGTACAAGTTAACATGTATAGGAATTTCAGGTAACATGTACTCTTACATTAAAAGTCTTCTATCTAATAGGAAGATAAAGGTTAAAGTAGGTAATTCCTATTCATCTAGTCAAAACACAGATATAGGAATTCCTCAGGGGGCAATCATCTCACCTGTATTGTTCAATATATTAATTCATGATCTACCTAAATTGATAGGCAAACATGTTTCTCTTGCTCAATATGCTGATGATATAGCACTATGGATGAATGTAAATCTAAAAAGAAAAACGTACCTATTTGACATTAAACACGTGACAAATTGTTACCAACGGGAAATAAATATAATAAGTTCTTTTATGATTAAAAATGGGTTAGAACTTTCAAAAGAAAAAACTAATTTAATATTGTTTAGTAATGGACAAGAGCCTAGATTGCTTCCTAAAATCGTGATTGACAACACTGAACTTAAGTATGTGAAAGTAGTAAAATTTCTTGGAGTTTATCTTACAACAAAATTGAACTGGAAAAGGCACATTGATTATCTCACTCAAAAAGCACTTAAAATTTATAATCTTCTAAAAATAATCAGTAGAAAACCTTGGGGACAGGATTCAAAAACATTAATACATCTAGCTTGTTCTCTGATGAGATCTAAGTTAACGTATGGGCAAGAGGTTTACTTTTCGGCTCCGAAATCGTATTTAAAAAGGTTACAAAGCCTAGATAGCAAAGCTATAAAATTAGCTCTAGGATTATCAGTCCATACACGTACTGAAAAAGTCTATACATTAGCAGGGATAATGCCTTTACTTGATTGGAGAAAATTGGCTTGCGCAAAGTACATTGTGAGAGCAAAAGCAGTCCTGAATTATAATAAAGAAGAGATATTGTTAAGATCTGACACAGACTTCCCTAAACATGCAAAAAAAGTTTCTTTTTTTGAAACAATTGCAACATATACAAAAGATCTTATGCAAACTGTTCAAGAAGACTTCGTAGTTATAGATCCAATTTCCTATACGTCTCCATTCCCACCGTGGGAACTTAAAACAGCCTATTTTGATATTCATTATTGTACAGAAAATAAATCTAATAATGCAGCCTTACTGGCCACAAAGGCTCGAATACACCTGGAAAGCAAATATTATCAACATTTAAAAATTTATACAGATGGTTCTGTGCTAGAATCATCCGATGTAGGAGCGGCTTTGTTATACCAGAATTCAATGTGAAAGAATCTTTTTATTTAGGTAAGGGGATTTCGATTTTCACTGCAGAATTAGTAGCAGTTTTAATGGCGCTAAGCAAAATTGAAAGTCTGTCAACAAATATTTTACAAATTGTTGTGTGTGTAGATACAATGACCGTCCTGGAGGCTTTGCAATCAAACAAGTCTAAGGAAAGAAAAGAAATTGTTATTAAAATAAAGCATAAAATCAACAATTTAATTGTTAACGGAACAGATGTAAGTTTCTGCTGGATACCGTCACATAGTGGGTTTCTCTATAATGACTGGGCAGATAGGGGGGCAAAACAGGGTGCCTCAAATATGAACTCCAAGGTTATTGCATTGAAGAAATCCCCTATAGAAATACAACATCATATTGAAAAATTTTTACTTCGACAAATTATATTTGACACACATTTTGAAGAGCAGAGTAAAGTCTCAAGAGCTATTTCCTCAATGGCAAATCGAATATGGCTCAATGCAATAAGACCGAAATATTGTAAAAATGTTTTATGTGCCTGTGACAGACCTTTGTCTTTAGAACACATGTTGTTTGCATGCTCTACTATTGCCCCTATTTTACCGCTGGAGATGAACGACAAAACTTCCTTAAAAGAACTTAATTATCCTTTGTGTATTACCTTAGCGAAAATACTCTTTGATTCACCTGTTGCAAGATTAATATAATCGTTTACTTTTTATTTTATTTTATTTTATTTTATTTTTTTTTATTATTTTTATTATTTTATTATTATTATTATTATTTTTTTTAATTTCTTTATTTATTTCTTTATTTATTTTATTTTTTTTAATTTATTTATTTATTTATTTATTTATTTTATTATTATTATTATTATTATTATTATTATTATTATTATTATTATTATTATTATTATTATTATTATTTTTTATTTTTTTTTGTTTGTTTTGTTTTGTTTGTTTTGTTTGTCTTATCATCTTGATGAATTAAGACAATAAAAATCAACAACAACAACAACAACATTGTAGCCACGGTACTTGCAATAGCGATGTACGCCATTGATTCAAAGATTACATGAAAGATGTAGTATTTTTTTTCCGATTTCCTGATTCGGAAAACAAAAGAACTGAGTTTGAAAGATGGGTACATGCCTGCGGACGTAAAGATTTTACTCCTGAAACGGCTTAATCAACACCAAAGAATCCGAAGAAATCTCTCAAACGTCGCCATTATTCCGCGTGTTTGTGTCTATGTTGCCGCGTGGCTAATTTTCGTGACGTAGCAAGTCTTGACCTTGGCCCGCGGCCTTGAGCTCTAAACGCTAAGCTATGGAAGCTGTTGTGGCGTTGTCATCGAAGAGCGCATGGGTAATAGAGGGGGATTCAAATTTAGCTCGATGTATGGACCATGCGTCAGGTAGGCCTTTTTGAATACCGAGCTAAGTTTACCGGTAGTTTTCTCCAACCCTGAGGTAAGATAAAACTATCGCATGGTCTATACCTTGAGACAAATAACATTTCGAAGGGCTTGGGTTGCAAGCGGGTCTGTCTGAAAACCGATCCAGACGAAACAAGTGTATGCATGACGCCATCGTTTTATTTTCAAAACGCATTTTTTTCCCAAACTACTAATTTGGTTTGTACGTACACTTTATAAATGCCTCAACATTAAGTTAAGAAAAGTAAAAAAAGAACTAAAGATCTTGACATATTTTTATTTAAAGTTAGTTTGTTATAATTGTTTTAACATTTAAATTACATGTACTTTAAACTTCGTGTGTAATTAGACTGGTGTGACAGAGTCTATTCAACATGTGCAATTAAACCACATAGGCCCTATTTTAAGGAAACAAGACGACGCATGCGTAAGTATGGTATTCTGTTATCGCAATTTATGTCAAGGAAACAACATTCTTCACATAACTCTCCGACAGCAACAAATCTGAAATGAACAGAAAGAATACTCCACCCGTGAAATACAGCAAGAAAGCTTACTGTAGATAACAAGCAAGTGAAACAGCCTAGTATGCTGGTGGCTTGGTAGTGACGATGATGGTGGTGTATGTGTGTCTTTTTATGTGAGAGAGGCAGATACAAAAACAGACAGAATGTCTAAAATCACCTGGTGTTTTAACATTTTATTCAACAAACAAACCAGATATTAATACAAGGCAAAACATTAGGGTGCACAAAAGCGCAAGGCTTAAATAAGTGCAACCGGAATATTAATAATGTGTCAAAATATCACTGGCGGACGACAGGAAACAACAGAACATTGATAAACATACAAGAAATAGAAAAAAATATTTTTTTTAATAAAAAGAAAATTTTAGACAAAAACAAAAAGATTTCCAAAATCACCCGTTGACAGTGACTCTGTTTACTCCAACCAAAGGGTCAACAAAGGTCAGGCCCTGTTTTCTACCAACACAAAAATACCTTGCACGACTAGCTGCACACAACTTCCTTGTCTATTTTCCACTATTGCAAATTGTATTGTGAGTGCATTACGAATTTGAAAGGCAAGCGCAGTGCAATATCCTTTGCATGGAGTTACAAAGTAATACAATGAATAAGTGCATTATTACATCATAATTTTGCAATTTTCTTTATCATCACACACACCCTCACAGTAATGCGACTTGTAGACTATCTGGGAATCCCCTAAATAATGAAACTTGCAGTCCCTAAAGAATGAACTGTTTATGTAAATAATGCACTATTTAGCAAAATCGTATTGTAAAAAAATACATTACTTAGCAAATTCTGCTTAATAATGCCATATCAAATTCAATTCAATTCAATATTTTAATTTAACTTATTTTACAACAATGTGATTTTATACAACCATAATAAACAAACAGAATCTGTTAATTCTAGTAACTTAAATAAATCTGTTCCGACAATGGCACGCGCGATGTCCTGTAACATCAAACTATATAAGATGACTCTAATATAGTGCTTTTAAAACAGTAATGCCATATGTTAATAAACAAATCATTATTTAGAAACATTTCAAACAGGACCTGAAAACAGCCTAAATCCGTGCCATGCGATGAAATAACATGAAATCAACATCCATTTCTTTATCCAGCTTAGCAACAGTCTGACTTACGCTATAAAGTACACACTGACATCTCCCTTCTCCGTCCCCATTTCCTCTCTTCCTCGTGGGGGTGCCGGGGGTTTCTGCATAAAAAGTCTCCCCACTTTCTGGAAATTTAATTGTCCCCTATTCAGAACTTTCCGGCACCTCTCATTAAAACTCGTGGGTATCGCCATTATAAATGAAAACGAGGTTAGAGTGAAACCAAGTTCCGGTCTGGCTTGTTTTGCTTTTCTCAAAGCTTGATGCGTGACTTTTAAATATGGCAACTTGCCGAAAACGACGATTGTTAGAGCCAGAAAATTTATGCACAAACATGAATGGCTTTCACTTGATATGAAAAGAACACAGACAATTGGAAAAAAAAGGCAAAAAAAAAACTATTACAAAAATTAAATCAGTCTCAAAAACGATATTTTTTGTTTTTGTTTTGTTTTGCAATCCAAGAAAACCTATGGCATGACACCATGGGTCAAAGATCTCTAAATGTTTCATCATGTTCTGCCATAATTTTTGCATTTCATGCATTGGAGAAAGAACTACGTTTTCTCATGTGATTCAACATATTCGACAAAGCGAGCGTTGTGGCCAAGTGGGCTAAGGCGGGACTAACTTGCATTGTCCACAAGCCAGAAACCAATGGTGCCTGACAGGTGTGGGTTCGAGCCAGCACATGGGCGTTATGTTTCTCCGAATATTATTTACTTTCGACTCGGGCAACGTCTCGGGGTTTTTCTCCGGGTACTCCGGTTTGCTCCCTCAGCATAAATTTTAAAAAAAATCACAAATAATGTTAGGTAGGTAGGGTTTGGGCGCGCCACTGGCTGCGACTACGCCTCCCCCGGACGCAGAGTTTCCCGATGAAAAGGGATAATAAACGGCAGCAAAAAAAAAAAATATTCTTGAATATTTGGAAATAACTCACTCAAAACACTCGGATAAACAATACGCCGAGAAAGAAACCGAAAGTATGTTTCAAGGTAACGGAAAGAGTTACCCCTCTTACATGAGGGGATTCCCGTTGGTGCATAGGATAGCAGAAAAGTGTGAATATGCCATGTGTCTGGGGACGTTAATCTACCTGCCTGCCTGCCTGGAAATGTAGTGCTTTAAATTCCCACTGTTGCTGTCTTTCTCATTTGTTTGTCTCATTCTTATTCTGTTCTATCGATCTGCTATCTTCTTCGCTAGACCAGTCACCTACCGTTTTTCTTGAACGCTCTCCCCAAACTCCTCATTTGTATATGGGGTCTGCTGGATCAGCTTGGTAATATTGGACGCTTTCTGACAAATGGTCACTAGGGCTTTCTATTGTGTTATTATTTAACAGTGTACGCGTTGTATATGTATGTGGTTTGTTAATATTTTATAATGATGTTTATGTTCTATTTTGTGTTTATAAACTGGAGTTCGATGAATTGGAATACAGCCTCAGCATCCCCTGCATGAGATGCCTTTGTAAAGTGGTGGATTGCCTTCAGTGTTACCCTCTTTGCAGTCCGCTGGACCCTTTGACCAACTAATTAATTAAACACACTGACACTAAAATCGACTATCGGTTAATGGGTCACTTTTTTTAGTTCAAAACTGTAATTGCTCAGGTTGAGATGAAAAAAGGAGTTGTATAGCATTGTATTGCATTGTATTTCATTGAATCGTCCATCTATTGCTGTTGTTGTTGTTGTTGTTGTTGTTGTTGTTGTTGTTGTTGTTGTTGTTGTTGTTGTTGTTGTTGTTGTTCTTCTTCTTCTTCTTCTTCTTCTTCTTCTTCTTCTTCTTCTTCTTCTTCTTCTTCTTCTTCTTCTTCTTCTTCTTCTGTTGATGCAGCTGCTGCTGCTTCTTCCCGTCGTTGTGTATTCTTTGTCAAGATCTATTTGATTATGCAGCTACTACCACTGCAAGGGCCAGCACGAGTACGACAGTAAAGAGCTCTGGTCCTTTAACAAAGGGTCCAGCAGGAAGTAAGTGTGAACTCTCCCCTCTCTATCATTGTGTGTTTGTTTGCTGCTTTCATTAAAGTGCCTCTGAAGTCGGGATCACATTGAGCACAATTTTTAAAAATGTCTTATTCGCGTTAAGAGATGATTATTTATTCATACATTTGTGTCTGTGTGTCTACTATTTGCCAACTTTGAATCTAAACTGTGCGTCCGCGCATTCAAAAGGTCGTCTGCAATTCATTATTTTCTGTAGAATATCTATAATGCAGACGCTAGCATTTGAAGTAACTGGTTCCTGACTCTACGCTATAAGTGTGTGTTGAAGGCCTTTGCCGCGGCTGTTTCTATGCGATTGGTTTTGGGCCTGTAGTACCGAGTAACCCGTAATGACAGCCTAGTAGGGAGCTTTCAAGGTGCAGTTATAACAGGGACAGAGTCAAGATCAGCCTAGTAGGGAGCTTTCAAGATGAAATTATAACAGTGACAGTGTCAAGATCAGCCTAATAGGGAGCTTTCAAGATGACATTATAACAGTGACAGTGTCAAAATCAGCCTAGTAGGGAGGTTTCGAGGTGAAGTTATAACAGGGACAGTGTCAAGATTAGCCTAGTAGGGAGGCTTCAAGGTGAAGTTATGTGACGGTGGGTTCCATTATTGCTGGGTCCTACTAAGAATGTTTTAAGCTCGGGGGACATGGTCTCCCGTAGCTGTTCCAAAACTAATAATTCGGTCAATCCGTCATACGTCCTAGCAGTGGCTGATTGGCTAACCCCTACACATATTTAGAACAAACCTGACTATTGTCGTCTGCTAGGCCTCGAATTTAAGTTACAAAGGCCAAAGAATGATGATCGTTTAGAGGCCTGAATCCTTACTGCAGTGTCCAAAAGTAGCCTCTTGTGACAAGTTATAACAGGGACAGTGTCAAGATCAGCCTAGTTGGAAGGTTTCAAGGTGAAGTTATAACAGGGACAATGTCAGGATCAGCCTGGTTGGGAGCTTTCTAGGTG
The DNA here is from genome assembly GCA_036898135.1 of Oncomelania hupensis. Classification (NCBI taxonomy): domain Eukaryota; kingdom Metazoa; phylum Mollusca; class Gastropoda; order Littorinimorpha; family Pomatiopsidae; genus Oncomelania; species Oncomelania hupensis. Next base: position 56,745,077 of record CM072520.1, read on the forward strand.
AAGTTATAACAGGGACAGTGTCAAGATCAACCTAGTTGGGAGCTTTCAAGGTGAAGATACAACAAGGACAGTGTCAAGATCAGCCTAGAAGGGAGGTTTCAAGGTGAAGTTATAACAGGGACAGTGTCAAGATCAATCTAGTTGGGAGCTTTCAAGGTGAAGTTATAACAGGGACAGTGTCAATGACAGCCTATTAGGGAGCTTTCAAGGTGAAGTTATAACAGGAAATGACAGTGGCAAGATCAGCCTAGAAGGGAGGTTTCAAGGTGAAGTTATAACAGGGACAGTGTCAAGATCAGTCTATTGGGAGCTTTCAAGGTGAAGCTATAACAAGGACAGTGTCAATGACAGCCTAGTTGGGAGCTTTCAAGGTGAAGTTATTACAGGGACAGTGTCAAGATCAGTCTAGTTGGGAGCTTTCAAGGTGAAGTTATAACAGGGACAGTGTCAAGATCAGTCTAGTTGGGAGCTTTCAAGGTGAAATAATAACAGGGACAGTGTCAAGATCAGTCTAGTTGGGAGCTTTCAAGGTGAAGTTATAACAGGGACAGTGTCAAGATCAGTCTAGTTGGGAGCTTTCAAGGTGAAGTTATAACAGGGACAGTGTCAAGATCAGTCTAGTTGGGAGCTTTCAAGGTGAAGTTATAACAGGGACAGTGTCAATGACAGCCTATTTGGGAGGTTTCAAGATGAAGTTCTAACAGGGACAGTGTCAAGATCAAGAGTTGAGTGGATAGATATAGGAGGCCCAAAGATGAAGAGGTTGACGAGAAAAAGACTCTTGACGTCCGCGCCAAGCCGGACACCAGACCCACACCGGTTGTTACTTTAAAAAAAAAGTATAACGCAACTTTTATTCAACACACACTTATATTAAATCAAATATAATACGTTTGAACAATAACAATATGTAGTTGTATAAACTGTTTTATGATCACGCTATTTAGTGTAAATTGTTGACAATATAACCTCAGAATCACTTCAAAGTGGTTTATTGTGGTCTGTGGTCTTGCCACAACATATTAAGACGGCATGTTAATGTTGAATGTCTTCTTCTTCCATACATGGCGCAGTAGGATTAGTGGTTTTGCGGACACAGGCTATATATGTTTCGTTAAGCAAAGTCGAGCCCGGTTACAACTTGAATGGGGACGCGAGTAGTATTTGGATGTTTACACCAATAAACGACACAAACGAAATGAAGCAGCGGGCAAAATGTGCCAATCCACCCAGTTGTAAACATGTACCTGGTCTGTTTAGAATCGGGTAGGTAAGACATGTGAGGAAGACGAGATGGGCACCGTACTCACAAAGCTGGCCTTGAGGAAAAAAGGTGGTCCAAACTGCCTCTCTCTCTTTCTTCCCCTCTCCCCCAGTGAGCATGTAAATGACATTGAACGTTTTCAAATGTAAAAAAAAAAGGTAAAGGTAGTCCCATAGCCTTGTGGCCGTAGGGGTGCGTGATGTTGGAGATCACACTTATCTTGGGCCAGCGTAATGAGGGTGATGCCCATCTATCTCACTCGCTGCTTTACCTTCCCCACCCTTAAGAGAGTAGGTACTCAGTCACAGTTGAGTCAACTTGGGCGTAGTTATTTGTCGCCTCACGTTTTGGGGTCACCCATCCAAGTGCTAACCGCACTGGACGGTGCTTAACTTGCGACACAGTAGCGAGTGCTCCAACCACTGCGCTATTCGACACCCCAAATTTTCAAATGTATAATATGTTTTTTTTTAAACTCTGAATACAACAGTGTGCCTAAATATTTGCAATTAAATATTGATAAACATTTACAGTTTGTGACGACAAAAATTAGGTTTGGTGTTTCAGAATTATTTGTTCACTTTTATAGATAGAGAGTGCATGCTGTTAATGATACAATTTGTCCTATGTGTTCCTGCACCCGTCTGACGGAATTGGGAAAATGGCGAGTCAAGGGAGGTTAGGCCACGATTTCACATGCGCTCAATAAAGTACGACGACACACGCAGATAGAAAGTAAAAAATGAAAATTTATTTTTGCATTAAAGAACAGTGGTGACTAACTAATTAAAAAACCAAATTGAAAACAAGTTGAAAATATTGATTTTAACCTAACTAATAGTGGGTGACAACAACTAAAGAATTGAAGAAGGCATGAAGTCGCGTAAAAAGAGAGCGATGAAACTGTAAATACAAAAGGAACAACGAAAGCAAATTTACAATCACGGCACACTCAGAGAGGTTTAGCTCACCAATTTCTAGACAAAATTCATCAAAAACAAGAACATTGGATAGTGCGCGTTATTCTCACTTGCACACACTGTTATCAATACTGCATCATGCTTTACAGCTTTCTAAAGTAAAGATTATAATGACAATTCCTAAAGCAACTATTATATGTTGTTCAAGAGCAATTTCAAAATTAATATACAAACTACGATTGAATTCGTGGAATACAAAGTATTTGAAACATATAAATTGTATATGTAAAGGGATCGTCTCTTTAAATCATTTACTGTTTAAATGTACTGTTTAACACCATTATACAAACAACAGGGAATTCTATTATCAGCATAAAATGACACTAAAACCATTTTATATGGTACAAAAATATGTGACACTGCTGGTATCATTATGAAAACAGACTTATATAAAATATTATAATTTTGAAAAACGTTAATATATTATTATTAATTTTAATTACATTATTAATATTATTATTACTACTATTACCATTATTATTATTATTATTATTATTATTATTATTATTATTATTATTATTATTATTATTATTATTATTATTATTATTATTATTTTTAATTTATTAATTTTATTTATTCTTTTAATTCACTTAATACATTATTTTATTTTTATTTTCATACCTTTTTGTTGTCTAAGATCACATTGTTGTGAACAGACGTAAAATTAAAATACTGAATTGAATTAATTTGCAGCTTCAAAAGGGACCATTGAAAAACAAGGCAAGCTCATTTTCAGAACACAAGCACCAACATTTTAAATAAAATTACCGACTCGAAATCAGTAAGCATGACGTTTAAATTAACCTAACAACTTTCTCATTAGCTTCCCATAAATAAGCTTAAAGAAAATGCGATTATTGAAAACAATTAAAACAAAGCTTTTGAAACAAACTCCTTACCAGGTTGTAATATAACCTAGCCTTCCACTAATTTTGGAGACACAATCCAGAATAAAATCGGAATAAATCATTAGAACAATATTAAAATAAGATTGACAAAAGACAACAAATTATTTATGAAAATCATAAGGCACAGAATAAAATGAATGACACAAAAATAAAGTGTTCGATACAAAAACATCAAGAAAGGCACATTTACTAACCCTCTGGCTCAATCCCAAGAGATGATCAAAACCGCGCAGACTGGTTACAGGACTGGATCCACAAAACACACCATATCAAGAATACTAAAAACGATAGTGAATCGACGACACGCAGTGAACGTCTACAAAACTTTCGAACTTCTTGAAAACACCACTTTGGTGAACACCCAAACGTACGAGTAATTATCTCTTTTGTTACAATCCACCCAGCCTTATTTCCCCAAAACTATCTTTTCTAAGTGACTATCTATCTAATCCTTTTCTGACTTCCTCTCTTCCTAATTCTTTTCTGACTAGACTACCACGAATCCTTCTTGCACTTTGTTTTATAATCATCTTTCAGGGCAGCTGGGTTCTAAGACCTTGACCATTGGTTCCAACACCAGCTCCCTCCTCCCCCTTCCCGTCATTCAAACTTTGTCTCTCTAAAAAATGTATTTTGTCAGACCCATCCATAAAGGTAATTCCCTCTCCTAGCTTTCCTTCAAGCTCCTCCTTTAACATTCCAAAAACCTGATTCCCATACACCCAAGTACACTTTCTCTAAAACAATAGCCTACTCGTTGACCGTGTTAACCTCTTGAAACACAAACTGCCCTTGAGTCTGGCACCTGCAGATATCATTCCACTGCATACCTTCCCACTGGCTATTGTATCGTTTCTCTCCGCGGTTCTGACACATCAGCTATGACACCCTACCATGCTTCACATACCCTGCTACAACTCTCCTATACTGACTGTACCCTATGACCCATATGTGCCATGGATGAGGGCAACACAGAAAAGTACAGCACTCCAAAATCACACACATAGTACATAGGGAGAAATGGACAGAAACCCATACTCTGTATAAGATACATAATAGATTCACAGAGAGAATACAGAATATGCATCACATCAACTACCTTCATTATAATACAGTATAGCTTGCACACATAATTCATAGCTTGCACAATGATTACATTCCTAACAAAAGAATATCAATTACTGGGTACAAGAATTCTATAAACTTATTAACTGAACATATCTCTTCATTCATTATTATCATTTTATAACTAAGGCTATGCACCGAATGCCCAGAGTGAGTCTGATCCGAACATAACTGTTGGTATGTATCGTCTGTCAGCTTATATTTGCGATATCTTAAGCTTGCCGGTACCACACCTTGCCATTGGATATTTTACACACTCTTTGGACCTCCAGCCTCCATGGCCGCCGCCAACCCGCTATCTACCTCTATCCACCGAAATGTGAAAAACATAGTTGAAACCAGTGCTACTCTCATTGTTCCCTCTGTTTTGTATCCCTTAGCACTCCTGTTCAACCCTCATCTACGGGACACCTGGGTCTGCACTACAAACAGTCTATCCTAATAGATACCTAACCCGGTAGCGTTTATTCAGATGTATGAAAAACGTGTCTCAAGAAATAACATCAGTGATCGCGCAAACGTGCTTATTAATCAAGGCTAGGTCACTTGATTACAAAATTATTCACCCCAATATCCGATGCATCAGATTCCAGACTTGGTTACCTCCCCCTCTCCCAACCGTTATTCCATCAGCGTCCTCGCTGATGCAAACGTTGGTGGTAAGCATATTAAAATTTAGCTTTAAACCAATACAACAACAACCAAAAAAAAACAATTAGGTGAATGCATGCCAGAACGGCGTGCACATTCAGCATATCAATAACCAGCCAAACCAGCCATCACCATCAAACATCTTCCGGATCTTGCTTCCACCTTGGAAGCAAGAACACTATGTGTAAAACGGTTGAAGAAAACGAATAACATTTTGTATTGTGTGGTCCATTCCTAAGAAATTTAAGGAAACAGTTTATTGCCTTAAAATATTATAGGATGCCTTGTGCAACACCTCTCATTCTACCGTTAGCCTCTGACAACGAAAAGACTGTTAGAAAACTATGTATTTATTTATATAAAGCCATGAGACTTCGGGAAATAGCAGTATCGTAACCTGTTTTGTATTTATATATAAGTTATTATATATTCAATGTTTGTTGTTTTATTATTTTTGTATACACCCTTCCAAAGGGGCGTTGCCCTGAACTTCTGGAATAAAAGATTTGTATTCGTATTGCCCTCTCCCCCCACCCCCCTCTCTCTCTTTCTCTCCCTCACACACACACAACCAAAATGATGTTACATGGAAACGTTTATACATGACCTCTTCTTCTTTTTTTCTTATTTTTCTTTTTTTTTTGGTTTTAATTTTTTTTTGGGGGGCGAATCAGTATAGGGACGTCCCGCAAATTAGGTTTGTGTAAGGAATGACTGCATGTTTAAGTTTTTATTTCCAGCCTCGGAACCGTTGAGTGGGGCCAATTCTGATGATCTACCAATCGCTGCTGTCATCGGCGGAGTAGTTGGCTCCGTCGTTACCGCCGTCATCGTTGTCCTTGTCGTTCTCTACTTCGTCAAGAGAAGAAAGAATACTAGTCCTAAGAGTACACCGCCTCGGACACCATTTGCACGAGACGAAGACGGTATTTGTTGCAATACTTTCCTTTTCCATCGTCGTCGTTGATTTTATTATCAGTAACATTTCCGCGTCAGTACGTGTATAATCAACATTATCATCATCATCATCATCATCATCTTCATCATCATCATCATCATCATCATCATCATCATCATCATCATCATCATCATCATCAACATCATCATCATTATTGTCATCATCATCATCATCATTGCCAATGTCCTCCTCCTTCTAAACATAACCTTTCTCCTCCTCCTAATCATCATCAACATCATCATTATCATCATTATCATCATTATAATTGTCATCCTCTTCAACATCTTCGTTGTCATTCCAAAAATCTCCGTTTTCCTATCTTTGGAGCAGAAGACCCCAGCATCAGAGGGAATGATGAAAACGGCATTGCAGGAGTTGACTATGAAGTAGTGGATCCACAACATCAGCAACACAGCACACCTACCTCTGTCTACCAGCCTGTCCACCAATCCTCCACAAACGGAGCAGGAAGTCGCCCAGACCACGATCAGCCTGGAGAAGATCTGCATTCCAGCCTCAATAAAGATGGACTTCAGGCAGCGAACAGAGGTCAAGGTCTCCATCCGGGGAACAAAGGTCAGTGGCCAAGTTTGAGATAACTCATTTTGACTTCTCGACGTCAATAGGATAGGAAAGGCTAGGAATTAAAGAGATGCTGATAAATTACCAACATTAACCGAAACTGGTTTGGTTGTTTTCAGAGGTTGACTATTACAACACAGGCACTGCCGGGAACACGATCTATCAAAATGAGGCCTATGTCGCAGGAGCTGGAGCAGGTAAATTGATTGATTGATTGTATAGTCCCAGCGACTCTACGTTAAGTCATAGAAGACGTGTAACAACTAACAATGCAGATGAAAATATATTATGACGTCATCGTCACTTCAAATGTACTGTCATTCCACAATGAAAATATATTATGACTTCATCATCACTTCAAATGTCATGTCATTCCACAATGAAAATATATTATGACTTCATCATCATTTCAAATGTTCTGTCATTCCACAATGGGATCTTAGACAAATGTGATAGTGTGGCTAATTTTAAACGTCTCTAGCACACGTACAAACACACTGAAACACACACGCACATAAACACACACACACATATACACAGAGGCGCGCGCGCATAGACACACATTATTCTATAATTTTTTTTTTCAATTTTAATAGCTAATAGCCCCAAATCCTCTTTCATCCAAATTGTGGTCCTGATTTGGCTTTTTGCAGTCCGCTGGACCCTATAAACAACGCCTATCTAACTAAGGAACTAACAAAACTCCATGACACTTTTGTTAGACTTTCTGTCTCATGGCCGCTACTTATACGGACAATGGGGAGAAAGAACGTGATTGTCGGAGCTATGAGAGCGAGCGTTCCAGAGAGAGAGAGAGAGAGAGAGAGAGAGAGAGAGAGAGAGAGAGAGAGAGAGAGAGAGAGAGAAAGAGAGAGAGAGAGAGAGAGAGAGAGAGAGAGAGAGAGAGAGAGAGAGAGAGGGGGGAAAGATGGAGGTAAAGAGTGGGATGTGCGCTATGTAATGTACTAGATTATGTTTGTTGTGTCAGGTGTGCTGTAGTGCTATAGTATGTAGCTATGCATACAAACCATTGGTGCGTTAGGGTTTGTTATTATTGCTGGTTTTAAAAAAAAAAAAGCAGTATATGTCATATCCCCAGCCAATATTTTATTCCTTTGATTGAGTATTGTAGATTTATTTGAATTTTTGAACATTTTGAGAAAGAGAGGTGTGTACTACGTGTGTATGTATATAAGAGAGAGAGAGGGAGGGATTACAATACATGATTATTGCTTTAGGTCCAGCGGACTCTTCTGAGCCAAATCAGGATCGGACAACCCCTGATCCGCATAAAAGATGCTGAAACAACGCTAGTGATAAAACGGAAAGCTCTCCACCTACATTGCTAAATAATAACATCATAGGAAGCCCTAGTGACTGTCACGTGGGGTTTGTGGGCTCTGCACAATGGAATTATGGACCCTCACGTTTATTCGGTGGGAACTGCTAGTAAGTCACCCTATGAATTACTTTAATAAATTTATTTGTTTAGCTCGTTCTGTGTTAAGGTTGGGGTACAGAGATAGATAGAAAAATGGTAAAAGATTACTGTCACACTAGCTTTCACACGGCTATGAATCATATGTAGTCCAGCCACTTGATAACAGTTAAAATCACACATTTATTTCTTCTACTCTATACAAGGTTTTCTAGGTACTAATCTAACTTAAAAAGTCTCAGTCAATGCTAATAGTTCGATCGCTGATAGTCTAGGCAGCGGTTATTTCTTCCTCGGGCACTTGCTATTATATTTCATGTAGATTTGGACTACTGTGGTCCGTTTTACAGTTTCTGAAGAGTTGGACTACTGTGGTCCGTTTTCGATCAGTTTAAGTGCACCTTTGGTTTTACACTTAACTGCTAGATGGTGCGTGCGAAGTCCTTCTGTGAGGTAGCTTCTGGTCCACCTGTGTCGTTGTGTAGTTGGGTTCCCTTGCCACGCTGTGGGGTCTGACAGGGTGTTGTTCCAGGTTAGCTCTTTCCGACTTGTGCGGTAGAGGTTTCGCAGCCAACTCGTCGTTTCTGTGGAGTTGGGCGCACGGAATAGCTCGCCTGCTCGTCTGTAATATAAGAGACGAAATTCTGCACAACCCTGAATAATCGGTTTGTGCAGAGCGTCTCACTGAAAGCCAAAGTAGCCCTCAGTGATAGCTCCACATCTCTATACATAAGCGACGAACATTCTGCTACTTCCGGGGTCCACTGGAATCTCCACTCTAAATTCCTATATATACATAAATATCAATCGTGTCTAACTATACACATACAGAATTAATAATATCATAAACATTCACGGATACAGCCACTGGTCTGCAAACATACATATAAGTTAAACAACAGTGGTTCCGTACGGGATACAACATGGCGGCGCAACCGGTCGTGTTTCGCCACGTGTTCGGCTTTTCCACATGGTCACGCAAATTCGGATTAACAATTCACATTTATGCATAGCAAATTCTTCAAACATAATTTCAACAATAATATAAATATATCACGATGAAACAGAAGTGTGTTCATTTACCTGTCTGACAAGTTCAGGCCCGTGGCGACTCAAGAGAATTCTAAGATTCCTAAGTCCTGCTTCCTGGTCTATGTGTGGAGAGATTTCTCTGCCAGCTTTCTAGCTGTTAACACTTCGGTGTATTACTCCCAACTGACCAAAACTGTGTGAGGCTTGTACCCAGTCAAACTGGCTCCAACCGCTTAGCCTAAGCTCTCATTGGTTAAAACGGTCCGATTCAAAGCTCAAGTGCTGAGTCAATACGCTGTGTGCTGCTGGCTCGCCGTGTGTGGCCCTCTGAGTACCTCAATTGCTGCTGTGTAATACTAACTCTCTACTGTTACAATGACTACACAAGGCTGAATAGTAATAGGCAGAGTTAAAACTAGCCAGTTCATGACAGGCTCCCTCAACTGAAAAAAGGCGATGACTACTGGATTCGACCTTTTTCTACTACAGAGCCTAGTTTAACACTGCACTATCCTAGGGTCCTATTTACAAACTAATTAAGTTGCTCTACCTGAGCTGCAATGCTGTGCCAGGTAGCTATGGACACTAGTGACAGGGTTTTATTGGGCGGGGACGAATTCTGGTGCTGTGGCCCTTAGTTGTGATGGGTGGGCGACAGCTGCTGTGTCCTCCACGAGATGGCGACTGAGGTAGTCGGCTCCGTGGTTCTCTTTGCCGGGGATGTACTCGATCTGGAATGAGTACGCCTGAAGGGTGAGTGCCCATCGCATCAGGCGAGAGTTCAAAGACTTGGAGGCTGCCAGGAACGATAGTGGTTGGTGGTCCACCTGAACTGTGAAGTGGGTCCCATACAGGTAGAGTTGGAATTTCTGTATGGCCCAGACTAGTCCAAGACATTCTTTCTCCGACGTGGCGTAGTGGGTCTCGGCGGGTCTCAATTTTCTGCTGGCGTAGACGACAGGGAATAGCGTCTCTGCATTCTTGGGGTCGCGCTGTAGCAGTACTGCTCCGAGGCCTAAGTCGTTTGCGTCGGTGCGAAGAACGAATGGCTGAGTCAAATCGGGTAGGTGGAGTACTGGCGCCGATGTCATTCTGTCCTTGAGTGTTTGGAATGCTGTCTCGCATTCCGCTGTCCATACTACTTTGTCCGGGGCGATTTTCCGGGTTCCATTTGTCAGTGGTACGGCGATGCTGTTGTAGTTGTGGATGAGCTTCTTCCGCGATGGCGATGGCCATCCATGTGTGTGTGCTGGGGGTCGCTGGTCGGTCCGTGTATTTCTTGAGGAGATTGATGTGGTGGTATCGGGCTCTCCCGTTCACCTCTACTTGGTAGACTGTCTTGGATTTCTTGGCAGTCACCCGGTACGGTCCTCTCCAAGCGATGTCCAGCTTGTTGGTTCCACTTGGAAGTAAGAGTAGCACTTGATCGCCGACTTGCAGTTCTCGGTCCTTCGCGTGGCGGTTGTAGTACTTCGCCTGACGGGCTCTTGCCTTCTTCAGTGCTTCACCAGCTTTCTTCCACGTTGCTTTGAGGGTTTCCTGCAGGTCTGCGACGTACTTGGTGGCACCTCTTGGTGTGTCGTCTATCTTGGCTTCCGTCCAACTTCTGCGTAGGGCTTCTAGCGGTCCTGCTAGAGGTCTGCCGAATAGCAATGTTGACGGGGTGTAGCCTGTGGCTGCATGGGGCGTTTCTCTGTATGCGAACAGTGCCGCATTCACGTAGGTGTCCCACGCTTCTGGATTGTCGTCGGCGACTTTCCTGAGTATGGTGAGAAGGGTTCCATTCAGTCTTTCTACTTGTCCGTTGCTGGCTGGGTGGTATGGTGGTGTGCGAATGTGATGAACTTGTATCAACTCGAACACGTCTTGCATCAGGCGGCCGGTGAACTGAGATCCGTTGTCCGTTCTAATGCTGTCCAGGAATCCGACTCTGGTAAAGATGGCGATGAGTGCATCTGCAATCTTCTTGGTGTCGATCGCTGGAAACGGGACTGCTTCGCACCACATCGTACATGCGTCGACGAGTGTAAGTAGAAATCTGTTCCGCTTCTTGGTCATGGGCAGTGGTCCTACTATGTCTACTGAGACTTGCTGGAATGGCACGCCGACTACTACTGATGGTCCTAAGGTAACTGGTACGGTGTGATGTCGCGGGGAATATCGTTGACATTGGTGGCAAGATTTCACGTAGCGCTTGACATCCTCCGTGATTCCTGGCCAATAGTAGTGTGCGCTGATTCTCTGCACTGTGGCTCCAATTCCCATGTGTCCGCTGAGTGGCATGCTGTGGCCTAGTTCTAGTACTTGGGCTCGAAGGGTGGCTGGTAGTACTAGTTGGGTGTGATCTCCATCTCCTTGTCGATGTAGAACTCCCTCTTCCATGTAGAAGTCTCCCTTGTGCGGGGGTGTGTGCGCCTTGGGTAGCTTCTGGAAGCACTTCGCTATCGAGGTGTCTTCTTTCTGTGCTGTTTTGATCTCTTCGAGTCCTGGATTCGGAGCGAACTCGGGCTGGGGTGGTTGGGTTTTAGCTTGGGCCCTGGTTTGCACTGCAGCTATGTCTACAGTTTTAGGGGGCGTGCCTAAGAACACATACCTACAACCTAGCACTAGATCATACAGGGGTTTCTGTAAAACAGCTGCTTGGATTCGTCCTGTGACGTACCTACTCTCTACTTCTATCCAAGCTATTGGGCAAGTAGTCGTCGGTTTCGTCAAGTCTGCTCCTTGAAGTTCGACTGTCTTGTCTGTCAAGTCCGCGCGCGATACCAGAGATTCGCTAACTATCGCGTCGTATGATAGACCTGTGTCATACAGACAGTTTGCTTCTTTTCCGTTGACCTTGACCGTGTCTGTCACCGATGGGTGATCTCCGATTGTGTGTGGCTTGTTACCGCTACTTTGAGTTAGAACTCTGTGCGCTGGCCGGCTTTCGCGCTCTTCCCTACGTTGTGCGGCCAACTTGAAACATTCTGCGGTGGAGTGATTGTTTCTGTTGCAGAACGAGCAATACCGTCTCTGTTCTGCGGGACCCCTTTGCCCGAATTCCGTGTTGGGTCCTTTATTTTGCCCAGGTCTGGGGTTATTTGGCTTATTCGCGGTGCGCTCTTCCCGGTTAGGGCTTCGTTTCTGTGCCTCTTTCCCGTTAGGCTTTAGGTCTCGCCTGAAGCTCTTGGCTTCTCCGTGTGCGGCCACGTACCTATCTGCGACCTTGACCAGATCTTCTAGTCTTTCCGCGCCCTGCTCTACTGAGAATGTTCTCAGCTCGGGGGTCATGGTTTCCCGTAGCTGTTCCCATACTAACAGTTCTGTCAGTCCATCATACGTCTTAGCCGTGGCTGACTGGCTAATCCACTTATCCAGCATTGTGGACAACCGATCCGCGAACTGCGCATAGCTCTCTCCTTTCACTCTCCGATTGGTGCGGAACTTTTGCCGGTAGCATTCTCCTGTTAGTTCGAATCCCGTTAGGAGTGCCTCTTTTACTTTAGGATAGTCAGTCACTCTGTCAGTCGGTAGCTTACTGTAGATGTCATAAGCCTTTCCTCTAAGCCTTTGACTAAGCTTGAAAGACCAATGAGTGGGATCTAGTTTGTACTCTGTTGCTAGACGCTCAAACCTAGTCAGATAGAGATCTAGACCTTCTTCTCTCTCATTGAATGTTCCCAGTGGAAATGACATTCCTTGTACAGGGTTGGATGCTACCTCTAGCTGATCTGAGTGGGGGAGGGGTTGAGGAAGAACTTGAAGCTCCTGATCCCAATCTTCTTAGCTCTAACTCATGCTGTCTTTCTTTTTCCTTTTCTTCTCTCTCTTTTCCTTTTTCTACCCTCTCATACTCCCATCTCCCACTTTCTGCTTCTCTCTCTGCGGCTAATGCTGCCTTCTTCTGTTCTCCTTCTAATTCTAATTTCTTCTGTTCTCTTGCTGCTTCTAACTCTGCTTTCTTTTGCTCTGCTTCTAATTTCTTCTGCTCTGCTTCTAGTTCTGCTTTTTTCTGTTCTCTCTCTGCGGCTCTCTCTGCCGCTTCGAGTTTCTTCGCCTCTCTCTCTGCTGCTCTCTCCGCCTTAGCTTCCTGTTTCTCTACCTCTGCATTGATATACGCAATTAGGTCTCCCCCCTGCTAAGTGTAAAGCTTCTCCTAGTTCCTTGAAACGCAATCTCAAGGCCACTGGGTCCGACATTGTCAAACGTGTCTATGAACAACCTCTGAGTCACGTGGAATACCAAAACACTAGCAATATTGCAATTCAATAACAACAATGCAAAGACCATAAAATTCGTAATCAATAATAGAATAAAACAAGAGTCAAATGGCATACAACAGTTATTTAAGCAAAACCTGCAAAAGAACAATGCAACATTCAGGCACAAAAATAATTGAAGCAAAAAAGTTTTTAACTAAAGAATAGTGCACCAAAACTGATCAGTGTTATACCCTTACACTATTCTAAGTTATTCTACTTCTGCTGTTATCTAATTTTATTGTACTTAGCTCCGGTTATACCCAATTCCTATTATACACAGATCCTGGCAGGCTCGCCAATTAAAGTGTCACGTGGGGTTTGTGGGCTCTGCACAATGGAATTATGGACCCTCACGTTTATTCGGTGGGAACTGCTAGTAAGTCACCCTATGAATTACTTTAATAAATTTATTTGTTTAGCTCGTTCTGTGTTAAGGTTGGGGTACAGAGATAGATACAAAAATGGTAAAAGATTACTGTCACACTAGCTTTCACACGGCTATGAATCATATGTAGTCCAGCCACTTGATAACAGTTAAAATCACACATTTATTTCTTCTACTCTATACAAGGTTTTCTAGGTACTAATCTAACTTAAAAAGTCTCAGTTAATGCTAATAGTTCGATCACTGATAGTCTAGGCAGCTGTTATTTCTTCCTCGGGCACTTGCTATTATATTTCATGTAGATTTGGACTACTGTGGTCCGTTTTACAGTTTCTGAAGAGTTGGACTACTGTGGTCCGTTTTCGATCAGTTTAAGTGCACCTTTGGTTTTACACTTAACTGCTAGATGGTGCGTGCGAAGTCCTTCTGTGAGGTAGCTTCTGGTCCACCTGTGTCGTTGTGTAGTTGGGTTCCCTTGCCACGCTGTGGGGTCTGACAGGGTGTTGTTCCAGGCTAGCTCTTTCCGACTTGTGCGGTAGAGGTTTCGCAGCCAACTCGTCGTTTCTGTGGAGTTGGGCACACGGAATAGCTCGCCTGCTCGTCTGTAATATAAGGGACGAAATTCTGCACAACCCTGAATAATCGGTTTGTGCAGAGCGTCTCACTGAAAGCCAAAGTAGCCCTCAGTGATAGCTCCACATCTCTATACATAAGCGACGAACATTCTGCTACTTCCGGGGTCCACTGGAATCTCCACTCTAAATTCCTATATATACATAAATATCAATCGTGTCTAACTATACACATACAGAATTAATAATATCATAAACATTCACGGATACAGCCACTGGTCTGCAAACATACATATAAGTTAAACAACAGTGGTTCCGTACGGGATACAACATGGCGGCGCAACCGGTCGTGTTTCGCCACGTGTTCGGCTTTTCCACATGGTCACGCAAATTCGGATTAACAATTCACATTTATGCATAGCAAATTCTTCAAACATAATTTCAACAATAATATAAATATATCACGATGAAACAGAAGTGTGTTCATTTACCTGTCTGACAAGTTCAGGCCCGTGGCGACTCAAGAGAATTCTAAGATTCCTAAGTCCTGCTTCCTGGTCTATGTGTGGAGAGATTTCTCTGCCAGCTTTCTAGCTGTTAACACTTCGGTGTATTACTCCCAACTGACCAAAACTGTGCGAGGCTTGTACCCAGTCAAACTGGTTCCAACCGCTTAGCCTAAGCTCTCATTGGTTAAAACGGTCCAATTCAAAGCTCAAGTGCTGAGTCAATACGCTGTGTGCTGCTGGCTCGCCGTGTGTGGCCCTCTGAGTACCTCAATTGCTGCTGTGTAATACTAACTCTCTACTGTTACAATGACTACACAAGGCTGAATAGTAATAGGCAGAGTTAAAACTAGCCAGTTCATGACAGTGACCATCTGGCAGAAAGCATCCAATATTCCCAAGCTGATCCAACAGACCTCACACACAAATAAGGAGTCTTGTCCAGGAAGAGTTTTCAAGAAAAAAGGTAGGAGACTGGTCTAGCGAAGAAGAAGATAGTATAGCAGATTGATAGAACAGAGCAGGAATGAGAAAGAGCAAATGAGAAAGACATCGACAGTGGGAATTTAAAGCCATAAATTTCCAGAAAGTGGGGATTCTATTTATACTGAAACCCCCGGCACCCCAACGGGGGTAGAGAAAGAGTTAGAGAAAGGTAGAGAGAGATTGTTTGCATGATGTGTTAGCTTCCGTTGTATAAAGTGTTCCGTTGTGGGTTTCACGTTGTTCCCCACCTCTGTGATCAAGCTTTTTGTGTGGAAATGTTTATGCGCTACATGCATGTTCATTCATTCATTCGTTCATTCAATTTGATAGACAAAGCGACCTAAATGAACTATTTTTTATATGGTTTGGGATGTAGATAAACATAAAAATATAACCTTTTTTTTCCTTTGGTTATAAATCATCGATACTGCTGTAAGCCGATTTGACGCCAGTGGTGCAAGGTATATTCCTGCTTAAAATGTAACACTTCTAATTCGCTTTTACTAGTTTCATGAGCGTTTGTTTTATATAATAGATAAGAGTCTCTGTACATTATCTATCAGCCTCAGTGTCCCCTGCGTTGGATGTCTTTATTGTAAAGTGACTGGCTGGTGGAGAGCATTCAGGTTTACCACTAGGGTTGTTGCAGCAGATCTTTTATGCGGATTGGGGATTGTCCGGTCCTGATTTGTCTCGGAAGAGTCCGCTGGACCTAAAGCAATAATCATGTAATGTAATGTAATGTAATGTAATGTAACATTATCTATCCAAATAGGTTTCTATGAAGGCCTACAGATGTCTGACGTTGGGGTTCCAAGCAATTATGCCTCACTGCCTGTCCAAAGAGGTGACTATGAGGATCTACAGAAGTCTGAAGTTGGTACTCCAAGCATCTATGTCCCTATCACTGCCAACACTAAGACATCCAACACCAACTAGGTCAGCTTACAGCTGAGCAGTGTGTACAGACATGCACAATTATCAGACACCAACAATGATTTTATTTATTTATTTATTTACGTATTTACTGTTACTGCTTATTTGTGTATTTACTCATGTTAAATGTGTGCTTATTTTAGTTATATTTTTATAGTTTTGTATTTCTTGAGTTGGGTTGCTCTGTTTATTATTTTTATGTGTGCTCGTTTGTTTATTTATTCCTTTACATTGGTTGATTGGTTTGGTTTTTTATTTTTTTATTTAGTTAGCTATACATTGTTTATTTGCGTTTAGTTATTTATTTAGTAAGCTATACATTGTTTATTTGTGTTTAGTTATTTATCAGACTCTTAGAAGTCTAAATGTAGCTTTAATTGTAGAAGGAAGTTAATATTGTTAGTGTTGTTGACAGAGTGCTAGCTGTGTGCTGTAGTGTTGTTGACAGAGTGCTAGCTGTGTGCTGTAGTGTTGTTGACAGAGTGCTAGCTGTGTGCTGTAGTGTGGTTGACAGAGTGCTAGCTGTGTGCTGTAGTGTTGTTGACAGAGTGCTAGCTGTGTGCTGTAGTGTGGAAAGCATGGGTTTCATTGTAAGGGAAATTATACAGCGAGTCTAAAGACTCAGAATCACCTCTGAAAGTTGTTTACTTATACACCATTAAAAGCTTGATTCTTTTTTCAGAAAGCAGTTAACAGTTAGCGCTGTTAAGAGAGACCTGCTGTAGTTAGTTTTGAATTTGTGGTAAATTTTCAGGTCTGTTATATTAAATAGCGATTCTAAATTTTCGAGTCCTCGAAGAAACAGGTTTGGGTTTATTTAATCGTTCTCATTTAGTGCTTTTCCAGCTCAAGAGCTGCTAATGGTTGTATAATCCCCAGAATGTATTGTAATCTCTAAGACGTCTGCCTATAGCTTACTATGCAGATATTGGCTGCTGATGGTTGCCTAATCCCCAGGCTGTATTGTAATAATCTAAGTCTGCCTATAGCTTACATTGCAGATATTGGCTGCTGATGGTTGCCTAATCCCCAGGCTGTATTGTAATAATCTAAGTCTGCCTATAGCTTACATTGCAGATATTGGCTGCTGTTGGTTTATGCTGTGGGAAAGTGGCGTGTGCTGTACATTATGTTGAAACTGAGTGGTACATTGGAAGAGATCGTAAGCTTTAACATAAAGTCTCTGAATCAAGATTATGATAATGATGATGATGATGACGACGACGACAACGATGATGATGATGATGATGATGATGATGATGATGATGATGATGATGATGATGATGATGACTAGCATTCACTCTTTTTTCCACAATCTTTCATTCCACCAATACTCTATCCTAGTCCTGTTTCATCCAATCACAGACACTCTCAGATGCATACGAGGACAGCGTTTAGTTCTCCAAAAAATCTTTATATAGCCGAGTCTCATCACCAAAATATTAATGAACTAGGAAATACTATACCCAGGCAAAGTGAATACATACGCCACGTACCTATGTCTACAGCCATCGCTCGCCTACTAGTTTTATAAACATGTGATGTATACACACATGAAAATATTTGCCAGTTTACTGCGTGACACGCAGCTCTCTGTTTCAGTACATAGAAAAACATTTGAATGTTTTGCCATCTTGTTGTTATCTGTTCTGAAAAAAAAATATTGGCTTAATAAGTAATTTAGTGCGCTGTCAAGTCATGTAATTGCACTATTTTATAGTTTATTTCTTTTGTTTATATTTTCTGATTGATTAAAAAAACATTTTATTAAAAAAGATGTCGCAATCCACTTAAGGGTCGACTCTTGAAGTCTGTGACGAGACCTCTACAATACAAACATGTAAATATGTCTTTAGCTAATTATTTTCACATGTACGTTAAGCTAGATATTGTGTGCATAGATTTTGCTCATTATTATATTTTTATGTGTGTGTGTGTGTTTATGTTTGTGTGTGTTTATCTGTATGTGTGTTATGATGTGTGTTTGTGTGTGTGTGTTACAACCATGTGTTAGGTGGTCTGTGTTTAATGCATTGTATTATTATTGTGAAAAGATGCTGTTATGATAACATATATTTGCCCTAACGAATAAATTGCCAAACGTAATGGTATGTGTGTATCTGTGTGTGGTTGTGTATGCGTGTGTGTTGTCACGGGATATTTCATTTGTCAAATTCAAGTGTTTACTGTTGCTGTATTTCACATGTTCTATGCTGTAGAAACCGATCATGGGTAGGCTATTGGCCATGTTTGTGGTAGAGATGACTTGTTGGGAATATGTTTGTGCGTGTGTGTGTGTGTGTGTGCGTGTGTGTTTGGGTGAGGGAATGGTTGTGAGTCTCTCTCTCTCTCTCTCTCACTCTCTCTCTCTCTCTCTCTCTCTCTCTCTCTCTCTCTCTCTCTCTCTCTCTCTCTCTCTCTCCATCTCTCTCTCTCTCATTTCTTTCATCTCTTTCACCTTGTGCGCGTGTGTTTATGTGTCTGCGTGTTTGTGTGTGAGCGAATTAATCAAAGCTGTACGATTCCTTTCATTCTTTGATTTGACACTATCCAACTGACACTTTACATTTCGCTGATTTAACACTGGAATGTGACAACACGATATAGGTACACTGTTCTTATTCGTATGCTTGGCTGTTTTCCAGTTTCTATTATACAGTTTTATTTGATAAGATTATCCTGTTTACTGAGGCTTGCAGACATAGGTCCGTGCATTGGTAAAGCCTGCAGTGACAGACTACACACAGGGCCCCAGTCATAGCCACACACTGTCTTTACTATTATCTACTTCCTTGTTCAACGCATGTCTGTTGAGAGAAAGGCGTGAAAGTCATAGCCACACACTGTCTTCACTATTATCTACTTCCTTGTTCAACGCAGGTCTGTTGAGAGAAAGGCGTGAAAGGGGAGTGCGGTGAGATGAAGAAGAGGGGTCGGGTACGTGGAGAAAGGAGAAAGGGATTATAGTGTTGTTACTACATTACATTACATGATTATTGCTTTAGGTCCAGCGGACTCTTCCGAGCCAAATCAGGACCGGACAACCCCTGATTCGCATAAAAGATCTGCCGAAACAACCCTAGTGGTAAAACTGAAAGCTCTCCACCAGCCAATCACTTTACAATAAAGACATTCCACGCAGGGGACACTGAGGCTGTACTCTACTTTATCGAACCCCCGTTTACAAAAACAAAATAGAATACAAACATCATTATAAATTATCAACAAAACACATACATATAAAATGCCAACATTGCTAAATAATAACATCATAGGAAGCCCTAGTGACCACCTGGCAGAAAGCATCCAATATTCCCAAGCTGATCCAACAGACCTCATACACAAATAAGGAGTCTTGTCCCGGAAGAGTTTTCAAGAAAAAAGGTAGATGACTGGTCTAACGAAGAAGAAGATAGTATAGCAGATTGATAGAACAGAGCAGGAATGAGAAGGAGCAAATGAGAAAGACAGCGACAGTGGGAATTTAAAGCACTACATTTCCAGAAAGTGGGGATACTATTTATACTGAAACCCCCGGCACCCCAACGGGGGTAGTGTTGTTACTACCCATATGGGTTTTTCAAGCACTTTTCTCGGGGAAAGCACAACAGTCACAACGCAGCGCCACACAGGACACGGGTGATAAGCACCCGCCATCTCTTCTTTCAGTTGAGAGTATAAACCAAGGTCAAGCCTATGCATGCAAGCAATCCATCACACAGACTTTAAAGATCATTGCAACTTATGTCCTAAGTGGATCAAGTCTATGCATGCATGCAATCCATCACACAGACTTTACAGATCATTGTAACTTATGTCCTGAGTGGATCAAGTCTATACATGCAAGCAATCCATCACACAGACTTTAAAGATCATTGTAACTTATGTCCTAAGTGGGTTAAAGTCAGATACAAAACCACCCTGCAAGCACTCGGTCCTCATTTCACTGTGTGTGTGTGGCCTGTCTTGCTTTTGCTGATAAGGCAACCCCAGTTGGAAACCAATGTTATCTACAGTCCAAAATCCAACAAAATACAATGAGGATGATTTAAGTGAAGACCTAATTGCAGTCACAGTAAATTGATGATGTTGACTGGCTACGATCACTGTACATTGATGACGTTGACTGGCTACAACCACTGTATACTGATGTTGATGACTGGCTACCGCCACTGTATACTGATGTTGATGACTGGCTACAGCCACAGTACATTGATGATGTTAACAGGCTACATCCACTGTACACTGATGTTGTTGACTGGCTATAGCCACTGTACACTGATGTTGTTTACTTGCTACAGCCACTGTACATTGATGTTGTTGACCGTTTACAGCCACTGTATGATATTGTACAACACTCATGGACTATGATACTGCACAATGAGGGCTGTAGTCTGTTGAAGATTACTGAAGTTTTACAATGCGCCATTCCGTGCATCAGTTTAATAGTGATGTGGAAACCATTTCACTGTTGACGTTCGCCTGTTGTTGGTATATGAGTTAATAATTAAATCTGTTGCTATTGTCCACTCATCCCTGATACATGATTTAACAATAACATATGTTATAACTGTCCACACATTGCTGGCACGTGATTTAGCAATAACATTTGTTGAATTATCCACACATCGCTGGTACATGATTCAATAATAATATATGTTGCAATTGAAAACACATCTCGGGTACACGATTTAACAACATATCAATTGACCACTCATCCCCTTCCCTTTTTGGTTACGGTCTACCTATGCATTGTCTGTATGAACAGTTCTGATTCCTGATCCACTGACACAACAACAACAAAACAAAAAGCATAGTTAACAGTAAGATGGCCAGTGATCACAGCAACACGCAATGTATGAAACAGCGCCCGGTGCTCTACAGACCGAACTGTCCAGTGACCGTGTGTGACTTATCGTTATCCCCACTCCGGTACTGTACAACGATACGTTTGGTTGTACAGATAAACCTTGTGATCTCACTTCCAGCTCGCTGTTATCAGTGAATCACAACTGTCGTTGTCAACACAGTAGTTGGTTGTGTGTTCCAATGTCACAGCTAAAACACCCTGCAAACACTACGTCCTAATCTTCCTCTTCCTGGATGGCGCTGCCCTGCAGCTGCTTTGCCTTTGCTGGGATTGCAAAGACACATTTTACCCGTATGGGGATCGAATGTTATCCAAACACCAACAAAATCTAATCAGGCTGATTTGCACTTACACCTAATTACACACCTACTTTACACTGATCTTGTGGATTGACCACAACCACTGGATTGCATTGTACACATTATATTGGTATTGACGTGGAGATTCATATTGAATGTACATGGTTTAGAAATGAAGGTTATCATTTACAAGTGTACATGGTTTAAACACGAAGGTTATCATTTACAAGTGTACATGGTTTAAACATGAAGGTTATTATTTACAATAGTACATGGTTTAATCATGAAGGTTGTCATTTACAAGTGTACATGATTTAAACATAAAAGGTATCATTTACAAGTGTAAATGGTTTAAACATGAAGATTATCATTTACAAGTGTACATGATTTAAACATAAATGCTATTATTTACAAGTGTAAATGGTTTAAACATGAAGGTCATTTACAAGTGTACATGATTTAAACATAAAAGCTATCATTTTCAAGTGTAAATGGTTTAAACATGAAGGTAATTATTTACAAGTGTAAATGGTTTAAGCATGAAGGTAATCATTTACAATAGTACATGGTTTAAACATGAAGGTTGTCATTTACAAGTGTACATGATTTAAACATAAAAGCTATCATTTACAAGTGTACATGGATTAAACATGAAGGGTATGATTTGCAATAGTACATGGTTTAAACATGAAGGTTGTCATTTACAAGTGTACATGATATAAACATAAAAGCTATCATTTACAAGTGTAAATGGTTTAAACATGAAGGTTATCATTTACAATTGTCCAGACACCCCTCCCGTGCATCTCACACTACCTCTCCTACCCTGATGCCAACTTTGATTCAGCCCGCGGTTTATGAAACACGAGTCAGGAGCTCTACCGACAGAGCTATATATCCCTGTCTGTCACTTGCCTTTATGATCGCCACTCAGAAATCGTCCAAGGCTATGTTCGCAGGTAGGCCGAGTGGCGTTATCTTGCTGTAGACTCTCATCTTATCAGTGATTTAGGTCAGTGTCCAAATGCTATATAGTTCAGTGTTCCAGTGTCAAAGCTTTAGTGCAATCTGCAAGGTAGGAGACAGAACTTGAAGTGAAATAACATTGTAGGTAGACGGAGTAGGAATATTTAACAGACATAGTAGAAAAATTTAGCAGAGTAGGAATAGTTAACAGACAGAGTAGAAAGATTTAACCGAGTAGGTAGTTTTAACATATACAGCAAGAAGATGTAACAGACAGAGCAGGAACATTTAACAGATATGATAGGAAGATTTAACATACAGAGCTGGAAGATGTAACAGACGGAGCAGGAAGATTTAACAGAGTAGGAAGAATTAACAGAGTAGGAAGATTTAACAGACATAGTAGGAAGATTTAACAGACATAATAGGAAGATTTAACAGACATAATAGGAAGATTAGATTTAACAGACATAGTAGGAAGATTTAACAGACATAATAGGAAGATTTAACAGACATAATAGGAAGATTTAACAGACAGAGTAGGAAGATATAACAGAGTATGACGATTTAACAGAGTAGGATTATTTAAGACATAGTAGGAAGATTTGACAGACGGAGTAGACAGATTAAACAGACATAGTAGTAAGATTTAACAGACAGCGGGGAAAGACATACACGCAAGACAATGTAAAGTGTGTTACGTGGTTGCAGGTCGATTAAAGGTGAACAGTGTACAATCATCTTGGTGAACCAACACTTAGTAGTGAACAGTGTACAATCATCTTGATTAGCGAACAGTTAAATGGAGAACAGTGTACTATCACCTTGGTGAACGAACAGTTAAGAGGTGAACAGTGTATAATCATCTTGGTGAACGAACAGTTAAATGTTGAAGTGTGGACTGTTGCAGATTGTGTAAAGACTGATGTCGTCCAAGATGGCCAGCAGGTCGTGCACTGTCTCCCCCATCACTCCCCCACCCTCCAACAGCCTAAAGATCAGTGACTGTCCACAGTGTGAGTCATTGTGTGTGGGAGCCCTCCTCCTTCCCTGTGGGCATCTTACATGTAGAAAATGCCTGCGTGACCACTACGGTTCCCAGCTCACCTGTCAAATCTGTAAACACATCTTGCCCCTCCCCAAAAACCCAAAATCAGCGGACTTTAGAAGCCTCGTCCAGCAGCTGGGGCCTGACCCCGTTGTGGTACAGTTTGTCAACCAAAGACTCAGAGGTCAAGGTCAGGTGAGATGTCAGGTGTGTGCCAATCGTGACGCCACCACGCTCTGTCACGACTGTCAAGAATTATACTGTGATGGTTGTGCAAAGGGTCACGAAAAACTAGGAGCTACCAAAGATCACGTGATGCAGACTCTACCCCAAGCCCTGCAAAACGTGTCATCAGCGTCTGGCTCTACTTTCAGACCCAAGACCCACTCCGCCTCATCCTCTGTCTCGTTGGAAAGCATCAGCAATCCTTTGGATCCACCGCAGTCACATGGGCAGTCACGTGGTAGACAGCACTGGAAGCAGTGGTTGGCGGAAGAGGTCAGACTAATGCAGCAGGCCCTAAGTGGGCAAAACGAACTGTTGAGGGCGCTCAATGACGTCGTGTCTCGTGCCCAGCACGCGCTGTCCGCGGCTCAAGCACACCAGCAACTCCTGCAAACTTATATCAACGTATTGCCACTTTTCAGCGTCACTGACTATTATGAAGTCGATACGCGCACCTTCACCCTCACTTTGCTAGACGATGACGTGAACGTGCAGGTCAAGATGGATTTTATGCAACAACGTATTCGTGATGTCATTGATAGACAGAAGTCTGCTGAAGTCTTCACAGATGTGACGTCACTGATGAGGCAGCTGGAGGAGATATTGCCCATGTGTGGTGAGTGTTGATCAATCTCGTAACTGTAGACTGTCTTTGTCTCTTCCTCAAGTACCCAGAGTTAACAGTATCACCAGATAATTGACATTAACACGTGTTCTGTGTAGTTTACAGAGTTAACATTATCAGCAGATAATTGACATTAACACGTGTTCTGTATAGTTTACAGAGTTAACAGTATCACCAGATAATTGACATTAACACGTGTTCTGTGTAGTTTACAGAGATACCACTATCACCAGATAATTGTCATTAACACGTGTTCTGTGTAGTTTACAGAGATACCGAGAGTTACCAGTATCACCACATAATTGTCATTAACACGTGTTCTGTGTAGTTTACAGAGATACCGAGAGTTACCAGTATCACCAGATAATTGACATTAACACGTGTTCTGTGTAGATTACAGAGATACCGAGAGTTACCAGTATCACCAGATAATTGACAATAACACGTGTTCTGTGTAGATTACAGAGATACCGAGAGTTACCAGTATCAGCAGATAATTGACATTAACACGTGTTCTGTGTAGTTTACAGAGTTACCAATATCACCAGATAATTGTCATTAACACGTGTTCTGTGTAGTTTACAGAGATACCGAGAGTTACCAGTATCACCAGATAATTGACATTAACACGTGTTCTGTGTAGATTACAGAGATACCGAGAGTTACCAGTATCACCAGATAATTGTCATTAACACGTGTTCTGTGTAGTTTACAGGGATACCGAGAGTTACCAGTATCACCAGATAATTGACATTAACACGTGTTCTGTGTAGTTTACAGAGATACCAGTATCACCAGATAATTGACATTAACACGTGTTCTGTGTAGTTTACAGAGATACCAGTATCACCAGATAATTCACATTAACACGTGTTCTGTGTAGTTTACAGAGATACTGACAATCTACAGTGCTAGTTAATAAATATTATAATTTGCCATGCCTTCCTAGCGCCAAAACCAGATAATTACAAATATCATGGGATAGTTACAAATATCATGGGATAATTGCAAATATCATGGGATAATTGCACATATAATGAATAAATACAACTATCATAGACAAAATACAAATACCTTCGCGTTATTTATTACGGTCTATTAGCGCAAAATCCTGATAATTCCAAGTATCATTGGATAAATATCATTATTACTAAAACCTGTAAATGAAGGTTTTGGCGCTAGTAAACCGCCTTAGCCAGAATTATGCAAAAAGTATAATTATCAAGAGAAAATTGCAATTATTATGTTATAAATGTTTAAAAAAAAAAAAAGTTAGTTTTTGGCGCATTTCCAGGCGGATTGCTAGAGCCGAAACTGAAACTTAAACAGGATCACGCGAAGATATTTGTAATTTTTCAAAGATAATTGTAATTATTCCTTAATATTTCTAATTATTCCACGTACTTGTAATTATTCTATGATACTTGTCATTATGAGGTTTTGCTTCTAGTAGACCGTCATATGTTACTGCCTGTGAACTCTCTCTCTCTCTCTCTCTCTCTCTCTCTCTCTCTCTCTTTCTCTCTCTCTCTCTCTCTCTCTCTCTCTCTCTCTCTCTCTCTCTCTCTCTCCCTCTATCTCTTTCGATTTTAATTAAATGTCTCCATTGTAATTTTAACTGTATGTGTATCTTTGTGTTGACAGAAGACATGACCAAAGCAGGCCACAGCAGCACAACACAGTCTGTGACCACCACAATGTCCACTGCCACTCCTTCCTCACCCACTGTGGACCCCATGACGGCCTGTCCACGTCGCGTGTTCGCCATGACACCAGCCTGTGATGACGACACAAAGAAACCTGGGATCACTTCCATCATCAGCACAAAGGACGGCCAGAGACTGGTGATGGTGGACAGTAACAACTCAAAGGTGAAGTTGTTGGACATGAATCATCCACACACTATGTCCCAATCTCTCACCATGAAAGAGCTACCATGGAGACTTGCCTTGCTGAACGACGGAATAGTCGCCATGACAACGCTGAATCCTATTATCTACATGCTTAATGTTACCAACACAATTGCTGTGACGTCACGCATCAAAACTGACGTTAGGTACACAGGCATTGCTGGTCACAGTGATGGAACTCTCATCGTCAGTTGTGATAGTGCTGACAACAAGGGTGTAGCTAGCATAAATATTATCAGACGTAATGGTGACGTAGTGAGGACCATCACTGACAGCAACACATTGAAAACACTGAGATCGCCTTGGTGTCTGTGTGTTGTGAAGAACGCAGTCCTGGTGTCCGACTGGAATAATCACACAATGTTCACAGTGGAAGTAAATACCGGTCACCTCGTGGACACTCTGACCCATGATCAGATGATATATCCATATGAAGTAACAACAGACACATCAGGACACGTGTACATTGCCAGTGCCGGTGGTCATTGTGTTCTGTTGAAGTCATCAGGAGGTCAGTGGAGGAAACTTCTTACAGCATCGGACCACAGTGACCAGGGTTATGACTCCTTGTCAGTCTGTGTGACTGGCTGTGGACCTCTGCTTGTGGGATGGTGGAACAGTAGTAAAGATAAAAGTCGTGTGATGTGTTACGACCTGTGACACTGCTATCTGTAGTGCTCTTTACTGTGTCAGTGACTGTGACACTGCTATCTGTAGTGCTCTTCACTGTGTCAGTGACTGTGACACTGCTATCTGTAGTGCTCTTCATCGTGTCAGTGTCAGTGGCTGTGACACTGGTATCTGCAGTGCTTTTCACTGTGTCAGTGGCTGTGACACTGCTATCTGTAGAGCTTTTCACTTCTGTCAGTGTCAGTGGTTGTGTCACTGCTATATGTAGTGCTCTTCACTGTGTCAATGTCAGTAGCTGTGAGACTGCTATCTGTAGTGCTTTTCACTGTGCCAATGGCTGTGGCTGTGACACTGCTTTCAGTGGTACTTTTTACTGTGCCAATGTCAGTGGCTGTGATAAAACTACATGAACGTCATTTCACACAAAACCATACATATTGCTCTGTGCTGTACTTTTGTGTTAGACTTGATTCCTCTCTTCCCCACAGGTTTCAATGTTATCACAGAGGAACGTCAAACGTCAAAAAACAGAGAGAGGAACAAAAAAAAACATCAGCATCCACTACACAGGATATTTTACTATTGGACCACAAAGTTTAGGTCTATTGTGGCACAATATAGAATTGTCTCCAGTGACAGTATTGGATCACGTGAGCATGAACAATAACTTCACTTGACTTTCCAACCAGTGAATGGTCTTAGTTGTCCAACAGTGAGTGACTTATTATCTATTTTTTAGCAACGGTGTGGATGTACCTGTATTAATTACAATTGGACTCCTAGATACGAACATTGTAGTTAACAGTGACATGAGTGTAGCATTATAAATGTCAATTTACATTGATGATTAACAGTGAATGAAGTATAACCTTTAAACTGATTACAGTGTGTTTGCTACTGTGATATAAAATTCACCTTGTGCTTGGTTTAAGGAGTTCCTACTATGGGGCGCCATGTGTCCATTTATTCTATGTGACCATTCTATACATAGAATAAATTCTATGCACATAGAAAGCATTCTATGCACACAAAAAGCATTCATTAGTTGAAATTCCATTTATAAAAAAAGAAACCAATATTGTAAGTCATAGAATAAAATTCTTTGTATTGAATAACATTCTATAATATAGTGTAAAATTCTATGTCCATAATAAAATTCTATGTATAGAATAACATTTTATAATAGAGAATAAGATTCTATGTATGTAATACAATTCTATATTATAGAATGCGCTTGTATGCATAGAACTATATTCTATAACATAGAAAGAATTCTATTACAAAGAATGAATTCTATAACATAGAATGAATTCTTTAACATAAAATAAATTGCATGTGCATAGAATAAATTGTATAACATAGAATGAATTCTATAATAAATAATGAATTCTATATGCATAGAATGAATTTTATAGCATAGAATGGATTCTATGACATAGAATTCATTCTATGACATTGAATGAATTCTATAGGCAAAGAATGAATAATATAACATAGAATGAATAAGATTACATAGAATTAATTCTATGAAATAGAATGAATTCTATAACATAGAATGAATTCTATAGCATAGAATTAATTCTATGACATAGAATTTATTCTATAGCATAGAATGAATTCTATGTTACAGAATGAATTCTATGTCATAGAATTCACTCTATGCTATAGAATTCATTCTATGTTATAGAATTCATTCTATTCTATAGAATAAATTCTATGTAATAGAATTCATTCTATGTTATAGAATTCATTCTATGCTATAGAATAAATTCTATGTAATAGAATTCATTCTATGTAATAGAATTCATTCTATGTTATAGAATTCATTCTATGGCATGGAATTCATTCTATGTCATCTTATTCATTCTATGTTATACTATTCATTCTATGCTATAGAATTCATTCTATTCTAAGTTATAGAATGGATTCTATGTTATAGAATGAACATTCTATGTTATAGAGTGGATCCTATGTTATAGAATGAACATTCTATGTTATAGAATGAACATTCAATAACATAGAATGCATTCTATGTGCACCAAATGTTAAAAAAATAGTTCTATGAAAATAGAATGTATTCAGTGTTGCGAATAAAATCCATTTTATGTTTAAAAAAAGGTATTTTATGTCATACAATTCTTGCTTGTTATACAATTAATTCTATATACATATAATTCATTTCACTCACATAAAATTAAAAAACACAACTAATAAATTGTAACGAAATTTAGAATTAAAAAAAGATATTGTATGACACATCACCACATCGCATCATCACCACATCGATCACATCCTCACATCACATCACTGCATCACACTGCTTCATCACCATCATCGTGAAAACGCACCACCACATAAAATCATATCACATCAACAAATCATCACATCACATCAGCCGACATCACAGCAGCAGAACATCTTCACATTGCAGCAGACAGCACATATCATGGCATCAGTGAATCACATCACATAATCTAATCACCCCACCCCTCCAACCCATCACATTTGTGGTGCAGTGTGGTTGATTTTGAGTGATATAGTGTGGTGATGTGATGTGGTAATGTGTATGTATGTATTTGCAATACAGTTCTATTATGCCTTAAAAGCGAGTGAATCAGACCACATCATCACATAACCTAATCACTCCACCACACCTACCCATCACATTTGTGGTGCAGTGTGATGTAGAGTGATGTGGTGTGGTGATGGGATGTGGCAATGTGTATATTTCTCTGCAATACAGTCCTATGCCATAAAAATGTTCTCTATACCTCGACAGTGCCCCAGTTTTTACTATTTTAAAATAAGTGTATGTATTGATTTCATTCTATAACATAGAATGAAGTCTATGACATAGAATGAATTTTATGACATAGAATGAATTCTATGACATAGAATGAATTCTATAGCATAGAATAAATAGTATAACATAGAATGAATAAGATGACATAGAATGAATTCTATGACATAGAATGAATTCTATAACATAGAATGAATTCTATAGGGTGTGTGTGTATGTTTTGTGTGTGAACATCTCTCTCTCTCTCTCTCTCTCTCTCTCTCTCTAATAATAATAATACAGGATGCTATACGCGCTTTTCCCCAAATCATTCAGGCTCTCTCTCTCTCTCTCCGCCGAACAAACTGACTTTTTGGAGATCTGGGAAGATATCCTTTGTATATTACTTCAGCTAATTAGGTGTGTGAAATATTTGACAAAACTAATGGGTTTACCCCGTGAAAGACTTCCAAAGAAGGCGTATATTATGTTAAGCCAAATGTGTGATGCAGGCAAGAAAACTTGGGTGTACCACCTTAAGAACCTTATGTTTGATAATGGGTTCGCAGACGCTTGGACTCAACAGAGTGTTGGAGATATTCCTGCCTTTATTAATTTATTTCGTCAACGGTTAATTGACCGTTTCCAACAGTATTGGAGCGTTGCCTTAACAACAAGCGACAGATTTGACTTTTATGCATCATTTAAAAGGGTTTTTAAAGCTGAATCTTATTTCGATTATTCCCAGTTAAGATGTTTTAGAGACGCCTACACTCAATTCCGTTTTGGTATCTCACCCATTAACATGCATAGGAAGCGTTACAGGACAGAGGCGCCTGTCAAACAGTTCTTTTGTCCTGTGTGCGAGGAGCGTCCCGAAGATGAGATTCATATTTTATTTGAATGTAATGCCTATGATGAACTCAGAGACGATGTCCAAATACTGAAAACGCTGATCCAAGAAGGCAACCACGATGCATCAGTGGTGATGTCGGCGGGCGATGAATTATCCATAATTGAATTGTCTCGTTATTTGTATAAAGTTTACAAAAGAAAGAACGAAAGAGGATTGAATGGTGATTAAAAATAGTTTGAATGCTTGTATGTTAATTAGCTTTACATAACATTCTTCTTACTCTGAACAATCCAGATTTTGATTACATTATGTTTGCTATTTTGTATTTTCCTACGTTATTATTCCATAAAGAATGAAGAAGTGAATGTTTGAAATGAACATATAAGAAAAGTGATCGTACCTAAAGCAAAGTCTTTTTGTCTGTAAAGGGTCATTCGGATCGTTTTTAACTGACAATACATGCGCATGTCGCGATAATTCCAATGTAGATATACGAGCTACTATGTTCCGTTAAAGAAGAGAATGACGACAAGAGCGCAGTTTGCGTTCACGTTATATTTTGTTAATGTTGCACACATACGTAGGACGTTTAAACTCGATATGAATTCTAGTTGGTGAAACACTTGCTAAGAAAAGAAAATGATAAGATGATGTTAAACATCCAACAATAGAGATTGGAAGACTGTGCGTGTGATCAATCAATGACTCTATATCTAAGTTAATTAGCAACTTTCTTGTCCCAGTTGATCGTTTTCTTTTGGCGATATTGCGTATGTATTTATAAAATATTTTGAGATCTGATATTTCGATGCATCCACTCCCAACTTTCCCAATTTGATATGGACATGTTGTTTATTCAATAAAATGTCAAATGTCAAATGTCTCTCCCTCTCTCTCTCTCTCTCTCTCTCTCTCTCTCTCTCTCTCTGTGTCTCTCTCTCTTTCTCTCTGTGAATGTGTGTGTGTGTGACTGCGTTTGTCTGCAGTGCGCGCATGTGTATGAATATGTGTGGGTGAATGTTGATTTCAAACTTTCACACAAGCCAAGTTCACTACATGATATAATGACTAGAGATCAAAAGGTGACAGTCACAGACCTCAAAAATAAAAATTATATTAAATGTGCAAGATGATCATTTTTATATTGGAAAAGCATTACAGTATACAGTGTGGTAAAGGACTTTGCGCTCGATTGCTTAGTTCTTGAGTAATTGAGTTTTGAATGAGACTGCTTGCAGAATGTCATATGTGACATGTGACACCAAACTGTGTATAATTGTGATAATCCAGCTGGGACCAGACAGCATATGATAGTATGAACAAACTATGTTAGTGATTCTACTGACAGGGATGGAGAAAAAAAATCACAATTTTCAACTAGTTTAATAAGAAAAATGGTTTTGTTTGTCGTCACAGTCACAAATGACATTCACTATGTAGGAGACAATTCCATTCCGACAAAACAAGACACGCATTTGAAGTGATACTATTATTTATTCATAACTTACAAAAAGTAAGTTTGACAACATATGTGAAGAAAACCAGCACAATGATACTGAAGCCAGAAATGGTAGTTCTACTGTCATTTGTGACAACTGTGGGAGTGACGCGAAAGATTTTGCAGTCACGCGTCACAAATAACACAAGAAATACCTTATTGTATGAAAATATACCACATGCACTCCTTGTGAAATTCGATAAACGAATCCTTAAAATCAAACATATTAAAACACCAGCAAACTTGTTAATAAAAATATTAACTGTGTCATTTGCGACATATGCCAAAGTAAGATGCCGTCACACGTCACAAATGACTAATTATGAAAATGCATCAGTTTAAAAATGTCATGCAATTCAAAAATAAAAATGGAAACGTGAATCCAGAGTGGGATCAAGGAAAACAAGTTCATCTACTTTTATTTTTATTATCTTTTTCTTTTTTCCTTGTATTTATATCAATGTGTTGTTGTTTCCTGTTGTCCGCCAGTGATATTTTTGATAAATTATTTATTATTTGGGTAGCACTCATTTAAGCCTTGTGCTTTTGTGCACAATAGTTGGTTTAAACTTTTATTATCTGGTTTGTTGAATACATTTATGTTTAAACCATCTTTCCCCACACCATGGTCAAGGTAATCTTTTTCGAGAAAAGTGAAATATTGTCCCCATGACCGGAGAAACTTCAATGGCCAGTCTTGTTGTCTGATCAAAAGCAATGACCTGCAACAGTCCCATATAGCACATTTTAACATTATGTAATCAATACTAAAATACTTCGAGTAGTAAGTTGGGATCCGATTGTTACAATTTCCTATTAAAAAAATTCTGGAAAGAAAACTGTGGAAAGAGTAATTTTATGGATGTAATTTAAGTATTTTCGTAACAAAAATATTAAAAGTACAGAATCAGATATTAAACTATTTCCCAAATGCAGTAAAAACGAATTATGTAAATATTCCCATACTTGGCCATAATAAAATTTTTGGCCTTTATTTCTCTTATAAGTTATACTGTTTTTGTACCGAACTGCCATATTGTATCCTGAAACAAAGGCAAAGTGTAATGTTCCTGGCCAGTTGGTTTGTATCCATACATACTATAAAGTAGTGTTTTTTTTTATTTAAAAGTGCCATTTCACAAGGTACATTAATGTAAAAGAAAACTAACTCTGGAAGGAAGTAATGATAATATTGAATAGAATACTATATTTTACCTGGGTTTGGGAGACCCTGCCAAAGGCACAGACTGCTCCAAGCAATGAGTTACAGGTGCTGGTTCATTACCATCATGTCTGCTGAGACTTCCTTGTTCATAGAACATTGTAACAGTGGCCATGTGGTCAATTCTTTATTCAGATGCCTACTGATCATCTGCGGCTGACTGTAAGAGGTAGCCTTTTGTAGCTCTTTCAGTGCTTTCTTGAAAAAAGCCTTACAGCATTCTTGTGGTAGATATTTTTGGTTTTGCGGGTTGACCCATTCTGTGTCTTTTGCTCGGATCGATTGCAATACCATCATTTAAACACTCCTTTCTGTTTCTCCTAAAAGGCCTCCCATCTGTCGCTCTTGATTTTTATAAATACGGTATACTGTGATGATATTCTGGGGGAAGATATGTTTATCTTACTAGGGGGTAAGACTTATTGATAGATGGGCAATGTGCTACCACTATCGATCGTTCTTTTACCAGAATTCCTAAAGTTGTGTGAGAGACAGATCACGGCACTTTGGTCACATACAATTTATATTTGTTCTCGGGAATTTTAGTATCATTTGGCTCAACTTGAGAACCGTTAAGTTCTAATCAAAAGACTAGATTATTATGTCTCGAGAGAAGAAAACTAATAGCTACACAACAATACAAATAGAATGACACCAGTCGTATGTATGTAATTTCACTTTTTATATATTCAACACAAACTTTAACATTTCTGCATTAACCGGTAATTTAATAAGTAATATAGTTCAACGTGCTGGGAGAGTTCGTTAGCAGGGGTTATTCATCCTGTGCTAACTGTAGTTATGATCTTCACTGTTCGTAGTTTTCTAAATTCGAGTGGTTTTCTATACGTTTCTCGAGGGTAGGACTCAGTTCCTTTGCGGGTGACTTATCTACAGTGAGTCGAGTCGCCCTTGTAGCTGTGGGGTTCGGACGTGGCCAGGTAGACTCTGGATTATTCTCCTTTTGGTACCACGGGAGCGACGGTCAGGCGTTCGTCTCCACAAACATGATCCAGGTCCGACTGTAAAAGTCGAGCTCTGCTACAGTAAATTCTCGTTAGCTATAAAGTTGCGGTCTCCTCTGCAAAGTCTATACATCAACACCTGCACAATTCAATTCGAATCTTAAGGCTAATAACATAAATATACATCAATCAAACAATCGGAAATAATCTCTGTTCTATAACTATATATATATCAAGAACATATTATTTAATACATGGCAATCAATATACAATAAACATACACATATCAAAACTACTAGTGTTATCTTACTTGTAGACTCTGGGACTCGTGAAATCGTCTTTTACGTCTCTAGCACTCTCTTGATGAGATGGAGATAGACGGGCACTGCAGTTTGTTCCTTTGGTCGACCCTCACAGCTTGGTATTTCTTTTGCGACTAACCAGCTGAGATTTGGTCCCCAAAGATATGCAAAAGTCCCTAGTAGTCTTCTGACCAATCGTTTTTAGCTCTCGTTTTCTTTAATCTCGCATCTACAGAATTATGGTTCTAATTTGAATAGTTCCTCCCCCGCTCTCTTGTCACTGGACACGCATAATTATCTTTCAAGTGGAGTGTCAGGGATAGAGTGGAGAACAGATGCAATAACGATAAGCGGTGCCTGCCCAATACTGGTGACATCATCTTGGTAACTTTTGGCTGGAGTGAGCTACTTAGTGTCTCATGGTGGAGTAAGTTATTTAATCGAAGACAACGCTATGGTTAGTTTTTGACTAAAGTATGCTATTTAAAATTCTTGGTCGCTAAGTCTGTTGATGGTATCGGTAGCTATCGGCAGTGTGACTGTTTCCAGGAAGTTAATTTGCCATGTGTGTGCTGCTTGTTAGCTAACTGTTGTATTAATGTCCAGTTTCGTTCGATGGTATCTCTGTTTCGCTAAGCTAATTTCCTACATGTTTGTCGTCAATATTTCTGCTGTTACATATACCTCAGATTATTTGTGTTTGGGAGAGGTATTTGCAAAGCTGGCCACAGAGGCCTAAGACCTAAAAAAGAAAAAAAAAAAATTAAACAAAAAGAAAAATGGAAAATGTTATTTCAATGGTAAGAATACAATTTGTCGTCACATGTATTTCTGTAACATATGACACACACAACTAAGTACTTAGAATGAAAAAAGTTATTCAATGCAAATCTTTTAACTTAAAACAATGTTGCAATAAAATTCATGAAACTGAGCAAGAATATTAATAATCGGAACAGCATAACTTGTCCAAACTAAAACATTTTGTGTCATTTGTGATATGTTACACGAAACAAAATTCCTATCCTATCCTATCCTGTCCCATAACCCGAAGGTCGTAGGGGCACCACAGATGATCGTTTAACCAGCATACTCCATCTTTCTCTGTCCTCAGCAGCCCTCATGGCTTCGCTCAGTGTCAAACCAGTCCATTCTCGAATGTTGTCCTCCCACCTCTTTTTCGGTCCCCCCTTCTTCTACCTCCTTGCACTGTGCCTTGCAGAATGGTCTTTGCAAGGCCTGATGATCTGGTGACGTGGCCATACCATCGGAGTTTCCGTTTCTTCACCACTGTGAGCAGGTCATCGTGTTGTCCAATGGCTTGTGTGATGGTCTGTCGGACTTCGTCGTTGGTGATGTGATGTGTTGGGTATAGGAAATGCACAGAAGTCTTCTGTAGCACCTCATCTCCATGCTTTGTATTCTTCGTTGGAGATCTGCTGTGAGGGTCCATGCTTCGCAAGCATATAGGAAGATGGAGATGACCAGAGAGCGCAGCAGTCTTACTTTGGAATGTAGACTGATGGTTCTGTCTTTCCAAATGGGCTTCAACCTTGTCAGGGCAGCAGTTGTTTGTGCGATCCTGGAGAGGACTTCCTGTCGAGACCCATTGTCTGACACAATGGCTCCTAAATATTTGAAGCTGTGCACTGTGTTGAGGGATTGGCCTTGTACTTTGATGTCCGTGTTGATGCCATTGGTGTTGTTGGTCATCATTTTGGTCTTCTCTGCACTTATTTCCATTCCATAAGCTCTGGAGGTGGTGTCAAGCCTCTGTACAAGCTGTTCAAGTTCTTGTTCCTCTCCAGCCAATCCATCAATATCATCCGCAAAACGAAGATTGGAGATTGCTCTGCCCCCTATGCTGACTGTGCCTTCGTGATCTGCAAGAGCATCTGACATGATGCGCTCTAGGAAGATGTTGAAGAGTGTTGGAGAGAGTAGGCATCCTTGACGCACACCGATTGTTGTTCTGAACCAGTTCCCGATGACGCTGTTATGGAGGACTGCACTGGTAGCCTTGTCATACAGGCTTTTGATGACTTCTATAATTTTAGGGCTGATGTTGTACACTTTCATGGTTGCCCATAGAGCTGCATGCCAGACTCGGTCAAATGCCTTCTTGAAGTCTATGAACACATGATATAGATGTTGTTGGTGCTGTAGGTATTTCTCACAGATTATTCTGAGGTTGAAAATCTGTTCAGTGGTACTTCGCCCTGCCATGAATCCTGCTTGTTCTTCAGCTATGATTTGTTCAGCTTGTGGTTTCAACCTGTTGAGTATTATTTTCAGGAGGACCTTGCTGGGATGGCTGATGAGGCTGATGGTGCGGTAATTTTCACACTCCTGAAGGTTACCTTTTTTGGGAAGAGTGATGACAAGCGACTGGGTCCATGGTGTAGGCCATTCCCCACTCTGCCAGATCTTGTTACAGATAATGGTGAGAGCATCAGTCATCGCTTCTCCTCCTGCTTGTAGCAGTTCCGCTGGTATGTTGTCCACTCCCGCTGACTTCCCTTTCTTCAGCGATTGCACTGCTGCCTCAACTTCTTCCCGGAGAATTGGGAGGATTTCTTCTTCTTCTCTGCTCTCGGGACATGCTAGAACTGATGGGTCTCCATTTGGTGTATGGTTGTAAAGGTCAGAGCAGTACTCTGTCCATCTGTCCAAGACTTCTTGTTCTTCTGTAAGGCAAATGCCAGACTTGCTTTGGATAGTGGAGACTTTGGGCTGTTTAACACTTGTCAGCCGCTTCACAGTCTGGTAGGCCTTCTTGCTGTTGTTCTTGTTCAGATTGTTCTCTATTTTTCCTGGCATTGATCTTCTATCCAGTTCTCCTTTGCTGTGCGCATGCCTTTTCGGATGTCATTGTTGATTTTTCGGTAGACATCAGCTCCCTGTGAGGTGTTCTTTTTCTTTTTTAACTCTCTTCGTTTATCACACAGATCCAAAAGTTCAGGTGTGATCCACGGCTTCTTCTTTGGTCGGTGCTTGCCAAGGATCTCAGTGGCGGCATCTGTTACAGCTGAGTTGAAGGTATTGGTCATGGTGTTGACATCTACTTCGCCTGCCCCCAAAATAAGCAGTGGTGCAAATTTCCCTCCAATTGTGGCCTGAAATATTTTTGCCACCTCCGGGTCTTGCAGTTTGTCCAGGTCGAACTTCAGCCTAGTGCACTTTGCTGTATTTACTCTCTTCAAATGGAGCCGGAAAGACATCATCACGAGTCGTGG
>CM072520.1:56783074-56943074 GCA_036898135.1 Oncomelania hupensis
GTGATATATTTATAATATTGTGCAAATTATGTTTGTTTTGGAAGATTTTAATTTGCTATGGCATAAATGTGAATTGTTAATCCGAATTTGCCCGTGACCATGTGGAAGAGCCGACCACGAGGCGAAAACACGACCGGTTGCGCCGCCATGTTGTATCCCGTACGGAACCACTGTTGTTTAACTTATATGTATGTTTGCAGACCAGTGGCTGTACCACTGAATGTTTATAATTATTATTAATTCTGTATGTGTATAGTTAGACCACGATTGATATTTATGTATGTATAGGAATTTAGAGTGAGATTCCAGTGGAACCCGGAAGTAGCAGAATGTTCGTCGCTTATGTATAGAGATGTGGAGCTATCACTGAGGGCTACTTTGGCTTTCAGTGAGACGCTCTGCACAAACCGATTATTCAGGGTTGTGCAGAAATTTCGTCTCTTATATTACAGAGGCGAGCTATCCCGAGCTATCCCGAGCTATCCTGTGCACCCCACTCCACAGAAACGACTAGTTGGTTGAGGAATCCTCTACCGCACAAGTCGACGGAAAGAGCGACCCGGGAAAAAACACCCTGTCAGACCCCACAGCGTGGCAAGGGAACCCAACTACACAACGACACAGGTGGACCAGAAGCTACCTCACAGAAGGACTTCGACCCCCACTCATGAGTTAAGTGCATATCCCAAGTGCACTTAAACTGATCAACAGGACCACAGTAGTCCAACTCTTCAGAAACTGTAAAACGGACCACAGTAGTCCAAATCTACATGAGATATATAGCAAGTGCCCGAGGAAGATATAACAGCTGCCTAGACTATCAGCGATCGAACTATTAGCATTGACTGAGACTTTTTAAGTTAGATTAGTACTTAGAGAATCTTGTATAGAGTAGAAGAAATAAATGTGTGATTTTAACTGTTATCAAGTGGCTGGACTACATATGATTCATAGCCGTGTGAAAGCTAGTGTGACAGTAATCTTTTACCATTTTTCTATCTATTTCTGTACCCCAACCTTAACACAGAACGAGCTAAACAAATAAATTTATTAAAGTAATTCATAGGGTGACTTACTAGCAGTTCCCACCGAATAAACGTGAGGGTCCATAATTCCATTGTGCAGAGCCCATAAACCCCACGTGACACTTTAATTGGCGAGCCTAGCCAGGATCTGTGTATAATAGGAATTGGGTATAACCGGACCTAAGTACAATAAAATTAGATAACAGTAGGATAGTAGAATAACTTAGAATAGTGTAAGGGTATAAACTGATCAGTTGGTGCACTATTCTTTAGTTAAAAACTTTTTTGCTTCAATTATTTTTGTGCCTGTATGTTGCATTGTTCTTTTGCAGGTTTTGCTTAAATAACTGTTGTATGCCATTTGACTCTTGTTTTATTCTATTATTGATTACGAATTTGATTGGTCTTTGCATTGTTTTTATTGAATTGCAATATTGCTAGTGTTTTGGTATTCCACGTGATTCAGAGGTTGTTCATAGACACGTTTGGCAATGTCGGACCCAGTGGCCTTGAGATTGCGCTTCAAGGAATTAGGAGAAGCTTTACACTTAGCAGGGGGAGACCTAATTGCGTATATCAATGCATGCAGAGGTAGAGAGGAGGCTAAGGCAGAGAGAGCAGCAGAGAGAGAGGCGAAGAAACTCGAAGCGGCAGAGAGAGCCGCAGAGAGAGAGCAGAAAAAAGCAGAACTAGAAGCAGAGCAGAAGAAATTAGAAGCAGAGCAAAAGAAAAATTAGAAGCAGCAAGAGAACAGAAGAAATTAGAATTAGAAGGAGAACAGAAGAAGGCAGCATTAGCAGCAGAGAGAGAAGCAGAAGTTAGGAGATGGCAGAAAAAGAAAAAGAGAGGGCAGAAAAAGAAAAAGAGAGGGAAGAAAAGGAAAAAGAAAGACAGCATGAGTTAGAGCTAAGAAGATTGGGATCAGGAGCTTCAAGTTCTTCCTCAACCCCTCCCCACTCAGATCAGCTAGAGGTAGCATCCAACCCTGTACAAGGAATGTCATTTCCACTGGGAACATTCAATGAGAGAGAAGAAGGTCTAGATCTCTATCTGACTAGGTTTGAGCGTCTAGCAACAGAGTACAAAACTAGATCCCACTCATTGGTCTTTCAAGCTTAGTCAAGGGCTTAGAGGAAAGGCTTATGACATCTACAGTAAGCTACCGACTGACAGAGTGACTGACTATCACAAAGTAAAAGAGGCACTCCTAACGGGATTCGAACTGACAGGAGAATGCTACCGGCAAAAGTTCCGCACCAATCGGAGAGTGAAAGGAGAGAGCTATGCGCAGTTCGCGGATCGGTTGTCCACAACGCTGGATAAGTGGATTAGCCAGTCAGCCACGGCTAAGACGTATGATGGACTGACAGAACTGTTAGTATGGGAACAGCTACGGGAAACCATGACCCCCGAGCTGAGAACATTCTCAGTAGAGCAGGGCGCGGAAAGACTGGAAGATCTGGTCAAGGTCGCAGATAGGTACGTGGCCGCACACGGAGAAGCCAAGAGCTTCAGGCGAGACCTAAAGCCTAACGGGAAAGAGGCACAGAAACGAAGCCCTAACCGAAGAAGAGCGCACCGCGAATAAGCCGAATAACCCCAGACCTGGGCAAAATAAAGGACCCAACACGGAATTCGGGAAAAGAGGTCCCGCAGAACAGAGACGGTATTGTTCGTTCTGCAACAGAAACAATCACTCCACCGCAGAATGTTTCAAGTTGGCCGCACAACGTAGGGAAGAGCGCGAAAGCCGGCCAGCGCACAGAGTTCTAACTCAAAGTAGCGGTAACAAGCCACACACGATCGGAGATCACCCATCGGTGACAGACACGGTCAAGGTCAACGGAAAAGAAGCGAACTGTCTGTATGACACAGGTCTATCATACGACGCGATAGTTAGCGAATCTCTTGTATCGCGCGCGGACTTGACAGACAAGACAGTCGACTTACAAGGAGCAGACTTGACGAAACCGACGACTACTTGCCCAATAGCTTGGATCGAAGTAGAGAGTAGGTACGTCACAGGACGAATCCAAGCAGCTGTTTTACAGAAACCCCTGTATGATCTAGTGCTAGGTTGTAGGTATGTGTTCTTAGGCACGCCCCCAAAAACTGTAGAGATAGCTGCAGTGCAAACCAGGGCCCAAGCTAAAACCCAACCACCCCAGCCCGAGTTCGCTCCGAATCCAGGACTCGAAGAGATCAAAACAGCACAGAAAGAAGACACCTCGATAGCGAAGTGCTTCCAGAAGCTACCCAAGGCGCACACACCCCCGCACAAGGGAGACTTCTACATGGAAGAGGGAGTTCTACATCGACAAGGAGATGGAGATCACACCCAACTAGTACTACCAGCCACCCTTCGAGCCCAAGTACTAGAATTAGGCCACAGCATGCCACTCAGCGGACACATGGGAATTGGAGCCACAGTGCAGAGAATCAGCGCACACTACTATTGGCCAGGAATCACGGAGGATGTCAAGCGCTACGTGAAATCTTGCCACCAATGTCAACGATATTCCCCGCGACATCACACCGTACCAGTTACCTTAGGACCATCAGTAGTAGTCGGCGTGCCATTCCAGCAAGTCTCAGTAGACATAGTAGGACCACTGCCCATGACCAAGAAGCGGAACAGATTTCTACTCACACTCGTCGACGCATGTACGATGTGGTGCGAAGCAGTCCCGTTGCCAGCGATCGACACCAAGAAGATTGCAGATGCACTCATCGCCATCTTTACCAGAGTCGGATTCCCGGACAGCATTAGAACGGACAACGGATCTCAGTTCACCGGCCGCCTGATGCAAGACGTGTTCGAGTTGATACAAGTTCATCACATTCGCACACCACCATACCACCCAGCCAGCAACGGACAAGTAGAAAGACTGAATGGAACCCTTCTCACCATACTCAGGAAAGTCGCCGACGACAATCCAGAAGCGTGGGACACCTACGTGAATGCGGCACTGTTCGCATACCGAGAAACGCCCCATGCAGCCACAGGCTACACCCCGTCAACATTGCTATTCGGCAGACCTCTAGCAGGACCGCTAGAAGCCCTACGCAGAAGTTGGACGGAAGCCAAGATAGACGACACACCAAGAGGTGCCACCAAGTACGTCGCAGACCTGCAGGAAACCCTCAAAGCAACGTGGAAGAAAGCTGGTGAAGCACTGAAGAAGGCAAGAGCCCGTCAGGCGAAGTACTACAACCGCCACGCGAAGGACAGAGAACTGCAAGTCGGCGATCAAGTGCTACTCTTACTTCCAAGTGGAACCAACAAGCTGGACATCGCTTGGAGAGGACCGTACCGGGTGACTGCCAAGAAATCCAAGACAGTCTACCAAGTAGAGGTGAACGGGAGAGCCCGATACCACCACATCAATCTCCTCAAGAAGTACACGGACCGACCAGCGACCCCCAGCACACACACATGGATGGCCATCGCCATCGCGGAAGAAGCTCATCCACAACTACAACAGCATCGCCGTACCACTGACAAATGGAACCCGGAAAATCGCCCCGGACAAAGTAGTATGGACAGCCGAATGCGAGACAGCATTCCAAACACTCAAGGACAGAATGACATCGGCGCCAGTACTCCACCTACCCGATTTGACTCAGCCATTCGTTCTTCGCACCGACGCAAGCGACTTAGGCCTCGGAGCAGTACTGCTACAGCGCGACCCCAAGAATGCAGAGACGCTATTCCCTGTCGCCTACGCCAGCAGAAAATTGAGACCCGCCGAGACCCACTACGCCACGTCGGAGAAAGAATGTCTTGGACTAGTCTGGGCCATACAGAAATTTCAACTCTACCTGTATGGGACCCACTTCACAGTTCAGGTGGACCACCAACCACTATCGTTCCTGGCAGCCTCCAAGTCTTTGAACTCTCGCCTGATGCGATGGGCACTCACCCTTCAGGCGTACTCATTCCAAATCGAGTACATCCCCGGCAAAGAGAACCACGGAGCCGACTACCTCAGTCGCCATCTCGTGGAGGACACAGCAGCTGTCGCCCACCCAACACAACTAAGGGCCACAGCACCAGAATTCGTCCCCGCCCAGTAATACCCTGTCACTAGTGTCCATAGCTACCTGGCACAGCATTGCAGCTCAGGTAGAGCAACTTAATTAGTTTGTAAATAGGACCCTAGGATAGTGCAGTGTTAAACTAGGCTCTGTAGTAGAAAAAGGTCGAATCCAGTAGTCATCGCCTTTTTTCAGTTGAGGGAGCCTGTCATGAACTGGCTAGTTTTAACTCTGCCTATTGACTATTTAGCCTTGTGTAGTCATTTGTAACAGTAGAGAGTTAGTATTACACAGCAGCAATTGAGGTACTCAGAGGGCCACACACGGCGAGCCAGCAGCACACAGCGTAGTGACTCAGCACTTGAGCTTTGAATCGGACCGTTTTAACCAATGAGAGCTTAGGCAAAGCGGTTGGAGCCAGTTTGACTGGGTCAAGCCTAACACATTTTTGGTCAGTTGGGAGTAATACACCGAAGTGTTAACAGCTAGAAAGCTGGCAGAGAAATCTCTCCACACATAGACCAGGAAGCAGGACTTAGAATCTTAGAATTCTCTCAAGTCATCACGGGCCTGAACTTGTCAAACAGGTAAATGAACACCCTTCTGTTTCATCGTGATATATTTATATTATTGTTGAAATTATGTTTGAAGAATTTGCTATGCATAAATGTGAATTGTTAATCCGAATTTGCGTGACCATGTGGAAGAGCCGAACACGAGGCGAAACACGACCGGTTGCGCCGCCATGTTGTATCCCGTACGGAACCACTGTTGTTTAACTTATATGTATGTTTGCAGACCAGTGGCTGTACCACTGAATGTTTATATATTATTAATTCTGTATGTGTATAGTTAGACACGATTGATATTTATGTATGTATAGGAATTTAGAGTGAGATTCCAGTGGAACCCGGAAGTAGCAGAATGTTCGTCGCTTATGTATAGAGATGTGGAGCTATCACTGAGGGCTACTTTGGCTTTCAGTGAGACGCTCTGCACAAACCGATTATTCAGGGTTGTGCAGAATTTCGTCTCTTATATTACAGACGAGCAGGCGAGCTATCCGTGCGCCCCACTCCACAGAAACGACGAGTTGGTTGAAACCTCTACCGCACAAGTCGGAAAGAGCTACCTGGAAAAACACCCTGTCAGACCCCACAGCGTGGCAAGGGAACCCAACTACACAACG
Source organism: Oncomelania hupensis (assembly GCA_036898135.1). Lineage (NCBI taxonomy): Eukaryota > Metazoa > Mollusca > Gastropoda > Littorinimorpha > Pomatiopsidae > Oncomelania > Oncomelania hupensis. The sequence goes on from CM072520.1 coordinate 56,789,327, forward strand.
ACACAGGTGGACCAGAAGCTACCTCACAGAAGGACTTCGCACGCACCATCTAGCAGTTAAGTGTAAAACCAAAGGTGCACTTAAACTGATCGAAAACGGACCACAGTAGTCCAACTCTTCAGAAACTGTAAAACGGACCACAGTAGTCCAAATCTACATGAAATATAATAGCAAGTGCCCGAGGAAGAAATAACAGCTGCCTAGACTATCAGCGATCGAACTATTAGCATTGACTGAGACTTTTTAAGTTAGATTAGTACTTAGAAAACCTTGTATAGAGTAGAAGAAATAAATGTGTGATTTTAACTGTTATCAAGTGGCTGGACTACATATGATTCATAGCCGTGTGAAAGCTAGTGTGACAGTAATCTTTTACCATTTTTCTATCTATCTCTGTACCCCAACCTTAACACAGAACGAGCTAAACAAATAAATTTATTAAAGTAATTCATAGGGTGACTTACTAGCAGTTCCCACCGAATAAACGTGAGGGTCCATAATTCCATTGTGCAGAGCCCACAAACCCCACGTGACAGTCACTAGGGCTTCCTATGATGTTATTATTTAGCAATGTAGGTGGAGAGCTTTCCGTTTTATCACTAGCGTTGTTTCAGCATCTTTTATGCGGATCAGGGTTGTCCGATCCTGATTTGGCTCAGAAGAGTCCGCTGGACCTAAAGCAATAATCATGTATTGTAATCCCTCCCTCTCTCTCTCTTATATACATACACACGTAGTACACACCTCTCTTTCTCAAAATGTTCAAAAATTCAAATAAATCTACAATACTCAATCAAAGGAATAAAATATTGGCTGGGGATATGACATATACTGCTTTTTTTTTTTTAAAACCAGCAATAATAACAAACCCTAACGCACCAATGGTTTGTATGCATAGCTACATACTATAGCACTACAGCACACCTGACACAACAAACATAATCTAGTACATTACATAGCGCACATCCCACTCTTTACCTCCATCTTTCCCCCCTCTCTCTCTCTCTCTCTCTCTCTCTCTCTCTCTCTCTCTCTCTCTCTCTCTCTCTCTCTCTCTCTCTCTCTCTCTCTCTCTCTCTCTCTCTCTCTCTCTCTCTCTCTCTCTCTCTCTGGAACGCTCGCTCTCATAGCTCCGACAATCACGTTCTTTCTCCCCATTGTCCGTATAAGTAGCGGCCATGAGACAGAAAGTCTAACAAAAGTGTCATGGAGTTTTGTTAGTTCCTTAGTTAGATAGGCGTTGTTTATAGGGTCCAGCGGACTGCAAAAAGCCAAATCAGGACCACAATTTGGATGAAAGAGGATTTGGGGCTATTAGCTATTAAAATTGAAAAAAAAAAAAAAAAAAAATTATAGAATAATGTGTGTCTATGCGCGCGCGCCTCTGTGTATATGTGTGTGTTTATGTGCGTGTGTGTTTCAGTGTGTTTGTACGTGTGCTAGAGACGTTTAAAATTAGCCACACTATCACATTTGTCTAAGATCCCATTGTGATTTTCATTGTGGAATGACATGACATTTGAAGTGATGATGAAGTCATAATATATTTTCATTGTGGAATGACAGTACATTTGAAGTGACGATGAAGTCAAAAATATATTTTCATCCACATTGTTAGTTGTTACATGTCTTCTATGACTTAACGTAGAGTCGCTGGGACTATACAATCAATCAATCAATTTACCTGCTCCAGCTCCTGCGACATAGGCCTCATTTTGATAGATCGTGTTCCCGGCAGTGCCTGTGTTGTAATAGTCAACCTCTGAAAACAACCAAACCAGTTTCGGTTAATGTTGGTAATTTATCAGCATCTCTTTAATTCCTAGCCTTTCCTATCCTATTGACGTCGAGAAGTCAAAATGAGTTATCTCAAACTTGGCCACTGACCTTTGTTCCCCGGATGGAGACCTTGACCTCTGTTCGCTGCCTGAAGTCCATCTTTATTGAGGCTGGAATGCAGATCTTCTCCAGGCTGATCGTGGTCTGGGCGACTTCCTGCTCCGTTTGTGGAGGATTGGTGGACAGGCTGGTAGACAGAGGTAGGTGTGCTGTGTTGCTGATGTTGTGGATCCACTACTTCATAGTCAACTCCTGCAATGCCGTTTTCATCATTCCCTCTGATGCTGGGGTCCTCTGCTCCAAAGATAGGAAAACGGAGTATTTTTGGAATGACAACGAAGATGTTGAAGATGATGATACTTATTAATAATAATGATGATAATGATGATGTTGATGATGATTAGGAGGAGAGGGAGGAGGTTATGTTTAGAAGGAGGAGGAGATTGGCAATTGATGATGATGACAATGATGATGATGTTGATGATGATGATGATGATGATGATGATGATGATGATGATGATGATGATGAAGATGATGATGATGATGATGATGATAATGTTGATTATACACGTACTGACGCGGAAATGTTACTGATAATAAAATCAACGACGACGATGGAAAAGGAAAAGTATTGCAACACATACCGTCTTCGTCTCGTGCAAATGGTGTCCGAGGCGGTGTACTCTTAGGACTAGTATTCTTTCTTCTCTTGACGAAGTAGAGAACGACAAGGACAACGATGACGGCGGTAACGACGGAGCCAACTACTCCGCCGATGACAGCAGCGATTGGTAGATCATCAGAATTGGCCCCACTCAACGGTTCCGAGGCTGGAAATAAAAACTTAAACATGCAGTCATTCCTTACACAAACCTAATTTGCGGGACGTCCCTATACTGATTCGCCCCCCAAAAAAAAATTAAAACCAAAAAAAAAAGAAAAATAAGAAAAAAGAAGAAGAGGTCATGTATAAACGTTTCCATGTAACATCATTTTGGTTGTGTGTGTGTGAGGGAGAGAAAGAGAGAGAGAGGGAGGTGGGGGGAGAGGGCAATACGAATACAAATCTTTTATTCCAGAAGTTCAGGGCAACGCCCCTTTGGAAGGGTGTATACAAAAATAATAAAACAACAAACATTGAATATATAATAACTTATATATAAATACAAAACAGGTTACGATACTGCTATTTCCCGAAGTCTCATGGCTTTATATAAATAAATACATAGTTTTCTAACAGTCTTTTCGTTGTCAGAGGCTAACGGTAGAATGAGAGGTGTTGCACAAGGCATCCTATAATATTTTAAGGCAATAAACTGTTTCCTTAAATTTCTTAGGAATGGACCACACAATACAAAATGTTATTCGTTTTCTTCAACCGTTTTTACACATAGTGTTCTTGCTTCCAAGGTGGAAGCAAGATCCGGAAGATGTTTGATGGTGATGGCTGGTTTGGCTGGTTATTGATATGCTGAATGTGCACGCCGTTCTGGCATGCATTCACCTAATTTTTTTTTTTTTGGTTGTTGTTGTATTGGTTTAAAGCTAAATTTTAATATGCTTACCACCAACGTTTGCATCAGCGAGGACGCTGATGGAATAACGGTTGGGAGAGGGGGAGGTAACCAAGTCTGGAATCTGATGCATCGGATATTGGGGTGAATAATTTTGTAATCAAGTGACCTAGCCTTGATTAATAAGCACGTTTGCGCGATCACTGATGTTATTTCTTGAGACACGTTTTTCATACATCTGAATAAACGCTACCGGGTTAGGTATCTATTAGGATAGACTGTTTGTAGTGCAGACCCAGGTGTCCCGTAGATGAGGGTTGAACAGGAGTGCTAAGGGATACAAAACAGAGGGAACAATGAGAGTAGCACTGGTTTCAACTATGTTTTTCACATTTCGGTGGATAGAGGTAGATAGCGGGTTGGCGGCGGCCATGGAGGCTGGAAGTCCAAAGAGTGTGTAAAATATCCAATGGCAAGGTGTGGTACCGGCAAGCTTAAGATATCGCAAATATAAGCTGACAGACGATACATACCAACAGTTATGTTCGGATCAGACTCACTCTGGGCATTCGGTGCATAGCCTTAGTTATAAAATGATAATAATGAATGAAGAGATATGTTCAGTTAATAAGTTTATAGAATTCTTGTACCCAGTAATTGATATTCTTTTGTTAGGAATGTAATCATTGTGCAAGCTTCATTAATACAGTATAGCTTGCACACATAATTCATAGCTTGCACAATGAGTACATTCCTACAAAAGAATTATCACACCCCCCCCCCCCCCCCCCCCTTACTGGATACAAGAATTCTATAACTTATTAAACTGACCTATTCTCTTCAATCATTATTATCATTTTATAACTAAGGTATGCACCGAAATGCCCAGAGTGAGTCTGGATCCGAACATAAATGTAGGTTGTATCGTCTGTAGCTTATATTTGCGATATGCATTAAAGCTTTGCCGGTACCCACACCCTTGCCACTTTGCGATATTCTTACACACTCTTTGGACCTCACCTCCATGGCCGCCGCCAACCCGCTATCTACCTCTATCCACCGAAATGTGAAAAACATAGTTGAAAACCAGTGCACTCTCATTGTTCCCTCTGATTTGTATCCCTTAGCACCTCCTGTTAACCCTCATCTACGGGACACCTGGGGTCTGCACTACAAACAGTTCTATCCTATAGATACCTAACCCGGTAGCGTTTATTCAGATGTACAAAAAACGTGTCTCAAGAAATAACATCAGTGATCGCGCAAACGTGCTTATTAATCAAGGCTAGGTCACTTGATTACAAAATTATTCACCCCAATATCCGATGCATCAGATTCCAGACTTGGTTACCTCCCCTCTCCCAACCGTTATTCCATCAGCGTCCTCGCTGATGCAAACGTTGGTGGTAAGCATATTAAAATTTAGCTTTAAACCAATACAACAACAACCAAAAAAACAATTAGGTGAATGCATGCCAGAACGGCGTGCACATTCAGCATATCAATAACCAGCCAAACCAGTATCAAACATCTTCCGGATCTTGCTTCCACCTTGGAAGCAAGAACACTATGTGTAAAACGGTTGAAGAAAACGAATAACATTTTGTATTGTGTGGTCCATTCCTAAGAAATTTAAGGAAAACAGTTTATTGCCTTAAAATATTATAGGATGCCTTGTGCAACACCTCTCATTCTACCGTTAGCCTCTGACAACGAAAAGACTGTTAGAAAACTATGTATTTATTTATATAAAGCCATGAGACTTCGGAAATAGCAGTATCGTAACCTGTTTTGTATTTATATATAAGTTATTATATATTCAATGTTTGTTGTTTTATTATTTTGTATACACCCTTCCAAAGGGGCGTTGCCCTGAACTTCTGGAATAAAAGATTTGTATTCGTATTGCCCTCTCCCCCACCCCCTCTCTCTCTTTCTCTCCTCACACACACACAACCAAATGATGTTACATGGAAACGTTTATACATGACCTCTTCTTCTTTTTTTCTTATTTTTCTTTTTTTTTGGTTTTAATTTTTTTTTGGGGGCGAATCAGTATAGGGACGTCCCGCAAATTAGGTTTGTGTAAGGAATGACTGCATGTTTAAGTTTTTATTTCCAGCCTCGGAACCGTTGAGTGGGGCCAATTCTGATGATCTACCAATCGCTGCTGTCATCGGCGGAGTAGTTGGCTCCGTCGTTACCGCCGTCATCGTTGTCCTTGTCGTTCTCTACTTCGTCAAGAGAAGAAAGAATACTAGTCCTAAGAGTACACCGCCTCGACACCATTTGCACGAGACGAAGACGGTATTTGTTGCAATACTTTCCTTTTCCATCGTCGTCGTTGATTTTATTATCAGTAACATTTCCGCGTCAGTACGTGTATAATCAACATTATCATCATCATCATCATCATCTTCATCATCATCATCATCATCATCATCATCATCATCATCATCATCATCATCATCAACATCATCATCATTATTGTCATCATCATCATCATCATTGCCAATGTCCTCCTCCTTCTAAACATAACCTTTTCTCTCCTCCTAATCATCATCAACATCATCATTATCATCATTATCATCATTATAATTGTCATCCTCTTCAACATCTTCGTTGTCATTCCAAAAATCTCCGTTTTCCTATCTTTGGAGCAGAAGACCCAGCATCAGAGGGAATGATGAAAACGGCATTGCAGGAGTTGACTATGAAGTAGTGGATCCACAACATCAGCAACACAGCACACCTACCTCTGTCTACCAGCCTGTCCACCAATCCTCCACAAACGGAGCAGGAAGTCGCCCAGACCACGATCAGCCTGGAGAAGATCTGCATTCCAGCCTCAATAAAGATGGACTTCAGGCAGCGAACAGAGGTCAAGGTCTCCATCCGGGGAACAAAGGTCAGTGGCCAAGTTTGAGATAACTCATTTTGACTTCTCGACGTCAATAGGATAGGAAAGGCTAGGAATTAAAGAGATGCTGATAAATTACCAACATTAACCGAAACTGGTTTGGTTGTTTTCAGAGGTTGACTATTACAACACAGGCACTGCCGGGAACACGATCTATCAAAATGAGGCCTATGTCGCAGGAGCTGGAGCAGGTAAATTGATTGATTGATTGTATAGTCCAGCGACTCTACGTTAAGTCATAGAAGACGTGTAACAACTAACAATGCAGATGAAAATATATATGACGTCATCGTCACTTCAAATGTACTGTCATTCCACAATGAAAATTTATTATGACTTCATCATCACTTCAAATGTCATGTCATTCCACAATGAAAATATATTATGACTTCATCATCATTTCAAATGTTCTGTCATTCCACAATGGGATCTTAGACAAATGTGATAGTGTGCTAATTTTAAACGTCTCTAGCACACGTACAAACACACTGAAACACACACGCACATAAACACACAACATATACACAGGGCGCGCGCGCATAGACACACATTATTCTATAATTTTTTTTTTCAATTTTAATAGCTAATAGCCCCAAATCCTCTTTCATCCAAATTGTGGTCCTGATTTGGCTTTTTGCAGTCCGCTGGACCCTATAAACAACGCCTATCTAACTAAGGAACTAACAAAACTCCATGACACTTTTGTTAGACTTTCTGTCTCATGGCCGCTACTTATACGGACAATGGGGAGAAAGAACGTGATTGTCGAGCTATGAGAGCGAGCGTTCCAGAGAGAGAGAGAGAGAGAGAGAGAGAGAGAGAGAGAGAGAGAGAGAGAGAGAGAGAGAGAGAGAGAAGAGAGAGAGAGAGAGAGAGAGAGAGAGGAGAGAGAGAGAGAGAGAGGGGGAAAGATGGAGGTAAAGAGTGGGATGTGCGCTATGTAATGTACTAGATATGTTTGTTGTGTCAGGTGTGCTGTAGTGCTATAGTATGTAGCTATGCATACAAACCATTGGTGCGTTAGTTTGTTATTATTGCTGGTTTTAAAAAAAAAAAAGCAGTATATGTCATATCCCCAGCCAATATTTTATTCCTTTGATTGAGTATTGTAGATTTATTTGAATTTTTGAACATTTTGAGAAAGAGAGGTTTGTACTACGTGTGTATGTATATAAGAGAGAGAGAGGGAGGGATTACAATACATGATTATTGCTTTAGGTCCAGCGGACTCTTCTGAGCCAAATCAGGATCGGACAACCCCTGATCCGCATAAAAGATGCTGAAACAACGCTAGTGATAAAACGGAAAGCTCTCCACCTACATTGCTAAAATAATAACATCATAGGAAGCCCTAGTGACTGTCACGTGGGGTTTATGGGCTCTGCACAATGGAATTATGGACCCTCACGTTTATTCGGTGGGAACTGCTAGTAAGTCACCCTATGAATTACTTTAATAAATTTATTTGTTTAGCTCGTTCTGTGTTAAGGTTGGGGTACAGAGATAGATAGAAAAATGGTAAAAGATTACTGTCACACTAGCTTTCACACGGCTATGAATCATATGTAGTCCAGCCACTTGATAACAGTTAAAATCACACATTTATTTCTTCTACTCTATACAAGATTCTCTAAGTACTAATCTAACTTAAAAAGTCTCAGTCAATGCTAATAGTTCGATCGCTGATAGTCTAGGCAGCGGTTATTTCTTCCTCGGGCACTTGCTATTATATTTCATGTAGATTTGGACTACTGTGGTCCGTTTTACAGTTTCTGAAGAGTTGGACTACTGTGGTCCGTTTTATGATCAGTTTAAGTGCACCTTTGGTTTTACACTTAACTGCTAGATGGTGCGTGCGAAGTCCTTCTGTGAGGTAGCTTCTGGTCCACCTGTGTCGTTGTGTAGTTGGGTTCCCTTGCCACGCTGTGGGGTCTGACAGGGTGTTGTTCCAGGTTAGCTCTTTCCGACTTGTGCGGTAGAGGTTTCGCAACCAACTCGTCGTTTCTGTGGAGTTGGGCGCACGGAATAGCTCGCCTGCTCGTCTGTAATATAAGAGACGAAATTCTGCACAACCCTGAATAATCGGTTTGTGCAGAGCGTCTCACTGAAAGCCAAAGTAGCCCTCAGTGATAGCTCCACATCTCTATACATAAGCGACGAACATTCTGCTACTTCCGGGGTCCACTGGAATCTCACTCTAAATTCCTATACATACATAAATATCAATCGTGTCTAACTATACACATACAGAATTAATAATAATATAAACATTCAGTGGTACAGCCACTGGTCTGCAAACATACATATAAGTTAAACAACAGTGGTTCCGTACGGGATACAACATGGCGGCGCAACCGGTCGTGTTTCGCCACGTGTTCGGCTTTTCCACATGGTCACGCAAATTCGGATTAACAATTCACATTTATGCATAGCAAATTCTTCAAACATAATTTCAACAATAATATAAATATATCACGATGAAACAGAAGTGTGTTCATTTACCTGTTTGACAAGTTCAGGCCCGTGGCGACTCAAGAGAATTCTAAGATTCCTAAGTCCTGCTTCCTGGTCTATGTGTGGAGAGATTTCTCTGCCAGCTTTCTAGCTGTTAACACTTCGGTGTATTACTCCCAACTGACCAAAACTGTGTGAGGCTTGTACCCAGTCAAACTGGCTCCAACCGCTTAGCCTAAGCTCTCATTGGTTAAAACGGTCCGATTCAAAGCTCAAGTGCTGAGTCAATACGCTGTGTGCTGCTGGCTCGCCGTGTGTGTGGCCCTCTGAGTACCTCAATTGCTGCTGTGTAATACTAACTCTCTACTGTTACAATGACTACACAAGGCTGAATAGTAATAGGCAGAGTTAAAACTAGCCAGTTCATGACAGGCTCCCTCAACTGAAAAAAGGCGATGACTACTGGATTCGACCTTTTTCTACTACAGAGCCTAGTTTAACACTGCACTATCCTAGGGTCCTATTTACAAACTAATTAAGTTGCTCTACCTGAGCTGCAATGCTGTGCCAGGTAGCTATGGACACTAGTGACAGGGTTTTACTGGGCGGGGACGAATTCTGGTGCTGTGGCCCTTAGTTGTGTTGGGTGGGCGACAGCTGCTGTGTCCTCCACGAGATGGCGACTGAGGTAGTCGGCTCCGTGGTTCTCTTTGCCGGGGATGTACTCGATTTGGAATGAGTATGCCTGAAGGGTGAGTGCCCATCGCATCAGGCGAGAGTTCAAAGACTTGGAGGCTGCCAGGAACGATAGTGGTTGGTGGTCCACCTGAACTGTGAAGTGGGTCCCATACAGGTAGAGTTGGAATTTCTGTATGGCCCAGACTAGTCCAAGACATTCTTTCTCCGACGTGGCGTAGTGGGTCTCGGCGGGTCTCAATTTTCTGCTGGCGTAGGCGACAGGGAATAGCGTCTCTGCATTCTTGGGGTCGCGCTGTAGCAGTACTGCTCCGAGGCCTAAGTCGCTTGCGTCGGTGCGAAGAACGAATGGCTGAGTCAAATCGGGTAGGTGGAGTACTGGCGCCGATGTCATTCTGTCCTTGAGTGTTTGGAATGCTGTCTCGCATTCGGCTGTCCATACTACTTTGTCCGGGGCGATTTTCCGGGTTCCATTTGTCAGTGGTACGGCGATGCTGTTGTAGTTGTGGATGAGCTTCTTCCGCGATGGCGATGGCCATCCATGTGTGTGTGCTGGGGGTCGCTGGTCGGTCCGTGTATTTCTTGAGGAGATTGATGTGGTGGTATCGGGCTCTCCCGTTCACCTCTACTTGGTAGACTGTCTTGGATTTCTTGGCAGTCACCCGGTACGGTCCTCTCCAAGCGATGTCCAGCTTGTTGGTTCCACTTGGAAGTAAGAGTAGCACTTGATCGCCGACTTGCAGTTCTCTGTCCTTCGCGTGGCGGTTGTAGTACTTCGCCTGACGGGCTCTTGCCTTCTTCAGTGCTTCACCAGCTTTCTTCCACGTTGCTTTGAGGGTTTCCTGCAGGTCTGCGACGTACTTGGTGGCACCTCTTGGTGTGTCGTCTATCTTGGCTTCCGTCCAACTTCTGCGTAGGGCTTCTAGCGGTCCTGCTAGAGGTCTGCCGAATAGCAATGTTGACGGGGTGTAGCCTGTGGCTGCATGGGGCGTTTCTCGGTATGCGAACAGTGCCGCATTCACGTAGGTGTCCCACGCTTCTGGATTGTCGTCGGCGACTTTCCTGAGTATGGTGAGAAGGGTTCCATTCAGTCTTTCTACTTGTCCGTTGCTGGCTGGGTGGTATGGTGGTGTGCGAATGTGATGAACTTGTATCAACTCGAACACGTCTTGCATCAGGCGGCCGGTGAACTGAGATCCGTTGTCCGTTCTAATGCTGTCCGGGAATCCGACTCTGGTAAAGATGGCGATGAGTGCATCTGCAATCTTCTTGGTGTCGATCGCTGGCAACGGGACTGCTTCGCACCACATCGTACATGCGTCGACGAGTGTGAGTAGAAATCTGTTCCGCTTCTTGGTCATGGGCAGTGGTCCTACTATGTCTACTGAGACTTGCTGGAATGGCACGCCGACTACTACTGATGGTCCTAAGGTAACTGGTACGGTGTGATGTCGCGGGGAATATCGTTGACATTGGTGGCAAGATTTCACGTAGCGCTTGACATCCTCCGTGATTCCTGGCCAATAGTAGTGTGCGCTGATTCTCTGCACTGTGGCTCCAATTCCCATGTGTCCGCTGAGTGGCATGCTGTGGCCTAGTTCTAGTACTTGGGCTCGAAGGGTGGCTGGTAGTACTAGTTGGGTGTGATCTCCATCTCCTTGTCGATGTAGAACTCCCTCTTCCATGTAGAAGTCTCCCTTGTGCGGGGGTGTGTGCGCCTTGGGTAGCTTCTGGAAGCACTTCGCTATCGAGGTGTCTTCTTTCTGTGCTGTTTTGATCTCTTCGAGTCCTGGATTCGGAGCGAACTCGGGCTGGGGTGGTTGGGTTTTAGCTTGGGCCCTGGTTTGCACTGCAGCTATCTCTACAGTTTTAGGGGGCGTGCCTAAGAACACATACCTACAACCTAGCACTAGATCATACAGGGGTTTCTGTAAAACAGCTGCTTGGATTCGTCCTGTGACGTACCTACTCTCTACTTCTATCCAAGCTATTGGGCAAGTAGTCGTCGGTTTCGTCAAGTCTGCTCCTTGTAAGTCGACTGTCTTGTCTGTCAAGTCCGCGCGCGATACAAGAGATTCGCTAACTATCGCGTCGTATGATAGACCTGTGTCATACAGACAGTTCGCTTCTTTTCCGTTGACCTTGACCGTGTCTGTCACCGATGGGTGATCTCCGATTGTGTGTGGCTTGTTACCGCTGCTTTGAGTTAGAACTCTGTGCGCTGGCCGGCTTTCGCGCTCTTCCCTACGTTGTGCGGCCAACTTGAAACATTCTGCGGTGGAGTGATTGTTTCTGTTGCAGAACGAACAATACCGTCTCTGTTCTGCGGGACCTCTTTTCCCGAATTCCGTGTTGGGTCCTTTATTTTGCCCAGGTCTGGGGTTATTCGGCTTATTCGCGGTGCGCTCTTCCCGGTTAGGGCTTCGTTTCTGTGCCTCTTTCCCGTTAGGCTTTAGGTCTCGCCTGAAGCTCTTGGCTTCTCCGTGTGCGGCCACGTACCTATCTGCGACCTTGACCAGATCTTCTAGTCTTTCCGCGCCCTGCTCTACTGAGAATGTTCTCAGCTCGGGGGTCATGGTTTCCCGTAGCTGTTCCCATACTAACAGTTCTGTCAGTCCATCATACGTCTTAGCCGTGGCTGACTGGCTAATCCACTTATCCAGCATTGTGGACAACCGATCCGCGAACTGCGCATAGCTCTCTCCTTTCACTCTCCGATTGGTGCGGAACTTTTGCCGGTAGCATTCTCCTGTTAGTTCGAATCCCGTTAGGAGTGCCTCTTTTACTTTGTGATAGTCAGTCACTCTGTCAGTCGGTAGCTTACTGTAGATGTCATAAGCCTTTCCTCTAAGCCCTTGACTAAGCTTAAAGACCAATGAGTGGGATCTAGTTTGTACTCTGTTGCTAGACGCTCAAACCTAGTCAGATAGAGATCTAGACCTTCTTCTCTCTCATTGAATGTTCCCAGTGGAAATGACATTCCTTGTACAGGGTTGGATGCTACCTCTAGCTGATCTGAGTGGGGAGGGGTTGAGGAAGAACTTGAAGCTCCTGATCCCAATCTTCTTAGCTCTAACTCATGCTGTCTTTCTTTTTCCTTTTCTTCTCTCTCTTTTCCTTTTTCTACCCTCTCATACTCCCATCTCCTAACTTCTGCTTCTCTCTCTGCTGCTAATGCTGCCTTCTTCTGTTCTCCTTCTAATTCTAATTTCTTCTGTTCTCTTGCTGCTTCTAACTCTGCTTTCTTTTGCTCTGCTTCTAATTTCTTCTGCTCTGCTTCTAGTTCTGCTTTTTTCTGTTCTCTCTCTGCGGCTCTCTCTGCCGCTTCGAGTTTCTTCGCCTCTCTCTCTGCTGCTCTCTCTGCCTTAGCCTCCTGCTTCTCTACCTCTGCATTGATATACGCAATTAGGTCTCCCCCTGCTAAGTGTAAAGCTTCTCCTAGTTCCTTGAAACGCAATCTCAAGGCCACTGGGTCCGACATTGTCAAACGTGTCTATGAACAACCTCTGAATCACGTGGAATACCAAAACACTAGCAATATTGCAATTCAATAACAACAATGCAAAGACCATAAAATTCGTAATCAATAATAGAATAAAACAAGAGTCAAATGGCCTACAACAGTTATTTAAGCAAAACCTGCAAAAGAACAATGCAACATACAGGCACAAAAATAATTGAAGCAAACAAGTTTTTAACTAAAGAATAGTGCACCAAAACTGATCAGTGTTATACCCTTACACTATTCTAAGTTATTCTACTTCTGCTGTTATCTAATTTTATTGTACTTAGCTCCGGTTATACCCAATTCCTATTATACACAGATCCTGGCAGGCTCGCCAATTAAAGTGTCACGTGGGGTTTATGGGCTCTGCACAATGGAATTATGGACCCTCACGTTTATTCGGTGGGAACTGCTAGTAAGTCACCCTATGAATTACTTTAATAAATTTATTTGTTTAGCTCGTTCTGTGTTAAGGTTGGGGTACAGAGATAGATACAAAATGGTAAAAGATTACTGTCACACTAGCTTTCACACGGCTATGAATCATATGTAGTCCAGCCACTTGATAACAGTTAAAATCACACATTTATTTCTTCTACTCTATACAAGATTCTCTAAGTACTAATCTAACTTAAAAAGTCTCAGTTAATGCTAATAGTTCGATCGCTGATAGTCTAGGCAGCTGTTATTTCTTCCTCGGGCACTTGCTATTATATTTCATGTAGATTTGGACTACTGTGGTCCGTTTTACAGTTTCTGAAGAGTTGGACTACTGTGGTCCGTTTTCGATCAGTTTAAGTGCACCTTTGGTTTTACACTTAACTGCTAGATGGTGCGTGCGAAGTCCTTCTGTGAGGTAGCTTCTGGTCCACCTGTGTCGTTGTGTAGTTGGGTTCCCTTGCCACGCTGTGGGGTCTGACAGGGTGTTGTTCCAGGCTAGCTCTTTCCGACTTGTGCGGTAGAGGTTTCGCAGCCAACTCGTCGTTTCTGTGGAGTTGGGCACACGGAATAGCTCGCCTGCTCGTCTGTAATATAAGAGACGAAATTCTGCACAACCCTGAATAATCGGTTTGTGCAGAGCGTCTCACTGAAAGCCAAAGTAGCCCTCAGTGATAGCTCCACATCTCTATACATAAGCGACGAACATTCTGCTACTTCCGGGGTCCACTGGAATCTCACTCTAAATTCCTATATATACATAAATATCAATCGTGTCTAACTATACACATACAGAATTAATAATATATAAACATTCAGTGGTACAGCCACTGGTCTGCAAACATACATATAAGTTAAACAACAGTGGTTCCGTACGGGATACAACATGGCGGCGCAAACCGGTCGTGTTTCGCCACGTGTTCGGCTTTTCCACATGGTCACGCAAATTCGGATTAACAATTCACATTTATGCATAGCAAATTCTTCAAACATAATTTCAACAATAATATAAATATATCACGATGAAACAGAAGTGTGTTCATTTACCTGTCTGACAAGTTCAGGCCCGTGGCGACTCAAGAGAATTCTAAGATTCCTAAGTCCTGCTTCCTGGTCTATGTGTGGAGAGATTTCTCTGCCAGCTTTCTAGCTGTTAACACTTCGGTGTATTACTCCCAACTGACCAAAACTGTGCGAGGCTTGTACCCAGTCAAACTGGTTCCAACCGCTTAGCCTAAGCTCTCATTGGTTAAAACGGTCCAATTCAAAGCTCAAGTGCTGAGTCAATACGCTGTGTGCTGCTGGCTCGCCGTGTGTGGCCCTCTGAGTACCTCAATTGCTGCTGTGTAATACTAACTCTCTACTGTTACAATGACTACACAAGGCTGAATAGTAATAGGCAGAGTTAAAACTAGCCAGTTCATGACAGTGACCATCTGGCAGAAAGCATCCAATATTCCCAAGCTGATCCAACAGACCTCACACACAAATAAGGAGTCTTGTCCAGGAAGAGTTTTCAAGAAAAAAGGTAGGAGACTGGTCTAGCGAAGAAGAAGATAGTATAGCAGATTGATAGAACAGAGCAGGAATGAGAAGAGCAAATGAGAAAGACATCGACAGTGGGAATTTAAAGCCATAAATTTCCAGAAAGTGGGGATTCTATTTATACTGAAACCCCCGGCACCCCAACGGGGGTAGAGAAAGAGTTAGAGAAAGGTAGAGAGAGATTGTTTGCATGATGTGTTAGCTTCCGTTGTATAAAGTGTTCCGTTGTGGGTTTCACGTTGTTCCCCACCTCTGTGATCAAGCTTTTTGTGTGGAAATGTTTATGCGCTACATGCATGTTCATTCATTCATTCGTTCATTCAATTTGATAGACAAAGCGACCTAAATGAACTATTTTTTATATGGTTTGGGATGTAGATAAACATAAAAATATAACCTTTTTTTTCCTTTGGTTATAAATCATCGATACTGCTGTAAGCCGATTTGACGCCAGTGGTGCAAGGTATATTCCTGCTTAAAATGTAACACTTCTAATTCGCTTTTACTAGTTTCATGAGCGTTTGTTTTATATAATAGATAAGAGTCTCTGTACATTATCTATCAGCCTCAGTGTCCCCTGCGTTGGATGTCTTTATTGTAAAGTGACTGGCTGGTGGAGAGCATTCAGGTTTACCACTAGGGTTGTTGCAGCAGATCTTTTATGCGGATTGGGGATTGTCCGGTCCTGATTTGTCTCGGAAGAGTCCGCTGGACCTAAAGCAATAATCATGTAATGTAATGTAATGTAATGTAATGTAACATTATCTATCCAAATAGGTTTCTATGAAGGCCTACAGATGTCTGACGTTGGGGTTCCAAGCAATTATGCCTCACTGCCTGTCCAAAGAGGTGACTATGAGGATCTACAGAAGTCTGAAGTTGGTACTCCAAGCATCTATGTCCCTATCACTGCCAACACTAAGACATCCAACACCAACTAGGTCAGCTTACAGCTGAGCAGTGTGTACAGACATGCACAATTATCAGACACCAACAATGATTTTATTTATTTATTTATTTACGTATTTACTGTTACTGCTTATTTGTGTATTTACTCATGTTAAATGTGTGCTTATTTTAGTTATATTTTTATAGTTTTGTATTTCTTGAGTTGGGTTGCTCTGTTTATTATTTTTATGTGTGCTCGTTTGTTTATTTATTCCTTTACATTGGTTGATTGGTTTGGTTTTTTATTTTTTTATTTAGTTAGCTATACATTGTTTATTTGCGTTTAGTTATTTATTTAGTAAGCTATACATTGTTTATTTGTGTTTAGTTATTTATCAGACTCTTAGAAGTCTAAATGTAGCTTTAATTGTAGAAGGAAGTTAATATTGTTAGTGTTGTTGACAGAGTGCTAGCTGTGTGCTGTAGTGTTGTTGACAGAGTGCTAGCTGTGTGCTGTAGTGTTGTTGACAGAGTGCTAGCTGTGTGCTGTAGTGTGGTTGACAGAGTGCTAGCTGTGTGCTGTAGTGTTGTTGACAGAGTGCTAGCTGTGTGCTGTAGTGTGGAAAGCATGGGTTTCATTGTAAGGGAAATTATACAGCGAGTCTAAAGACTCAGAATCACCTCTGAAAGTTGTTTACTTATACACCATTAAAAGCTTGATTCTTTTTTCAGAAAGCAGTTAACAGTTAGCGCTGTTAAGAGAGACCTGCTGTAGTTAGTTTTGAATTTGTGGTAAATTTTCAGGTCTGTTATATTAAATAGCGATTCTAAATTTTCGAGTCCTCGAAGAAACAGGTTTGGGTTTATTTAATCGTTCTCATTTAGTGCTTTTCCAGCTCAAGAGCTGCTAATGGTTGTATAATCCCCAGAATGTATTGTAATCTCTAAGACGTCTGCCTATAGCTTACTATGCAGATATTGGCTGCTGATGGTTGCCTAATCCCCAGGCTGTATTGTAATAATCTAAGTCTGCCTATAGCTTACATTGCAGATATTGGCTGCTGATGGTTGCCTAATCCCCAGGCTGTATTGTAATAATCTAAGTCTGCCTATAGCTTACATTGCAGATATTGGCTGCTGTTGGTTTATGCTGTGGGAAAGTGGCGTGTGCTGTACATTATGTTGAAACTGAGTGGTACATTGGAAGAGATCGTAAGCTTTAACATAAAGTCTCTGAATCCAAGATTATGATAATGATGATGATGATGACGACGACGACAACGATGATGATGATGATGATGATGATGATGATGATGATGATGATGATGATGATGATGATGACTAGCATTCACTCTTTTTTCCACAATCTTTCATTCCACCAATACTCTATCCTAGTCCTGTTTCATCCAATCACAGACACTCTCAGATGCATACGAGGACAGCGTTTAGTTCTCCAAAAAAATCTTTATATAGCCGAGTCTCATCACCAAAATATTAATGAACTAGGAAATACTATACCCAGGCAAAGTGAATACATACGCCACGTACCTATGTCTACAGCCATCGCTCGCCTACTAGTTTTATAAACATGTGATGTATACACACATGAAAATATTTGCCAGTTTACTGCGTGACACGCAGCTCTCTGTTTCAGTACATAGAAAAACATTTGAATGTTTTGCCATCTTGTTGTTATCTGTTCTGAAAAAAAAATATTGGCTTAATAAGTAATTTAGTGCGCTGTCAAGTCATGTAATTGCACTATTTTATAGTTTATTTCTTTTGTTTATATTTTCTGATTGATTAAAAAAAACATTTTATTAAAAAAGATGTCGCAATCCACTTAAGGGTCGACTCTTGAAGTCTGTGACGAGACCTCTACAATACAAACATGTAAATATGTCTTTAGCTAATTATTTTCACATGTACGTTAAGCTAGATATTGTGTGCATAGATTTTGCTCATTATTATATTTTTATGTGTGTGTGTGTGTTTATGTTTGTGTGTGTTTATCTGTATGTGTGTTATATGATGTGTGTTTGTGTGTGTGTGTTACAACCATGTGTTAGGTGGTCTGTGTTTAATGCATTGTATTATTATTGTGAAAAGATGCTGTTATGATAACATATATTTGCCCTAACGAATAAATTGCCAAACGTAATGGTATTTGTGTATCTGTGTGTGGTTGTGTATGCGTGTGTGTTGTCACGGGATATTTCATTTGTCAAATTCAAGTGTTTACTGTTGCTGTATTTCACATGTTCTATGCTGTAGAAACCGATCATGGGTAGGCTATTGGCCATGTTTGTGGTAGAGATGACTTGTTGGGAATATGTTTGTGGTGTGTGTGGTGTGTGTGTGCGTGTGTGTTTGGGTGAGGGAATGGTTGTGAGTCTCTCTCTCTCTCTCTCTCTCTCTCTCTCTCTCTCTCTCTCTCTCTCTCTCTCTCTCTCTCTCTCTCTCTCTCTCTCTCTCTCCATCTCTCTCTCTCTCATTTCTTTCATCTCTTTCACTTTGTGCGCGTGTGTTTATGTGTCTGCGTGTTTGTGTGTGAGCGAAATTAATCAAAGCTGTACGATTCCTTTCATTCTTTGATTTGACACTATCCAACTGACACTTTACATTTCGCTGATTTAACACTGGAATGTGACAACACGATATAGGTACACTGTTCTTATTCGTATGCTTGGCTGTTTTCCAATTTCTATTAAACAGTTTTATTTGATAAGATTATCCTGGTTACTGAGGCTTGCAGACATAGGTCCGTGCATTGGTAAAGCCTGCAGTGACAGACTACACACAGGGCCCCAGTCATAGCCACACACTGTCTTTACTATTATCTACTTCCTTGTTCAACGCATGTCTGTTGAGAGAAAGGCGTGAAAGTCATAGCCACACACTGTCTTCACTATTATCTACTTCCTTGTTCAACGCAGGTCTGTTGAGAGAAAGGCGTGAAAGGGGAGTGCGGTGAGATGAAGAAGAGGGGTCGGGTACGTGGAGAAAGGAGAAAGGGATTATAGTGTTGTTACTACATTACATTACATGATTATTGCTTTAGGTCCAGCGGACTCTTCCGAGCCAAATCAGGACCGGACAACCCCTGATTCGCATAAAAGATCTGCCGAAACAACCCTAGTGGTAAAACTGAAAGCTCTCCACCAGCCAATCACTTTACAATAAAGACATTCCACGCAGGGGACACTGAGGCTGTACTCTACTTTATCGAACCCCCGTTTACAAAAACAAAATAGAATACAAACATCATTATAAATTATCAACAAAACACATACATATAAAATGCCAACATTGCTAAATAATAACATCATAGGAAGCCCTAGTGACCACCTGGCAGAAAGCATCCAATATTCCCAAGCTGATCCAACAGACCTCATACACAAATAAGGAGTCTTGTCCCGGAAGAGTTTTCAAGAAAAAAGGTAGATGACTGGTCTAACGAAGAAGAAGATAGTATAGCAGATTGATAGAACAGAGCAGGAATGAGAAGGAGCAAATGAGAAAGACAGCGACAGTGGGAATTTAAAGCACTACATTTCCAGAAAGTGGGGATACTATTTATACTGAAACCCCCGGCACCCCAACGGGGGTAGTGTTGTTACTACCCATATGGGTTTTTCAAGCACTTTTCTCGGGGAAAGCACAACAGTCACAACGCAGCGCCACACAGGACACGGGTGATAAGCACCCGCCATCTCTTCTTTCAGTTGAGAGTATAAACAAGATCATGGTCTATGCTGCCAAGCAATCATCCCACTGACTTTACAGATCATGGTAATTATTGTCCTTAGTGGATCAAGGTCTATGCATGCAAGCAATCCATCACACAGACTTTAAAGATCATTGCAACTTATGTCCTAAGTGGATCAAGTCTATGCATGCATGCAATCCATCACACAGACTTTACAGATCATTGTAACTTATGTCCTGAGTGGATCAAGTCTATACATGCAAGCAATCCATCACACAGACTTTAAAGATCATTGTAACTTATGTCCTAAGTGGGTTAAAGTCAGATACAAAACCACCCTGCAAGCACTCGGTCCTCATTTCACTGTGTGTGTGTGGCCTGTCTTGCTTTTGCTGATAAGGCAACCCCAGTTGGAAACCAATGTTATCTACAGTCCAAAATCCAACAAAATACAATGAGGATGATTTAAGTGAAGACCTAATTGCAGTCACAGTAAATTGATGATGTTGACTGGCTACGATCACTGTACATTGATGACGTTGACTGGCTACAACCACTGTATACTGATGTTGATGACTGGCTACCGCCACTGTATACTGATGTTGATGACTGGCTACAGCCACAGTACATTGATGATGTTAACAGGCTACATCCACTGTACACTGATGTTGTTGACTGGCTATAGCCACTGTACACTGATGTTGTTTACTTGCTACAGCCACTGTACATTGATGTTGTTGACCGTTTACAGCCACTGTATGATATTGTACAACACTCATGGACTATGATACTGCACAATGAGGGCTGTAGTCTGTTGAAGATTACTGAAGTTTTACAATGCGCCATTCCGTGCATCAGTTTAATAGTGATGTGGAAACCATTTCACTGTTGACGTTCGCCTGTTGTTGGTATATGAGTTAATAATTAAATCTGTTGCTATTGTCCACTCATCCCTGATACATGATTTAACAATAACATATGTTATAACTGTCCACACATTGCTGGCACGTGATTTAGCAATAACATTTGTTGAATTATCCACACATCGCTGGTACATGATTCAATAATAATATATGTTGCAATTGAAAACACATCTCGGGTACACGATTTAACAACATATCAATTGACCACTCATCCCCTTCCCTTTTTGGTTACGGTCTACCTATGCATTGTCTGTATGAACAGTTCTGATTCCTGATCCACTGACACAACAACAACAAAACAAAAGCATAGTTAACAGTAAGATGGCCAGTGATCACAGCAACACGCAATGTATGAAACAGCGCCCGGTGCTCTACAGACCGAACTGTCCCGTGACCGTGTGTGACTTATCGTTATCCCCACTCCGGTACTGTACAACGATACGTTTGGTTGTACAGATAAACCTTGTGATCTCACTTCCAGCTCGCTGTTATCAGTGAATCACAACTGTCGTTGTCAACACAGTAGTTGGTTGTGTGTTCCAATGTCACAGCTAAAACACCCTGCAAACACTACGTCCTAATCTTCCTCTTCCTGGATGGCGCTGCCCTGCAGCTGCTTTGCCTTTGCTGGGATTGCAAAGACACATTTTACCCGTATGGGGATCGAATGTTATCCAAACACCAACAAAATCTAATCAGGCTGATTTGCACTTACACCTAATTACACACCTACTTTACACTGATCTTGTGGATTGACCACAACCACTGGATTGCATTGTACACATTATATTGGTATTGACGTGGAGATTCATATTGAATGTACATGGTTTAGAAATGAAGGTTATCATTTACAAGTACATGGTTTTAAACACGAAGGTTATCATTTACAAGTGTACATGGTGGTTTAAACATGAAGGTTATTATTTACAATAGTACATGGTTTAATCATGAAGGTTGTCATTTACAAGTGTACATGATTTAAACATAAAAGGTATCATTTACAAGTGTAAATGGTTTAAACATGAAGATTATCATTTACAAGTGTACATGATTTAAACATAAATGCTATTATTTACAAGTGTAAATGGTTTAAACATGAAGGTCATTTACAAGTGTACATGATTTAAACATAAAAGCTATCATTTTCAAGTGTAAATGGTTTAAACATGAAGGTAATTATTTACAAGTGTAAATGGTTTAAGCATGAAGGTAATCATTTACAATAGTACATGGTTTAAACATGAAGGTTGTCATTTACAAGTGTACATGATTTAAACATAAAAGCTATCATTTACAAGTGTACATGGATTAAACATGAAGGGTATGATTTGCAATAGTACATGGTTTAAACATGAAGGTTGTCATTTACAAGTGTACATGATATAAACATAAAAGCTATCATTTACAAGTGTAAATGGTTTAAACATGAAGGTTATCATTTACAATTGTCCAGACACCCCTCCCGTGCATCTCACACTACCTCTCCTACCCTGATGCCAACTTTGATTCAGCCCGCGGTTTATGAAACACGAGTCAGGAGCTCTACCGACAGAGCTATATATCCCTGTCTGTCACTTGCCTTTATGATCGCCACTCAGAAATCGTCCAAGGCTATGTTCGCAGGTAGGCCGAGTGGCGTTATCTTGCTGTAGACTCTCATCTTATCAGTGATTTAGGTCATGTCCAAATGCTATATAGTTCAGTGTTCCAGTGTCAAAGCTTTAGTGCAATCTGCAAGGTAGGAGACAGAACTTGAAGTGAAATAACATTGTAGGTAGACGGAGTAGGAATATTTAACAGACATAGTAGAAAAATTTAGCAGAGTAGGAATAGTTAACAGACAGAGTAGAAAGATTTAACCGAGTAGGTAGTTTTAACATATACAGCAAGAAGATGTAACAGACAGAGCAGGAACATTTAACAGATATGATAGGAAGATTTAACATACAGAGCTGGAAGATGTAACAGACGGAGCAGGAAGATTTAACAGAGTAGGAAGAATTAACAGAGTAGGAAGATTTAACAGACATAGTAGGAAGATTTAACAGACATAATAGGAAGATTTAACAGACATAATAGGAAGATTAGATTTAACAGACATAGTAGGAAGATTTAACAGACATAATAGGAAGATTTAACAGACATAATAGGAAGATTTAACAGACAGAGTAGGAAGATATAACAGAGTATGACGATTTAACAGAGTAGGATTATTTAAGACATAGTAGGAAGATTTGACAGACGGAGTAGACAGATTAAACAGACATAGTAGTAAGATTTAACAGACAGCGGGGAAAGACATACACGCAAGACAATGTAAAGTGTGTTACGTGGTTGCAGGTCGATTAAAGGTGAACAGTGTACAATCATCTTGGTGAACCAACACTTAGTAGTGAACAGTGTACAATCATCTTGATTAGCGAACAGTTAAATGGAGAACAGTGTACTATCACCTTGGTGAACGAACAGTTAAGAGGTGAACAGTGTATAATCATCTTGGTGAACGAACAGTTAAATGTTGAAGTGTGGACTGTTGCAGATTGTGTAAAGACTGATGTCGTCCAAGATGGCCAGCAGGTCGTGCACTGCCTCCCCCATCACTCCCCCACCCTCCAACAGCCTAAAGATCAGTGACTGCCACAGTGTGAGTCATTGTGTGTGGGAGCCCTCCTCCTTCCCTGTGGGCATCTTACATGTAGAAAATGCCTGCGTGACCACTACGGTTCCCAGCTCACCTGTCAAATCTGTAAACACATCTTGCCCCTCCCCAAAAACCCAAAATCAGCGGACTTTAGAAGCCTCGTCCAGCAGCTGGGGCCTGACCCCGTTGTGGTACAGTTTGTCAACCAAAGACTCAGAGGTCAAGGTCAGGTGAGATGTCAGGTGTGTGCCAATCGTGACGCCACCACGCTCTGTCACGACTGTCAAGAATTATACTGTGATGGTTGTGCAAAGGGTCACGAAAAACTAGGAGCTACCAAAGATCACGTGATGCAGACTCTACCCCAAGCCCTGCAAAACGTGTCATCAGCGTCTGGCTCTACTTTCAGACCCAAGACCCACTCCGCCTCATCCTCTGTCTCGTTGGAAAGCATCAGCAATCCTTTGGATCCACCGCAGTCACATGGGCAGTCACGTGGTAGACAGCACTGGAAGCAGTGGTTGGCGGAAGAGGTCAGACTAATGCAGCAGGCCCTAAGTGGGCAAAACGAACTGTTGAGGGCGCTCAATGACGTCGTGTCTCGTGCCCAGCACGCGCTGTCCGCGGCTCAAGCACACCAGCAACTCCTGCAAACTTATATCAACGTATTGCCACTTTTCAGCGTCACTGACTATTATGAAGTCGATACGCGCACCTTCACCCTCACTTTGCTAGACGATGACGTGAACGTGCAGGTCAAGATGGATTTTATGCAACAACGTATTCGTGATGTCATTGATAGACAGAAGTCTGCTGAAGTCTTCACAGATGTGACGTCACTGATGAGGCAGCTGGAGGAGATATTGCCCATGTGTGGTGAGTGTTGATCAATCTCGTAACTGTAGACTGTCTTTGTCTCTTCCTCAAGTACCCAGAGTTAACAGTATCACCAGATAATTGACATTAACACGTGTTCTGTGTAGTTTACAGAGTTAACATTATCAGCAGATAATTGACATTAACACGTGTTCTGTATAGTTTACAGAGTTAACAGTATCACCAGATAATTGACATTAACACGTGTTCTGTGTAGTTTACAGAGATACCACTATCACCAGATAATTGTCATTAACACGTGTTCTGTGTAGTTTACAGAGATACCGAGAGTTACCAGTATCACCACATAATTGTCATTAACACGTGTTCTGTGTAGTTTACAGAGATACCGAGAGTTACCAGTATCACCAGATAATTGACATTAACACGTGTTCTGTGTAGATTACAGAGATACCGAGAGTTACCAGTATCACCAGATAATTGACAATAACACGTGTTCTGTGTAGATTACAGAGATACCGAGAGTTACCAGTATCAGCAGATAATTGACATTAACACGTGTTCTGTGTAGTTTACAGAGTTACCAATATCACCAGATAATTGTCATTAACACGTGTTCTGTGTAGTTTACAGAGATACCGAGAGTTACCAGTATCACCAGATAATTGACATTAACACGTGTTCTGTGTAGATTACAGAGATACCAGTATCACCAGATAATTGTCATTAACACGTGTTCTGTGTAGTTTACAGGGATACCGAGAGTTACCAGTATCACCAGATAATTGACATTAACACGTGTTCTGTGTAGTTTACAGAGATACCAGTATCACCAGATAATTGACATTAACACGTGTTCTGTGTAGTTTACAGAGATACCAGTATCACCAGATAATTCACATTAACACGTGTTCTGTGTAGTTTACAGAGATACTGACAATCTACAGTGCTAGTTAATAAATATTATAATTTGCCATGCCTTCCTAGCGCCAAAACCAGATAATTACAAATATCATGGGATAGTTACAAATATCATGGGATAATTGCAAATATCATGGGATAATTGCACATATAATGAATAAATACAACTATCATAGACAAAATACAAATACCTTCGCGTTATTTATTACGGTCTATTAGCGCAAAATCCTGATAATTCCAAGTATCATTGGATAAATATCATTATTACTAAAACCTGTAAATGAAGGTTTTGGCGCTAGTAAACCGCCTTAGCCAGAATTATGCAAAAAGTATAATTATCAAGAGAAAATTGCAATTATTATGTTATAAATGTTTAAAAAAAAAACAAAGTTAGTTTTTGGCGCATTTCCAGGCGGATTGCTAGAGCCGAAACTGAAACTTAAACAGGATCACGCGAAGATATTTGTAATTTTTCAAAGATAATTGTAATTATTCCTTAATATTTCTAATTATTCCACGAAACTTGTAATTATTCTATGATACTTGTCATTATGAGGTTTTGCTTCTAGTAGACCGTCATATGTTACTGCCTGTGAACTCTCTCTCTCTCTCTCTCTCTCTCTCTCTCTCTCTCTTTCTCTCTCTCTCTCTCTCTCTCTCTCTCTCTCTCTCTCTCTCTCTCTCTCTCCCTCTATCTCTTTCGATTTTAATTAAATGTCTCCATTGTAATTTTAACTGTATGTGTATCTTTGTGTTGACAGAAGACATGACCAAAGCAGGCCACAGCAGCACAACACAGTCTGTGACCACCACAATGTCCACTGCCACTCCTTCCTCACCCACTGTGGACCCCATGACGGCCTGTCCACGTCGCGTGTTCGCCATGACACCAGCCTGTGATGACGACACAAAGAAACCTGGGATCACTTCCATCATCAGCACACAGGACGGTCAGAGACTGGTGATGGCGGACATAACAACTCAAAGGTGAAGTTGTTGGACATGAATCATCCACACACTGTGTCCCATCTCTCACCATGAAAGAGCTACCATGGAGACTTGCCTTGCTGAACGACGGAATAGTCGCCATGACAACGCTGAATCCTATTATCTACATGCTTAATGTTACCAACACAATTGCTGTGACGTCACGCATCAAAACTGACGTTAGGTACACAGGCATTGCTGGTCACAGTGATGGAACTCTCATCGTCAGTTGTGATAGTGCTGACAACAAGGGTGTAGCTAGCATAAAGATTATCAGACGTAATGGTGACGTAGTGAGGACCATCACTGACAGCAACACATTGAAAACACTGAAATCGCCTTGGTGTCTGTGTGTTGTGAAGAACGCAGTCCTGGTGTCCGACTGGAATAATCACACAATGTTCACAGTGGAAGTAAATACCGGTCACCTCGTGGACACTCTGACCCATGATCAGATGATATATCCATATGTCAAGTAACAACAGACACATCAGGACACGTGTACATCGCCAGTGCCGGTGGTCATTGTGTTCTGTTGAAGTCATCAGGAGGTCAGTGGAGGAAACTTCTTACAGCATCGGACCACAGTGACCAGGGTTATGACAATCCTTCGTCAGTCTGTGTGACTGGCTGTGGACCTCTGCTTGTGGGATGGTGGAACAGTAGTAAAGATAAAAGTCGTGTGATGTGTTACGACCTGTGACACTGCTATCTGTAGTGCTCTTTACTGTGTCAGTGACTGTGACACTGCTATCTGTAGTGCTCTTCACTGTGTCAGTGACTGTGACACTGCTATCTGTAGTGCTCTTCATCGTGTCAGTGTCAGTGGCTGTGACACTGGTATCTGCAGTGCTTTTCACTGTGTCAGTGGCTGTGACACTGCTATCTGTAGAGCTTTTCACTTCTGTCAGTGTCAGTGGTTGTGTCACTGCTATATGTAGTGCTCTTCACTGTGTCAATGTCAGTAGCTGTGAGACTGCTATCTGTAGTGCTTTTCACTGTGCCAATGGCTGTGGCTGTGACACTGTTTTCAGTGGTACTTTTTACTGTGCCAATGTCAGTGGCTGTGATAAAACTACATGAACGTCATTTCACACAAAACCATACATATTGCTCTGTGCTGTACTTTTGTGTTAGACTTCATTCCTCCCTTCCCCACAGGTTTCAATGTTATCACGTCAAAACGAAGACAGAGGAACACAAAAAAAAAAACAACAACAAAAAAACATCAGCATCCACTACACAGTGTATTTTACTATTGGACCACAAAGTTTAGGTCTATTGTGGCACAATATAGAATTGTCTCCAGTGACAGTATTGGATCACGTGAGCATGAACAATAACTTCACTTGACTTTCCAACCAGTGAATGGTCTTAGTTGTCCAACAGTGAGTGACTTATTATCTATTTATTAGCAACGGTGTGGGTGTACCTGTATTAATTACAATTCGACTCCTAGATACGAACATTGTAGTTAACAGTGACATGAGTGTAGCATTATAAATGTCAATTTACATTGATGTTAACAGTGAATGAAGTATAACCTTTAAACTGATTACAGTGTGTTTGCTACTGTGATATAAAATTCACCTTGTGCTTGGTTTAAGGAGTTCCTACTATGGGGCGCCATGTGTCCATTTATTCTATGTGACCATTCTATACATAGAATAAATTCTATGCACATAGAAAACATTCTATGCACACAAAAAGCATTCATTAGTTGAAATTCCATTTATAAAAAAAGAAACCAATATTGCAAGTCATAGAATAAAATTCTTTGTATTGAATAACATTCTATAATATAGTGTAAAATTCTATGTCCATAATAAAATTCTATGTATAGAATAACATTTTATAATAGAGAATAAGATTCTATGTATGTAATACAATTCTATATTATAGAATGCGCTTGTATGCATAGAACTATATTCTATAACATAGAAAGAATTCTATTACAAAGAATGAATTCTATAACATAGAATGAATTCTTTAACATAAAATAAATTGCATGTGCATAGAATAAATTGTATAACATAGAATGAATTCTATAATAAATAATGAATTCTATATGCATAGAATGAATTTTATAGCATAGAATGGATTCTATGACATAGAATTCATTCTATGACATTGAATGAATTCTATAGGCAAAGAATGAATAATATAACATAGAATGAATAAGATTACATAGAATTAATTCTATGAAATAGAATGAATTCTATAACATAGAATGAATTCTATAGCATAGAATTAATTCTATGACATAGAATTTATTCTATAGCATAGAATGAATTCTATGTTACAGAATGAATTCTATGTCATAGAATTCACTCTATGCTATAGAATTCATTCTATGTTATAGAATTCATTCTATTCTATAGAATAAATTCTATGTAATAGAATTCATTCTATGTTATAGAATTCATTCTATGCTATAGAATAAATTCTATGTAATAGAATTCATTCTATGTAATAGAATTCATTCTATGTTATAGAATTCATTCTATGGCATGGAATTCATTCTATGTCATCTTATTCATTCTATGTTATACTATTCATTCTATGCTATAGAATTCATTCTATTCTAAGTTATAGAATGGATTCTATGTTATAGAATGAACATTCTATGTTATAGAGTGGATCCTATGTTATAGAATGAACATTCTATGTTATAGAATGAACATTCAATAACATAGAATGCATTCTATGTGCACCAAATGTTAAAAAAATAGTTCTATGAAAATAGAATGTATTCAGTGTTGCGAATAAAATCCATTTTATGTTAAAAAAAGGTATTTTATGTCATACAATTCTTGCTTGTTATACAATTAATTCTATATACATATAATTCATTTCACTCACATAAAATTAAAAAACACAACTAATAAATTGTAACGAAATTTAGAATTAAAAAAAGATATTGTATGACACATCACCACATCGCATCATCACCACATCGATCACATCATCACATCACATCACTGCATCACATTGCTTCATCACCATCATCGTGAAAACGCACCACCACATAAAATCATATCACATCAACAAATCATCACATCACATCAGCCGACATCACAGCAGCAGAACATCTTCACATTGCAGCAGACAGCACATATCATGGCATCAGTGAATCACATCACATAATCTAATCACCCCACCCCTCCAACCCATCACATTTGTGGTGCAGTGTGGTGTGATTTTGAGAGTGATGTAGTGTGGTGATGTGATGTGGTAATGTGTATGTATGTATTTGCAATACAGTTCTATTATGCCTTAAAAGCGAGTGAATCAGACCACATCATCACATAACCTAATCACTCCACCACACCTACCCATCACATTTGTGGTGCAGTGTGATGTAGAGTGATGTGGTGTGGTGATGGGATGTGGCAATGTGTATATTTCTCTGCAATACAGTCCTATGCCATAAAAATGTTCTCTATACCTCGACAGTGCCCCAGTTTTTACTATTTTAAAATAAAGTGTATGTATTGATTTCATTCTATAACATAGAATGAAGTCTATGACATAGAATGAATTTTATGACATAGAATGAATTCTATGACATAGAATGAATTCTATAGCATAGAATAAATAGTATAACATAGAATGAATAAGATGACATAGAATGAATTCTATGACATAGAATGAATTCTATAACATAGAATGAATTCTATAGGGTGTGTGTGTATGTTTTGTGTGTGAACATCTCTCTCTCTCTCTCTCTCTCTCTCTCTCTCTAATAATAATAATACAGGATGCTATACGCGCTTTTCCCAAATCATTCAGGCTCTCTCTCTCTCTCTCCGCCGAACAAACTGACTTTTTGGAGATCTGGGAAGATATCCTTTGTATATTACTTCAGCTAATTAGGTGTGTGAAATATTTGACAAAACTAATGGGTTTACCCCGTGAAAGACTTCCAAAGAAGGCGTATATTATGTTAAGCCAAATGTGTGATGCAGGCAAGAAAACTTGGGTGTACCACCTTAAGAACCTTATGTTTGATAATGGGTTCGCAGACGCTTGGACTCAACAGAGTGTTGGAGA
Organism: Oncomelania hupensis; assembly: GCA_036898135.1. NCBI lineage: Eukaryota > Metazoa > Mollusca > Gastropoda > Littorinimorpha > Pomatiopsidae > Oncomelania > Oncomelania hupensis. The sequence continues at coordinate 56,819,197 of CM072520.1, forward strand.
TATTCCTGCCTTTATTAATTTATTTCGTCAACGGTTAATTGACCGTTTCCAACAGTATTGGAGCGTTGCCTTAACAACAAGCGACAGATTTGACTTTTATGCATCATTTAAAAGGGTTTTTAAAGCTGAATCTTATTTCGATTATTCCCAGTTAAGATGTTTTAGAGACGCCTACACTCAATTCCGTTTTGGTATCTCACCCATTAACATGCATAGGAAGCGTTACAGGACAGAGGCGCCTGTCAAACAGTTCTTTTGTCCTGTGTGCGAGGAGCGTCCCGAAGATGAGATTCATATTTTATTTGAATGTAATGCCTATGATGAACTCAGAGACGATGTCCAAATACTGAAAACGCTGATCCAAGAAGGCAACCACGATGCATCAGTGGTGATGTCGGCGGGCGATGAATTATCCATAATTGAATTGTCTCGTTATTTGTATAAAGTTTACAAAAGAAAGAACGAAAGAGGATTGAATGGTGATTAAAAATAGTTTGAATGCTTGTATGTTAATTAGCTTTACATAACATTCTTCTTACTCTGAACAATCCAGATTTTGATTACATTATGTTTGCTATTTTGTATTTTCTACGTTATTATTCCATAAAGAATGAAGAAGTGAATGTTTGAAATGAACATATAAGAAAAGTGATCGTACCTAAAGCAAAGTCTTTTTGTCTGTAAAGGGTCATTCGGATCGTTTTTAACTGACAATACATGCGCATGTCGCGATAATTCCAATGTAGATATACGAGCTACTATGTTCCGTTAAAGAAGAGAATGACGACAAGAGCGCAGTTTGCGTTCACGTTATATTTTGTTAATGTTGCACACATACGTAGGACGTTTAAACTCGATATGAATTCTAGTTGGTGAAACACTTGCTAAGAAAAGAAAATGATAAGATGATGTTAAACATCCAACAATAGAGATTGGAAGACTGTGCGTGTGATCAATCAATGACTCTATATCTAAGTTAATTAGCAACTTTCTTGTCCCAGTTGATCGTTTTCTTTTGGCGATATTGCGTATGTATTTATAAAATATTTTGAGATCTGATATTTCGATGCATCCACTCCCAACTTTCCCAATTTGATATGGACATGTTGTTTATTATTCAATAAAATGTCAAATGTCAAATGTCTCTCCCTCTCTCTCTCTCTCTCTCTCTCTCTCTCTCTCTCTCTCTCTGTGTCTCTCTCTCTTTCTCTCTGTGAATGTGTGTGTGTGTGACTGCGTTTGTCTGCAGTGCGCGCATGTGTATGAATATGTGTGGGTGAATGTTGATTTCAAACTTTCACACAAGCCAAGTTCACTACATGATATAATGACTAGAGATCAAAAGGTGACAGTCACAGACCTCAAAAATAAAAATTATATTAAATGTGCAAGATGATCATTTTTATATTGGAAAAGCATTACAGTATACAGTGTGGTAAAGGACTTTGCGCTCGATTGCTTAGTTCTTGAGTAATTGAGTTTTGAATGAGACTGCTTGCAGAATGTCATATGTGACATGTGACACCAAACTGTGTATAATTGTGATAATCCAGCTGGGACCAGACAGCATATGATAGTATGAACAAACTATGTTAGTGATTCTACTGACAGGGATGGAGAAAAAAAATCACAATTTTCAACTAGTTTAATAAGAAAAATGGTTTTGTTTGTCGTCACAGTCACAAATGACATTCACTATGTAGGAGACAATTCCATTCCGACAAAACAAGACACGCATTTGAAGTGATACTATTATTTATTCATAACTTACAAAAAGTAAGTTTGACAACATATGTGAAGAAAACCAGCACAATGATACTGAAGCCAGAAATGGTAGTTCTACTGTCATTTGTGACAACTGTGGGAGTGACGCGAAAGATTTTGCAGTCACACGTCACAAATAACACAAGAAATACCTTATTGTATGAAAATATACCACATGCACTCCTTGTGAAATTCGATAAACGAATCCTTAAAATCAAACATATTAAAACACCAGCAAACTTGTTAATAAAAATATTAACTGTGTCATTTGCGACATATGCCAAAGTAAGATGCCGTCACACGTCACAAATGACTAATTATGAAAATGCATCAGTTTAAAAATGTCATGCAATTCAAAAATAAAAATGGAAACGTGAATCCATGGGATCAAGGAAAACAAGTTCATCTACTTTTATTTTTATTATCTTTTTCTTTTTTCCTTGTATTTATATCAATGTGTTGTTGTTTCCTGTTGTCCGCCAGTGATATTTTTGATAAATTATTTATTATTTGGGTAGCACTCATTTAAGCCTTGTGCTTTTGTGCACCATAGTTGGTTTAACCTTTTATTATCTGGTTTGTTGAATACATTTATGTTTAAACCATCTTTCCCCACACCATGGTCAAGGTAATCTTTTTCGAGAAAAGTGAAATATTGTCCCCATGACCGGAGAAACTTCAATGGCCAGTCTTGTTGTCTGATCAAAAGCAATGACCTGCAACAGTCCCATACAGCACATTTTAACATTATGTAATCAATACTAAAATACTTCGAGTAGTAAGTTGGGATCCGATTGTTACAATTTCCTATTAAAAAAATTCTGGAAAGAAAACTGTGGAAAGAGTAATTTTATGGATGTAATTTAAGTATTTTCGTAACAAAAATATTAAAAGTACAGAATCAGATATTAAACTATTTTCCAAATGCAGTAAAAACGAATTATGTAAATATTCCCATACTTGGCCATAATAAAATTTTTGGCCTTTATTTCTCTTATAAGTTATACTGTTTTTGTACCGAACTGCCATATTGTATCCTGAAACAAAGGCAAAGTGTAATGTTCCTGGCCAGTTGGTTTGTATCCATACATACTATAAAGTGTTTTTTTTTATTTAAAAGTGCCATTTCACAAGGTACATTAATGTAAAAGAAAACTAACTCTGGAAGGAAGTAATGATAATATTGAATAGAATACTATATTTTACCTGGGTTTGGGAGACCCTGCCAAAGGCACAGACTGCTCCAAGCAATGAGTTACAGGTGCTGGTTCATTACCATCATGTCTGCTGAGACTTCCTTGTTCATAGAACATTGTAACAGTGGCCATGTGGTCAATTCTTTATTCAGATGCCTACTGATCATCTGCGGCTGACTGTAAGAGGTAGCCTTTTGTAGCTCTTTCAGTGCTTTCTTGAAAAAAGCCTTACATTCTTGTGGTAGATATTTTTGGTTTTGCGGGTTGACCCATTCTGTGTCTTTTGCTCGGATCGATTGCAATACCATCATTTAAACACTCCTTTCTGTTTCTCCTAAAAGGCCTCCCATCTGTCGCTCTTGATTTTTATAAATACGGTATACTGTGATGATATTCTGGGGAAGATATGTTTATCTTACTAGGGGGTAAGACTTATTGATAGATGGGCAATGTGCTACCACTATCGATCGTTCTTTTACCAGAATTCCTAAAGTTGTGTGAGAGACAGATCACGGCACTTTGGTCACATAAAATTTATATTTGTTCTCGGGAATTTTAGTATCATTTGGCTCAACTTGAGAACCGTTAATTACTAATCAAAAGACTAGATTATTATGTCTCGAGAGAAGAAAACTAATAGCTACACAACAATACAAATAGAATGACACCAGTCGTATGTATGTAATTTCACTTTTTATATATTCAACACAAACTTTAACATTTCTGCATTAACCGGTAATTTAATAAGTAATATAGTTCAACGTGCTGGGAGAGTTCGTTAGCAGGGGTTTATTCATCCTGTGCTAACTGTAGTTATGATCTTCACTGTTCGTAGTTTTCTAAATTCGAGTGGTTTTCTATACGTTTCTCGAGGGTAGGACTCAGTTCCTTTGCGGGTGACTTATCTACAGTGAGTCGAGTCGCCCTTGTAGCTGTGGGGTTCGGACGTGGCCAGGTAGACTCTGGATTGTTCTCCTTTTGGTACCACGGGAGCGACGGTCAGGCGTTCGTCTCCACAAACATGATCCCAGGTCCGACCTGTAAAAGTCGGAGCTCTGGCTACAGTATTCTCGTTAGCTATAAGTGTGCGGTCTCCTCTGCAAAGTGTCTATAGCATCAGACACCTGCAGGGTTCCCATATATATATATATATATATATATATATATATATATATATATATATAAGGCTAAATATATATATATATATATATATATATATATATATATATATATATATATATATATATATCAAGAACATATTATCAATACATGGCAATCAATATACAATAAACATACACATATCAAAACTACTAGTGTTATCTTACTTGTAGACTCTGGGACTCGTGAAATCGTCTTTTACGTCTCTAGCACTCTCTTGATGAGATGGAGATAGACGGGCACTGCAGTTTGTTCCTTTGGTCGACCCTCACAGCTTGGTATTTCTTTTGCGACTAACCAGCTGAGATTTGGTCCCCAAAGATATGCAAAAGTCCCTAGTAGTCTTCTGACCAATCGTTTTTAGCTCTCGTTTTCTTTAATCTCGCATCTACAGAATTATGGTTCTAATTTGAATAAGTCCTCCCCCGCTCTCTTGTCACTGGACACGCATAATTATCTTTCAAGTGGAGTGTCAGGGATAGAGTGGAGAACTGATGCAATAACGATAAGCGGTGCCTGCTCAATACTGGTGACATCATCTTGGTAACTTTTGGCTGGAGTGAGCTACTTAGTGTCTCATGGTGAAGTAAGTTATTTAATCGAAGACAACGCTATGGTTAGTTTTTGACTAAAGTATGCTATTTAAAATTCTTGGTCGCTAAGTCTGTTGATGGTATCGGTAGCTATCGGCAGTGTGACTGTTTCCAGGAAGTTAATTTGCCATGTGTGTGCTGCTTGTTAGCTAACTGTTGTATTAATGTCCAGTTTCGTTCGATGGTATCTCTGTTTCGCTAAGCTAATTTCCTACATGTTTGTCGTCAATATTTCTGCTGTTACATATACCTCAGATTATTTGTGTTTGGGAGAGGTATTTGCAAAGCTGGCCACAGAGGCCTAAGACCTAAAAAAGAAAAAAAATTAAACAAAAAGAAAAATGGAAAATGTTATTTCAATGGTAAGAATACAATTTGTCGTCACATGTATTTCTGTAACATATGACACACACAACTAAGTACTTAGAATGAAAAAAGTTATTCAATGCAAATCTTTTAACTTAAAACAATGTTGCAATAAAATTCATGAAACTGAGCAAGAATATTAATAATCGGAACAGCATAACTTGTCCAAACTAAAACATTTTGTGTCATTTGTGATATGTTACACGAAACAAAATTCCTATCCTATCCTATCCTGTCCCATAACCCGAAGGTCGTAGGGGCACCACAGATGATCGTTTAACCAGCATACTCCATCTTTCTCTGTCCTCAGCAGCCCTCATGGCTTCGCTCAGTGTCAAACCAGTCCATTCTCGAATGTTGTCCTCCCACCTCTTTTTCGGTCTCCCCCTTCTTCTACCTCCTTGCACTGTGCCTTGCAGAATGGTCTTTGCAAGGCCTGATGATCTGGTGACGTGGCCATACCATCGGAGTTTCCGTTTCTTCACCACTGTGAGCAGGTCATCGTGTTGTCCAATGGCTTGTGTGATGGTCTGTCGGACTTCGTCGTTGGTGATGTGTTGGGTATAGGAAATGCACAGAAGTCTTCTGTAGCACCTCATCTCCATGCTTTGTATTCTTCGTTGGAGATCTGCTGTGAGGGTCCATGCTTCGCAAGCATATAGGAAGATGGAGATGACCAGAGAGCGCAGCAGTCTTACTTTGGAATGTAGACTGATGGTTCTGTCTTTCCAAATGGGCTTCAACCTTGTCAGGGCAGCAGTTGTTTGTGCGATCCTGGAGAGGACTTCCTGCCGAGACCCATTGTCTGACACAATGGCTCCTAAATATTTGAAGCTGTGCACTGTGTTGAGGGATTGGCCTTGTACTTTGATGTCCGTGTTGATGCCATTGGTGTTGTTGGTCATCATTTTGGTCTACTCTGCACTTATTTCCATTCCATAAGCTCTGGAGGTGGTGTCAAGCCTCTGTACAAGCTGTTCAAGTTCTTGTTCCTCTCCAGCCAATCCATCAATATCATCCGCAAAACGAAGATTGGAGATTGCTCTGCCCCCTATGCTGACTGTGCCTTCGTGATCTGCAAGAGCATCTGACATGATGCGCTCTAGGAAGATGTTGAAGAGTGTTGGAGAGAGTAGGCATCCTTGACGCACACCGATTGTTGTTCTGAACCAGTTCCCGATGACGCTGTTATGGAGGACTGCACTGGTAGCCTTGTCATACAGGCTTTTGATGACTTCTATAATTTTAGGGCTGATGTTGTACACTTTCATGGTTGCCCATAGCGCTGCATGCCAGACTCGGTCAAATGCCTTCTTGAAGTCTATGAACACATGATATAGATGTTGTTGGTGCTGTAGGTATTTCTCACAGATTATTCTGAGGTTGAAAATCTGTTCAGTGGTACTTCGCCCTGCCATGAATCCTGCTTGTTCTTCAGCTATGATTTGTTCAGCTTGTGGTTTCAACCTGTTGAGTATTATTTTCAGGAGGACCTTGCTGGGATGGCTGATGAGGCTGATGGTGCGGTAATTTTCACACTCCTGAAGGTTACCTTTTTTGGGAAGAGTGATGACAAGCGACTGGGTCCATGGTGTAGGCCATTCCCCACTCTGCCAGATCTTGTTACAGATAATGGTGAGAGCATCAGTCATCGCTTCTCCTCCTGCTTGTAGCAGTTCCGCTGGTATGTTGTCCACTCCCGCTGACTTCCCTTTCTTCAGCGATTGCACTGCTGCCTCAACTTCTTCCCGGAGAATTGGGAGGATTTCTTCTTCTTCTTTGCTCTCGGGACATGCTAGAACTATGGGTCTCCATTTGGTGTATGGTTGTAAAGGTCAGAGCAGTACTCTGTCCATCTGTCCAAGACTTCTTGTTCTTCTGTAAGGCATATGCCAGACTTGCTTTGGATAGTGGAGACTTTGGGCTGTTTAACACTTGTCAGCCGCTTCACAGTCTGGTAGGCCTTCTTGCTGTTGTTCTTGTTCAGATTGTTCTCTATTTCCTGGCATTGATCTTCTATCCAGTTCTCCTTTGCTGTGCGCATGCCTTTTCGGATGTCATTGTTGATTTTTCGGTAGACATCAGCTCCCTGTGAGGTGTTCTTTTTCTTTTTTAACTCTCTTCGTTTATCACACAGATCCAAAAGTTCAGGTGTGATCCACGGCTTCTTCTTTGGTCGGTGCTTGCCAAGGATCTCAGTGGCGGCATCTGTTACAGCTGAGTTGAAGGTATTGGTCATGGTGTTGACATCTACTTCGCCTGCCCCCAAAATAAGCAGTGGTGCAAATTTCCCTCCAATTGTGGCCTGAAATATTTTTGCCACCTCCGGGTCTTGCAGTTTGTCCAGGTCGAACTTCAGCCTAGTGCACTTTGCTGTATTTACTCTCTTCAAATGGAGCCGGAAAGACATCATCACGAGATCGTGGTCACTTCCAATGTCTGCTCCTGGAAAAGTGCGTGTCCTGCCAATGTTGATGCTTGATCTGAAGCGTTTCTTGACCATGATGTAGTCGATCTGGTTGTGATGTTCCCCGCCGGGACTGTGCCATGTCCATCGTCTGGATTTTTTGTGGAGACCAAGCGTGTTTGCCAGTACCAGATTGTTGTATCTGGCAAACTCCAATAGCCTCAGACCCCTGTCATTTGTCTCGTTGTTGCAGTGGGGTCCACATGTGTCTCCCCAGTTGTGGTGCGCATCTTGGCCAACCTTGTCATTCCAGTCGCCTTGCACTATGACTATGTCCTTCTTCGGCACTTGGTCAAGGACCGCCTGTATATTTTCATAAAAATCCTCCACTTCGCTGTCTTCATAGTCTGATGTTGGGGCATAGGCCTGGATGATGGTAATGTTGAAAGGGGTTGCTCTCAGACGGATGGTAATGAGTCTACTGGAGACTGGGCGGCAACCCATGACAGTGGCTAGAATGTTCTTGTGGACCAAGAATCCAACGCCGTGTTCGTGCCTGTCATCTCTACCGCTGAAATAGAGCTTGTGGCCTTTGTCAGTCGTTGTTTCACCTAGGCCTTTCCAGCGCAGTTCGCTGATACCTAGAACGTTCCATCGATAGTGGTCCAGCTCGTGGGCCAGTTCTTCTAATTTTCCTTCCGCAGTTAGGGTCCTGACATTTCAGGTTCCTATGACGATGTTGTTTCTCGTGCGGATTTTAGCTAATTTGTCCATCAGTAGCATACTTAACAACTCCATTGTGTCACAAAATAGCAGTACATCAGAAAATATTCCTAGGCTGCTAATGTAGCTTCCTGTTGAGACATACTTGTTGTGTCTACACTCAAACACCCTAAAATCTAACTTATTTCACATTATCTGTGATTTATTTATAATAATACATATTTTATAATGTCATTTGTGACTTCAGTGTTTCATTTGTGACCAAAATATAAGTGTGACACCACAAAAAAGACTTACCTTCTCTCCTTCCTGCCATTGAACCAAAGGAAATGGGCTGTTTGACCATGTGCAATTCAACTTTCAGTTACTAGAAATTCTGGATTTAAAAATAAACTGCCTTTTATTATTATAATAACAATACATATGTCATTTGTGACAAATGTGACACCGAAGCTAAAAAGTACTGTATTTTATAGTGTACTTATGCCTACAAACAGCTTTTTTGTTTAGAATAGTATTCTATGCCAAACAAAATGAAAACATTGATTTCTGTTCGATCCAACGTGTATTTAAACCCTTTTTTGATTACTTCAAGTATGAAAGACTGTGTGACACGAAAGTGTCACAAATAACACGACTTTTTAAAGGGTAGTTTCTTAATTTGTATATTTAAAAAATCCTATTTAAAGCAAATATCCTGTTAAAATGATCCCTTTACTATCCAAACAAACAGAAGTAAACAAATGGATAGCCCCTGTTTTAAGACAGAAGCGATCATTATGAACCATGTTGTCCCTCCATCGTTTTGCACATGCTCAGTAAAGCTCTGACTGGATTAAAATCCCATGGATGTTGCTTTTACCAAATCCAACACTGTATTATCTGCTAAAGCTATGTTTCTTATGTCTATTCAAGCAAATTCTTTCACATAATATTTTAAAATAAAATAGTTGGAAGTGTTTGAAGATGTGAGCATGTGATTATGCACCTTTTGACCTCCAGTCATATACTGAACTGTGTGGCAACGCTATATGTATTTTTTGGTATTTATTTATTTAATCGTTCTTATATAACGCTTTTCCAGCTCAAGAGCTGCTCAAGGCGCTGGCCGATACAGGATGTAACTCAAGCCGCCCGAGACGCCCACCCGCAGCCTTTGGACGCAAGGTCTGACGCCCGGACAACTGAGCACAATCCTGGGCAGCCAGGGATGGGGGAGAAGGACCTAGGTGCATGCTGGGTGTTTTCTTGTCACCGGCACTCACCCGTCTAGGACATGAGCGTCAGGATCTTTAAAGTCCGTTATGATGGAATGTATGCGACACAGACTAGACCTCGGTTTATACTCTCATCCGAAGGAGTAGGAAAACAAGAGTAAAGTGTCTTTCCCAGGAACACAACACAATGGCCCGGCCAGGGCTCGAACCCGGGACCTTCCGATCCCCAAGCCGAAGCACTACCATTAGACCACAGTGCCTCCGTAACTACATTGCTCTTATTCCTCTGCTTGGCCTTTCCTCCACTTTCGGTTATACAGTTCTATTTTATGGGCGTATTAAGTTTCCAGACATTCCATAATTACAGTTAGAAATATGTGTTTTGGCAAGGCCTGCAGCCACAGAAATAACTTAACCGTGTTGCAATTACATATATACGATGTCTTCACGTTATTGTCTATTTATTACTCATTACATTTGTAGTTTAGAGAGTAAGGGTGGATGGGGAGGTGAAAGGGAGAAAGAGTAGAAGGAGATAGTGGGGGTGGGCGGTAAGTGGGGAAGAAAATAGGGGTCGTACGTTACTACTTATAGGGGTGAACATTCCCATCACTTTCTCAGAAAGCATAGCAGCTACAGTGCTGCGTCTTCCAGGACACGGGGACAAATGACCCACCGTCTCTTCACACTGATTGACCACTGTACTTATGTGAAGTCAGAATGACACTGCTTGAAGGGCGGACACACTTGGCCTCTCCTTAAGACACAGTCCTGTCAAAGGTTCTGTTCATGGTTTCTAACCCGTGCTCAGTGATCCGAGCTAGCCACGCTGTATGACGTTCCCACTCCTTGAATAGCTTGTATCAGGTTATGATTTGTGTCATTGTCAGTGCAGTAGAGGATTCAAAACTATATACTTCTTAAACTATTAACACCAATGAAACAGGGCTAATCACAGCTAACATTACACAACTACGGATAGTACTATTACAATACTGAAACAGGGTAAGACGAAAAACGGATTGGTAGACGTGTGTGGGTATCAGTGGGTGCACACACGCTCACACACACACACACACACACACATCCACACACACACACACCCACCTTCCCCACCCCATCCCACACACATCTCTCATCCCGCCCTCCACCCTCCCTCCCCCCACACACATTACTACACACATAAAAAACGAAAGCAACACCTGACAGTTTGTGTGTGTGTGTGTGTGTGTGTGTGTGTGTGTGTGTGTGTTTGTGCACGTGAATAAACGCACAAATAGGTAGCAGACCTTGTCTTTCTTAGTAACAAATGGGTTTATTTGCTTAAAACCCACTTTTTTCCAGGACCCCACTTTTTTCTAAGTGCGCGGAAGTGCTCTTTTAGTGCATGGGAGTGCAGTTGTAGTGCATGAGAGTGTTTTAAGTACCTAGGAGTGCTCTATCCGGGACAGGGAAAATACAGTCAATTTTCGGAGAAAATTGTCGCCTATAGGAGACGAACTAGGTCAACTTTTTAGATAAGGGTTCGGGTAAGGGTTAGTTGTAGATCTATTCCTAGCCCTTGCCCTAACCCTTTTCTCTACAAAGATCACTTTCCGATTCCTACATTCTTAAATAAACCCAGCTGGTCCTGATTTGGCTCGGAAGAGTCCGCTGAACCTAAAGCAATAACCATGTACTGTAATGTAAAATAAACCCAGTTGTGATGTATTGCAAATATCTGTGTGTGTACTTCTATTACCGGACAACTGGGGATTTTTGTGATATAAACGTGATAACAAATGGGGTAGTTGTTAAAAATTTGGGAAGCAAAATCTTCCCCATTGAAATAAACCAACAAACTTATGTTCCACTCGAAAACAGTATAGCACAACCATAAATATCGACAAATCGCATCTTTTCAAGTTGTCGAAAAATGGGGTAGACAAGTGTGTAAATTATACACACCTGCATAGTAAGCTGCGCTACGAACAAAATCAAGTTTAAAGGGCAGATTACCCTCAATCTTGTACGTCGTTCATAAATCTACTTATTTTTTATCAAATAGGCCTACAACATTTGATTTTTAAATATCACTGAAAAAAGACCATTCCCCAATTGTACCCTGTTTTGCTAACATTCCCGATGGATTGGCCTACACGCGCTTGCGTGTGTGTGTGTGTGTGTTCGTGCGTGTGTGTGTGTACACGCGTGTTAAGGCTGCGTTTTAGCGATGCGGTGGAGCGAAACAGGCTGCAGACCCGGCAAGAAGGGATTGGCGTATTTTTCCTTACACTCCCCTCCCCTACACTTCCCTCCCCTACACTTCCCTCCCCTACACTCCCATCCCTTACACTTCCCTCCCCTACACTTCCCTCCCCTACACTTTCCTCCCCCACACTTCCTTCCCCCACACTTCCGTCCCCCACACTTCCCCACACTTCCCTCCCCTACACTCCCCTCCCCCACACTTCCCTCCCCTACACTTCCCTCCCCTACACTTCCCTTCCCTACACTTCCCTCCCACACACTTCCCTCCCACACACTTCCCTCCCCCTTCCCACTACCCTGGTCATCATCATTATACAGTGTACATGTACAGTATAGATTTTCTCACAGTATTGCTACCACTGATCATCATCATTATACATTGTACATGTACAGTATAACTATCACTGATCATCATTATACAGTGTACATGTACAGTATAGCTATCATTGATCATCATCACTATACAGTGTACATGTACAGTATAGCTATCACTGATCATCATCATCATACAGTGTACATGTACAGTATAGCTATCATTGATCATCATCATTATACATTGTACATGTACAGTATAGCTATCACTGATCATCATCATTATACATTGTACATGTACAGTATAGCTATCACTGATCATCATTATACAGTGTACATGTACAGTATAGCTATCATTGATCATCATCATTATACAGTGTACATGTACAGTATAGCTATCACTGATCATCATTATACAGTGTACATGTACAGTATAACTATCATTGATCATCATCATTATACAGTGTACATGTACAGTATAGCTATCACTGATCATCATCATTATACAGTGTACATGTACACTATAGCTATCACTGATCATCATCATTATACAGTGTACATGTACAGTATAACTATCACTGATCATCATCATTATACAGTGTACATGTACAGTATAGCTATCACTGATCATCATCATTATACAGTGTACATGTACAATATAGCTATCACTGATCATCATCATTAATATAATAATAATAATAATAATAATAATTGTTTATTTATATACCACAACATTACATATAATAAAACATGCACTCGCTGTGGTTGACAACTTCACAAATTACAAATTGTTAGCAAATAATAGATTAACATACATATCAAACATATACATTTTTTAAACAGGTCAAACACCAATATAGCTATAAAATCTCATTATAAAAATCTCATTAAAAAATATATATAAAATAGCACAATATACAGAACAATCGGACAAACAACAGCTCACAAAAATCATATCAATTAAAATCAGCCTAGGATCAACATACAAAATAATACATCGAACAGCTACTCCGTCATCATTATACAGTGTACATGTACAGTATAGCTATCATTGATCATCATTATACAGTGTACATGTACAATATAGCTATCACTGATTTTCATCAATATACAGTGTACATTAACAGTATAGCTGTTCAATATTATTATACAGTGTACATGTGCATTATAGCTATCACTGATCATCATAATTATACAGTGTACATGTACAGTATAGCTGACCATCATCATTATACAGTGTACATGTACAGTATAGCTGACCATCATCATTATACAGTGTACATGTACAGTATAGCTGACCATCATCATTATACAGTGTACATGTACAGTATAGCTGACCATCATCATTATACAGTGTACGTGTACAGTATAGCTGACCATCATCATTATACAGTGTACATGTACAGTATAGCTATCACTGATCATCATAATTATACAGTGTACATGTACAGTATAGCTGACCATCATCATTATACAGTGTACATGTACAGTATAGCTGACCATCATCATTATACAGTGTACATGTACAGTATAGCTGTTTATTATCATTATACAGTGTACATGTGCAGTATAGCTATCACTGATCATCATAATTATACAGTGTGCATGTACAATATAGCTATCACTGATTGTCATCATTATACAGTGTACCTGTACAGTAGCTGTTCATTATCATTATACAATGTACATGTGCAGTATATATTTGCTCACAGTATACCTTTAACTGATCATCATCATTATATAGTGTAAATGTACAGTATATCTGATCGTCATCATTATACAGTGTACATGTACAGTATAGCTATCACTGATCATCAGTACACAGTGTACATGTACAGTATAGATTTGCTCACACGTCCCCCAACATAGGAGTAGGATTCATTGTGTATTCTTCGCTTCGTTCATTGTGTATTAATGGCAATAGAGTACGGACGTTATTTTCATGTAGTCTGGATTATTAGTCATTGAGTATTGCAGTCGGCTTTTTTTTTTATTGAATAAGCTTTGTAAATTACATGTGTGGTATATTTCTGTACTATGAGTATCACACAGTGTACCCAGCCTTGTCTGTCACTTTCCGATTGACCCCAGCAATTTGCAAAAGTATGTACACAAGAACTATAACTTTTTTTCTCTCCAGAAGTCGGTATGTTATTGAACTAGATGTGCTTTGTAGCTTGAAGAATTACCTGAGTTTTTACTACACGCCATGTTGTTGAACCCATTACAATTCATGTGCGCAGGCAATCAAAGAACAACAACAAAAACAACAAATCTGAAAGAATTTTCACCAACTTTTGTACTGACAAATCAAAGATAACTACTTGCATTTTGGACTTTGATGATGAAGCTTGCTATAGACATACCCAACATCAGTATAAGACGTCCAAGTATGATAGTAAACAGGATTACCGGCTACTAGTGCCACGACACTCTCTGCATGCCACTGCAACTAACCTGCATAAACATCAGTATAAAACGTCCAAATATAATAGTAAACCGGATTGCCGGCTATTAGTGTGACGACACTCACTGTAGGACACTGCCACTAACCTGCATAAAATGCCTGCCGACAATGTAGTCCTGCTCACCACCAAAAGAAGATGAATGATCAGGCGGGGAGAACATACCTTCAATAATGGTACAGGACGCAGTCAATATAAAACTATCACAAATAAACATTCGATTTTCTTTCCGTCTTCTAATAGCGATCTCCCTGCCTTTACACCACCTGTTTGAGTGATGGATGTGTATTTGGTGTGTGTGAGGATGGATGAGACAGGTGAGCGTGTATGTTGGTATAGATCGCCGCGCTTTGAGCCTGATTGATTTGGAGAAAGGCGCGTATAAAGCATCCTGTATTATTATTACATGTATGTCGTATCGCCTTGTTCTGCATAACGCTATGGCACACCAAAGGATTTTGCACTGCAGGAGCTACCCAAGGCTAGACTAACCAATAAATGGAAGGTAGACAATCTCTCCCAAGCCGTGAACAGTCGTCTCCCATTGTGCCACATTGTAAAAAGACAATACATGTAAAGCGACGATAGAGTGTACACCACAGTTTAATAGTATTGGTATAACGTCATTGAGAAGTCATTCATAAGCGACGATAGAGTGTACACCACAGTTTAATAGTATTGGTATAACGTCATTGAGAAGTCATTCATAAGCGACGATAGAGTGTACACCACAGTTTAATAGTATTGGTATAACGTCATTGAGAAGTCATTCATAAGCGACGATAGAGTGTACACCACAGTTTAATAGTATTGGTATAACGTCATTGAGAAGTCATTCATAAGCGACGATAGAGTGCACACCACAGTTTAATAGTATTGGTATAACGTCCCTGAGAAGTCATTCATAAGCGACGATAGAGTGTACACCACAGTTTAATAGTATTGGTATTACGTCATTGAGAAGTCATTCATAAGCGACGATAGAGTGTACACCACAGTTCAATAGTATTGGTATTACGTCATTGAGAAGTCATTCATAAGCGACGATAGAGTGTACACCACAGTTTAATAGTATTGGTATAACGTCACTGAGAAGTCATTCATAAGCGACGATAGAGTGTACACCACAGTTTAATAGTATTGTTATAACGTCATTGAGAAGTCATTCATAAGCGATAACGGTGTAAAGCCCTTGAAATATATGGGACCTATTTTGTGATGTGTACTGTAGAGTTCAGCTAAAGTCCATCAGCTTCATTCACTACAAATGACTGCTTTGGTTTGCTGTGTTGCTTTATCATTATGCTATGCTGTGTTCTGTCAATAAATTAAAATAAGGGTGAAAATGCAAGTTTCACCGAGTTAAGTTCTGTGTGTGTGTGTCTGTGGGTGTGTGTTGGTGTGTCTGTCTGTCTGTCTCTCTCTCTGTGCTTATGACTGTGCTTGTATGCGTGCGTGTGTGTGCATGCATGTGTTTGTGTGTGTGCGTCTGCAGTGCGTGCGCATAATGTGTGTGTGAGGGTGTGTGTGTGTGTGTTTGTGTGTGTGTTCGTGTGTGTGTGTGTGTTTTTGGGTGAGTGGATGGTTGTGAGTGTAACTCTCTCTCTCTCTCTCTCTCTCTCTCTCTCTCTCTCTCTCTCTCTCTCTCCCTCTCCCTCTCCCCCTCTCTCTCTCTCTCTCACTCTCTCTCTCTCTCTCTCTCTCTCTCTCTCTCTCTCTCTCTCTCTCTCTCTCTCTCTCTCTCTCTCTCTCTCTCCCACCTTCAATCTCTTTCCTCTCTTTAACTTTGTGCGCGTGCGTTTGTGTACGTGTGTGTGTGTGTGTGCCTGTTTGCATGTGGACGAATTAATAAAAGCTGTACGATTCCTTTCATTCTTTGATTTGATACTATCCAACTGACACTTTGCATTTCGTTGATTTAACACTGGAACGTAACGTGACAGCAATATACAGGTACACTGTTCTTATTCGTCTGCTTGGCTGTTTTCCAATTTCTATTATACAGTTTTATCTGATCAGATTGTCAGTTTTACTTAGGCTTACAGACATAATGTCCGTGCACTGGTAAAGCCTGCAGTGACAGACTACACACAGGGCCCCAGTCATAGCCACACTCTGTCTTCACTATTATCTACTTCCTTGTTCAACGCATGTCTGTTGAGAGAAAGGCGTGAAAGTCATAGCCACACACTGTCTTCACTATTATCTACTTCCTTGTTCAACGCAGGTCTGTTGAGAGAAAGGCGTGAAAGTCATAGCCACACACTGTCTTCACTATTATCTACTTCCTTGTTCAACGCATGTCTGTTGAGAGAAAGGCGTGAAAGGGGGAGTGCGGTGAGATGAAGAAGAGGAGTCGGGTGTGTGGGGTGCGGGGTGGGGGATGATAGGTGTTGTCACTACCCATTTGGGTTTTTCAAGCACTTTTCTCGGGGAAAGCCCAGCAGTCACAGCGCAGCGCCACACAGGACACGGGCGAAAAGCACCCGCCACCTCTTCTTTCAGTTGAGAGTGTCACAGGGCAGTCTGTGATGAAAGCCGGGCAGTCTGTGGGGGAAGAGCAGAAGGGGTTAGGGGTATGTAACTGCGTGTTGTGGTGTGCATAATTACTATAGTCGAAGCGTGCGGAACGTGACATAGCAGTGCGGAGTGGGTATGTTTGTGTGTGCGTGTGTGTTTTTGGGTGAGTGGATGGTTGTGAGTGTAACTCTCTCTCTCTCTCTCTCTCTCTCTCTCTCTCTCTCTCTCTCTCTCTCTCTCTCTCTCTCTCTCTCTCTCTCTCTCTCTCTCTCTCCCTCTCTTACCCTCCTTCAATCTCTTTCCTCTCTTTCACTTTGTGCTCGTGTGTGTGTGTGTGTGTGCGTGTTTGCGTGAGGGAATTAATCAAAGCTGTACGATTCCTTTCATTCTTTGATTTGATACTATACAACTGATTATTGACATTTCGTTGATTTAACACCTGAATGTGACAACACGATATAGGTAAACTGTTCTTATTCGTCTGCTTGGCTGTTTTCCAATTTCTATTATACAGTTTTATCTGATCAGGTGATCCTGTTTACTTAGGCTTACAGACATAGGTCCGTGCATTGATAAAGACTGCAGAAATAGATTACACACAGGGACCCAGTCATAGCCACACACTGTCTTCACTATTATTTACTTCCTTGTTCAACGCATGTCTGTTGAGAGAAAGGCGTGAAAGGGGGAGAGCGCTGAAATGAAGAAGAGGGGTCGGGTTTGTGGAAGAAGGGGAAAGGGATTATAGTGTTGTTACTACCCATTTGGGTATTTCAAGCACTTTTTTGAAGAAAGCCCAGCAGTCACAGCGCAGCGCCACACAGGACACGGGTGAAAAGCACCCGCCATGTCTTCTTTCAGTTGAGAGTATAAACCGAGGTCAAGTCTATACATGCATGCAATCAATCACGCAGACTTTAAACATCCTTGTAACTTATGTCCTAAGTGGATCAAATCTATGCATGCATGCAATCCATCACACAGACTTTAAAAATCATTGTTACTTATGTCCTAAGTAGAATTAAGGTAAGATACAAACCACCCTGCATGCAATCCATCACACAGACTTTAAATATCATTGTAACTTATGTCCTAAGTGGATCAAACCTCTGCATGCATGCAATCCATCACACAGACTTTAAAGATCATTGTAACTTATGTCCTAAGTGGATCAAGTCTATACATGCATGCAATCCATCACACAGACTTTAAAGATCATTTTAACTTATGTCCTAAGGCCAGATACAAAACCACCCTGCAAGCACTCGGTTCTAATTTCACTGTGTGTGGGTGGCCTGTCTTGCTTTTGCTGATAAGGCGACCCCAATTGGAGACCAATGCAATCTACAGTCTACCATCCAAAAAAATCCAATGAGGTTGATTTAAGTGAAGATCTAATTGCAGTCACTGTACATTGATGATGTTGACTGGCTATAGTCACTGAACATTGATGATGTTGACTGGCTACAACCACTGTATACTGATGATGTTGACTGGCTACAGCTAAAGTACATTGTTTACCATTTAACTGTTATTTTACCAAGGTGATTGTAAACTGTTCACCATTTACCTGTTCGTTCACCGGGTGTACAATGCTTATCGTGTGTGACTTATCGTTATCCCCACTCCAGTACTGTTCAACGATATGTTTGATGGTACAGATAAGCCGTGTGACCATACAGCTCGCTTCTTGGCTGTTATCAGTGGGTCAAGACTGTCGTTGTCAACACAGTGGTTGACTGTGTGTTCCAGTGTCAAAGATAAAACACCGAGTAAACACTACGTCCTAATCTTTCTCTTGCTGGATGACGCTGCCCTGCAGCTGGTGTGCTTTTTGCTTTGATCGCCAACCCACATTTTATCCGTATGGGGAACGAAAGTTATCCAAACACCAACAAAATCCAATCAGGCGGATTTGCACCCACACCTAATTACACGCCTACTTTACACTGGCCTTGTGGATTGGCCATAACTACTGGATTGCATTGTACACAATATCGGTATTGATGTGGACAACGTGCGACGTGGACATTGATGTCGAGTGTACATGTTTTAAACACGGAGGTTATCATTTAATAATAATACAGGATGCTATATACGCGCCTTTCCCCAAATAAATCAGGCTCAAAGCGCGGCGATCTATACCAACATACACGCTCACCTGTCTCATCCACCCTCACACACACCAAATACACATCAATCACTCAAACAGGTGGTGTAAAGGCAGGGAGATCGCTATTGGAAGACGGAAAGAAACTCGAATTTTTATTTTTGAAATTTGGATATTGACTGCGTCCTGTACCATTATTGAAGGGAGGGAGGAAACCGGAGTGCCCGGAGAAAACCCTCGGTGACCTCAACAGTCTCGTACCTAAGTCACGTACGTTCGCCCCTTGCGGGAATCGAACCCACGACCTTCGGCATAGGAAACCGGCGACTATTTACTTAAACTGTACACTACAAGTGTAAATGGTTTAAACATGAATGTTATTAGTTACCATTGTACAAACACACTGATTACTCCTTCACATGCCTGTCAGGAACCATCCAATGCTAAGTGTTTGTTGTGCAGCTAAGCCGTGTGGTGTTAGGTTGCTGTTGTCTCCTATCTTATCAGTGATTAAGGTCATTCTCAAAATGCTATATAGTTGAGTGTTCCAGTGTCAAAGCTTTAGTGCAGTCTGCAAGGTAGGAGACAGAACGTGAGGTGAAATAACATTATAGATAGACGGAGTAGGAACATTTAACAGACAGAGTAGAAACATTTAACAGAGTAGGAATATTTAGCAGACAGCGGGCAGATTTAACACACGGAGCAGGAAGGTTTAACGGCCGGAGTATGAAGAATTGATACAGTAGAAAGATTTAACAGACGGAGTAGGACGATTTAACAGAGGGAGTAGACAAATTTAACAGACGGAGTGGAAAGTTTAAACAGAGCAGGAACATGTAACAGACAGGGAGAAAGACATGCAAACAATACAATGTAAAGTGTGTTACGCAGTAAAAAGTGCACAAATGGTGAACAGTGTACAATCACCTTGGTGAACGAACAGTTAAATGGTGAACAGTGTACAATCACCTTGGAGAACGAACAGTTAAATGGTGAACAGTGTACAATCACCTTGGTGAACGAACAGTTAAATGGTGAACAGTGTACAATCACCTTGGTGAACGAACAGTTAAATGGTGAACAGTGTACAATCACCTTGGTGAACGAACAGTTAAATGGTGAACAGTGTACAATCACCTTGGTGAACGAACAGTTAAATGGTGAACAGTGTACAATCACCTTGGAGAACGAACAGTTAAATGGTGAACAGTGTACAATCACCTTGGAGAACGAACAGTTAAATGGTGAACAGTGTACAATCACCTTGGTGAACGAACAGTTAAATGGTGAACAGTGTACAGTCACCTTGGTGAACGAACAGTTAAATGGTGAACAGTGGACAATCACCTTGGTGAACAAACAGTTAAATGGTAAAATGTAAACTGTGGCAGATTGTGTAATGTCGTCCAAGATGGCCAGCGGGTCGTCCACTGCCTCCTCCATTACTTCCCCACTCTCCAACAGCCCAAAGGTCAGTGACTGCCCACAGTGTCAGTCATTGTGTGTGGGAGCCCTTCTCCTTCCCTGTGGCCATCTTACATGTAGAAAATGCCTGCGTGACCACCACGGCTCTCAGCTCCCTTGTCAAATCTGTAAGTACACCTTGCCCCTCCCCAAAGAACCGAAATCAGCCAACTTTAGCATCCTCGTCCAGCAGCTGGGGACTGACCCAGTCGTGGTGCAGCTGGTCAACGAAAGACTAAGAGGTCAAAGTCATGTGAGATGCCAGGTGTGTGCTAATCGTGATGCCACCACCCTGTGTCATGATTGTAATGAACAATTTTGCGATGGTTGTGCAAATGTCCACCGAAAACAGGGATTGTCCAATGACCACCTCATGCAGGCATTGCCCCAAGTTTTGCAAAACGTGTTATCAGCGTCTGGCTCTACTTTCAGACCCAGGACCCACTACGCCTCCTCCATTGACTCGCTGGAAAGCATCAGCAACCCTATGGATCCACCTCAGTCACATGGGCAGTCACGTGACAGCCAGCGCTGGAAGCAGTGGGTATCGGAAGAGGTCAGATTAATGCAGCAGGCCCTAAGTGGGCAAGACGAACTGCTCAGGGCACTCAATGAGGTCGTGTCTCGTGCCCAGCACGCGCTGTCTGTAGCTCAAGCACACCAGCAAGTCCTTCAAACCTATATCCACGTATTGCCACTGTTCAGCGTCACTGACTATTATGGAGTCGATACGCGCACCTTCAACGTCACTTTGCTAGACGATGACGTGAACGTGCAGGTCAAGATGGACGCTATGCAACACCGTATTCGTGACGTCATCGATAGACAGAAATCTGATGAAGTCTTCACAGATGTGACGTCACTGATAAGGCAGCTGAAGGAGATATTACCCATGTGTGGTGAGTGTTGATCAATCTCGTAAAATGTAGACTGTCTTTTTGTCTTTCTCCAAAACCGAGAGTTACAGTGTCACCAGATAATTGACAATTACACGTGTTCTGTGTAGATTTTAGAGTTACCAGTATCACCAGATAATTGACATCAACACGTGTTTAGTGTAATATACAAAGATATCGACAATCTACAGTGTTAATTATGAGTACTTGTGCATGCCTTCCAAGGGCCCAAACTAGATAATAACAAATATCAGGGTATAATTACAAATATCATGGAATAATTATAAATATCATGGGATAATTACAAATATCAATGAATAATTAAAATTATTATTTAAAAAATTGCAAATATCTTCTCGTGATTTATGACGGTCTACTAGCGCAAAAAACTGATAATTTCAAGTATCCTGAGATAATTACCATTATCACTGCTACCTGTAAATGCAGGTTTTGGTAGTAAGTCGTCTTAGCCAGAATTAAGCATGATCACGTAAAAAATTATAATTATGAAGTAAAAATTATAATTATCAAGTAAAAATTA
This sequence comes from Oncomelania hupensis, assembly GCA_036898135.1. Taxonomy (NCBI): domain Eukaryota; kingdom Metazoa; phylum Mollusca; class Gastropoda; order Littorinimorpha; family Pomatiopsidae; genus Oncomelania; species Oncomelania hupensis. The sequence continues at coordinate 56,841,182 of CM072520.1, forward strand.
TAATTATTATGTGATTATTAAAATTTTGTTTTTTAGCGCATTTCCAAGGCTAGAGCCGAAACTGAAAATTAAACAGGATCACTAGACGATATGTTTCAATGATAATTGTAATTATTCCTTGATATTTGTAATTATCACACGATGCTTGTAATTATTTTCTGAGGTTTGTAATTATTAGGTTTGAGCGCTAGTAGACCTTCTCTCTCTCTCTCTCTCTCTCTCTCTCTCTCTCTCTCTCTCTCTCTCTCTCTCTCTCTCTCTCTCTCTCTATCTCTCTCTCTCTCTCTCTTTTTCTTTCTCTCTTTCTCGCTCTCTCTTTCTTTCTCTCTCTTTCTCTCTCTCTTTTTCTCTTTCTCTCTCTCTTTCTTTCTCTCTCTTTCTCTTTCTGTCTCCCCCTATGAGGCTATGACCTTATTGAATAAAACTCTTGATTCTCTCTCTCTCTCTCTCTCTCTCTCTCTCTCTCTCTCTCTCTCTCTCTCTCTCTCTCTCTCGCTTGATTTCAGCAATATTACTATGGATCATTGTAATGATAACTGTATGTGTATCTTTGTGTTGACAGAAGACATGACCACAGCAGGCCACAGCAGCACAACACAGTCTGTGACCACCACAATGTCCACTGCCACTCCTTCCTCACCCACTGTGGACCCCATGACGGCCTGTCCACGTCGCGTGTTCGCCATGACACCAGCCTGTGACGACGACGCAAAGAAACCTTGGATTACTTCCATCATCAGCACACAGGACGGTCAGAGACTGGTGATGGCGGACCATAACAACTCAAAGGTGAAGTTGTTGGACATGAATCATCCACACACTGTGTCCCACTCTCTCAGAATGGAAGAGAGACCATGGACACTTGCCTTGCTGAACGATGGGATAGTCGCCATGACAACGCTGAAACCTATTATCTACATGCTTAATGTCACCAGCACAGTTTCTGTGACGTCACGCATCAAAACTGACATTAGGTACACAGGCATTGCTGGTCACAGCGATGGAACTCTCATCGTCAGTTGTGATAGAGGTAACAACAAGGGCGTAGCTAGCATAAAGATTATCAGACGTAATGGTGACGTAGTGAGGACCATCACTGACAGCAACACACTGAAAACACTGGAGTCGCCTTGGTATCTCTGTGTTGTGAAGAACGCAGTCCTAGTGTCGGACTTTTTTAGTCACACAGTGTTCACAGTGGAAGTAAATACCGGTCACCTCGTGGACACTCTGACCCATGTTGAGATGAAATATCCACGTCAAGTAACAACAGACACATCAGGACACGTTTACATCGCCAGTGTCAATGGTCAATGTGTTCTGTTGAAGTCATCAGGAGGTCAGTGGAGGAAACTTCTTACAGCATCTGACCACAGTGACCAGGGTTATGACTATCCTGTGTCAGTCTGTGTGGCTGGCTGTGGACGTCTGCTTGTGGGATGGGACAATAGTAAATTTGAAAGTCGTGTGATGTGTTATTACCTGTGACACTGCTATCTGTAGTGCTCTTCACTGTGTCAGTGACTGTGACACTGCTATCTGTAGTGCTCTTCATCGTGTCAGTGTCAGTAGCTGTAAGACTGCAGTCTGTAGTGCTGTTGACTGTGTCAATGACTATTACACTGCTTTCTGTAGATCTTTTCACTGTGTCAGTGCCAGTGGCTGTGACACTGGTATCTACAGTGCTTTTCACTGTGTTAGTGCCTGTGACACTGCTTTCAGTGGTACTTTTTACTGTGCCAATGTCAGTGGCTGTGATAAAACTACATGGACGTCATTTCACACAAAACCATACATATTGCTCTGTGCTGTACTTTTGTGTTAGACTTGATTCCTCTCTTCCCCACAGGTTTCAATGTTATCACGTCAAAACAAAGACAGAGAGAGGAACAAAAAAAACATCAGCATCCACTGCACAGGATATTTTACTATTGGGCCACACAGTTTAGGTCTATTGTGGCACAATATAGAATTGTCTCCAGTGACAGTATTGGATCACGTGATCATGAACAATAACTTGACTTGACTTTCCAACCAGTGAATGGTCTTAGTTGTCCAACAGTGAGTGACTTATTATCTATTTTTTTAGCAACGGTGTGGATGTACCTGTATTAATTACAATTGGACTCCTAGATACGAACATTGTAGTTAACAGTGACATGAGTGTAGCATTATAAATGTCAATTTACATTGATGATAACAGTGAATGAAGTATAACCTTTAAACTGATTAGAGTGTGTTTGCTACTGTGATATAACATTCACCTTGTGCTTGGTTTAAGGAGTTCCTACAGTTATTCTAACAATGAATGGAGTGTTTCTTCTACCGATTGTAAATTGAAAGTAATATTTTGGATAGTGCTTATCTTTATGTAGTGAATTGAGTATTTTTGCTGCTGTGAATTTATTGATATATTATATTCACCTTGTTCAAAGGAATATTTCTTCCAATATGGATTAATTGTGGCAGAAATTAAGTGGAACATTTTCATAAAACAATGACTACAGTGTTTCCCTGACCACTAAATAGCATTCATTTCACCATTGTTCAAATAATTGTATAATGTTGATTAACATTCATGTTATTAGTGTGTAGCGGAAATGCAGGCGACTGGTTCAAGCTTGGGAGAGAGGTTGTCTACCTTACATTTTTTGGGTTAGACTAGCCTGGAGATGCTCTTGCTGTGCAGAATCCTTTGGTGTGGCCTTTGGGTTATGCAGCACAAGGCGACACGACATTTGTTCTCCCCGGCTGACCATTTGTCTCTGCTTTTGGTGGTGAGCAGGACTACATTGTGGGCAGGCATTTTATGCAAGTCGGTGGCAACGACTTGTAAAAGAGTGTCGTGGTACTAGTAGCCGGCATCCGGTTTACTATTAACACGTTTCACCGCCTTCCAGGGCAAATATTGGTATGTCCCTCTTATGAGAGATAATAAAAATGAACAGGTCGGATTGGGCTGTATCATCATGGTGGTGGCCGAGAGACGGTAGTCAAATACTCCGCTCAACTACAAGTGGATATAACCAATCTTTATAATTAATTAACATTCATTGTAAAGTTGAGTGTAGCATATTCTTTAAAAGTGAAATGGAGTGTTTCTGTGCTTCTGTGAAGTAACGTTTGTATTGATTGTTTTGCTTTTTTTAAAATGTATTCTGTACGAAGGATGCTTTATGTCTGTTAAAAGTTAAAGTAGAGGATTTGATTTATCGAGTACGGCAAGAAGGAGAAACTGGAGGAGGAAGAAGAAAAGTAGTGGGAGGAGTATACTAGTATGAAGTGTACTAGGAGGAGGAGGAAGAATACCAGGAAGAGAATAAGAATACTAAGAGGAGGAAGAGGAAGAATATTAGGAAGAGAATAACATGAGTACTAAGAGTAGGAGGAGGAAGAATACTAGAAAGAGAATAAGATGAGTACTAAGAGGAGGAGGAGGAAGAATACTAGGAAGAGAATACGAATACTAAGAGGGAAAATATGAAGAATACTAGGAAGAGAATAAGAATACTAAGTCGAGGAACGGGAAGAATACTAGAAAGAGAATAAGATGAGTACTAAGAGGAGGAGGAGGAAGAATACTAGGAAGAGAATACGAATACTAAGAGGGAAAATATGAAGAATACTGGGAAGAGAATAAGAAGAGTACTAAGAGGAGGAGGATGAAGAATGCAAGAGAGAGAATAAGAAGAGTACTAAAGGAAGGAGGAGGAAAATTAAGAGGAAAACAAGGTAGAGTTTTATTAGGAGGACGAGTGCTAGAAGAAGTAGCAAAATGGCTATAGGAACAAACAGAAGAAATGGCCATACTAAGAGGAGTAGGAGGAACATTGGTAGTAAGAGGAGTTATAAAGAGTACTAGAGTGGAGGAGCAGGAACAGTGGTAGTAAGAGGAGTTATAAAGAGTACTAGAATGGAGGAGCAGGAACAGTGGTAGTAAGAGGAGTTATAAAGAGTACTAGAAGGAGGAACAGGAACAGTGGTAGTAAGAGGAGTTATAAAGAGTACTAGAAGGAGGAACAGTGGTAGTAAGAGGAGTTATAAAGAGTACTAGAATGGAGGAGCAAGAACAGTGGTAGTAAGAGGAGTTATAAAGAGTACTAGAAGGAGGAACAGTGGTAGTAAGAGGAGTTATAAAGAGTACTAGAATGGAGGAGCAGGAACAGTGGTAGTAAGAGGAGTTATAAAGAGTACTAGAAGGAGGAACAGTGGTAGTAAGAGGAGTTATAAAGAGTACTAGAAGGAGGAACAGGAACAGTGGTAGTAAGAGGAGTTATAAAGAGTACTAGAAGGAGGAACAGTGGTAGTAAGAGGAGTTATAAAGAGTACTAGAATGGAGGAGCAAGAACAGTGGTAGTAAGAGGAGTTATAAAGAGTACTAGAAGGAGGAACAGTGGTAGTAAGAGGAGTTAAAAGAGTACTAGAATGGAGGAGCAGGAACAGTGGTAGTAAGAGGAGTTATAAAGAGTACTAGAAGGAGGAACAGTGGTAGTAAGAGGAGTTATAAAGAGTACTAGAAGGAGGAGCAGGAACAGTGGTAGTAAGAGGAGTTATAAAGAGTACTAGAAGGAGGAGCAGGAATAGTGGTAGTACGAGGAGTTATAAAGAGTACTAGAAGTAGGAGCAGGAACAGTGGTAGTAAGAGGAGTTATAAAGAGTACTAGAATGGAGGAGCAGGAACAGTGGTAGTAAGAGGAGTTATAAAGAGTACTAGAATGGAGGAGCAGGAACAGTGGTAGTAAGAGGAGTTATAAAGAGTACTAGAAGGAGGAACAGGAACAGTGGTAGTAAGAGGAGTTATAAAGAGTACTAGAAGGAGGAACAGTGGTAGTAAGAGGAGTTATAAAGAGTACTAGAATGGAGGAGCAAGAACAGTGGTAGTAAGAGGAGTTATAAAGAGTACTAGAAGGAGGAACAGTGGTAGTAAGAGGAGTTATAAAGAGTACTAGAATGGAGGAGCAGGAACAGTGGTAGTAAGAGGAGTTATAAAGAGTACTAGAAGGAGGAACAGTGGTAGTAAGAGGAGTTATAAAGAGTACTAGAAGGAGGAGCAGGAACAGTGGTAGTAAGAGGAGTTATAAAGAGTACTAGAAGGAGGAGCAGGAATAGTGGTAGTACGAGGAGTTATAAAGAGTACTAGAAGGAGGAGCAGGAACAGTGGTAGTAAGAGGAGTTATAAAGAGTACTAGAAGGAGGAGCAGGAACAGTGGTAGTAAGAGGAGTTATAAAGAGTACTAGAATGGAGGAGCAGGAACAGTGGTAGTAAGAGGAGTTATAAAGAGTACTAGAAGGAGGAGCAGGAACAGTGGTAGTAAGAGGAGTTATAAAGAGTACTAGAATGGAGGAGCAGGAACAGTGGTAGTAAGAGGAGTTATAAAGAGTACTAGAAGGAGGAGGAGGAACAGTGGTAGTAAGAGGAGTTATAAAGAGTACTAGAAGGAGGAGGAGGAACAGTGGTAGTAAGAGGAGTTATAAAGAGTACTAGAAGGAGGAGGAGGAACAGTGCTTAGTAGAAGGAGCAGTATCAGCAATGAAGAAGGAGGACAAAGAATTGCAGTAAGAGGAATATGGGGGTACTAGAAGGAGGAGGAGGAACAGTGCTTAGTAGAAGGAGCAGTATCAGCACAGAAGAAGGAGAATGAAGAATTGCAGTAAGAGGAATATGGGGGTACTAGAAGGAGGAGCAGGAACAGTGCTTAGTAGAGGGAGCAGTATCAGCACAGAAGAAGGAGTATGAAGAATTGCAGTAAGAGGAATAGGGGGTACTAGAAGGAGGAGGAGGGAAGGAAGAACAGTACTAGTAATAGCAGTACTAAACATTGCGCTCCCCTTTTAATGCTACTGACATATATATTCTACTACAGAATGTCTAATGGGTCTAATCTAATGGGCATGTCTTTTAAGGGATCTGAAAAATATATATCATGTAACAGCACATAGTTTAAACCTAACAGAAACAGAGTAAGGTCTATGTTATGTATGGTTAGAAATTTGTGTAGCAAATACGGCTACATTTCACCTCGACTCTTTCACAACTCAGCGTCCGCGCTGAGAGAACCGCCGTATCTTAAGACAGACGGAAATGGATTTACCACTAATCGCGTCGTACATAAAAAGGCACAGTCAGCATAGGGAGTAGAGCATCTTACGCTATTTAAGAAGAGGGGCGGCCGCGGAGATGTCCTCAGGGCAAAGGAGGGGGGGGGGGGCAGAGGAGGAGGATGAGGCTCTCTTTTATACGAATAGTGCCCTCGGCGGCAGAGGTAAGTTCTTGCATCCATCGACGGGTTTGGACGGATTGGTCCTCTGAATATTTGCGTTGGAATGGTTCCAGTAGGTATAGTATCACTCCTCCGTCACAACCCACTCCCCTTGTATTGTATTCTTCCATCGCCTGTCATAATTATAATGACGCGCCTTTGTTCGGGCCATTGGAGGGTACGCTGGACTCCCACATGATGTGTCTGCTCCGCTGTACCCAGCTTTGAACATGGTTTATTTAGCTGCCAAATGCTTGCGATGATTTTGTTTCCTTTATAAGGCTTGTTTGTCACAGCCACGGTCTTTCCGCAGACATGTGGAACTTTGGAGTGATGAGGGACAGACTGGCAATGAGTTATCGTGTGCGGGTGGCCAAGCTGATTGTCAACTCCGCGGATCCGAGGTGTCGTCCATATTGTCAGTGGTTATTGTTTGCACTGTCATGGTCACTTTTGGAATATTGTAATAGTTGTTTGTTATGTTATTAAATACTAACAGCTTTTGTTAAACTCTTGGTGATATAAATACATACCATGTTATACAATTTTGTTATTAGCCCTAATTTTTATGTTATTTGTTTCAGCTTGGGAGTGTTGGACGCTTTCTGCCGGGTGGTCACTAGGGCTTCCTATGATGTTATTATTTAGCACTATAGGCATTTTATATGTATGTGTTTTGTTGATGATTTATAATGATGTTTGTATTCTATTTTGTTTTTGTAACCGGGGGTTCGATTAGTTGGGGTAAAGCCTCAGCCGTCCCCTGCGTGGGATGTCTTTATTGTAAAGTGACTGGCTGGTGGAGGGCATTCAATTTTCCCACTAGGGTTGTTTCGGCAGATCGTTTTTGCGGATTGGGGGTTGTCCGGTCCTGATTTGGCTCGGAAGAGTCCGCTGGACCTAAAGCAACAATCAATCAATCAATCAATCAATGTTATTTGTTAATGAAAGCAAATTTGGAAATTATGAATGTTTTTGATGATGTTTAGCTTGTACTTAATACGTGCAGTTTTAATTAGCCCGTACAGAGACACTTACATTCAAATTGGCTATATCTTATTTTAACAGCTACGTTGTTTTAAATGTTTTATAAGTTGTTTGAATTTTTCCCTTTTTTGCAATGAATTTTTTTTTGTTTTTTTTTTTTCTCATATTTTACAATATAAAACTGTTTAACATAATGTTTTGATGGTAAGGTTGTTTTGTTTTGTTTTCTTTTGATCTATGCTTACAGTTTAGTCATGTTTTAAGTTTTACGTCCCTTATATGTGGCCGGTGCCTTGGGACAGAAATGTACTCAACAACAATTCCCCCGTGGAGGTGCCGGGGGTTTCTTTATAAATAATATCCCCACTTTCTGGAAATTTAGTGCTTTAAATTCCCACCGTCGCTGTATAGTATTTCTCATTTGTTCTTTCTCATTCATACTCTGTTCCACCAATCTATTATACTATCTTCTTCTTCGCTAGACCAGTCATCTACCTTTTTTCTTGAAAATTCTTCCGGGACAAAACTCCTCATTTTTGTGAGGTTTGTTGGATCAGCTTGGGAATATTGGACGCTTTCTGTCAGAGAGCCACTGGGGTTCTTAAGATATTATTTGGAAATGTATGCAATTTGTATGTATGTGTTTTGTAGATATTTTATAATGAAGTTATTATTTGGAAATGTATGCAATTTGTATGTATGTATTTTGTTGATATTTTATAATGATGTTTGTATTCCATTTTGTTTTTGTAAACGGGGGTTTGATAAATTAGAGTATAGCCTCAGCGTCCCCTGCGTGTGATGCCTTTATTTTAAAGTGACCGGCTAGTGGAGTGCCTTCAGTGTTACCCCTAGGGTTATTTCAGCAGATCGTTTATGCGGATCAGGGGTAAGTCATCTTTCAGCTAAGTTGTGGTCTTGATTTTGTGGTCCTGATTCGGCTCTTTGCAGTCCGCTGGACCCTGTAAAACAATGACTAAACTAACTAACTAACTAACTAAATAATAGAGAGATGATACCTTTTAAGCTCAGCTAATAAATGCGCGATGTCTTCAACAACGTGATATGCATCGCGGTATTCTAAACATCGCGATCCCTTTCAATCCAAAAATAAAGCTTATGTATTATAACAGAGAATCTAATGGTCTAATTGTAATGTTCTTTAAAGGATCTGAACAATATATCTCATGTACAGGACATAGTTTAAACTTAATAGAGACAGAGTATGTTCAGAAATTCTTGTAGCCAATACGGCTACATTCTATACCGACTCTTCCCAACTCAGCGTCCGCTCTGAGAGAACCGCCGTATCTTAAGACAAAGCGAAGTTGTGGTCTTGATTTTGTGGTCCTGATTCGGCTCTTTGCAGTCCGCTCGACCCTGTAAGCAATGAATAACTAACTAACTATCATAAGACCAACGGAAATGGATTTACCACTAATCTCGTCGTACATAAGAACCGAATAACATAGAAAGAGCGACTCTCAAACGAGAAACAATTTTCTTGAAACGCACTTTTAAATGCGGATCCGACCAAAACAAAAACAAATTCTATCGCGGACCGGGCATTGCCTTTGCAAGATAGTTAGTTATATATTTAACAGTGAACCAACCTCGTAAAACAAAGGCCATGATACGACATAGCGGCATGTCACTTAAACACATTATTCAACACACTGGATATATGTAATCAGTCGTTAGGGCACCACAGATGATCGTTTAACCAGCGTACCCCATCTTTCTCTGTCCTCAGCAACACACATGGCTACGTTCAGTGTCAAGCCAGTCCATTCTCCAATGTTGTCCTCGCATCTCTTTTTCTGCCTACCTCTTCTTTCTACATGTACCTCCTTTCCCCGTTCCTTGCTGTGGTTTGCAGTGTTGCTGTATCATTACACTATTACGCTATGCCCCATGCTGTCAATAAAAGTGTAAGAATGCATGTTTGGACTTGTGCGTTAGTACTTTATGTGTGTGTGTGTGTGTGTGTGTGTGTGTATGTATGTATGTTTTGTGTGTGCGAACATCTCTCTGTAGTTTAGGGAGGGGGAAGAGGAAAGGGTGAAAGAGTAGAAGGAGATAGTGGGGGGTGGGGTGAGGGGGGGGGGTAAGTGAGGAAGATAAGAGGGGTCGGGTGTGTGTGTAATAAATTATTGTACGTCACTACTTATGGGGGTGAACGTTCCCATCACTTTCTCAGGGAAAGCATAGCAGCCACAGGGCTGCGTCTTCCAGGACACGGGGACAAATGACCCACCGTCTCTTCACACTGATTGACCACTGTACTTATGTGCAGTCAGAACAACGCTGCTTGAAGGGCGGACACACGTGGCCTCTCCTTAAGACACAGTCCTGTCAAAGGTTCTTTTCATGGTTTCTAACTCATGCTCAGTGATCCGAGCTAGCCGTGGCACGGTCTCATTCAAAACATGTTAAATTATACTTTTATTCTGCACTCACGCTGTATGTCGTTCCCGCTCCTTGAATAGCTTTTATCAGGTTAAGATTTGTGTCATTGTCAGTGCAGTAGCGGATTCAAAACTATAGACTTCTAAACTTATTAAAACCAATAAAACGGGGCTAATCACAGCTAACAATACACAACTACGGACAGTACTAATACAATACTGAAGCAGGCTAAGACAAAAGCGGATGGGTAGGCGTGTGTGGGTATCAGTGGGGGCACACACACACACACACAAGATACAAGATACAAGAAAACTTTATTATCTCACTCTGAGAAATTAAGACATGTTTTGCAGGCAGTTAAAGGAAGTCATCAATCAATAAAAAGAAAACATAACACCTGTGTCCTACACAGTTGGCACTTCATATTCTTTCTGGACACCTATATATCATTCTCCTTCTCGCTTATATTAATGTTTAAATAACAGGTTAAAAAGTTAATTACATTAAAGGAAAAGAACATTCATGTTGTATTTTTAAATGTATATAAGATCATACAAATCAATTCTATTCACAGAGATAATTACACTAGCAAAGAGGGGAGGACTTACAGGGGCGGATCAGTTAGGTTTTTTTTTGGGGGGGGTTTCCACAATTCTATTAAAGGGACTTACTCGGTAAATGTTAATGATGGTCAAGAAACGCCTCAGATCAAGCAGGACACGCACTTTTCCAGGAACAGACATCGGAAGTGACCACAATCTTGTGATGATGTCTTTCCGGCTTCACTTGAAGAGAGTAAACACAGCAAAGTGCACTAGACTGAAGTTCGACCTGGACAAACTGCAAGACCCGGAGGTGACAGAAATATTGCAGGCCAAAATTGGAGGGCAATTTGCACCACTGCTCATTTTGGGAGCTGGTGAAGTAGATGTCAACACCATGACCACTACCTTCAACTTAGCTGTGACAGATGCCGCCACGGAGATCCTTGGAAAGCACCGGTCAAAGAAAAAGCTGTGGACCACACCTGAACTTTTGGACCTGTGTGATAAACGAAGAGAGATGAAAAAGAAAAGGAACACTTGACAGGGAGCTGATGCCTACCGAAAAATCAACAATGACATCCGAAAAGGCTTGCACACAGCAAAGGAGAACTGGATAGAAGATGGGGGTGACTTCCGGTCTTGGACGTGAAATGATCATCACAACCAGAGCTCTGAAAAAGGAGTTAAATGCCTGCTTCGAAGATAAAAACAAACAGGTTTTGTGTTAGTGAAAGCATCAATGGAGGAAACTTGGTTTTAAAACTCTTCTAAAAGAGTGTTTCCTTTTAGGAAGAGCATCAATTTCTTTTGATGCTGTGAGCTTCGAGCTTGCGGATCAACTGAAGGATCATTTTGGTGTTCTAGAACACATGAAAGTTCAGAAACAAGTTTTCTTCTGTCAAATTTTAGACCGGAAGGTTTTATTTTCAGTTTGTTGGTTTCATTTTATTTTAAACAGATTGGATTTTACTTACTTTTGTGTGGCGCTGTTACTAATATAGGTGAATTCAATAATTTTCTATTCTGATTGATGTCCGTGGAATGCACACACGTGGTAAATATCTAGGGATGACATAATAAGAGGAACTACGTCATTTGTGGAAATTCGTGTCAAGGGCTTTTAAGAACAAAAGATGACGAAAGACACATAGTTTACAAAATGTGACGTAACACAAGCAAAGAATTTTTTTTTTTTTTTTTTTTTTTTTTTTAATTATTAGTGTGTTTACTGAAAAATATTTAGGATGGTGGAAAAAGATGAAGAATTTACATCAAAAATTTAATATTGACTTTCAACATCAAATACAAGAAGGGGGGTCACTTCTGGTCATGGAAATGAAAGGATCTTTACATCCTGAGCTCCTGAAGGTTTTCTTTGATCCACTGCTTCCAGAATGTGATTGCGTGGTGTTCGTCTAGGGATGAAATAAAAGGAAGAAATACGTCATTGTGTGTGACCAGAGTGGAAATGAGTAAACATTTAGTTACAAGGGGAAAAAAAAGTACAGTCACATGTGGTAGTTTCTTGTTTCATCTTAGTGACGCAACAAACGCGCTTGATAAAATATTTCAAAATTACATAAATATCACAAAATGTACAATAAGGATGCATTGCCTTCGTGAACAGTTTAATATAGACAAGAAATCGATCATTCTTGAAAATGAAAGGGAATTTATAGTTACTACACCTGAAAAGCAAATAAGTATAAAATACTTGAAAGACAATGTATGTAAACAAAACTTTCCTGTACTAGTACGGGATAAACATACGGGAAATGTAACTTTGAAGAAACTTCCTGTATCAAGTAAATTTCCATTTCAAGGTTTTGTAGGTAATGTCGCTTCTGTTCGTAAACTGCGTTCTGGAGACTGGTATGTTCATTGTGTTTCTCGGCAACAACAAGACAAATTATTATCACTGTCTGACATCGGGGGTGCACATGTGAAGTGTGTTATTCCAACTGAAACAACTGAAGGAGTAGTATTTGGACTAAGCAATACACACACTCTAAAGAACAATGAAAACATCATCAAATACAAGAATATCATTGCGAAAAAATCAAGTCATACCATAACAAGAATAGTGTTTGCATCAAACAAATTGCCTGCAACATTGACACAAAATGACAAAACTTTTAAGGTACATCCATATTGTCCTCCAGTTCCACGGTGCACACGATGCCAGCGATTAAACCATACTTTGAAACATTGTTGTGCAAAACAAAGATGTTGCAGATGCGGAGGATATCACTCAAGGCAAAACTGCAACGCCTCCAAGCCTCACTGTGTAAACTGTGGAGGTGAGCACTCAGCTGCCTATCGTGGATGTGACAAAAAGGTGCTACTAAAAAATGCTCTCACAGAAAGATCAAAATGCTCTATGAGCATACAGGAGGCTATTGAGAAAGTACAGCAGAAACCTCCTGAAAAAGAAAGTAAAAAAACATATGCTCAAGTAGCTGCACAACAAACTGCAACCTCAACACCATCTTTCACAGAGTTTTTGGAAAAAGTAGCTGTCCCAATAATTAGTGAGCAAGACACAAACATCGACAGACTTTTTGCTATCTACAAAACACTTTTTCAACACAAATCAACGACAGCAAGCATTGCACACTCTGAAAGAGATAAGGCAGAGCAGCTGATCAAACTGTGTAAACACAATGTACGACAGGTGTCAGATGGTATAATAAGTGATGAATCAACACCAGAGACAGTGTCATGTTCTACTCCTTGTGACACATTTGTCGAATGTCCGGATGTTTCTAAACTAAACATGAGATCTGTCAGTGACATCACCAGTACTCCTTTTGAAAGGCTAAAGCATAGTAAAGTAGCCAAAGATACTAAACAACTCATAATAGGAGACTCCGTCATTAGAGGCATCAGAATGGAAGAAGTTGCTGTTGAAGGCGTCAAAAGTCAGCTAGTCTGCATTCCTGATATAAAAATTGAAGACATTGTACAATGGTTGGATGATGTACCTGCAAATGGAAAAGTAGAATATGTCATTATTCATGCAGGTATCAACAGCTGCAAAACAAAAAACATTAACATGAAGGACTGGTTACAGATGATTAAAGTAGTCAAGGCAACATTCCCTGCAGCATACATTTGTGTGTCATCTATTGTACCCCCAAGAGGTCAGTTGAGAAAGAAAGGTGATGCCGCCAACGCTGCACTGAGAGCAGCATGTGTCAAAGAAAATGTACACTTTGTAGACAACAGTGTATCCTTTCTCACAAAAACGGGGGCTACAAACCGTTCCTTTTACAGAGACTGCATTCATCTGAATCAAAAAGGAATGAAGTTAATCTCACTGATGTTCAGAAATATTTTGTCATAATTGAACAACATTCATTTTAAAAAAAAACTATCTTAAATTTATGATTGATGATAAATTTAGCATTGTTCAGTGGAATTGCAGATCTATATCCACAAATGTACACTCCTTACAACAATATGTAGCAACAAACCAACATCATGTTCTTGCACTGCAGTCATTGAATGTAAAAAGGAAGAAACTTCCTAAGATTGAAGGCTACTTTTTTCCACCAGTAACACCATTTATTACACAGAATACAAAAGTAAGCGTTGCGATATACATTAGGAAAGATATGGATTACGTCACATGCAAGTCTCCCATTCCAAAAGATTTAAATGATGTGTATTCAGTAGCCGTGAAAGTAAAAATTCATGATCAAATGTATGTTACTATCACGTCTGTTTATTATCCATTAGGACCAGATGATTTTAATACTGAATGGTTACAATCAATTGATATAAATGAAAATTGTATTATAGTTGGTGATTTCAATGCTCATTCAACACTTTGGGATAAAGGATGTAATTATAATACAAATAATCGTTTTATTGAAAATATAATTACTTCTGGTCTTATATTGTTAAATGATGGTAGAATAACAAGGATTCCTGACATAGCAACACACCAACCTTCTGCCATTGATCTAACGTTTGTATCGCCTGATTTGGCAATAGACAGTATATGGGAAGTGGACTCTGATTCATTAGGTAGTGACCATCTACCAGTTTTAACTGTAATAAATGAAAAGCCAGAGGTACAAATAGAAGATGATATTATACCAAAATATATATTTATACTCGTGCAGATTGGAATCTGTATCAAATGCATTTATTGAACTCTGAAGATGACTTTCTACAAAATGAAGATATCAATGCAATTTATACAGGTTTTACAAAAACAATATTGTCTGCAGCTAATAAGTCTATACCTATTAAGAGAAATTCTGTAAAGAAAAAACACAGTGGTAATATTTGGTGGAATCAAGCATGTGCAGATGCAGTTAAGGAAAAAAAGAATACATTTAAGAATTGGATAAAATGTAGATCTGTTTCCGCACATAGGCACATGAAATGTGCAAAAATTAATTGTAATAAAATTATAGCATCAGCAAAGAAACAATATTGGGAAGATTTTTGTAAAAAAGAAATATCAAATGCATGTAATGTTAATAATGTTTGGAAAAAAGTAAAAGAAATTAAAAATGGCTTTCAGCTTCCTAAGTGTCCCATAAAAATAACTAACAAACTATTTTCTTCTCCAAAGGAGAAATCTGAAGAATTTGGAAAACTTTTTGCAAATGCAAGCAATACTAGTAGTCTAATTAAAGATGAGTTTGAAAAAAGAAAACATGAAGAAAAATCAGAACATTATAAAGAACCTAATTCAGATAATTCTTTATTTATGAATTCTAGGATATCAATAACAGAGGTTACAGATGCTTTAAATTATCTTGGCACTAAAAAATCTGCAGTTGGTCCAGATGGGTTATCATACATTTTGCTAAAGCACATGCCTTTAAAATGGATACAACATTTTCTCCATATTATCAATAAATGTTGGGAAGATAATGTGTTGCCTGATATTTGGAAAACATCAATAATTATTCCACTTTTAAAAACAGGGAAAAATCGACACGAATCCTCAAGTTATCGCCCCATTGCATTAACACCACATGCTGGTAAAATTATGGAAAAAATTATAATGAATAGATTATCATACTATTGTGAAAAAAATAAAGTAATTCCAGAAAATCAGGCTGGTTTTAAAAAAGGCAGATCAACAGTAGACCATTTAGTGAAATTAACAACACACATTAAGAAACAATTCGCTAGAAGGAAAAATATATTAGCTACATTTTTTGACGTAAAAAAAGCTTATGATCGAGTTTGGCATGCTCGACTTTTATACAAATTAAAAAATATAGGGCTTTCTGGAAATATTTTTCAATATATTAAAGGGTTTTTGCATGGAAGAAAAATAATGGCCAAAGTAGGTCACTCTTATTCTTCTACATATAATATTAACATGGGTATACCACAAGGCTCTATAATTTCACCTCTTTTATTCACTATTTTGGTACATGACTTACCTCAATTTGTAAGTAATAAAATTAATCTAGTTCAATATGCTGACGATATTGCAATATGGGTAAATGTATCTTTAAAAAGAAAAACTTCTATATATGAAATAAAACATATTCAAAAGATATATCAAAATGAACTGAACAATATTGATATTTACATGAAGGATAATGGATTGGAATTATCAGAAGAAAAAACAAACATGATCTTGTTTAATAATGGGATTAACCCCAAATGTTTGCCAAAATTTTATATTGGTATCAAACAATTGAAATATGTACAGGAAATAAAATTTCTCGGGGTATATTTTACATCTAAATTAAGTTGGAAAAAACATATACATTATTTGTTGGAAAAGGCCGTTAAAAGTTTAAATTTAATAAAGATTATAAGCTTCCAAAAATGGGGACGTGATACTAAAACTCTCATTCATCTTGTGTGCATGCTTGTCAGATCTAAATTAACGTATGGACAAGAGGTATATTTTTCGGCACCAAAATATTTACTGAAACAACTCCAGAGTATGGACAGCAAAGCAATTAAAATTGTTATGGGTATTCCAGTACACACAAAAACTGACGATGCTTATAAAGCAGCTGGAGTATTACCATTAAATGAGTGGAGAAAATTATCATGCGCTAAATATATAGTTAGAGCCTCTGCTGTAGAAAATTTCACTGATACGGAACTAGAAGTAAGATCTGATTTAGATTATCCAAAAAGAGCACAGGGTATCAGTTATTTACAAACAATAGCAACTTATACAAATGAACTTTTACAGGGATCAAATTTATTTCCTAATTCAATCTATAAAAAAATACCACAAATGCCTATACCAATATGGGAATTTAAGCGAGCAAACTTTGATTATGAATATACTGCTATACGGAAAAAAGAAAATGGATTTTTGTTAGCAACAGAAGCTTATGAACATATAGATAAAAAATATTATTCTTATTTGCAAATTTATACTGATGGTTCTGTTTTAGATACAGGCCAAACTGGGGCTGGTTATGTTATACCTGCTTTAAAAATTAGTGAATCTTTGTATTTAGGTAAAGATCGTTCAATTTATACTGCAGAACTTACCGCAATTCTTATGGCATTAAATAAAATCTTAAGTCAACAAAAGACATTTTTTAATATATTATTATGTGTAGACTCCAAATCTGTTCTTCAGAGTCTGGACTCTAATATTTATAAAAACAGAGGTGATATTATATATGAAATAAAATATCTTATACATTGCTTAATTATTAATGGCACAAATGTTCATTTTTGTTGGATACCATCTCATTGTGGTTTAAATAATAATGATTGGGCAGACAGGAAAGCAAAAGAAGGGGCGAACAATCAACACAACGTTAGCCATATTGACATCCCCTTATCAACAAAAGAAATTTATAGTATAATCGAAAAGAAAATAAAAAATAAATTTCCGTTAAAAATAATATATAGTGATAATTCCCAGTATCCTCGAGCAATAACCTCTTTAGCACATCGTCTTGCTTTAAATTCTTGGAGGACAAAGTATTGCAAGGATATTGTTTGCATTTGCAATGAAAATTTAACTATAAATCATATCATTCATGATTGCAGGGTAATAACACAATATATTCCACAGAACATTCATAATGTTCAAAATAAAAATAGTAAATATTGGATTACCATCGCTAAATCTATAATTTATAGTCCTGTAGGTCATTTGTTATAAAAATTGCAAGTTTATTCTGATTCGTATATGACAATCTCACAAAATTGACTTTTCTGTACATGAACATTTCACAAGTTTGACATGTTCCATAGTAATTTTTTATTTGTTTTAAAGAGTTTTAAAATATTGTTTGAATACTTAAATTTTATTTAATTTTATTTCATGTTATGTTATTGTACCATTTTGTTTAAATGTTATTTCCTTTCCCACATCCATGTAGTGCATATCCTTTCCCCCCCACCTTCCTTTTATTTTCTTGTCTAAAATCACTTCGGTGAATAGACGTTAAATGAAATAAACAAACAAACAAACAAACTGGATAGAAGCTCAATGCCAGGAAATAGAGAACAGTCTGAACAAGAACAACAGCAAGAAGGCTTACCAGACTGTAAAGCCGCTGACAAGTGTTAAACAGCCCAAGTTCTCCACGATCCAAAGCAAGTGGCTTATGTCTTACAGAAGAACAAGAAGTCTTGGACAGATGGACAGAGTACTGCTCTGACCTTTACAACCACAAACCAAACGGAGACCCATCAGTTCTAGTATGTCCAGAGAACAGAGAAGAAGAAGTAATTCTCCGAGAAGAACTTGAGGCAGCAGGTCAATCGCTGAAGAAGGGGAAGTCAGCGGGAGTGGACAACATACCCGCGGAACTGCTTCAAGCAGGAGGAGAGGCGATGATCGACGCACTCACCATTATGTGTAAAAAGATGTGGCAGAGTGGGGGGTGGCCTACACCATGGAACCAGTCGCTTGTCATCACTCTTCCCCAAAAAGGTAACCTTCAGGAACCTGAAAATAATACTCAACAGGTTGAAACCCCAAGCTGAACAAATCATAGCCGAAGAGCAAGCAGGATTTAGGGCAGGGCGAAGTACCACTGAATAGACTTTCAACCTCAGAATAATCTGTGAGAAATACCTACAGCACCAACAACATCTATATCATGTGTTCGTAGACATCAAAAAGGCGTTTGACCTAGTCTGGCATGCAGCTCTGTGGGCAACCATGAGAGTGTACAACATCAGCCCTAACATTTGTTGAAGTCATCAAAAGCCTGTATGACAAGGCTACCAGTGCAGTCCTCCACAACAGCGCCATCGAAAACTGGTTCAGAACAACAATCTGTGTGCGTCAAAAATGCCTACTCTCTCCAACACTCTTCAACATCTTCCTAGAGCGCATCATGTCAGATGCCCTTGCAGACCACGAAGGCACAGTCAGCATAGGGGGAAGAGCAATCTCCAACCTTCGTTTTGCGGATGACATTGATGGATTGGCTGGAGAGGAACAAGAATTTGAACGGCTAATACAGAGGCTTGACACCACCTCCAGAGCCTATTGAATGGAAATAAGTGCAGAGAATACCAAAATGATGACCAACAACACCCATGGCATCAACACGGACATCAAAGTCCAAGGCCAATCCCTCAACACAGTGCATAGCTTCAAATATTTAGGAGCCATTGTATCAGACAATGGGTCCCGACAGGAAGTCCTCTCCAGGATCGCACAAACAACTGCTGCCCTGGCGAGGTTGAAGCCAATTTGGAAAGACAGGACCATCAGTCTACATTCTAAGGTAAGGTTGCTGCGCTCCCTTGTTATCTCCATCTTCCTATATGCTTGCAAAACATGAACCCTCACAGCAGATCTCCAACGAAGAATACAAAGCATGGAGATGAGGTGCTACAGAAGACTTCTGTGCATTTCCTATATACACAGCACATCACCAACGACGAAGTCCGACAGACCATCACACAAGCCATTGGACAACACGATGACCTGCTCACAGTGGTGAAAAAACGGAAACTCCGAGGGTATGGCCACGTCACCAGATCATCAGGTCTTGCAAAGACCATCCTGCAAGGCACAGTGCAAGAAGGTAGAAGAAGAGGGAGACCAAAAAAGAGGTGGGATCACAACATTCGAGACTGGACTGGTTTGACACTGAGCGAAACAATCAGGGTTGCTGAGGACAGGGAAAGATGGAGTACGTTGGTTAAACGATCATCTGTGGTGCCCCTACGACCTCCGAGTTATGGGATAGGATATGTTATTTACTTTTAAGATTAAATTATCAAAATAATAATTACCTCCTTTGCTCCCAAAATATGTACGGAGCTTTGCCACACCTTTCGAATCGGTGGGCTTCAACGACGGTGTTCGCGGCATTTTGTAGCGCTGTCGCGAGTCGGAATAAGCAAGCAAAGAGACGGAACTTTGACTATTTGTCTTTTTGCTAAAACGTCAACGTAAGCCAGGGTTGCCCACACTATGACTTTTTCAGCATGCGAGGTACTTTTAAAATGACCAAGCCAAAATGATCTACCTACCACCAAAACGCAAAACATGTACATAGTCATATAATAGGCTAAGGTCTTTTTTTTTTTTTTTAACTGCTACGCAATCTACTCAGTCACACTGCCTTCGCGATGGACCGGTCGATCGCGATCGACGTATTGGGCACTCCTGTCGTAATGCATTATATTATCCATTAGGAAAATCGTTTTCTTTCTTTTCATTTCTTCCGCTCGTGGCGCCCCCTCCCCCCTCCCCACTCCCCGCTATCCCCCCTTAAACAATAAAAAATAAATAAAAATAAAATAAATAAATACATAAATAAATAAATAAATAAATAGAATGTCGCCGAAGACGGGAAATATCAGCTTTGCTCTTTGTGGAGCACGAAAGACGGTGTTTGTCTGAAGATTGTTTAAAATGATTGCAATGATTGAACTTTTTTAGGGAGAAGATTGCGAGGGCTTGCATATTGTGGGAGTGGTCAAATACTCGTATAAAAAAAATAAATAAAATAAAATAAAATAAATAAATAAATAAATAAATAATATTATTTATTTATTTATTTTATGTTTATTTTTATTTATTTTTATTTTTATTTTTATTTTTATAATTGTATTCTCTCTCTCTCTCTCTCTCTCTCTTCCTCTCTCTTTCCTTCTTCTTCTTCTTCTTTCTTTTCCTTTTTTTTGGGCTGGGGGGGTTTCCGGAACCCCCCCCCCCCTCGTCCGCCCCTGACTTATATTTTACAAACCTACATAACAGCTGTCTTTGCACAAACTAGCACCTACTGCGCAGGTGACAAGTGATTAAAGTGATTAAAAGCATAGTATAAATAAAGGCACTCTCTCTTTCTTACACTCACGCACACACCTACACCCCCAGACACACCGTCACACACACAAACACACGTCACACACAAACACACCCACACAAACTCAGGAGGCAGATATATAACAAAATCAATACTGATGAAAGAGAAAATTACACAGAAAAAAAGACAGAAAGAGGAAAGGCTGACAGAAAAGCATGCAGAAAGAAGAAGACACCACGGTCATAGTGTAGGTCCCTGCATTTAGTATAGAACTATGGAAGGTTGCTATAAGTCTGCATTTGATATAGAACTACGGAAGGTTGTTATAAGTCTGCATTTGGTATAGAACTATGGAAGGTTGCTATAAGTCTACATTTGGTATAGAACTATGGAAGGTTGCTATAAGTCTACATTTGATATAGAACTACGGAAGGTTGCTATAAGTCTGCATTTGATATAGAACTACGGAAGGTTGCTATAAGTCTGCATTTGGTATAGAACTATGGAAGGTTGCTATAAGTCTGCATTTGGTATAGAACTACGGAAGATTGCTATAAGTCTGCATTTTGTATAGAACTATGGAAGGTTGCTATAAGTCTGCATTGTGTATAGAACTATGGAAGGTTGCTATAAGTCTGCATTTTGTATAGAAATATGGAAGGTTGCTATAAGTCTGCATTTGGTATAGAACTATGGAAGATTGCTATAAGTCTGCATTGTGTATAGAACTATGGAAGGTTGCTATAAGTCTGCATTTGGTATAGAACTATGGAAGATTGCTATAAGTCTGCATTTTGTATAGAAATATGGAAGGTTGCTATAAGTCTGCATTTGGTATAGAACTATGGAAGGTTGCTATAAGTCTGCATTTGGTATAGAACTATGGAAGATTGCTATAAGTCTACATTTGGTATAGAACTATGATAGGTTGCTATAAGTCTGCATTTGGTATAGAACTATGGAAGATTGCTATAAGTCTACATTTGGTATAGAACTATGATAGGTTGCTATAAGTCTGCATTTGGTATAGAACTACGGAAGGTTGCTATAAGTCTGCATTTGGTATAGAACTATGGAAGGTTGCTATAAGTCTGCATTTGGTATAGAACTATGGAAGGTTGCTATAAGTTGTTACGTTGAAACGTGAACGAAAGTATGTCGGAAGCGCGCACGATGGATCTAATCGTTTCGTTTTGCAAAGTATTCAATAATGGTGTTTATTTACCTTTGATTGGAGTTTGCATTGTTGTTAGGAGAGGCTTTTTATAACGTTGATAATTTGCGTTAGTCGATATTATTTGAGAATCTTCTGGATATGCGTGTTTACTCTTGATAGAAATTTCCCGATACATGTCGAAGCAAGAGGTCGTTCTGGAAGATATAAAAATATGTATTGACGTAAGTCAGTGATGACGATCTTTTATTCAATTGGTGGCAGTGCGTCATTTCTACAGTATTCGAAATCCTTCCGGAAGAGAGAGAGGTTATTTAATCGTGTGCCGAGTTGCTGTTGAGATAGTAAAGTTGTTGATAGTGATTTGGAAAGTTGCTGTGAAAGTTGTTGAGTTGAATTGAGAATTGTATGCAGTTGTTGATGTGTGCTGAATAAAAGTGGAAAACTTCATACGTCGACTTTGTGACTTGTATGCTGTTTGGACGGGCTGTGTGAATAAACGAATCTGAGTTACACCCTATCAGGAATTCAAGCATCGGGGCTGAATCAGATACTGATAGAAAACACCAACATCAATCCGAGTGTAACATTTTGGGGGTCAAGCCGCGATTCACGCCATAGCCAAGGGTTCAACTGCTACAACAAGCGAGTCAACGTTACGAGAGGCAGTCATCGAGGGTAGCCGCCAACGAGTTGCGTCGAGAGGGGCCAACATACTGGGATTACATCACCGATAGGTTCGGTTTGACTGCAAGGGCGTGTAGTCGCCGAAGAGTTGCTTCGTGAGCGAACAACAGAGCGGGACTACGTGGCTGCCGTAAGACTACGTCGAGGGACAGTCTCGGAGCTACATCGCCAGTGTTACAGAGAGCGGCGAGCGGACGTCGCGTCTACTTCAGCACAGGAGCGTATACATCAACACCAGCGTGGTGCAGCGTCGCATACGACGAGGATAGCGGGGCCTGCGTCAGCGAAGGCGACTAGTGACAAGCATCAGCGCTACTGCAGAAAGCGTGCTGTTCTAGAACAGTCTAGAAAGGTACAGCACAGTCAAGAACTTTCCAGAAAAAAGAACTCTACAGTCAAGAACTTTCTAGAAAAAGAACTTTCCAGAAAAGAACTTTCCAGAAGCATCAAGATGGCTGACTTCTGGCAGAAAGGGGTTGAACTGAATCTAAAAGGCAAGCAGCTGACGGAGTACGTCAAGTCTCAGGAGAGAATACGAGAAAGAGAATTGGAAGAGAAGCGTCTAGAAAAAGAAATAGAACTAGAACAGAAGCGTCTAGAAGTAGAAGAGCAGCGTCGCCGTGAAGAACGAGAATTAGAAGAGCAGCGTCGCCGTGAAGAACGAGAATTTGAACTGAAGCGTCTGGAAATTGAACAGCAGCGGCAAGAAAGAGAAGATGAGCGCAGGCGTGAGGAAAGAGAAGCTGATCGGCAATTCCAACTAGAGTTGGCGCGCATCCAGCAACAACAGCATGCGCCACAAATTATCAGTGACAACACGGCTCCAAAATTGCCAGCTTTCGTCGACGGGAAGGACCAGATTGACAGTTATCTGGCGAGATTCAAAAGGTTCGCTGAAAGCTCTAACTGGCAACCTCAAGACTGGGCAATTCGACTGAGTGCACTTCTGACGGGGCAAGCTCTCAAAGTTTACACCAGACTGTCGAACGATGACGCCAAAAACTACGACGTCTTGAAAGAGGCCCTGTTGCAGTGCTACAACTTTACAGAGAAGGGCTACCGTAAACGCTTCCGTGAATGCCGGCCTAAGTCAGACGAGACGCCAAAGCAGTTTGTGGAGCGCCTGTCGTCATATCTACACAAGTGGGTGGAGTTATCAGGCGAAATGAAGTCTTACGACAGTCTTCATGACCTGATCGTGAAGGAACAATTTCTCAATGCCTGTCACAAGGACCTAGCGACCCACTTAGAAGAACAAAAGCTGCAGACGCTTAAAGATGTGACTGAGGCTGCTGAAAGATATCTTATCGCTCATGGGAAAACCCTGGGGCCACCCAGCGCGACGAAACATTTTCAGAAGACTGCAAACCATGGGAACCAGATCCAAGGAAGCCAAACGAGCCAGAGACAGACAGACTCCACGCCTCCTCCCAGGGAAGGGCATTCAAGGGGCTGTTTCACCTGCAACGCTACAGACCACAGAGCTTCTAACTGTCCTCAAAACAAAAGTAGCGGACAGCGGAGCAGTACGGACAACGCAGCGGCGGGCAACCGGCAGAGGCGGTTCTCCAATCAACGGCAAACCAGTAGATCTGACCATCAGGTGTGCGGCGGGAGCGTCATTCTTCCGAGTGAGACCGAGCGCACAGCTACCCCTGCGGACGTGCAAGAGTGCATAACCGATGGCCAACTTCTCCTTGCCAACGGGAAATCCATCCCCGTCGTCGCCAGCGCAGCTGTGACCGTACAGAACATGCCTGTTTCAAAGGGACGCGTCGGAAATCATGAAGTGACTGTTTTAAGAGACTCTGGCTGCAGTGGGGTCATCGTCAGAGAAGACCTAATCGCTAAAGAACAGTTCACTGGCGATTCAAAATGGACACTTATGGCCGACAGCAAATGTTTGAAAGCGCCAGTTGCGAAGATTCATGTCAACACCCCTTTCTACATAGGCGAAGTCGAAGCGGTTTGCCTGAAGAAGCCGCTGTATGATTTGATGATCGGGAATATCGACGGCGCGAGACGACCCGACAACCCCGATCCAGAGTGGAGTCCTGCCTCAACCCAACGCGTCGAAGTTGTGGAGGAGGATCCATTGCCGTTTCCCGATGGAGACCTTACAGAGCTGCTACGGGATAATGTGGTTACTCCGGCTCAGCCCTGCCGACCAGAGATCGTCGGTGCTGTTACTACCAGGGCCCAGGCCAAGAGAGACAAGACGTCTACGCCACTGCAGGTCGCCGACAACTCTAAAGCTGCCATCGTGGACAGAGATAAGCTGATCCAGCTCCAGGAAGATGATAGTACTTTAAACAAGTACAGGAACCGCCAAGACCACGTGACCAAAGGCAATGGTACGGTCTATTTTGAGGTGAAGGCCAAGATCCTGTATCGAATCTTCCAGCACCCGAGGGTCAACGGAGGGAAACCACTACGTCAAGTCTTGGTACCGTTACCCCTAAGGCGCCAGGTGATGGAAGTAGCGCATGATTCAATCATGGGAGGTCACCTAGGCATCAAGAAGACGTCAGACAGAATCCAGGCGGTGTTCTACTGGCCAGGACTTCATGCGGACGTCAGCCGTTTCTGTCGATCATGTGACATTTGCCAGAAGACCATACCTCGAGGAAGGGTCCCGAAAGTGCCTATGCAGAGGATGCCTCTGATCGACCGACCTTTCAAGAGGGTGGCCTTAGACTTAATCGGCGAAATAAGACCTCCGAGTGAAGAAGGTCATCGGTGGGTACTGACTTTAGTGGACTATGCGACTCGGTACCCAGAAGCAGTGCCTCTGAAGAAGATTGACACTGAAACTGTTGCAGGGGCGCTGGTGGACATGTTCAGTAGACTTGGAGTGCCTGAAGAGATCCTGACAGACCTCGGGACGCAGTTCGTCTCTGACTGCATGAAGGAGGTCAACAGACTGCTGAGCATCCGGCATTTGACTACGACACCCTACCATCCAATGTGCAACGGGCTCGTCGAAAAGTTCAATGCTACGCTGAAGTCCACCCTGAAGAAACTGTGCAGCGAGCAGCCCAGACAATGGCATCGCTACATCAACGCCCTACTTTTCGCCTACAGAGAAGTACCGCAGGAGTCCACCGGCTTTTCTCCGTTCGAGCTGCTGTACGGAAGAACCATCCGAGGGCCGATGCACATCCTGAAAGAACTGTGGACGAAAGAAGTAGACACCCCAGAGGTGAAGAACAGCTACCAGTACGTGTTTGAGCTACGGGAGAAGCTGGAGCAGACTCTCGAAATAGCAAGAGAAAACCTGAAGAAGTCCCAAGACTGTGGAAAGCACTACTATGACCGTAGGGCTGTGAACAGGAAGTTCAAACCTGGCAACAAAGTGCTGGTGCTGCTACCTACCGATCACAATAAGTTGCTGATGCAGTGGAAAGGCCCGTACGAAGTGGAGACCGTGGTGGGAATCAACGACTACAAGGTGAAGGTCGGCCAGCATTCCAAGATATACCACGCCAACCTCCTTAAGCTGTACGTGGAAAGGCCATCAGAGACTGTGCACGCAGCCACAGCAGCTGTGACCGACGACAGCTTTGACAGCGAAGAACTGTTGGAACTTGGAGACTTCCACAGCAAAGAAGGCATCGATGATGTTAAGCTAGGACCAAGCTTGACGGAAGGTCAAAAGATGGAGCTCAAGGATCTTATGGGCGAGTTTCCCCACAACTTCAGCGATGTCCCTGGCTCTACAACTTTGGTCGAACACGAAGTCCACCTCACTTCGAATATCCCTGTTCGATCCAAGCCCTTCCCGATCCCCTTCAAGGCCCGTGAATCATTGAAGAAAGACATCGATGAGATGCTGAAGATGGGCATCATCAGGGAGTCCAGTTCCCCCTACGCGTCCCCTGTCGTGGTCGTGAAGAAGAAGGACGGCAGCAACAGAGTATGCATCGACTACAGGAAGGTTAATAAGATCACCGTCTTCGACCCTGAGCCGATGCCTACCGCAGCAGACCTCTTCCGCCAACTATCGGGGAGTAAAATCTTCTCAAAGATTGACCTCAGCAAGGGTTATTGGCAAGTCCCCGTGCGTCAACAGGACATACCAAAGACTGCTTTCATAACTCCTGATGGGACGTACGAGTGCCTAAGGATGCCCTTTGGCATGGTCAACAGCGGAGCCACCCTGAAGAGAGGAATGAGGAAGATGCTCAAAGGGATGGACAACGTCGTGTGTTACTGGGACGACCTGCTAGTCCACACCCGCACCTGGAAAGAGCATCTGCAGACCTTGAGGGAGCTGTTTCACCGTCTCACAGAAGCCAACCTGACCGTGAGACCCAGTAAGTGCATTCTGGGGACTGACAACGTAGACTTTATCGGCCATTCGCTGAAAGAAGGACAAAAGGGGCTTCTACTAGAAAACGTCACCAAGATTCTGAACGCTCCACGTCCCCAAACCAAGAAGCAGGTGCGATCTTTCCTGGGGTTGGCTGGATACTACAGGGAGTTTGTACCAAACTACTCCGCCATCACAGCACCCTTGTCGGACCTGGTGCGGAAAGGCTGTCCAAACCAAGTGCAGTGGGGACCGTCTCAGGAGAGGGCATACCAGACTGTGCGCGACCTCCTTTCGAAGGATCCGGTGCTACGACTGCCTGACACTTCCAAAGAATTCGTCTTAAGAACAGACGCAGCGGACGAAGGCATCGGCGCCATACTGATGCAAGAACACGAAGGGAAACTATTTCCGGTCAGTTACGCCAGCAAGAAGCTGTCCAGGGCTGAGAAAAATTACTCGACCATGGAGAAAGAGTGCCTTGCCATCATATGGGGAATCCGGAAGTTCGAACTGTACCTTCAAGGAGTGAAGTTCGTGCTACAGACTGATCACAAGCCGCTAACTTACTTGAACTCTGCCAAGTTTGTGAACAGTCGGATCATGAGATGGGCTATGTACTTGCAGAACTTTAACATGCGAGTAGAATCTATCAAAGGATCGGACAATGTTGGTGCGGACTTCCTCAGCAGAGTGTGTGAGTAAAGAACATTGACTGTGTGGATGAACTGTGAACATTGACAATATCCAGATAGACTTGAAGATGAAAACCATTTACTCTGTGTAGATAAGCTGAGCGCAATTACAGTATTCAGAAAGTCTTAAATTAGTTTCAATTGAGGATTTTGTTTGTGCATTACGTTTCAACGTTGTTGAAAGAAATTGGGTAAATTTCTTCTTGAGTGGGGGGTTATGTTACGTTGAAACGTGAACGAAAGTATGTCGGAAGCGCGCACGATGGATCTAATCGTTTCGTTTTGCAAAGTATTCAATAATGGTGTTTATTTACCTTTGATTTGAGTTTGCATTGTTGTTAGGAGAGGCTTTGTATAACGTTGATAATTTGCGTTAGTCGATATTATTTGAGAATCTTCTGGATATGCGTGTTTACTCTTGATAGAAATTTCCCGATACATGTCGAAGCAAGAGGTCGTTCTGGAAGATATAAAAATATGTATTGACGTAAGTCAGTGATGACGATCTTTTATTCGATTGGTGGCAGTGCGTCATTTCTACAGTATTCGAAATCCTTCCGGAAGAGAGAGAGGTTATTTAATCGTGTGCCGAGTTGCTGTTGAGATAGTAAAGTTGTTGATAGTGATTTGGAAAGTTGCTGTGAAAGTTGTTGAGTTGAATTGAGAATTGTATGCAGTTGTTGATGTGTGCTGAATAAAAGTGGAAAACTTCATACGTCGACTTTGTGACTTGTATGCTGTTTGGACGGGCTGTGTGAATAAACGAATCTGAGTTACACCCTATCAGGAATTCAAGCATCGGGGCTGAATCAGATACTGATAGAAAACACCAACATCAATCCGAGTGTAACATAAGTCTACATTTTGTATAGAACTATGGAAGATTGCTATAAGTCTACATTTTGTATAGAACTATGGAAGGTTGCTATAAGTCTGCATTTTGTATAGGACTATGGAAGATTGCTCTAAGCCTGCATTTTGTATTGAACTATGGAAGATTGCTATAAGTCTGCATTTTGTATAGAACTATGGAAGGTTGCTATAAGTCTGCATTTGGTATAGAACTATGGAAGGTTGCTATAAGTCTGCATTTGGTATAGAACTATGGAAGGTTGCTATAAGTCTGCATTTGGTATAGAACTACAGAAGGTTGCTATAAGTCTGCATTTGGTATAGAACTACAGAAGGTTGCTATAAGTCTGCATTGTGTATAGAACTATGGAAGATTGCTATAAGTCTGCATTTTGTATAGAACTATGGAAGATTGCTATAAGTCTGCATTTTGTACAGAACTATGGAAGGTTGCTATAGGTCTACATTTTGAATAGAACTACGGAAGGTTGCTATAAGTCTGCATTTGGTATAGAACTATGGACGGTTGTTATAAGTCTGCATTTTGTATAGAACTATGGAAGGTTAATATAAGTCTGTATTTGGTATAGAACTATGGAAGGTTGCTATAAGTCTGCATTTGGTATAGAACTACGGAAGGTTGTTATAAGTCTGCATTTTGTATAGAACTATGGAAGGTTGTTATAAGTCTGCATTTGATATAGAACTATGGAAGGTTGCTATAAGTCTGCATTTGGTATAGAACTACGGAAGATTGCTATAAGTCTGCATTTGGTATAGAACTACGGAAGATTGCTATAAGTCTGCATTTGGTATAGAACTACGGAAGATTGCTATAAGTCTGCATTTGGTATAGAACTACGGAAGGTTGCTATAAGTCTGCATTTGGTATAGAACTATGGAAGATTGTTATAAGTCTGTATTTGGTATAGAACTATGGAAGGTTGCTATAAGTCTGCATTTGGTATAGAACTATGGAAGGTTGCTATAAGTCTGCATTTTGTATAGAACTATGGAAGGTTGCTATAAGTCTGCATTTGGTATAGAACTATGGAAGGTTGCTATAAGTCCGCATTTGGTATAGAACTACAGAAGGTTGCTATAAGTCTGCATTTGGTATAGAACTATGGAAGGTTGCTATAAGTCTGCATTTGGAATAGAACTACGGAAGGTTGCTATAAGTCTGCATTTGGTATAGAACTATGGAAGATTGCTATAAGTCTGCATTTGGTATAGAACTATGGAAGATTGCTATAAGTCTGCATTTGGTATAGAACTATGGAAGGTTGCTATAAGTCTGCATTTGGTATAGAACTATGGAAGATTGCTATAAGTCTGCATTTGGTATAGAACTATGGAAGATTGCTATAAGTCTGCATTTGGTATAGAACTATGGAAGATTGCTATAAGTCTGCATTTGGTATAGAACTATGGAAGGTTGCTATAAGTCTGCATTTGGTATAGAACTATGGAAGATTGCTATAAGTCTGCATTTGGTATAGAACTATGGAAGATTGCTATAAGTCTGCATTTGATATAGAACTATGGAAGGTTGTTATAAGTCTGCATTTGATATAGAACTATGGAAGGTTGTTATAAGTCTGCATTTTGTATAGAACTACGGAAGGTTGCTATAAGTCTGCATTTGGTATAGAACTATGGAAGGTTGCTATAAGTCTGCATTTGGAATAGAACTACGGAAGGTTGCTATAAGTCTGCATTTGGTATAGAACTACGGAAGATTGCTATAAGTCTGCATTTGGTATAGAACTACGGAAGATTGCTATAAGTCTGCATTTGGTATAGAACTACGGAAGGTTGCTATAAGTCTGCATTTGGTATAGAACTATGGAAGATTGTTATAAGTCTGTATTTGGTATAGAACTATGGAAGGTTGCTATAAGTCTGCATTTGGTATAGAACTATGGAAGGTTGCTATAAGTCTGCATTTTGTATAGAACTATGGAAGGTTGCTATAAGTCTGCATTTGGTATAGAACTATGGAAGGTTGCTATAAGTCCGCATTTTGTATAGAACTATGGAAGGTTGCTATAAGTCTGCATTTGGTATAGAACTATGGAAGGTTGCTATAAGTTTACATTTTGTATAGAAATATGGAAGATTGCTATAAGTCTACATTTGGTATAGAACTATGGAAGGTTGCTTTAAGTCCGCATTTGGTATAGAACTATGGAAGATTGCTATAAGTCTGCATTTGGTATAGAACTATGGAAGATTGCTATAAGTCTGCATTTGATATAGAACTATGGAAGGTTGTTATAAGTCTGCATTTGATATAGAACTATGGAAGGTTGTTATAAGTCTGCATTTGGTATAGAACTACGGAAGGTTGCTATAAGTCTGCATTTTGTATAGAACTATGGAAGATTGCTATAAGTCTGCATTTGGTATAGGACTATGGAAGGTTGCTTTAAGTCTGCATTTGGTATAGAACTACGGAAGGTTGCTATAAGTTTGCATTGTGTATAGAACTATGGAAGGTTGCTATAAGTCTGCATTTGGTATAGAACTATGGAAGATTGCTATAAGTCTGCATTTGGTATAGAACTATGGAAGATTGCTATAAGTCTGCATTTGATATAGAACTATGGAAGGTTGTTATAAGTCTGCATTTGATATAGAACTATGGAAGGTTGTTATAAGTCTGCATTTGGTATAGAACTACGGAAGGTTGCTATAAGTCTGCATTTTGTATAGAACTATGGAAGATTGCTATAAGTCTGCATTTGGTATAGGACTATGGAAGGTTGCTTTAAGTCTGCATTTGGTATAGAACTACGGAAGGTTGCTATAAGTTTGCATTGTGTATAGAACTATGGAAGGTTGCTATAAGTCTGCATTTGGTATAGAACTATGGAAGGTTGCTATAAGTCTGCATTTGGTATAGAACTATGGAAGGTTGTTATAAGTCTGCATTTTGTATAGAACTATGGAAGGTTGCTATAAGTCTGCATTTGGTATAGAACTACAGAAGGTTGTGATAAGTCTGCATTTTGTATAGAACTACGGAAGATTGCTATAAGTCTGCAGTTGGTATAGAATTATGGAAGGTTGCTATAAGTCTGCATTGTGTATAGACCTATGGAAGGTTGCTATAAGTGTGCATTTGGTATAGAACTACGGAAGGTTGCTATAAGTCTACATTTGGTATAGAACTACGGAAGGTTGCTATAAGTCTGCATTTTGTATAGAACTACGGAATGTTGCTATAAGTCTGCATTTGGTATAGAACTATGGAAGGTTGCTATAAGTCTGCATTTGGTATAGAACTACGGAATGTTGCTATAAGTCTACATTTGGTATAGAACTACGGAAGGTTGCTATAAGTCTGCATTTTGTATAGAACTATGGAAGGTTGCTATAAGTCTGCATTTGGTTTAGAACTACGGAAGGTTGCTATAAGTCTGCATTTGGTATAGAACTACGGAATGTTGCTATAAGTCTGCATTTGGTATAGAACTATGGAAGGTTGCTATAAGTGCATTTGGTATAGAACTACGGAAGGTTGCTATAAGTCTGCATTTTGTATAGAACTATGGAAGATTGCTATAAGTCTGCATTTGGTATAGAACTATGGAAGGTTGCTATAAGTCTACATTTGTTATAGAACTATGGAAGGTTGCTATAAGTCTACATTTGGTATAGAACTATGGAAGATTGATATAAGTCTGCATTGTGTATAGAACTATGGAAGGTTGCTATAAGTCTGCATTTGGTATAGAACTATGGAAGGTTGCTATAAGTCTACATTTTGTATAGAACTATGGAAGGTTGATATAAGTCTGCATTGTGTATAGAACTACGGAAGGTTGCTATAAGTCTGCATTTGGTATAGAACTATGGAAGGTTGCTAAAAGTCTGCATTTGGTATAGAACTACGGAAGGTTGCTATAAGTCTGCATTTTGTATAGAACTACGGAAGGTTGTTATAAGTCTCCTTTTTGCATAGAACTACGGAAGGTTGCTATAAGTCTACATTTGGTATAGAACTATGGAAGGTTTCTAAAAGTCTGCATTTGATATAGAACTACGGAAGGTTGCTTTAAGCCTGCATTTGGGTTTTCCTTTGTGTCATTCTTGGCATATAAAATTGTATGTATCAATGGGCCCACTGTGTTTTAGTGTGTGTGTCAATGTGTGCGTGTGTGTGTGGGTGTGGTTGTGTGTGCGTGCGTGTGTGCGAATGAGTGTAGATTTCAAACTATCACACGAGTCAAGTTCAATGCAATGACACTTTAACTACTGTACATTGTGACAACGCTAAGCAGGTATACTGTTCTTATTCTTCTGCTTGGCTGTTTTCCTTTGTCTATCATATAAGGTTGTGGGTGTTTTCCAGTGTCTGTCATACAAGGTTGTGGGTGTTTCCTAATGTCTGTCATATAAGGTTGTGGCTGTTTTCCTTTGTCTATCATATAAGTTGTGGGTGTTTTCCAGTGTCTGTCATAAATAAGGTTGTGGGTGTTTTTTCCAGTGTCTGTCATATAAGGCTGTGGGTGTTTTCCAGTGTCTGTCATATAAGGTTGTGGGTGTTTTCCAGTGTCTGTCATATCAGGTTGTAGGTATTTTCCAGTGTCTATCATATAAGGTTGAGGGTGTGGGGAAGAAAAAGAGGGGTCGGATGCGTCATGGAGTAAATTATTTTATGTTCCTATCTATATTAGTGAAATCTGATCATTTTCTCTGGGAAGACAAAGCAGCCTCAGGACATCGGCACCCAGGACACGGGACATCGGCACACAGGACACGGGACTTCGGCACCCAGGACCCGGGACATAGGACCCACCGTCTTCTCACGCTGGTGTGCCACTGTACTATGTACAATCATGTGTGCACTGCCTGTGTGATACGCCTGTGGATGGTGTTTCTGCTTGATGGTGTTGGTTGTAGTGGTGTGAGGGTGTTGCGGGACTGTACTTCCACAATGTATATGGGGTTGATGTTGGTTGTAGTGGAGTGAGGATCTTGCTGGACTGTACTGCCAGAATGTTTATGGGGTTGGTGTTGGTTGTAGTGGAGTGAGAGTCTTGCGGGACTGTACTGCCAGAATGTATGTGGGTTTGGTGTTGTTGTTCCTGTGGTCACGATCGTAGTTTTATTATATTCACGTGTAGCAGCATTTATTAATATTTTTTTGTACCTTCCACTAGTTTAAACATATTCGTCATTTTACATGAATTTTATGTTTAGGCAACCGAATGGGGAATTTCAAAATACATGTAACGTTCAAAGACGATTAGAAAGCCAGTCTCTCAGTCAGGCATAGTATCAGTCAGAGTTATGTCGCGAGAAGAACGGACCATGTAACGTCTGCTGAAGCAAACAATAAAGTACAACTATTGTCAATAGTTTATAAACCGTGATCAGGACCTGAGTGCTTTGTGAACGATGTAGGCAGCCTGGTCGGGTCTCATTCAAAAACGCCAAATGATATATATCTACTGCCCTGTGACGTCACCACTCGCTGAAAGCTTTTTGTCAGTGGGTCGCTATTTATGTTGTTGCTAACACATTATATGGGATCCAACACTGAACTTCAAAAAGAGGTTATTGTTGGGTTCAATCTGCTGGTTCCAGTACTGGGCCAAAGTTAAACAGAGTGGTGAGGCAGGCTGAGAAAGTGATCGGCGCTGACCTACCGAGCCTAGAACACCTGGGCACGGTGAGGACAATCAGCAAAGACCGAAAGATCGCCAACGACCCCACTCACCCCCTCCACAGCGAACTATGCCTCCTACCATCGGGACGGAGGTACCGCGCTGCCAAGTGCAGGACTGAGAGGATGAAGCGGACCTTCGTGCCCTCTGCTATCACTCTACTCAACAGTAAACATGACTACAAATCATCCTCCTACCACCTCCACCCCCACACACCCACCCACACACATACACACACTGCGACCTTAGCTGCACCCCACTAGCAACCCCCAACCCGTAACGCCCTCACTTCCTGTTATGTTGAGACGCGCGCGATGATGCGTGTGGGACGCGCGCGATAGATCTGATCGTTTTATTTTGCAAAGCATGCAATAATAGAGTGTATTTACGTTTGATCTGATTTGGCGTTGTTGTTAGAAGAAGCTTTGTATAACGTTGGTAATTTTAGTTGATGATATTATTTGAGAATTTTCTAGAGTTGGTTGTTTACTATCGATGGAAGCGTGTGGATAATTCTAGTGGTAACTAGAGACGCTTCCATCCTACATATGGTTGTATGACGTGAGACAGTGATGACGAAATTTGTTCTAATTGGTTATAATTTATTGTTTCTTGCTGGAATGTTCATTCTTTCTCTCGAGTATAGAGAGACTATATATGTACCGCACTGTTTGAGTAGAGAGAGTGAAAAGTTGAGAGTGAAAAAAGCGATTGTATGCAGTTGTTGATGTTTGGTAAATAAAGTTGGAAAACTACATACGACGACTTCTGCCTTGTTGCTGAGTGAGCAGGCTGCGTGGATGTGGGTTTGTGTGTGTGTGTGAGTGAGTGCGTGTGTGTGTGTGAGAGAGAGAGAAAGAGAGTCAGTCTAGTGATAAATAATACATATATATTATGCAGTAAAGTCATTTTTCGTGTAAGCGTGAGCGCGCGCAATAAAGTGTGCAAACACGAGCAACATTGGCCTACTATTTTACTACACACAAATTTGTCAATTCTAGTCATTCCGTGATGAGACATTGTGTTAATCTATAATTGATTTAACCACCCTAGTGTCGGAAGGTTGTTGTATGCTGGTATATGTGTATGTATGATTGTGTTTGTCATGCAGGATTGCTTGCTTTTAATTGTGTGCTTTTCTTCTGTATAAACATAAGCGAATTACATTATATAGGCCTACACAACTGAGTACCCCATGCACACCAAGATTTATTCGATGTAAAAGTTGAAGCGAAATAAAATGTCTTATGTCTTATGTATTGAATGAATGTTCAAAGGCCTGTGGTGATGAATGTTCAAAACCTGTGTAACTACAAAGTCCCTATGTTGATATGTATAGAAATAACTGTACCAACTATACGCAGTTCACTGCTGTGCTAATTTTAAAATCAGCCTTCCATTCTCTGCTTTTCTATCCTATCCTATCCCCCCCACAAGACGTACGAACACCTAGCGCGACCCAGATCGTTCGTTAGAATGCTGTTCCTGGAGTTCAGTTAAGCTTTCAACACCATCCAGTTCCATCTTATGATGACCAAGCTACTGGAGATGAGCGTGAACTCTACGCTGATCCAAAGGGTCTTCAGATGTATAACCAGTAAGCCCCAGCGAGTGCGCGTCTCCAGCTCTTCGGATGTGTGGTCTGATCTGATTGTGACCAACACCGGCGGGCAGCAGGGCTGTTTATTACCCCCAGCTCTCTTCACCTTTTACACAGCCGATGTAGTGATGATGACGTACTACAAATACAGTTGTCTGACGACACCTCAATCACTGGCATGCTGACGGGGGATGATGACGTACTGCAAATATAGTTGTCTGACGACACCTCAATCACAGGCTTGCTGACGGGAGACGAAACTGCATACAGGCGGCAGTCGCTGACATGGCTGAGTGGTGTCAAGTGATCCATCTCCTTAATGGTTGAGTGGTGTCAAGTGAACCACCTCCTCCTTAACGTTACCAAGACCAAAGAGGTCATTGTTGACTTTGGGAGAGACCCGCCGCTTATCGAGCCCCTCCGAAACAACAGTGAAGAGGTCGAGATTGTCCAGGAGTATAAGTACCTGGTCACCGTCCTTGGCTCCACGTTGAGCGGAGACAGAGCGCACCACTGCGCTGATCAAGAAGGGGAACCAACGCCTTTACTTTCTCAGAAAGTTGATGTTCTTCGGCGTGCAGCAGACGATTCTGATGATGTTCTATAGCTCTACGGTAGAGAGCATCATCACATACAACAACCTTGCAGCTTACACTTCCAGGCTGACCAAGAGGACCCAAACTGCCAGCAGTGTCGTCGGCTGCGCTGTGACTGATCTCCACGTCCATCACGAGAAGAAGGTGCGGAAGCGACTCATGGCTGTCTTGGCAGACTGGTCACACCCTATGTACAGTGCTGTCGCTGTTCAGAGGCCGAATCGTGGTTCATCAGAGAGTTGAGGAGTCTCAGGGCAAGGACTAACCGTATTTATTGGGAATAAATTCGTAAACTGACCTTTGAAATGAACAGGATACGTGACATTGTTCATCATCATCATCATCATCATCATCATCATCATCATCATCATCATCATCATCATCATCATCATTATCATCATCATCATCATCATCATCATCATCATCATCATCATCATCATCATCATCATCGTCGTCGTCTTCATCTTCATCGTCGTCGTCGTGTCGTAGTCATCATCATCATCATCATCATCATCATCATCATCATCATCATCATCATCATCATCATCATCATCATCATCATCATCATCATCGTGGTCCTGATTCGGCTCTTAGCAGCCCGCTGGACCCTATAAACAATGACTGTCTATCTATCTATCTATCTATCTATCTATCTATCTATCTATCTATCTATCTATCTATCTATCTATCTATCTATCTATCTATCTATCTATCTACCATAATCGTTACTCGTCGTCGTCATCATTTCTCTTCGTCGTCGTCGTCATCATCATCATCATCATCATCATCATCATCATCATCATCATCATCATCATCATCATCATCATCATCATCATCATCATAATAATAATAATAATAATAATAATAATAATAATAATAATAATAAACATTTATATAGCGCCCTTTTTAATGAAAGCTTAGAGCGCTTTACATTCACATAAGACACTTCTAAGAGCTAAAATGGCTACGCAATAACAATATAAAACATGGTAAAACATACACAAGTTCATTAGATAATATGGACACGCACACAAACACACACTCACACCCCCCCCCCCACACACACAATCAAGAACAAAACATAATATTAAAATAAAACAATAAATGCATTACTGCTAGACTGGCCCGCAAGCGCAGGCGACCAAAACAGAAATTCGTGATAGTAGGCCTACCACTACAAGGTTGAACTAGTTCTCTGTTATTCAAATCCAGTCTTGTCCAGTCAAATCAAGTCAAGTCATCTTAATTACCCACATTGGAGAGTTCATACAGCACATTACATCACATGAAAAAAGAAAATGTTTCAAAAGCAAATAAGAAATAATACATAATACATAGCACATCTAGATAACCAGTACTAAAACTACATTACACATCATACCTTTAAGTATATTCTTAACATCTAGATTGATAGAACAGAGTATGAATGAGAAAGAACAAAAAGGAGAAAGACAGCGACAGTGGGAATTTAAAGCACTAAATTTCCAGAAAGTGGGGATACTATTTAAACTGAAACCCCCCCCCCCCCCTCCCGGCACTCCTACGGGGGGAAGAGGACAACATTCGAGAATGGACTGGTTTGACACTGAGCGAAGCCATGAGGGTTGCTAAGGACAGAGAAAGATGGAGTACTCTTGTTAAATGATCGTCTGCGGTGCCCCAACGACTTCCGAGTTACGGTATATTATAGACTAGAATGGAAAGAGGGATGAGGAAGTGGCGCCCTTTGTGCATTGACAGTTTATTGAAAGATGTGACCACTTGTGTCTCTCCTTTGTAGAGATGGTTCATTGAGCAAGGGATACAATGTAGTTAACCTTCTTCTTGAGCTGAGTTCTGAAGTCACTTGTGCTCTCGGCCTAGTATTGAAATTTTGTGCCTTTGGATGCAGTCATGTGCTATTTAGCTAAGGATTTATCCATTGTATTATTTCTTTTTTTTCTTCTATCTATCTATCTATCTATCTATCTATCTATCTATCTATCTATCTATCTATCTATCTATCTATCTATCTATCTATCTATCTATCTATCTATCTATCTATCTATCTATCTATCTATCTATCTATCTATCTATCTATCTATCTATCTATCTATCTATCTATCTATCTATCTATCTATCTATCTATCTATCTATCTATCTATCTATCTATTATATCATTGTCTACCTCACACGATGAATTACTATATTAGGCCTATTCTCGTCCTCTCCATCACTTCACCTACTAGGGTAACTTCATCAACATCTTCTTTAATTGATCATATATACACCACTGAACCCGCAACAATTGATCATGCTTCCATTTCTGCTTTGGGCATAAGTGATCATTCCCCCATATATTGTACAAAGTTTTCTAAACTACCCAAATCAAACACTAAAGGTCACACTCATATAACATACAGGTCCTTCAAACACTTTGATCCTGGAACCTTTCTTATGGACCTCTTTGATGCATCATTTGATAACGATTATACTTATAATGACCCTAATGATGCACTTGAACGTTGGTATTCTATGTATTTATCTATACTTAACAGACATGCACCAATTAAAAAGAAAAGAGTAAAACTCCTAAGCTCCCACCATGGCTGACTCCGGAGATTATAGAAGCAATGTCACAGCGAGACAAACTTAAACATGCTAAACAGTTTCAAGAGTATAAAAAATATCGTAATAAAATCAAAAACATGGTGCGCGATTCCAAAAGAAATTATTTTAATAAACTAATAGAAAATAACAGTGACATTTCTCACCTATGGCATGCCCTAAATTCTTTTATTAAGGGCTCATCTTCAAATCATCATGAAATTCCATCCAATTTATCTGCTAATGCCTTCAATAACCATTTTCTTTCAGTCGCTACTTCTGTACTGAAATCGGATTGCTCAAAATATTCACAATACACTTGTTCAGATTGTCTCACTACATTTTGTAAGCAGAGAACAAGTACCTCTTCACCATTTAAAATACCACCCATTACCATAAATGAAGTTGTAATATATATATTAAAACTTAAAAATACAAAGTCGGCAGGTCCTGATGAAATTAGTAATA
This sequence comes from Oncomelania hupensis, assembly GCA_036898135.1. Taxonomy (NCBI): domain Eukaryota; kingdom Metazoa; phylum Mollusca; class Gastropoda; order Littorinimorpha; family Pomatiopsidae; genus Oncomelania; species Oncomelania hupensis. The sequence goes on from CM072520.1 coordinate 56,880,266, forward strand.
GTCTTAAAACTTTCTTTGCCCTATATTGTGAATTCCATTTCTTACATCTTCAACTTATGCATTATTAAAAATACAATTCCAACCACATGGAAACAAGCTAAGGTTATTCTCCTTCCTAAGTCAAAAGTAAGTTCTGATCTTAATAACTATCGTCCGATATCTCTGCTGTCTACACTTTCAAAGATACTAGAGCATCACATTCACACTCACCTTACAAAATATATAGAGGATCTTGATCTTTTTCATTCCTTACAATCTGGTTTCCGTAGTCACCATTCTTGCTCCACTGCATTAGCTCTTTTAACTAACAAATGGCTTTCTGCTATGAATAACTCTACGTTGTCAGGAGCAGTTTTTCTAGATCTTTCCAAAGCGTTTGATCTCGTTAATCACTACATACTGCTCCAAAAAGCTTGAACTGTATCTCAATGGCTCTGTTTTCTTGGATTTTTTTCATTCCTATCTTAGTCAACGAACGTAATTCGTACATGTCCATGGTAAAAATTCCTCTGTAGGCCAAATCAAGCATGGGGTTCCTCAAGGATCTGTTTTAGGTCCTGTTTTATTTTGTATTTATATTAACGACTTACCTTTACATCTCGCAGATAATTCTGTTGAGTGTCATATGTTAGCCGACGATTCAACATTACAAAATCAAGGCAGTAACATAGCTGAAATTCAGCAATCTCTACAATGTGCCCTTAACAGTGTTGCTGACTGGTGCAGTTCAAACCACATGTCACTGAATCCAGCTAAATCAAAAGCTATGTTAATAACAACTAGACAAAAGCATCAGCGGGCTCCGCTTTCTCTTGATTTAGTAGCATTCACAAATTGAACATCTTTGTAAAACTCTCTCTGTTACGTTGAAACGCGAAGGATAGTGTGTCTGAAGCGCGCACGATAGATCTGGTCGTTTCGTTTTGCAAAGTATTTAATAATAGAGTTTATTTACCTTTGATTTGAGTTTGCGTTGTTGTTAGGAGAGGCTGTGTATAACGTTGATAATTTTCGTTAGTCGATATTATTGGAGAATTCTCTGGATTTGCGTATTTACTATCAATGGAAACCTCCCGATAAATGTAGAAAGTTGAGAACCTTCCCGAAAGGAGAAGAAATATGTATGATGTAAGACAGTGATGACGAAGTCTAAAGCGATTAGTAAATTGCGTCATACGAGATCGTTCCACCTTGTTCTGGACTAGAGAAAAAAAATATATATTCGATGCTCTGTGTGTTGTTGGCAGTTGAGTTGAGAATTGTATGCAGATGTTGATGTGTGCTGAATAAAAGTGGAAAACTTCACACGAAGACTTTGACTTGTTGCTGAGTGAGCAGGCTGCGTGGATAAACGAATCTGAGTTACACACCTATCAGGGATCTAAGCATCGGGGCTGAATCAAATACTGATAGAAAACACCAGCATCAAACGGAGTGTAACACTCTCAACAAAATTATTTATGTTGTCTAAGCTTCAATCTATCATAACTGCAGATGCTAAAAAACGTTTTTATAATGCTCATATCAAACCTCACATTGATTATGCATCAACAATATGGGACGGCTGCAGTGAAGCCTTGTTCAAAAAAATTAATTGTATTCACCGCAGAGCTGCAAAATTAGTTATCCCCAACGCTTCCATCACAACTGATTCAAAACTAAAAATAGCTGGCATGCTCCCCCTTAACAAACATTTATATTACAATAAAGCCGTTAATAATTAACAATAGAGCTCCTGCTTATTTGAAAGCACTTTTTAGCAAGTCATCATCTCGTTATTCATCTTCACGACATAATTTAACATTTCCAAGACCACGCTTAGACATATTTAAAACATCTCTGTCCTATTCTGGTCCAAGCGTGTGGAATCCTCTACCAGAAGAGGTCAAGAAAAGTAAATCATTATCATCTTTTAAAACAAGGCTCCATAAATATTTAAGCTCCCTTTGCTCTTAATATTTAAGATGATTGTATACCTCTTTGTTCTTCCCTACCCTGCCACAATTTAAGTTACTAAGAAGATGTGAATTTACATGTGTGTGTGTGTGTATGTGCGTGCGTGTGCGTGGGTGGTTGTGCTTGTGTGTGCGGGGGGAGGAGGAGATGGATGGGGAGGGGAAGAAGGGTAAGAGTATGTGTATTAAAATGCATTAATTTGCTTATTGATTTGTTACCGTAGTTAAGGAATATGTTTGTTTCAAATTCTTTTATGTTAATTATTTTGTTTGTTTTGCATTGTTTATTAAGGACTAGCTGTAAGACAGGTCCAACGGACCTAATGCTATTATCCTATTAAAGGTTTCGACTTCGACTTCACCCTTCCCACCCACCCCCCACCCCGCCCCCTCACCCTTAAAGCCTTTATGGTTCAATATTCAATGATCTCTCTCTCGCTCTCTCTCCTTAGTATTCATACTATCTTTTTGTTTCGTCAGCACTGCCTCAGGAGAATACATTAAAACAATATTTCTAACCATCTGTTAGATTCCATACTTCAGAGCTATCTTATCATGTACTGTGTAAACGTGTGGTCTCATTGACTTACTTACATTCTGTGATTGTGCTACCCATTTCTGTAAGAAACTTGTGCGTCATTTGACCAGCCATATTTCGACCTATGACCAGGTATTTTTCGACCTAGTTAACTATCAAGGCGTGGTTACCGGATGTTTGACCTTTTGGAATGTTATATTGGTTGTAGTAAGCCTATTTAATAGTATGAGATAGCAAAGCAACATAGCCTTTGTGTAATTTGTTTTCTTTTTGACGTTTTTAAAGTTGCATGTATATATTCGACCCAATAGTTTTCCCAACTGTGCAGTTAACACACACACACACACCCACACACACCCACACACACCCACACACACACTTATACAGAGTTCAACATCATCATTATCATCATTATCATCAACGGTTTCTGTCGCCATACAATCGTTGATGTCTCGTCGTTATCATCGTCGGCATCTTATTATTATTATTATTATTATTATTATTATTATTATTATTATTATTATTATTATTATTATTATTATTATTGTTATTATTGTTATTATTATTATTATTATTATTATTATTATTATTATTATTATTATTATTGTTGTTGTTATTATTATTATTATTATTATTATTATTATTATTATTATTATTATTGTTGTTGTTGTTGTTGTTGTTTTCCACGGCTGGAAGCAATTTTTGCCAATGTGAACTTTTTAATTTATTGATTGCCCTGTGGGTTCGGGCACTGAAAAGAAAAGACCCAAAGTTTCCCGGCGTGTCGTAAGAGGCGACTAACAGGGATTATGTAAGCACGGCATCACTGGGCAAAAGTCTTCTACACAGAAGTCATCGGCCAGGATGGAGGAACCTCATGTTACTAAAGGTTCAACGACCACGTGCTCGGGGCCAATGCAAGCCACATTGTATACGTAGATATCGGCTGTGGTCAACAGCCTGAAGAGGATTGGACCCTGCAAGGTCTTTCTTGCCCAAGACACACTGCATGATGAATAAAACCATTTACTCCATACCGGATCGATCGTCGTCCGGGTCAACAAGAACCGCGCCTTCCGTTGGCCACCAGGACGGAGGTGACAAGTATGCACCTAATGGACAACTTAGCAAGATCCGCACCAGAAACAACATCGTCACAGGAACCTGGAAAGTCAGGACCCTAAATGAGGAGGGAAAATTAGAAGAATTGGCTCACGAGCTGGACCAAAATCGATGGAACGTTTTAGGGATCAGCGAACTGCGCTGGAGAGGCATAGGTGAAAAAAAGACCGACAGTGGCCACAAGCTTTATTTCAGCGGTAGAGATGACAGACACGAATATGGAGTTGGATTCTTGGTCCACAAGAATACTCTAGCCACTGTCATGGGTTGCCGCCCAGTCTCCAGTAGACTCATTATCATCCGTCTGAGAGCAGCCCCTTTCAACATCACCATCATCCAGGCCTATGCGCCAACATCAGACTATGACGACAGCGAAGTGGAGGATTTCTATGAAAATCTGCAGGCTATCCTTGACCAAGTGCCGAAGAAGGAAATAGCCATAGTGGAAGGCGACTGTAATGCCAAGTTTGGCCAAGATGCGCACCACAACTGGGGAGACACATCATTCTGAACCCCACTGCAACAACGAGACAAATGACCGGGGCTGAGATTGTTGGAGTTTGCAAGATACAACAAACTGATACTGGCAAACACGCTTGGTTTCTACAAAAAATCCGGACAATGGACATGGCACAGTTCCTGCGGGAAGCATCACAACCAGATCGACTACATCATGGTCAAGAATAGCTTCAGATCAAACATCAACATTGCCAGGACACGTACTTTTCCAGAAGCAGACATCGGAAGTGACAACGATCTCGTGATGATGTCTTTGCGGCTCCATTTGAAGAGAGTAAACACAGCAAAGTGCACCAGACTGAAAATCGACCTGGACAAACTGCAAGACCCGGAGGTGGCAAAAATATTTTAGGCCGCAATTCGAGAGAAATGTGCGCCACAATGACTGTTCATTTTGGGAGCTGAATATCAACACCATGACCACCACCTTCAACTCAACTTTGACAGATGCCGCCACTGAGATCCTTGGAAAGCACCGGCTAAAGAAGAAGCTGTGGATCACACCTGAACGTTTGGACCTGTGTGATACACGAAGAGAGATGAAAAAGAAGAAGAGAACCTTCCAGGGAGCTGATGCCTACCGAAAATAAACAATGACATCCGTAAAGGCATGCGCACAGCAAAGGAGAATTTGATAGAAGATCAATGCCAGGAAATAGAGAACAGTCTGAACAAGAACAAAAGCAGAGAAGGCCTACCAGACTGTGAAGCGGCTGACATGTGTTAAACAGCCCAAGGTCTCCACGATCCAAAGCAAATCTGGCATATGCCTTACAGAAGAACAAGAAGTCTTGGACAAATGGACAGAGTACTGCTTTGACCTTTACAACCACACACCAAACGGAGACCCATCAGTTCTAGCATGCTCTGAGGACAGAAAAGAAGAAGAAATCCTCCCAATTCTCCGAGAAGACGTTGAGGCAGCACTGCAATCGCTGAAGAAGCGTAAGTCAGCGGGAGTGGACAACATACCCGCGGAACTGCTTCAAGCAGGAGGAGAAGCGATGATTGACGCACTCACCATAATCTGTAACAAGATCAGGCAGAGTGGGGAGTGGCCTAGACCATGGACCCAGTCGCTTGTCATCACTCCTCCCAAAAGTAACCTTCAGGAGTGTGAAAATTACCGCACTATCAGCCTCATCAGCCACCACAGCAAGGTCTTTCTGAAACACCAAGCTGAAAAAATCATAGCTGAAGAACAAGGATTGAGGGCAGCGCGAAGTACCACTGAACAGATTTTCAACCTCAGAATAATCTGCGAGAAATACCTACAGCACCATCAACATCTATATCATGTGTTCGTAGACTTCAAAAAGGCGTTTGACCGAGTCTGGCATGCAGCTCCGTGGGCCACAATGAGAGTGTACAACATCAGTTCTAAAATTATTACATTCATCAAAAGCCTGTATTACAAGGCTACCATTGCAGGCCTCCACAACAGCGCCATCGGAAACTGGTTCAGAACAAAAATCGGTGTGCGTCAATGATGCCTACTCTCCCCAGCACTCTTCAACATCTTTCTAGAGCGCATCATGTCAGATGCCCTTGCAGATCACGAAGGCACAGTCAGCATAGGGGGAAGAGCAAACTACAACCTTCGTTTTGCGGATGACGCTGATGGATTGGCTGGAGAGGAACAAGAACTTGAACAGCTGGTACAGAGGCTTGACACCACCTCCAGAGCCTATGGAATGGAAATAAGTACAGAGAAGACCAAAATGATGAACAGCAACACACAATGGCATCAACATGGACATCAAAGTCCAAGGCCAATCCCTCAACACAGAGCATAGCTTCAAACATTTAGGAGCCATTGTATCAGACAATGGGTCCTGACAGGAAGTCATTTCCAGGATTGCACAAACAACTCCTGCCCTGGCGAGGATGAAGCCAATTTGGAAAGACAGGACCATCAGCCTACATTCCAAGGTAAGATTGCTGCGCACCCTTCTCATCTCCATCTTTCCATACGCTTGTGAAACATGGACCCTCACAGCAGATCTACAACGAAGAATACGAAGCATGGAGATGAGGTGCTACAGAAGATTTCTGGGCATTTCCTATACCCAGCACATCACCAACGACGAATTCCGGCAGACCATCACACAAGCCATTGGACAACACGATGACATGCTCCCAGTGGTGGAAAAAACAAAACTCCGATGGTATGGCCACCTCACCAGATCATCAGGTCTTGCAAAGACCATCCTGCAAGGCACCTTGCAAGGAGGTAGACGAAGAGGGAGACCGAAAAAGAGGTGGGAGGACAACATTCGAGGATGGACTGGTTTGACACTGAGATCGGGGTTGCTGAGGACAGGGAAAGATAGAGTACGCTTGTTAAACGATCATCTGTTGTGCCCCTACGACCTCCGAGTTACGGTATAGGCTAGGGTAGGAATGTTTTGACGAATACATCTCTTATATCATATGTCTCTTCTGTCTTATCTTATCCCGTAACTCGAAGCTGGTTGGGGCACCACAGATAATCGTTTAACTAGCGTACTTCATCTTTCTCTGTCTTCAGCAGCCCTCATACTTTATTCAAAGTCAAGCCAATCCATTCTGGAATGTCGTCTTCCCACCTCTTTTTCTGTCTCCCTCGTCTCCTGCCTCATTGCACCGTGCCTTGTAGGATGGCCTTTGCAAGGTTTGCAAGGCCTGATGCTCTGGTGAAGTGAGCATATTCCTCAACACGGTGCATAGCTTCAAATATGTAGGAGCAATTGTATCCGACAATGGGCTCCGACAGAAAGTCCTCTACAGGATAGCACAAACAACTGCTGCCCTGACCAGGTTAACGCCCATTTGGAAAGACAGGACCATCAGTCTACATTCCAAGGTAAGATTGTTGCTCTTCCTTGTCATCGCCATCTTCCATCTTGCGAAACATGGACCCTCACAACAGACCTACAACGAAGAATACAAAGCATGAAGATGAGGTGCTGCAGAAAACTTCTGGGAAGTTCTTATATTTACTTCTGTGCTAATTTTAAAATCAGTGGTGATGCTATTCATTCACACAAACAAACGAAACTATCGATTGATATCAAAATCATATTTTAAAAGACTTAATGATATTCCGTTTAATTTTCTTTATTTCCAGGGGGAATAATAATAATAATAATAATAATAATAATAATAATAATAATAATAATAATAATAATAATAATAATAATAATAATAATAATAATAATAACTAGCATTTATAAAGCGCCTACCCTAAGGATCTAAGCGCTATACACGCACACTTTCTTACGCAAACACATATGCACACTATGCATATATATAATTATAAGACAAGTTACTCTTTCACGCGTACATACTACTGCTGTGTAAATCAATATGACAAAACATATTAAATTACTACTTAACCCCCCACCCCTCCAAACCCCTTTTACAACTACAGGTACTGCTGAAAGACTTTTGAGAAAAGATACGTTTTAAGGTTGGATTTGGACGATTCACAGGAGGTAGAATGTCTAACATGAAAGGGGAGAGAATTACATAGGTGAGGGCCGTGAACAGCAAAAGAGCAGAAACCATGCGATTTTCTTTTGTAACGGCCCTGACGGAGAAGACGACAGTCAGTGGATGAGCGAAGGGAACGAGATGGAGTGTAAAGGGAGACAAGGTCAGATAGATAAGAAGGAGCAGAACCGATGACAATATTGTAGCAGATACAGGCAGTTTTATACTTAACACGTACCGCGACAGGAAGCCAGTGTAGCTTAACAAGGAGAGGTGTGGAGGGTTGGCGATGATTTACTTTAAAGATAAGACGGGCAGCAGAGTTCTGAACTTTCTGAAGCAGAGAGAGGATAGAATCTGGACAGCCAATGAGAAGGGAATTGCAATAATCTAATCTAGATAGAATACAGGAAGTAACCAAGGTCTTTGTGGCGTCTTCTGATAGAAATTTCCTAATTGAACTAATTCTCTTCAACTCAAAGTAGCAAACCCGACATACCCTAGTGATATGCTGTCTCATAGAGAGAGTAGAATCCATGATGAACCCTAGGTTTCTAGCGGAGTCAGAAAAAGAAATATCACAAGAACCAACAGTGATAGAGGTAGGCAGAGAAAGATCAGTGACGGAAGAGCGAGTGAAGAGAAGGGCCTCAGTCTTGTCATCATTTAATTTAAGCAGGTTTGCATTCATCCAGGTTTTTATGTCAGTGGTGCAATTCTGAAGTGTTTGTATAACAGAGTGAATGTCTGCAGGCTTGCATGATTGCTGTAGTTGGGCGTCATCTGCAAATAATTGGTGGTTGGCAGTATGCTGTTTTATTATTGTAGATAAGGGCGTGGTGTACATAATGAACAAGACAGGGCCTAAAACGGAACCCTGGGGCACACCATAGAGAAGCGGAGAAGGAACTGAAGAGGAATTATTGGCAGACACGTACTGAGTACGGTCTTGGAGATAGGAAGTGAACCACCGAAGAGCTAATGAACGAACACCAAAAACAGTTTCAAGACGAGAAAGGAGAATAAGAATGATCGATAGTATCGAAAGCAGCAGAGTTATCAAGAAGAAGTAGAATAGAGAGTTTGTCCTCATCCAGAGCAGTGAGAATGTCATTGACAATACGAAGCAGAACAGTTTCGGTGCTTCGGCCCGCTCGATACGCAGACTGAAAAGGGTTGTGTAAATTGTTAGAGTCAAGGTGAGACAGTAGCTGATAGAGCACAACTTTCTCTACAGTTTTTGATAGAAAGGGAAGGTTGGATACAGGTCTGAAGTTCTTTAACTCGTTTGTATCTAAGGAAGATTTTTTTAGAAGAGGTTTCACAACAGCCGTTTTCAAATCTGCAGGTACAAAGCCGGAAGCGAGAGAGGTATTGATGATTTGAGTGATGACAGGAAGAAGTGTGTCAAGCTTATCATACAATAGTCTTGTAGGTATAGGATCTAATTCACATGACTTGGGAGCGGTATTTCTAAGGATGTTGAGGACAAACTGTTCAGAAACAGGAGAGAAAGAATCCAGGAAAGTGCCAGAAAAATACTGGCTTTGACTTTGAAAAGGGTTTGTGGCTCTAAAATGTGTGAAGTTGGTCCCTTTAAGTAAAAATGGCTGTCGATCTAGAGCTATACGGGAGGTACCCTATATGCCACGGGACCTATATGCCACGGGACCTATATGCCACGGGCCCTATATGCCACAGGACCTATATGCCACGGGACCTATATGCCACATTCGCTTATTTCTCTTTAAAACGCGCTTTTACCTTGAAATTTGCACACTGCAAATCATCCATGAGTTATATATGTATTGTAATATTTGTCGGCTCTCCCAGAATACAACTGAAATGTACTATAAAACTATGTACTAATGGCTGTAAGGTTATTTATTAGCTGGTCAATGTTTTTTTAACAAAATGTTTCATGTCAATTTAACAACATAGCATATTAGGTAGCCATGTCACCATCAAGTAACATTTCACGTAATAGGTAGCCGTGGTGGTGAACTGCTTAAGTCGCCATTTCACAGGCAGGTAACCATTCACATTCAGGTCGCCTGTCGTAAAAATGGGTTCAAAATTAAGTAGCAGTTCACAAATATGGTTAAGTAGACATTCACATTATAGGTAGCCGTACAAAATACTAGGTAGCCATTTCACAGTGATTGGCTACCTAAATGGTATTTAGGTCGCCAAACCTGTGGAAATAAAGGTTCACCACCACCACCACCACCAACAACAACAACAACAACAATAACAGCACGTGGCATATAGGCCTGTGGCATATAGGTCCCGTGGCATATAGGTCCCGTGGCATATAGGTCCCGTAACAATAACAGCACGTGGCATATAGGGCCTGTGGCATATAGGTCCCGTGGCATATAGGTCCCGTGGCATATAGAACCCTACCCGAGCTATACTTGCACCGTCTGATTCAACATGAGTCAAATAATATTTTTATTCAGCATGTAAGCCCTATGACGTCACAACTGAAATGTTTTTATCATTGGATCAATATTTATGTGGTTGCCAGTAACACAGCCGACCTACATGTATATAGTTCGGTGTTTCAGTATCAAAGCTTTAGTTCAGTCTGCAAAGTAGAGAAGAGAACGTGGCGTGAAAATATTATTAACATTGTAGGCAGGCAGAGTAGGAGGACTTAACAGACAGCGGGCAAATACATACCAGCAAGATAGTGTAAAGTGCGTTACAAGGTGGATACATGTTGAACAGTGTTCATTGGATCAATATTTATGTGGTTGCCAGTAACACAGCAGACCTATATAGTTCGGTGCTTCAGTGTCAAAGCTTTAGTTCACTCTGCAAGGTAGAGAAGAGAACGTAGAGTGAAACTATTAATAACACTGTAAGCAGGCAGAGTAGGAGGACTTAACAGACAGCGGGCAAATACATACCAGCAAGATAGTGTACAGTGCGTTACAAGGTGGATACATGGTGAACAGTGTACAATCACCTTGCTGAACGAACAGTTAATGGTGAAGTGTAAACTGTGGCAGATTGTGTAAAGGTTGATCTGGTCCAAGCTGGCCAGCGGGTCGTCCACTGCCTATTCCATCACCCCCCCCCCACCCTCTGACAGCCCAAAGGTCAGTGACTGCCCACAGTGTCAGTCATTATGTGTGGGAGCCCTCCTCCTTCACTGTGGCGCTAGTAAGTCGTCTTAGCCAAAATTAAGCATGATCACGAACAAATGATAATTATCAAGTAAGAATTATAATTATTAAGTGATAATTAAAATTGTTGTTTTTAGCGCATTTCTAGAGCTGAAACTGAAAATTAAACAGGATCACTCAAAGATATTTGTAAGTTTTCAATGAAAATTGTAATTATCCCTTGATATTTGTCATTATCACACGATGCTTGTAATTATCTTGGAATGTTTGTAATTATCATGTTTTGGCGCTGTCTCTCTCTCTCTCTCTCTCTCTCTCTCTCTCTCTCTCTCTCTCTCTCTCTCTCTCTCTCTCTCTCTCTCTCTCTCTCTCTCTCTCTCTCTCCATAGGACCTAATGCTATTATCCTATTAAAGGTTTCGACATCGACTTCGACTTATCTTTCTCTCGCTCTTTCTCTCTCTCTCTCTTTCTCTTTCTCTCTTTCTTTCTCTCTCGCTTGATTTCAACAATAATACTATGGATCATTGTAATTATAACTGTATGTGTATCTTTGTGTTGAAAGAAGACATAACCAAAGCAGGCCGCAGCAGCACAACACAGTCTGTGACCACCACAATGTCCACTGCCACTCCTTCCTCACCCACTGTGGACCCCATGACGGCCTGTCCACGTCGCGTGTTCGCCATGACACCAGCTTGTGATGACGACACAAAGAAACCCTGCATCATTTCCATCATCAGCACACAGGACGGTCAGACAATGGTGATGGCGGACTATAACAACTCAAAGGTGAAGTTGTTGAACATGAATCATCCACACACTGTGTCCCACTCTCTCACCATGAAAGAGGAACCATGGACACTTGCCTTGCTGAACGACGGGATAGTCGCCATGACAACGCATAAGCCTATTATCTACATGCTTAATGTTACCAGCACAGTTACTGTGAGGTCACAAATCAAAACTGACATTAGATACGCAGGCATTGCTGGTCACAGTGATGGAACTCTCATCGTCAGTTGTGATAGAGCTGACAACAAGGGCGTATACGTAGCTAGCATACATATTATAAGACGCAATGGTGACGTAGTGAAGACCATCACTGATAGCAACACACTGAAAACACCGGAGTCGCCTTGGTCTCTGTGTGTTGTGAAGAACGCAGTCCTGGTGTCGGACAGGAACAGTCACACAGTGTTCACAGTGGAAGTAAATACCGGTCACCTCGTGGACACTCTGACCCATGATGAGATGAAACATCCACGTGAAGTAACAACAGACACATCAGGACACGTGTACATCGCCAGTTCCGATGGTCATTGTGTTCTGTTGAAGTCATCAAGAGGCCAGTGGAGGAAACTTCTCACAGCCTCTGACCACAGTGACCAGGGATATGACCAACCTTTGTCAGTCTGTGTGACTGGCTGTGGACGTCTGCTTGTGGGATGGTGGAGCTTTAGTAAAGGAGAAAGTCGTGTGATGTGTTACGACCTGTAACACTGTTATCTGTAGTGCTCTCAGAGTCAGTGGCTATGACACTGCTATCTGTAGTGCTCTTGAATGTGTCAATGTCAGTGGCTGAGACACTGCTATCTGTAGTCCTTGTAACTGTGTCAGTGTCAGTAACTGTGACACTGCTATCTGTAGTCCTTGTAACTGTGTCAGTGTCAGTAACTGTGACACTGCTATCTGTAGTCCTTGTAACTGTGTCAGTGTCAGTAACTGTGACACTGCTATCTGTAGTCCTTGTAACTGTGTCAGTGTCAGTAACTGTGACACTGCTATCAGTAGTACTTTTCACTGTGTCAATGTCAGAATAAGAAGTAACAACAGTACTATGAGTACTAAGAAAAGAATAAAGTGTACTAGTAAGAACAGTAATAAGAGTACTAAGAGGAGAATAAAGAGTACTAGTAATAACAGTAATAAGAGTACTAAGAGGAGAATAAAGAGTTCTAGTAACAACAGTACTATGAGTACTAAGAGGAGAATAAAGTGTACTAGTAAGAACAGTAATAAGAGTACTAAGAGAAGAATAAAGAGTACTAGTAATAACAGTAATAAGAGTACTAAGAGTAGAATAAAGAGTACTAGTAATAACAGTAATAAGAGTACTAAGAGGAGAATAAAGAGTACTAGTAAGAACAGTAATAAGTGTACTAAGAGGAGAATAAAGTGTACTAGTAAGAACAGTAATAAGAGTACTAAGAGGAGAATAAAGAGTTCTAGTAACAACAGTAATAAGAGTACTAAGAGGAGAATAAAGAGTACTAGTAAGAACAGTAATAAGAGTACTAAGAGGAGAATAAAGAGTACTAGTAAGAACAGTAATAAGAGTACTAAGAGGAGAACAAAGAGTACTAGTAAGAACAGTAATAAGAGTACTAAGAGGAGAATAAAGAGTACTAGTAAGAACAGTAATAAGAGTACTAGTAAGAACAGTAATAACAGTACTAAGAGGAGAATAAAGTGTACTAGTAAGAACAGTAATATGAGTACTAAGAGGAGAATAAAGAGTACTAGTAAGAACAGTAATATGAGTACTAAGAGGAGAATAAAGAGTACTAGTAAGAACAGTAATAAGAGTACTAACAGGAGAATAAAGTGTACTAGTAAGAACAGTAATAAGAGTACTAAGAGGAGAATAAAGTGTACAAGTAAGAACAGTAATAAGAGTACTAAGAGGAGAATTAAGAGTACTAGTAATAACAGTAATAAGAGTACTAAGAGGAGAATTAAGAGTACTAGTAATAACAGTAATAAGAGTACTAAGAGGAGAATAAAGAGTACTAGTAAGAACAGTAATAAGAGTACTAAGAGGAGAATAAATAGTACTAGTAAGAACAGTAATAAGAGTACTAAGAGGAGAGGAACAATGCAAGTACATGTGGGAACAGTACTAGGAGAAGTGAATCAATCTGGATAAGATTCAAGAGGAAATATTTTATTCATTGACATTTTCGCTACTCCACAATGTGACATGGGTACCATGTTGCTCTTACTCTTGTGCTGAGCTGTTTTTCAGCTTCTATTATATAGTTATATTTGATCTTAAATAATTGATAGATTATTTTGCAGCTTTAACTCAAGCAATAAGGCAAAGCCTGCAGCGACAGACTAAACCTAACCAAACAATAATAGCCAGTCAGTGTCTTCACTGTTGGATACTTCCTTTTTCGTTTAGAGGTGTTGGGGTGCAGGCGGGAGGGGAATGAATAAGACAAGAAAGTATACTCTAATAGCGGAAAAGGTTTGAAAGCAGCAAAGAAAAGTTGGGGTGGGGAGAGGGGAGAGGAAGGGAGGAGCTCATCCTTCAGACCCAGGTCCAGCTAGGTTATAAACAGAAGTTAATGGTTTTTTGTAGTCAGGAGGAATTAACAGCCCTCATATGGAAGTTGTGTCTACTATACCTTTTACAGCATGAGTTTCATCTTCTAATATTTACTCGTATGTAGTAGTGTTGTACATCAACTACATGCCTGATTCCTGACTTAGCCTGTGTTTGTAATGATGACAAAGTCTGTTTGCAATGTGTGTGTGTGTATGTGTGTGCGTGTGCGCATGTGTTTGAATGTCTGTTTATCTCAAACTAGTATACGATCCAAGAGGCAAGTTAATGTCAATGACACTTTAACTACTGTACAATGTAACCACGCTGTGTAGGAACACTGTTGTTATTGTTGTGCTTGGCTGTTGTCCAATGTCTATCATATATGTGCTTGGCTGTTCTCCAATGTCTATCATATATGTGCTTGGCTGTTGTCCAATGTCTATCATATATGTGTGTGGCTGTTGTCCAATGTCTATCATATATGTGTGTGGGTGTTGTCTAATGTCTATCATATATGTGTGTGGTTGTTGTCCAAGGTCTATCATATATTATTATGTGGGTGGCTGTTGTCCATTGTCTATCATATATGTGTGTGGGTGTTGTCCAATGCTTATTATATAATGTGTGTGGCTGTTGTCCAATGTCTATCATATAACTAGTAAAAAATATGTGTGTGGCATTGGTCCAATGTCTATCATATATGTGTGTGGATGTTGTCCAATGTCTATCATATAAATAGTAAAAATATGTGTGTTGGCTTTTTTTTAATTGAATAAGCTTTGTAAATTACATGTGTGGTATATTTCTGTACTATGAGTATCACACAGTGTACCCAGCCTTGTCTGTCACTTGTCGATTGACCCCAGCAATTTGCAAAAGTATGTACACAAAAACTATAACTTTTTTTCTCTCCAGAAGTCGTTATATTATTGAACTAGATGTGCTTTGTAGCTTGAAGAATTACCTGAGTTTTTGCTACACGCCATGTTGTTTAACCCATTAAAATTCATGTGCGCAGGCAATCAAAGAAAAACAACAAAAACACCAAATCTGAAGGAATTTTCACCAACTGTTGTACTGACAAATCAAAGATAACTATTTGCATTTTGGACTCTGATGATGAAGCTTGCTATAGACATACCCAACATCAGTATAAGACGTCCAAGTATGATAGTAAACAGGATTACCGGCTACTAGTGCCACGACACTCTGCAGGCTACTGCCACTAACCTGCATAAACATCAGTATAAGACGTCCAACTATAATAGTAAACCGGATGGCCGGCTATTAGTGTCAAGACACTCACTGTAGGACACTGGCACTAACCTGCATAAAATGCCTGCCGACAATGTAGTCCTGCTCACCACCAAAAGAAGACGAATGGTCAGGCGGGGAGAACATACCTTCAATAATGGTACAGGACGCAGTCAATATAAAAATTTCAAAAAATAAACATTCGATTTTCTTTCCGTCATCTAATAGCGATCTCCCTGCCTTTACACCACTTGTTTGAGTGATGGATGTGTATTTGGTGTGTGTGAGGGTGGATGTGACAGGTGAGCGTGTATGTTGGTGTAGATCTCCGCGTTTTGAGCCTCATTGATTTGGAGAAAGGCGCGTATATAGCATCCTGTATTATTATTACATGTATGTCATATCGCCTTGTCCTGCATAACGCTATGGCCACACCAAAGGATTTTGCACTGCAGGAGCAACCCAAGGCTAGACTAACCAATAAATGGAAGGTAGACAATCTCTCCCAAGCCGTGAACAGTCGCCTCCCATTCTGCCACATTGTAAAAAGGCAATACATGTGAAGCGACGATAGAGGGTACACCACAGTTTATTAGTATTGGTATTACGTCATTGAGAAGTCATTCATAAGCGATAACGGTGTAAAGCCCTTGAAATATATGGGACCTATTTTGTGATGTGTACTGTAGAGTTTAGCTAAAGTCCATCAGCTTCATTCACTACAAATGACTGCTTTGGTTTGCTGTGTTGCTTTATCATTACGCTATGCTGTGTTCTGTCAATAAATTAAAATCAGAGTGAAAATGCAAGTTTCGAATTCCGAGTTAAGTTCTGTGTGTGTGTGTGTGTGTGCGTGTGGGTGTGTGTGTGTGTGTGTGTGTGTGTGTGTGGGTGTGTGTGTGTTGGTGTGTCTGTCGGTCTCTCTCTCTCTGTGCTTATGACTGCTTGTATGCGTGTGTGTGTGTGTGTGCATGCATGTGTTTGTGCATGTGCGTCTGCAGTACGTGCGCATGTGTGTCTGTGTGTGTGTGGGTGTGGGTGTGTGTGTGACAAGATCTCTATAGTAACATATAAATATATATTTAACTAATTATTGTCACATATACCTTACGCTATTCATTGTGTACGTAGCTTTTGCTGTTTATTATATTGATGTGTGTGGGTGTGTGTGTGTGTGTGTGTGTGTGTGTGTGTGTATGTGACAAGATCTCTATAGTAACATAAATATAATATTTAACTAATTATTGTCAAATGTACCTTACGCTATTTATTGTGTACGTATCTTCTGCTGTTTATTATACTGATGTGTGTGTTTGTGTGTGTGTGTGTGTGTGTGTGTGTGTGTGTTCGTGTGTGTGTGTGTGTGTTTTTGGATGAGTGGATGGTTGCGAGTGTAACTCTCTCTCTCTCTCTCTCTCTCTCTCTCTCTCTCTCTCTCTCTCTCTCTCTCTCTCTCTCTCTCTTATTCTCCTTCAATCTCTTTCCTCTCTTTAACTTTGGGCCCGTGCGTTTGTGTACGTGTGTGTGTGTGTGTGCCTGTTTGCGTGTGGACGAATTAATAAAATCTGTACGATTCCTTTCATTCTTTGATTTAATACTATCCAACTGACACTTTACATTTCGTTGATTTAACACTGGAATGTGACAACACGATATAGGTACACTGTTCTTATTCGTCTGCTTGGCTGCTTTCCAATTTCTATCATACAGTTTTATTTGGTTAGGTGATCCTGTTTACTTAGGCTTACAGACATACAGGTTCGTGCATTGGTAAAGCCTGCAGTGACAGACAACACATTGACACAGTCATAGCCACACACTGTCTTCACTATTATCTGAACTAGTCTCCTCTCTGAAAATCCTTATCGGGAAGAGAGGGGACTATAAACTGATACATACATACTATTATCTACTTCCTTGTTCAACGCATGTCTGTTAAAAGAAAGGCGTGAAAGTCATAGCCACACACTGTCTTCACTATTATCTACTTCCTTGTTCAACGCAGGTCTGTTGAGAGAAAGGCGTGAAAGTCATAGCCACACACTGTCTTCACTATTATCTACTTCCTTGTTCAACGCAGGTCTGTTGAGAGAAAGGCGTGAAAGTCATAGCCACACACTGTCTTCACTATTATCTACTTCCTTGTTCAACGCAGGTCTGTTGAGAGAAAGGCGTGAAAGTCATAGCCACACACTGTCTTCACTATTATCTACTTCCTTGTTCAACGCAGGTCTGTTGAGAGAAAGGCGTGAAAGGGGGAGTGCAGTGAGATGAAGAAGAGGGGTCGGGTATGTGGGGGAAGGAAAAAGGGATTATAGTGTTGTTGCTACATTACATTACATGATTATTGCTTTAGGTCCAGCGGACTCTTCCGAGCCAAATCAGGACCGGACCACCCCTGATCCGCATAAAAGATCTGCCGAAACAACCCTAGTGGTAAAACTGAAAGCTCTCCACCAGCCAGTCACTTTACAATAAAAACATTCCACGCAAGGGACACTGAGGCTGTACTCTACTTTATCGAACCCTCGTTTACAAAACCAAAATAGAATACAAACATCATTATAAATTATCAACAAAACACATACATATAAAATGCCAACATTGCTAAAAGTGACCACCTGGCAGAAAGCATCCAATATTCCCAAGCTGATCCAACAGACCTCATACACAAATAAAGAGTCTTGTCCCGGAAGAATTTTCAAGAATAAGGGTAGATGACTGGTCTAGCGAAGAAGAAGATAGTATAGCAGATTGATAGAACAGAGCAGGAATGAGAAAGAGCAATGAGAAAGACAGCGACAGTGGGAATTTAAAGCACTACCTTTCCAGAAAGTGGGGATACTATTTATACTGAAACCCCCGGCACCCCAACGGGGGTAGTGTTGTTACTACCCATATGGGTTTTTCAAGCACTTTTCTCGGGGAAAGCACAACAGTCACAACGCAGCGCCACACAGAACACGGGTGATAAGCACCCGCCATCTCTTCTTTCAGTTGAGAGTATAAACCGAGGTCAAGTCTATGCATGCAAGCAATCCATCACACAGACTTTACAGATCATTTTAACTTATGTCCTAAGTGGTTTAAAGTCAGATACAAAACCACCCCGCAAGCACTCGGTCCTCATTTCTCTGTGTGGGTGTCCTGTCTTGCTTTTGCTGATAAGGCAACCCCAATTGGAAACCAATGTTATCTACAGTCCAAAATCCAACAAAATACAATGAGGATGATTTAAGTGAAGACCTAATTGCAGTCACGGTAAATTGATGATGTTGACTGGCTACAATCACTGTACATTGATGACGTTGACTGGCTACAACCACTGTATACTGATGTTGATGACTGGCTACAACCACTGTATATTGATGTAGTTGACTGGCTACAACCACTGTATACTGATGTTGATGACTGGCTACAATTACTGTACATTGATGACGTTGACTGGCTACAACCACTGTATACTGATGTTGATGACTGGCTACAATCACCGTACATTGATGATGTTGACTGGCTACAACCACTGTATATTGATGTAGTTGACTGGCTACCGCCACTGTACATTGATGTTGTTGACTGGCTACAGCCACAGTACATTGATGATGTTAACAGGCTACATCCACTGTACACTGATGTTGTTGACTGGCTATAGCCACTGTACACTGATGTTCTTTACTTGCTACAGCCACTGTACATTGATGTTCTGGACTGGCTACAATGGCTACATCCACTGTACACTGATGTTGTTTACTTGCTACAGCCACTGTACATTGATGTTCTGGACTGGCTACAATGGCTACATCCACTGTACACTGATGTTGTTTACTTGCTAAAGCCACTGTACATTGATGTTCTGGACTGGCTACAATGGCTACATCCACTGTACACTGATGTTGTTTACTTGCTACAGCCACTGTACGTTGATGATCTGGACTGGCTACAATGGCTACATCCACTGTACACTGATGTTGTTTACTTGCTACAGCCACTGTACATTGATGTTGTTGACCGTTTACATCCACTTATGGTATTGTACAACACTCATGGACTATGATACTGCACAATGAGGGTTGTAGTCTGTTGAAGGTTACTGAAGTTCTACAATGCGCCATTCCGTGCATCAGTATGATAGTGATGTGGAAACCATTTCACTGTTGACGTTCGCCTGTTGTTGGCATATGAGTTAACAATAAAATCTGTTGCTATTGTCCACTCATCGCTGATACATGATTTAACAATAACATATGCTACAACTGTCCACACTTTGCTGGCACGTGATTTAGCAATAACATTTGTTGAAATTATCCACACATCGCTGGTACATGATTTAATAATAACATATGTTGCAATTGTCCACACATCTCGGGTACACGATTTAACAACATATGTTGCAATTGTCCACACATCACCTTCCCTTTTTTGGTTAGGGTCTACCTATGCATTACCTGTATGAACATTACATTACAGTACATTACATGGTTATTGCTTTAGGTCTATCTGTATGAACAGTTCTGATTCCTGATCCACTGGCACAACAACAACAAATGAAATGGCACAGTTAACAGTAAGATGGCCAGTGATCAGAGCAACACGGTCTACCTATGCATTGTTTGTATGAACAGTTCTGATTCCTGATCCACTGACACAACAACAACAAAAGGCACAGTTAACAGTAAAATGGCCAGTGATCACAGCAACACGGTCTACCTATGCATTGCCTGTATGAACAGTTCTGATTCCTGATCCACTGACACAACAACAACAAAACAAAAAGCATAGTTAACAGTAAGATGGCCAGTGATCACAGCAACACGCAATGTATGAAACAGCGCCCGGCGCTTTACAGACCGAGCTGTCCCGTCATAGTGTGTGACTTATCGTTATCGCCACTCCGGTACTGTACAACGATATGTTGATTGTACACATAAACCCTGTGATCTGACTTCCAGCTCGCTGTTATCAGTGATTCAAGACTGTCGTTGTCAAAACAGTAGTTGGTTGTGTGTTCCAGTGTCACAGCTAAAACACCCTGCAAACACTACGTCCTAATCTTCCTCTTCCTGGATGGCGCTGCCTTGCAGCTGCTTTGTTTTTGCTGGGATCGCAAACACAAATTGTACCCGTATGGGGATCGAATGTTATCCAAACACCAACAAAATCTAATCAGGTTGATTTGCACTCACACCTAATTACACGCCTACTTTACACTGATCTTGTGGATTGAGCACAACCACTGGATTGCATTGTACACACTATATTGGTATTGACTTGGAGATTCATATTGAATGTACATGGTTTAGACATGAAGGTTATCATTTTAAGTGTACATGGTTTAAACATGAAGGTTATTATTTATAATAGTACATGGTTTAATCATGAAGGTTGTCATTTACAAGTGTACATGGTTTAAACATGAAGGTTATTATTTACAATAGTACATGGTTTAAACATAAAGGTTGTCATTTACAAGTGTACATGATTTAAACATAAAAGCTATCATTTACAAGTGTAAATGGTTTAAACATGAAGGTCATTATTTACAAGTGTAAATGGTTTAAACATGAAGGTAATCATTTACAATAGTACATGGTTTAAACATGAAGGTTGCCATTTACAAGTGTACATGATTTAAACATAAAAGCTATCATTTACAAGTGTAAATGGATTAAACATGAAGGTTATTGTCATGAACTGGCTAGTTTTAACTCTGCTTATTACTATTTAGCCATGTGTAGTCTTTGTAACAGTAGAGAGTCAGTCTATTACACAGCAGCAATTAAAGTACACACCGCGAGCCCGACCCACGCTGCGTAGTGACTCAGCACTTGAGCTTTGAATCGGACCGTTTTAACCAATCAGAAGCAGCCAAGCGGGTAGAGCAGTTCTGACTGTGTCAGAGCCTAACACAGTTTGAATCAGTCGTGTGTGAGACGAGGAAGAAGTAACATCTAAATAGCAGCTAGTAGAGAAATCTCTTCACTCATAGACCAGGAAGCAGGACTGTAGAATCTTAGTATTCTCTCAAGTCATCACGGGCCTGAACTTGTCAGACAGACGAGCAGGCGAGCTATCCCGAGCTATCCCGAGCTATCCTGTGAACCCCACTCCACAGAAACGACAAGTTGGCGGAGTATCCTCTACCGCACAAGACGGAAAGAGCTACCCGGAAAAACACCCTGTCAGACCCCACAGCGTGGCAAGGGAACCCAACTACACAACGACAAAGGTGTACCAGAAGCTACCTCACAGAAGGACTTTGACCGCACCATCAGAAAGTTAAGTGTAATCGACGAAGGTGCACTTAAACTCTTCAGAAACTGTAAAACGGACCACAGTAGTCCAACTCTTCAGAAACTGTAAAACGGACCACAGTAGTCCAAATCTACATGAAGTTAATAGCAAGTGCCCGAGGAAGATATAACAGCTGCCTAGACTATCAGCGATCGAACTATTAGCAGTAACTGAGACTTTTTAAGGTAGATTAGTACTTAGAGAACCTTGTATAGAGTATAAGAAATAAATGTGTGATTTTAACTGTTATCAAGTGGCTGGACTACATATGATTCATAGTCGTGTGAAAGCTAGTGTGACAGTAATCTTTTACCATTTTTCTATCTATTTCTGTACCCCAACCTTAACACAGAACGAGCTAAACAAATATATTAAAGTAATTCATAGGGTGACTTACTAGCAGTTCCCACCGAATAAACGTGAGGGTCCATAATTCCATTGTGCAGAGCCCATAAACCCCACGTGACACTTTAATTGGCGAGCCTGCCAGGATCTGTGTATAATAGGAATTGGGTATAACCGGACCTAAGTACAATAAAATTAGATAACAGCAGTAGTAGAATAACTTAGAATAGGTAAGGGTATAACACTGATCAGTTTCGGTGCACTATTCTTTAGTTAAAAACCTTTTTGCTTCAAATATTTGTGTGCCTGTATGTTGCATTGTTCTTTTGCAGGTTTTGCTTAAGTAACTGTTGTATGCCATTTGACTCTTGTTTTATTCTATTATTGATTACGAAGTTGATTATCTTTGCATTGTTTTTATTGACTTGCAATATTGCTAGTGTTTTGGTATTCCACTTGATTCAGAGGTTGTTCATAGACCCTTTTGACAATGTCGGACCCAGTGGCCTTGAGATTGCGTTTCAAGGAACTAGGAGAAGCTTTACACTTAGCAGGGGGAGACCTAATTGCGTATATAAATGCAGAGGTAGAGAAGCAGGAAGCTAAGGCAGAGAGGGCAGCAGAGAGAGAGGCAAAGAAATTAGAAGCAGAGCAGAAGAAACTAGAGTTAGAAGCAGCAAGAGAGCAAAAGAAACTGGAACTAGAAGCAGAGCAGAAGAAATTAGCATTAGAAGCAGAGCAAAAGAAAGCAGAGTTAGAAGCAGCAAGAGAACAGAAGAAATTAGAATTAAAAGGAGAACAGAAGAAGGCAGCATTAGCAGCAGAGAGAGAAGCAGAAGTTAGGAAATGGGAGTATGAGAGGGCAGAAAAGGAAAAAGACAGACAGCATGAGTTAGAATTGAAAAGATTGGGATCAGGAGCTTCAAGTTCTTCCTCAACCCCTCCCCACTCCGATCAGCTAGAGGTAGCACCCAACCCTGTACAAGGAATGTCATTTCCACTGGGAACATTCAATGAGAGAGAGGAAGGTCTAGATCTCTATCTGACTAGGTTTGAGCGTCTAGCAACAGAGTATAAACTAGATCCCACTCATTGGTCTTTTAAGCTTAGTCAAGGGCTTAGAGGAAAGGCTTATGACATCTACAGTAAGCTACCGACTGACAGAGTGACTGACTATCACAAAGTAAAAGAGGCACTCCTAACGGGATTCGAACTAACAGGAGAATGCTACCGGCAAAAGTTCCGCACCAATCGGAGAGTGAAAGGAGAGAGCTATGCGCAGTTCGCGGATCGGTTGTCCACAACGCTGGATAAGTGGATTAGCCAGTCAGCCACGGCTAAGACGTATGATGGACTGACAGAACTGTTAGTATGGGAACAGCTACGGGAAACCATGACCCCCGAGCTGAGAACATTCTCAGTAGAGCAGGGCGCGGAAAGACTGGAAGATCTGGTCAAGGTCGCAGATAGGTACGTGGCCGCCCACGGAGAAGCCAAGAGCTTCAGGCGAGACCTAAAGCCTAACGGGAAAGAGGCACAGAAACGAAGCCCTAACCGGGAAGAGCGCACCGCGAATAAGCCGAATAACCCCAGACCTGGGCAAAATAAAGGACCCAGCACGGAATTCGGGAAAAGAGGTCCTGCAGAACAGAGACGGTATTGTTCGTTCTGCAACAGAAACAATCACTCCACAGCAGAATGTTTCAAGTTGGCCGCACAACGTAGGGAAGAGCGCGAAAGCCGGCCAGCGCACAGAGTTCTAACTCAAAGTAGCGGTAACAAGCCACACACAATCGGAGATCACCCATCGGTGACAGACACGGTCAAGGTCAACGGTAAAGAAGCGAACTGTCTGTATGACACAGGTCTATCATACGACGCGATAGTTAGCGAATCTCTTTTATCGCGCGCGGACTTGACGGACAAGACAGTCGAACTACAAGGAGCAGACTTGACGAAACCGACGACTACTTGCCCAATAGCTTGGATCGAAGTAGAGAGTAGGTACGTCACAGGACGAATCCAAGCAGCTGTTTTACAGAAACCCCTGTATGATCTAGTGCTAGGTTGTAGGTATGTGTTCTTAGGCACGCCCCCTAAAACTGTAGAGATAGCTGCAGTGCAAACCAGGGCCCAAGCTAAAACCCAACCACTCCAGCCCGAGTTCGCTCCGAATCCAGGACT
This sequence comes from Oncomelania hupensis, assembly GCA_036898135.1. Classification (NCBI taxonomy): domain Eukaryota; kingdom Metazoa; phylum Mollusca; class Gastropoda; order Littorinimorpha; family Pomatiopsidae; genus Oncomelania; species Oncomelania hupensis. The sequence continues at coordinate 56,904,415 of CM072520.1, forward strand.
CGAAGAGATCAAAACAGCACAGAAAGAAGACACCTCGATAGCGAAGTGCTTCCAGAAGCTACCCAAGGCGCACACACCCCCGCACAAGGGAGACTTCTACATGGAAGAGGGAGTTCTACATCGACAAGGAGATGGAGATCACACCCAACTAGTACTACCAGCCACCCTTTGAGCCCAAGTACTAGAACTAGGCCACAGCATGCCACTCAGCGGACACATGGGAATTGGAGCCACAGTGCAGAGAATCAGCGCACACTACTATTGGCCAGGAATCACGGAGGATGTCAAGCGCTACGTGAAATCTTGCCACCAATGGCAACGATATTCCCCGCGACATCACACCGTACCAGTTACCTTAGGACCATCAGTAGTAGTCGGCGTGCCATTCCAGCAAGTCTCAGTAGACATAGTAGGACCACTGCCCATGACCAAGAAGCGGAACAGATTTCTACTCACACTCGTCGACGCATGTACGATGTGGTGCGAAGCAGTCCCGTTGCCAGCGATAGACACCAAGAAGATTGCAGATGCACTCATCGCCATCTTTACCAGAGTCGGATTCCAGGACAGCATTAGAACGGACAACGGATCTCAGTTCACCGGCCGCCTGATGCAAGTCGTGTTCGAGTTGATACAAGTTCATCACATTCGCACACCACCATACCACCCAGCCAGCAACGGACAAGTAGAAAGACTGAATGGAACCCTTCTCACCATACTCAGGAAAGTCGCCGACGACAATCCAGAAGCGTGGGACACCTACGTGAATGCGGCACTGTTCGCATACCGAGAAACGCCCCATGCAGCCACAGGCTACACCCCGTCAACATTGCTATTCGGCAGACCTCTAGCCGGACCGCTAGAAGCCCTACGCAGAGGTTGGACGGAGGCCAAGATAGACGACACACCAAGAGGTGCCACCAAGTACGTCGCAGACCTGCAGGAAACCCTCAAAGCAACGTGGAAGAAAGCTGGTGAAGCACTGAAGAAGGCAAGAGCCCGTCAGGCGAAGTACTACAACCGCCACGCGAAGGACAGAGAACTGCAAGTCGGCGATCAAGTGCTACTCTTACTTCCAAGTGGAACCAACAAGCTGGACATCGCTTGGAGAGGACCGTACCGGGTGACTGCCAAGAAATCCAAGACAGTCTACCAAGTAGAGGTGAACGGGAGAGCCCGATACCACCACATCAATCTCCTCAAGAAGTATACGGACAGACCAGCGACCCCCGGCACACACACATGGATGGCCATCGCCATCGCGGAAGAAGTTCATCCCCAACTACAACAGCATCGCCGTACCACTGACAAATGGAACCCGGAAAATCGCCCCGGGCAAAGTAGTTTGGACAGCCGAATGCGAGACAGCATTCCAAACACTCAAGGACAGATTGACATCGGCGCCAGTACTCCACCTACCCGATTTGACTCAGCCCTTCGTTCTTCGCACAGACGCAAGCGACTTAGGCCTCGGAGCAGTACTGCTACAGCGCGACCCCAAGAATGCGGAGACGCTATTCCCGGTCGCCTACGCCAGCAGAAAATTGAGACCCGCCGAGACCCACTACATCACGTCGGAGAAAGAATGTCTTGGACTAGTCTGGGCCATACAGAAGTTTCAACTCTACCTGTATGGGACCCACTTCACAGTTCAGGTGGACCACCAACCACTATCGTTCCTGGCAGCCTCCAAGTCTTTGAACTCTCGCCTGATGAGATGGGCACTCACCCTTCAGGCATACTCATTCCAAATCGAGTACATCCCCGGCAAAGAGAACCACGGAGCCGACTACCTCAGTCGCCATCTCGTGGAGGACACAGCAGCTGTCGCCCACCCAACACAACTAAGGGCCACAGCACCAGAATTCGTCCCCGCCCAATAAAACCCTGTCACTAGTGTCCATAGCTACCTGGCACAGCATTGCAGCTCAGGTAGAGCAACTTAATTAGTTTGTAAATAGGACCCTAGGATAGTGCAGTGTTAAACTAGGCTCTGTAGTAGAAAAAGGTCGAATCCAGTAGTCATCGCCTTTTTTCAGTTGAGGGAGCCTGTCATGAACTGGCTAGTTTTAACTCTGCTTATTACTATTTAGCCATGTGTAGTCTTTGTAACAGTAGAGAGTCAGTCTATTACACAGCAGCAATTAAAGTACACACCGCGAGCCCGACCCACGCTGCGTAGTGACTCAGCACTTGAGCTTTGAATCGGACCGTTTTAACCAATCAGAAGCAGCCAAGCGGGTAGAGCAGTTCTGACTGTGTCAGAGCCTAACACAGTTTGAATCAGTCGTGTGTGAGACGAGGAAGAAGTAACATCTAAATAGCAGCTAGTAGAGAAATCTCTTCACTCATAGACCAGGAAGCAGGACTGTAGAATCTTAGTATTCTCTCAAGTCATCACGGGCCTGAACTTGTCAGACAGACGAGCAGGCGAGCTATCCCGAGCTATCCCGAGCTATCCTGTGAACCCCACTCCACAGAAACGACAAGTTGGCGGAGTATCCTCTACCGCACAAGACGGAAAGAGCTACCCGGAAAAACACCCTGTCAGACCCCACAGCGTGGCAAGGGAACCCAACTACACAACGACAAAGGTGTACCAGAAGCTACCTCACAGAAGGACTTCGACCGCACCATCAGAAAGTTAAGTGTAATCGACGAAGGTGCACTTAAACTCTTCAGAAACTGTAAAACGGACCACAGTAGTCCAACTCTTCAGAAACTGTAAAACGGACCACAGTAGTCCAAATCTACATGAAGTTAATAGCAAGTGCCCGAGGAAGATATAACAGCTGCCTAGACTATCAGCGATCGAACTATTAGCAGTAACTGAGACTTTTTAAGGTAGATTAGTACTTAGAGAACCTTGTATAGAGTATAAGAAATAAATGTGTGATTTTAACTGTTATCAAGTGGCTGAACTACATATGATTCATAGCCGTGTGAAAGCTAGTGTGACAGTAATCTTTTACCATTTTTCTATCTATTTCTGTACCCCAACCTTAACACAGAACGAGCTAAACAAATAAATTTATTAAAGTAATTCATAGGGTGACTTACTAGCAGTTCCCACCGAATAAACGTGAGGGTCCATAATTCCATTGTGCAGAGCCCATAAACCCCACGTGACAGTTATGATTTACAATAGTACATGGTTTAAACATGAAGGTTGTCATTTACAAGTGTACATGATATAAACATAAAAGCTATCATTTACAAGTGTAAATGGTTTAAACATGAAGGTTATCATTTACAATTGTCCAGACCCTGATTACCCCTCCCGTGCATCTCACACTACCTCTCCTACCCTGATGCCAACATTGATTCAGCCCGCTGTTTTTGAAACACGAGTCGGAAGCTCTACCGACAGAGCTATTCATCCCTGTCTGTCACTTGTCTTTATGATCGCCACTCAGAAATCGTCCAAGGCTAAGTTCGCAGGTAGGCCGAGTGGCGTTATCTTGCTGTAGACTCTCATCTTATCAGTGATTTAGGTCATTGTCCAAATGCTATATAGTTCAGTGTTCCAGTGTCAAAGCTTTAGTGCAATCTGCAAGGTAGGAGACAGAACGTGAAGTGAAATATCATTGTAGGTAGACGGAGTAGGAATATTTAACAGACATAGTAGAAAAATTTAGCAGAGTAGGAATAGTTAACAGACAGAGTAGGAAGATTTAACCGAGTAGGTAGTTTTAACATATAAAGCAAGAAGATGTAACAGACAGAGCAGGAACATTTAACAGATATGATAGGAAGACTTAACATACAGAGCTGGAAGTAACAGACGGAGCAGGAAGATTTAACAGAGTAGGAAGATTTAACAGACATAATAGGAAGATTTAACAGACATAATAGGAAGATTTAACAGACAGAGTAGGAAGATTTAACAGAGTATGACGATTTAACAGAGTAGGAATATTTAAGACATAGTAGGAAGATTTAACAGACGGAGTATGAAAATTTTACGGATGGTGTATAAGAATGAATACAGTAGGAAGATTTAACAGACGGAGTAGAAATATTTAACAGACATAGTAGTAAGATTTAACAGACAGCGGGGAAAGACATACAAGCAAGACAATGTAAAGTGTGTTACGTGGTTGAAGGTCGATTAAAGGTGAACAGTGTACAATCATCTTGGTGAACCAACACTTAATAGTGAACAGTGTACAATCATCTTGGTTAGCGAACAGTTAAATGGAGAACAATGTACAATCACCTTGGTGAACGAACAGTTAAGAGGTGAACAGTGTATAATCATCTTGGTGAATGAACAGTTAAGAGGTGAACAGTGTACAATCACCTTGGTGAACGAACAGTTAAGAGGTGAACAGTGTATAATCATCTTGGTGAACGAACAGTTAAGAGGTGAACAGTGGACAATCACCTTGGTGAACGAACAGTTAAGAGGTGAACAGTGGACAATCATCTTGGTGAACGAACAGTTAAATGGAGAACAGTGTACAATCACCTTGGTGAACGAACAGTTAAATGTTGAAGTGTGGACTGTTGCAGATTGTGTAAAGACTGTTCTCGTCCAAGATGGCCAGCGGGTCGTGCATTGCCTCCCCCCACCTGCCCCCACTCCCCCTCAGGTCAACAGCCCTTCCCCTGCAACAGTGTCAGTGGGAGCAAATGCCTGCGTGACCACCACGGCTCCCAACTCCTTTGTCAAATCTGTAACTACACTTTGCCACTACCCAAGGAACCGAAATCAGCGAATTTTAGCAGCCTCGCTAAGCAGTTGGGGACTGACCCAGTTGTGGTGCAGCTTGTCAACCAACGACTAAGAGGTCAAGGTCACGAGAGATGCCAGGTGTGTGCTAATCGTGATGCCACCACCCTGTGTCATGATTGTAATGAACAATTTTGCGATGGTTGTGCAAATGTCCACCGAAAACAAGGATTGTCCAATGACCATGTCATGCAGACACTGCCCCAAGTTTTGCAAAACGTGTCTTCAGCCCTGGCTCTACTTTCAGACCCAGGACCCACTCCGCCTCCTCCACTGACTCGCTGGAAAGCATCAGCAACCCTATGGATCCACCGCAGTCACATGAGCAGTCACGAGGTAGCCAGCGCTGGAAGCAGTGGGTGGCGGAAGAGGTCAGATTAATGCAGCAGGCCCTAAGTGGGCAAGACAAACTGCTGAGGGCACTCAATGACGTCGTGTCTCGTGCCCAGCACGCGCTGACCGTGGCTCAAGCACACCAGCAACTCCTGCAAACCTATATCCACGTATTGCCACTTTTCAGCGTCACTGACTATTATGAAGTCGATACGCGCACCTTCAACGTCACTTTGCCGGACGATGACGTGAACGTGCAGGTCAACATGGATGCTATGCAACAACGTATTCGTGACGTCATCGATAGACAGAAGTCTACTGAAGTCTTCACAGATATGACGTCCCTGATAAGGCAGCTGAAGGAGATATTACCCATGTGTGGTGAGTGTTCATCAATCTCGTAACTGTAGACTGCCCAAGGGCGGACGAGGGGTGCAAGGGGGGGTTCCGGGGTTTCCGGACCCCCCCCCCAGCCCCCCAAAAAACAAAATAAATAAGGAAAAAAAAGAAGAAGAAGGAGAGAGAGAAAGAGAGAGAGAAAAGAGAGAGACAGAGAAAAAACTTCAAAGAAAACAGATCAATCACTTGGAAACGGTAACCTCCATATCACATTTATGTATGTCTGTAAAATATAAAATTATTTTTAAAATATATATATATATATCCATAAATCTTATCCATTTAGTCATAGAAGGAAAAGACAATGATCATAGTTAAAGGACATCGTCACAGATTTATGACCAAATATAGCCATGGTCGACTTATAGCATATATTATGTGTCGACCCATGTACATTTGGCCTTATATATATATATATATATATATATATATGAATTGTTCTGATGTGGGGCATTTTCCGTATTTTTGAGTTTATTGTGGGGCATGAAAAAATTGTGGGGCATATAAAATGCCCCGCAATTTTAACCTGTTTACAATATTGCCGCGGGGTTCCTGATTACTGTCCTGTACAAATCTCACAACAACGTTATATATAAAATTGTGACCAAAAAATAATTGGATTGCCTCCCTTGCTTCAAAACTTTTCAATCTGTCCGCCATGGTGATTTTGCCATGGTGATTTTAATCTTCAATGTGAAAGGAGAGTTACCGTTCTTGATTGCAACGAGAATGGCCTGACGAAGATTCAGCGAGCCTGTGCTTAAACCGGTGAGTGGAAATTTGTTATACTAGTACAACACTAAGTTTGAACAAAATTGGTCGATGTAGTTGTTTATCTTTCAAATCAAATTGTGTTTTTAACATGTCGGCGAAGGTTGCTCAGTGAAGCACCGGTGGGTCGCTATTTTTCATTGAACTTATTTTACTAAGTCTAAGGGGTTTGGTCTAGGTGCATGAGTAAACGCGTGTTCAACTACGCATTGCATAATGTTACAATCTTCTTCTTCTTCTTCTTCCTTCTTCTTGGATTGTAGCACTACAATAACATTTTGATGACAAAGAAGACACCTTCGCCGATGTTTTCAACGCAACAAAAATCGTGATTTGTTTTGGGAAAGTGACATTTTTGCTACCTATAAAGGTCGAAAAGACAACTAAAGACAGCTAAAGACTACTAAAGACAACTAAAGACGGCTAAAGACAACTAAAGACGGCTAAAGACGGCTGAAGACAAGGGCGAAAAGACAACTAAAGACAGCTAAAGACTACTAAATTTACAACTAAAGACAACTAAAGACAACTAAATCAACTAAAGGCCTTTCTTTGTTTTTTCTACAACTGCATTTATGCACAAAATGTAAGAAAATTTGGCATGAGATTTGGCAATCTTAACTTACAAAGTCATAAAATTTAAAAAAAACTAGAACAACAATTGTCGAATTATGATGATTTCTGCTTTATGGGTGTTATTCCACCCAGTGGCAGCAAATTAACTTGTGACTTCAACATTTCCACTTAAAGGTGAAATGTTGTATGGCTTTTCCTAGCAAGCTGTTTGCGCTTTTTGATCTACTATCATGATATTAGATACAGAATCGAGATACAGTTTTTTATATGTTCAAATGATAATTGAGTTTTTGTTGAATATATAAAAAAAGTACTCAGTAAAACACAGAATAAAACCAAATGCTACAGAACAAAAGACTTAAAAAAATATGTGTACTACTACTGTTAACTCCCAAAACATTTGAAATACATCACGAGAAATTCAAAATCATCCTGAAACTTATTAAAAAAAATATATATGGGGTGGAATCAGATCTAATAACTATAAATCAAAAAGTGAAAGAAAAATAGTTTCCATCAAAGAATAAAAACGTTTGTCACTACAAAAAACATAAAAACAAACTACAAAAATAAAAATCCCCCCCTAAATCACATCAGAGAGAAAATAAGAAGAATATGGATCATTGGAGTAGATAAAGTTTTTTAAAAAAGGACACTTATAAAACATAATCTTTGAAATATTACCAGTGTCAAGCTAGTTGTTTAAGCACACATGTTTCTTTAAATCAAATAGCTGTGTCACCCTTGTTCTTTTTTTGTGTCAAGATCCTTCTTTGTTTTAGCCCCTTTTCTTCACCAAAACTGTTATTTTTTTGTACTAAGTAAATAGAACAAGAAAGCAATAATCTGCAAGCGATTCATTTATTTTCCCAGGGACATTACTGAAACACTGTCTAACATAAAAAAATAACATACTGTTTATGAAAGTGCTGTTTCACATCATGTTATGGGCCATGTAGATTGTGAGGATTTTGTAACTTCTTTTTGTTCTGTGAATCAGAAACTTTCAGATAACCATTTTTTACTAATCTATCATTAGGGATACATTGTCCTTGCTAAGAAAGCAATTACCAGCAAATCGATGCATGTATCTCCAAGAAAGAAAAAAAATTGTTCACGGCAATGACATTTAAATTTACATTGGCTTACTCTTGTGAAGGAAAACTACATGCTACATGCCAAATTTTCTCCTGTTTTAACGCCCAGCAGACAAAAATTAGAGCTACTCTTTATTGTCTAACTTTAATGTGCATGTCAGGGCTTCTGAAAGACTTTTTTTTTTCAACTAGCCCGCCGGGCTAGTTACTTAGAAAAGTTACTAGCCTGCAAGAATTTTGACTAGCCCTGCTGAAATGGCGAAGCATCAAATAAGCTGTAAAATCTATCCTTTTCGATTTTTTTCTGATGCGATTGTTTTGCTTTTTTAGCCGGTGTATCAGATTCGGCAGAAGTTGAACCAATTCTTTTTACAAATCGATTCATACTACCATAGCTAAACCGAAAGCGCTAACAAACTAAGCTGAGCGATCATGTAAAGCCTTCTCTGATTGGTTCATATCGATCAATATTACGCGCTACGAGCCAATCATACAGAGTATTTTTTCAAGTAATTCAGGAAATGAGGCACAGTAAGGGATATTTTTCTCCTCTTTTCCTGATGCGCTTATTATCGAATGATATGAAATGAATCATCACCCATACGGTCCCTCTTCACTGATCGTTCTTGGCGAAACGCACACGTGTAGAGCTGTGCAGTTTAAAGGGTTCGTAATCAAGCCGATGTTTTTATTTTCATCGGGGATTGACAAACTGAAGAGAGAAAATCAACTAGCCCGTCGGGCTAGTAGACTTTGAACTTTAACTAGCCCGTGGCAATTTTAACTAGCCATTGGCGAGCGGGCTAGTGCATTTCAGAAGCCCTGGCATGTTTATACTTTATTTTAATTTTATTATTATTATTATTATTATTATTATTATTATTATTATTATTATTATTATTATTATTATTATTATTATTATTATTATTATTATTATTATTTTAATTCAGCCTCCTGATTGCTCAGACGATGAAAGGCTTGACTTTGAGTTCGACCCAGAATCAGAGTCGGAGGTGGAGTCGGTGATGGAGTTGGTGATGGCACTTGACGGTAATTTTGTTAATATTCCTGAGAAATAATATTTTGGTAATTTTCCTGAAAGACCGTAAACAGTGGAATCTGCTGGACACACTTTAAGGGTTTTGTGTTTATTCAGTTGTGGTTTGTCTGGTTTGTTTCCACTAGATCATTAAGGCCATAGAAGTAAACTGGTCTAACATGACTTTTTCTTGTTCAGAAAAACTACCTCCAAAGGTTTTGGAAAACGTATGTCGGGACACATTTTACATCATTTACTTCACTTACTTTAAAATGTGTCTGTGTGTGAATTGTAGACACTGACATGTATTTGGATAAATTATGATGTCATGCTATTGTTTTTCATATGTATGCTTCAGTTCATCGTGTGGTTATATTCCAAAAACTTGTACTATTAGTATTACCTTGGGTTGTTTTTTTTTAATGTGAATGCTTCAGTTCCTCTGTATGTTTATGTCCTGAAAACGTTTCGTGTACTGTAAATTGTTCATTTATCCCTTTATAAATGGGGCAAGGGCTAGATGTAAAGAAGCACCCCTGCTTACTCTTCACCCTGAGAATAAAAAGATTTTCTCTCTCTCTCTCTCTCTCTCTCTCTCTCTCTCTCTTCTATTTTCTTTCCATTTTTCCTTCCTAAATTTGGGTGGTTTGCATCCAAGTGCAATACTAATTTTCTTATTTTTAAATTTTGAGTGTGTGTGTTTACAGGTGCTGCGGATTGGACGAGGAGAACTAACAGTGGTCAGGCGCCCAAGTTCTGTAGAAGATGCTAAACGTGAAAACTATCTTCCTTGTGTTCAATGTAAAGGGTGGATTTTAGAAAACAATTTATCGCTACATTCAATCAATCATTTTATTGTCCGGTTTACCCTATAACCAATGCTTTATCTCATCTTATTCAATAATCTGTAGATATGGCAATCGTTACATATATAAAATTAAAACTTACAACAAACGAGGGGAAAATGATTTGGTAAAATGCGAATTTTTTGTTGCATTTTACCAGGCCATATTTTGATATATTTTTTTACTTTACAAGAATGCAAGTTTTTTTGTGCATGAAAATCGTTTCTTTTGTTTTACTTGAGTGGTAAGGGAGAAAGGTGTATAGGGAAGATGCACTTAAAAAAAATACATAAAAATGTACATTGAAAGTACCCTTTTCAATACCTAAGGTGCTAGTAATTTTGTGCCCAAAATGCCTTAGATGTCACAGATTTTAACCTTTATTTAAAAAAATTTAACCCATGTAAATGCCAATTACCTAAAAAGAATATTTGGCATATTTGTATTGCATAATGATCTGCTGTAATAAAGTTTAAAGTGAAAATAAACATTCAGTAAAAGTTTTATTTAAAAAAATCTCTCTCTCTATTTCTCCCCCTCTCCCCCCTTCTCTCTCTGTCCTTCTTCTTCTCCTTTCTTCTTTTTCTTCTTCTTCTTCTTCTTTTCAAGTTTTCTTTACCTTAGTTATTGAAAAAAAAATCGGATTACTCATTTCATGTTTAGTTCGTTGCCAAATTTTCAGCCGATTTGGGTCAACATAATAATAAATGAAAAACAAACAGGGTTGGTCGGGGACATTTAAGGAAGAGAAAAAGTATTCATAAGAAGACACTAAGTAGAAAGTAAAAAGAAAATAAATAAACTCAACCTTAATCCATACAATAAATTATAATAAAAACATTAATGATGGGGTTTAGAATGATTTCATTATGCATTCATTCACTTATTCATTGATTTATACAATCCTGCTTCGTTCATTCATTCTTTAATAGTTTACATTGTATCGAGAGCAGAGACATACATTAATTTGAATAAAAATGTAGCAGATGAAATATTTAATTTCCAATGATCAAAAAATGCATGAAACATTCATTCACACTGCAATTGCACAACAATAAATTACTTTCTTCCTTTTCCCATTCACATATAATGGCCCACAACTAGCAACAGTAGGCCTATATATCTGCCTCGTAAACAATTCTATTATAAAAAGCCCCACAATGCTCTACATTTTCAAAAACATATACATATAATGCCCCTCAAACCAACACCAGACCGAAAACCCCACAATAGGTTTATATATATAATGCCCCACAACTAGCAACAATATACATCTGCCTCATAAACCATTCTAATATAAAATCCCCACACAGGTCTAATATATAAAAGCCCCACAAAGGTCTACATTTCATATATATATATATATATATATATATATATATATATATATATATATATATATATATATATATATATATATATATATATATATATATATATATATATATTTTCTTTTCTAACTTAAACAGAGTTCTACCTTGAAAAACTATAATCAGAGGTATAATAGCGCTCGCCCTCCTAAGCCTAATCTGGCTTTGCTGTACTTTTAGTAAAAACTTTCATCATTTCATCATGGTAAAAGTAAAGCCCCAAAAATGCAATAAATTGTACGCCGTAAGTGAAGGTCAGCAGGTGGGAATTTACACACAATGGCCGTATGCAGCAAAAGCTGTTTTAGGGTTTCCCAAGGCTAAATATCAAGGTTACAAATCCCTGCTGGAAGCAAGAAGAGCAATGTCGGAAGCAGGCGTTTCAGACCCCATTATTTATGAACAACATGAAGAACAATTACCGATTCATCACAGTGACGCTCATAACGAAAATACAGGAGAAATTGGCATTGATGATCTGCTGGATCAGGACGATTCTGACGTTGATTGTCTACTAAAACAGGTCGATGCAGAGCTGAGCCAAAATGTAACAGAAGAAGAAAAGCAAGAAGAATCTCATCCTAAGACTTGTATATCTGACTCATCATTGCAAGCATCCCCTCACATAGACTCTTCGACAAAATGCAACTCCAAAAGGCCACAAAGGCGTTTTTCCTATCGTTTCTTTAACAAATACAGATCGTCAATGGCTTGCATTTCAAACTCAGGTAAAATGACCAGTCTGTCTGGTCTGCTTGGCAATAGACATTTATCAACTCATGTGCAAGAAATTGTACAGAACATCTTACATGAGCAAGAAATAAAAGATGAACTGAAAGACATTATGCAGTGCGAGTTAGAAACTCTCAAATCTCAGATTAAAAATGAAATAAAAGTATATATTTCTCAAAGATCTGAGGTACTTGCAGAAGAACTGGATGATTGTAAAGCAAGACTTGCAAAAGTTCTGAATGAAAAAAATAAGCTGTTGTCCGCCATTGGAGACCAGAAAAAGATCATCACAGAACTCAAGAGTCGCATGCATTGTGGTCTAATGGTAGTGCTTTGGCTTGCGGATCTGAAGCTCCCGGGTTCGAGCCCTGGCCGGGCCATTGTGTTGTGTCCCTGGGAAAGACACTTTACTCCTGTTTTCCTACTCCTTCGGATGAGAGTATAAACCGAGGTCTAGTCTGTATGTCGCATACATTCCATCATAACGGACTTTAAAGATCCTGACGCTCATGCCCTAGACGGGTGAGTGCCGGTAACAAGAAAACACCCAGCATGCACTGTGTTGTTCTCCCCATCCCTGGCTGCCCAGGATTGTGCTCAGTTGGCCGGGCGTCAGACCATGCGCCCAAAGGCTGCGAGTGGGCGTCTCGGGCGGTTTAAGTTAGATCCTGTGTCGGCCAGCGCCTTGATCCTTAGGCTAAGGCGCCTTACAAATGACGAACATTATTATTATTATTATTATTATTATTATTATTATTATTATGAACTCATTTCGAAATTCCAACTGGAATTAACGTGTCAAAATCAAGGCCTTGATTATGAACAATGTATTATGTTTTCAACAGCAAACACTCCAATCATGCAACAAGTTCTTCAGAAGAATACAAACGACCATATGCCAGAAAGTGCTCACTCTTCTGCTGCTCCAAAATACTCATATGCAACAATTGCTGCTCAACGTGTCAGTCAGCAGAAAAAGCATCGCGATAACAAATCTTCAGTTCTCATCCAAAATTATTTGCTTAACCACTCACAATCATCTGCAACCTCAGAAAAAAAGTAATGATACCTCAGCTACAAGTGAGCACTTACCCCCACCATCTAACATTAGCTATAATGTTGTCACACAAAATTCATTCGCCATTCTCGGCGAAAATGATATCAATGATGGGGCTCACATTCCAGTTCATACTGGAAAACACGACAAAAGGGCAACTCATTCAAATAAGAATACGCCCTTCCAGGAATTAAGTAACGTTTGTATTAATGACTTTCCGACAAACTACCTTCTATGGGTGATTCAAATATCACAAAACTTCATCCGGCAAAATTGAACACTGGACAATTCAGCGGAGTACAAAAAATACGGTCTCAAAGGGAAAGACCAGACGCGATGGCTGCTCTCTTTGCCCTCTGTTGCTCACATTGCTAGAGTCGTTGTACATGTGGGTTTTAACGACTGCAAAGAGGCAACTATCACCTTTAAACAATGGTCTCAACTTCTGTCTGCACTCCGACGTGTCTTCCCACCTGCTGAGATCTACATGTCGTCCATCATTCCAGTGAAAGGAATTCATTCCATGAACGCCTCAGTGCGCACATCCAACACTCATCTGCAAAGTGCCTGTGGTGCGTGTGGAGCAACTTACACTGAAAATTACACCACCTTCTTTACCAAAAACAACCGCCCTCGTCAAGCACTGTATCAAGACTCGTTTAATCCAAGCTTCAAAGGTGCACTTGCCTTGGCTAGAAATATTAAGTATCCCAGTGTCACTCAACAAAAAAATGAAAATGCTTTTCATTCAGATGACTTGTCTCCTACAATGCGCTCGTCAAACCAGCAACAACAACAGCAGCATCACCACCACCAACAACAACGACTACAGCAACACTGCTATAATGATCAGGCTGTACACCAGCAGTATCATCTTCATTATTTACAGCGGCAGACTCAACAAATGAATCACAATGGTCACTATGCTTCAATGCCACAAGAACAACCCCAAAATGACACACAATCCCAGGTGGGCCTACAACAACTGTCGTCTCCACATGCACAAGTGCCTTCGCCTCAACAACTACGTCATGGAACATCAACGAATCCAGACCTTCAGATATTTCCAAGCTCCGCTGTTTCTTCAGCTGCTCTCACCGAGTCTCCACTTACTGGTTTCAATGAGGGTCAGGAGCAGTATACCCACTCTCCCCATCAAGTTTACAACCAGACCCCTGTAGCAACAGAAACAATGAACACTGCGAATGGCACAGGGTTTCCTGGTATTCATCCTATGGCAACGAGAGCTGATATTGGTTCAGTCATTGCTTCTTTGCTCCAGTATTTGATATAAACTGATTCCAATATGCTTGGAAGTTGGCAAAGTTGTCAGTTTGCTATAATCGAAGTGCAAATCCACTAAGTAACATTGAGTACCGAGATGCAAACATGCCTAGCGCCTCGTGTGTGTGTGTGTGTGTGTGTGGGTGTGTGTGTGTGTGTGTGTGTGTGTGTGTGTGTTCTGTTCACCAAACCGCATTATGGCTTGCAGTCTTTTTAAAGTTTTCTGTTTTCTACAGAAAGTGCTTTCAGAACTAATGTGAGTCATCGTTAGCTATTTGACATCTATATATATTTGCCGTAGACACCCTTTACGTCTTGTGAACTTATGAACGATACTTCAGATACAATTGGTTAATTTTGTCTGTTGTGTTTGTTTTCATTACTTTTATGTGCTTGGTAATTGTGTCTTCCACATACTGTTATATTTACTTGGTGTAATTGTGTCTTCCACATACTGTTATATTTACAGTACTTGTGGTTAATATTACCACAGCAGCTGAGCATTGAAAATAAGTGGGCAGACTAAATTCTATTACACTTGACTGAACGTCGATATTTTATTATCACTGTTGTGACGATTTAATTTGCATTGCAGTGTGACAGTCTTTACGACAATTAATAATTTTCCTGCCTGCGGTTGTTCCTCCTGCCCCACCTCTACCCCACTCACTATAAAATATTTATCACACTTAAATAACCATTGATTCTCTTTAGTATTATCTTTGCTCGCTCTCGTCATCTATTAATTCATCATGAGCACACTTTCTTCACGTGCATCACATTCAAACAACATACGAATAGGACTCATAAACATAAACCATATATTTAATAAAATACATGATATAAATCTACTTCTTACTAGCTCACCATGCATTGATATTCTTGGTATCAGTGAAACTAGACTCAAAGATGTACATTCTGACAATTTATTATCAATTGCAAATTATTCAATGTTCAGAAAAGACTCAAAACTAAGTGGTGAAACAGGCATGGCAATTTATAGACATAATAGTCTTACACCGTATATAGTTAGACGTCATGATCTTGAATTATTAAACATCGAATGCATGTGGATTGAATGTAAACCAACTCCAGCTCATCCTTTAATAATTGGTTTTATTTACAGAAATCCTAAGTCACCAACAGAATGGTATGATGAGTTCATTAAAATGATGGATAAAGTTACTACCAAAAAATACCAATGTGCTCTTACTTGTCGATTTTAATATTAACCTCTTTAAACATCAACCATTTTGGGATTCAACCTGTTCTCTTTTTGGTCTTTCCCAGCTAATAACTACGCCAACAAGAGTTACAGCACGCACCTCTACACTCACAAACCACATTTACACAAACGCTGAGCAAAACATTGTAAACGCTGAACTGAACTCTGCATGCTTAAGTGCTCATAGTGTTATTAGTTGTACATGGTTATGCAAATTACCTACAAAAGGTACGTACGGACATAAAAAAATAATATATCGGTCTTTTAAAACTTTCAACACAGATAATTTTCTTCATGATTTAAGTTTCGTCAGCTTTGACGATCTATATAGGCAAAATGATCCTAACATAGTGTTACGTTGAAACGCGAATGGTAGTATGTCTGAAACGCGCACGATAGATCTAATCGTTTCGTTTTGCAAAGTATTCAATAATGGAGTTTATTTACCTTTGAGTTGAGTTTGCATTGTTGTAAGAAGAAACTTTGTATAACGTTGATAATTTTGTTGGTCGATATTGTTGGAGAATTCTCTAGATTTCCCTGTTTACTCTCGATAGAAATTTCCCGATAAATGTCGAAGTAAGAGAATGTTCCGGGAATGTGTAGAGAGATGCATGACGTAAGTCAGTGATGACAAACTTTTACTTGATTGGCTGTAGTGTGTCATTCTAGTCTACCGTGTTCTAAATTGTTCAGGAAGAGAGAGAGAGGCTATATATTTTATGCGCCGCACTGTTTTGTGAAGTTGTTGATAGAGTGTTGAAAGTAAAAAGTGGAAAGTGGAAAGCGATTGTATGCAGTGTTGATGTGTGCTGAATAAAAGTGGAAAACTTTATACGTCGACTCTGTGACTTGTATGCTGATTGAGCAGGCTGCGTGGATAAACGAATCTGAGTTACACACCTATCAGGAATTCAAGCATCGGGGCTGAATCAAATACTGATAGAAAACACCACCATCAAACCGAGTGTAACATTTTGTAACTGTGACGAGATGATTAGTTTTACTCTGCCTATTTACTATTTAGCCTGTTTAGTCATTGTAACCTTAGAAAGTTAGTGTATTACACAGCCGATTACAGTAGAGAAGGTACACACACTGCGAGCTTGACGCAGGCAGTTAGTGACGTCAGCACTGTGTGCCTTGAATCTGAAAGTTTTAACCAATGGGACGCAGGCAGAGCGGTTAGAGCCGGTTCTGACTGGGTCAAAACCTAGCATAGCTTAAGTCAGTGCTACGAAAGACACCGAAGTCTACACAGCTAGACGGGAGCAGAGAACTATCTTCACTCATAGACCAGGAAACAGGACTTTAGAATCTTAGAATTCTATCAAGTAGCCACGAGGCCTGACTTTGTCAAACAGGTAAATGAACATACTTCTGTTTCATCGTGATATATTTATATTATTGTTGAAATTATGTTTGTAGAATTTGCTATGCATAAATGTGGATTGTTCGTCCAACGTTGCGTGACCACGTGGCGAAACACGACCGGTTGCGCCGCCATGTTGTATACCTGACGGAACCACTGTTGTTGAACCTATATGTATGTTTGCAGACCAGTGGCTGTACCAGTGAATGTTTATATT
This sequence comes from Oncomelania hupensis, assembly GCA_036898135.1. NCBI lineage: Eukaryota > Metazoa > Mollusca > Gastropoda > Littorinimorpha > Pomatiopsidae > Oncomelania > Oncomelania hupensis. The sequence goes on from CM072520.1 coordinate 56,921,467, forward strand.
ATTATTAATTCTGTATGTGTGTAGTTAGCCACGATTGATATTTATGTGTGTATGAAAACTTATAGTTGAGATTCCAGTGGACCACGGACGTAGCAGAATGTTCGTCGCTTATGTATAGAGATGTGGAGCTATCACTGAGGGCTACTTTGGCTTTCAGTGAGACGCTCTGCACAAACCGATTGTTCAGGGTTGTGCAGAATTTCGTCTCTTATATTACAGACGAGCAGGCGAGCTATCCCGTGCGCCCAACTCCACAGGAAAACCAAGTTGGCTGTTTAGCCCCTACAGCACAAGACTGAGGGAGCAACCCTGGAAAACCCCCTGCAAGACCCCACAGCGTGGCAAGGGACCAAACTACACGACGACACATCGTGTACCAGAAGCTACCTCAACGAAGGACTTCAAACACACCATACTGCAGTTAAGTGACACGGAAGAAGTGCACCCAAACTGATAGCAAAAGGACCACAGTAGTCCACTCTTCAGAACTGTAGTAAAACGGACCACAGTAGTCCAATCTTCATGAAATCTAGCAGCCAGTGCCCGATGAAGACATAACAGCTGCATAGACTATAAGCGATCGAATTATTTGCATTGACTTATAACAGTTTAAGGTAGATTAGCACATCGAAGATCTTGTATAGAGTAGAAAAAATAAATGTGTGATTTTTAACTGTTATCAAGTGGCTGGACTACATATGATTCATAGCCGTGTGAAAGCTAGTGTGACAGTGATCTTTTACCATTTTTCTATCTATCTCTGAACCCCAGCCTTAACACAGACCGAGCTAAACAAATAAATTTATTAAAGTAATTCAGCGGGTGACTAACTAACAGTTCCCATCGAATAAAGCGTGAGGGTTACAGCATTCCATTGTGCAGAGCCCAGTAACCCATAAACCTTACGTGACAGTAACCCCCCACTCAAGAAGAAATTTACCCAATTTCTTTCAACAACGTTGAAACGTAATGCACAAACAAAGTCTTAATTCTGGACTTTCTGAATACTATCATTGTGCTCAGTTCATTCACACAGAGTCAATGTTCTTCCATCCGCAAGTCTATCTGGATATTGTCAATGTTCTCAGTTCATCCACATAGTCAATGTTCTTTACTCACACACTCTGCTGAGGAAGTCCGCACCAACATTGTCTGATCCTTTAATAGATTCTACTCGCATGTTAAAGTTCTGCAAGTACATAGCCCATCTCATGATGCGACTGTTCACAAACTTGGCAGAGTTCAAGTAGGTTAGCGGCTTGTGATCAGTCTGTAGTACGAACTTCACTCCTTGAAGGTACAGTTCGAACTTCCGGATTCCCCATATGATGGCAAGGCACTCTTTCTCCATGGTCGAGTAATTTTTCTCAGCCCTGGACAGCTTCTTGCTGGCGTAACTGACCGGAAATAGTTTCCCTTCGTGTTCTTGCATCAGTATGGCGCCGATGCCTTCGTCCGCTGCGTCTGTTCTTAAGACGAATTCCTTGGAAGTGTCAGGCAGTCGTAGCACCGGATCCTTCGAAAGGAGGTCGCGCACAGTCTGGTATGCCTTCTCCTGAGACGGTCCCCACTGCACTTGGTTTGGACAGCCTTTCCGCACCAGGTCCGACAAAGGTGCTGTGATGGCGGAGTAGTTTCGGTACGAACTCCCTATAATACCCAGCCAATCCCAGGAAAGATCGCACCTGCTTCTTGGTTTGGGGACGTGGAGCGTTCAGAATCTTGGTGACGTTTTCTAGCAGAAGCCCCTTTTGTCCTTCTTTCAGCGAATGGCCGATAAAGTCGACGTTGTCAGTCCCCAGAATGCACTTACTGGGTCTCACGGTCAAGTTGGCTTCTGTGAGACGGTGAAACAGCTCCCTCAAGGTCTGCAGATGCTCTTCCCAGGTGCGAGTGTGGACTAGCAGGTCGTCCCAGTAACACACGACGTTGTCCATCCCATTGAGCATCTTCCTCATTCCTCTCTTCAGGGTAGCTCCGCTGTTGACCATGCCAAAGGGCATCCTTAGGCACTCGTACGTCCCATCAGGAGTTATGAAAGCAGTCTTTGGTATGTCCTGTTGACGCACGGGGACTTGCCAATAACCCTTGCTGAGGTCAATCTTTGAGAAGATTCTACTCCCCGATAATTGGCGGAAGAGGTCTGCTGCGGAAGGCATCGGCTCAGGGTCGAAGACGGTGATCTTATTAACCTTCCTGTAGTCGATGCATACTCTGTTGCTCCCGTCCTTCTTCTTCACGACCACGACAGGGGACGCGTAGGGGGAACTGGACTCCCTGATGATGCCCATCTTCAGCATCTCATCGATGTCTTTTTTCAAGGATTCGCGGGCCTTGAAAGGGATCGGGAAGGGTTTGGATCGAACGGGGACATTTGAAGTGAGGTGGACTTCATGTTCGACCAAAGTCGTAGAGCCTGGAACATCGCTGAAGCTATGGGGAAACTCGCCCATAAGGTCCTTGAGCTCCAACTTCTGACCTTCCGCCAAGCCTGGCCCTAGCTTAACATCATCGATGCCTTGTTTGCTGTGGAAGTCTCCCAGTTCCAACAGATTTTCGCTGTCAAAGCTGTCGTCGATCACAGCTGCTGTGGCTGTGTGCACAGTCTCTGATGGCCTTTCCACGTACAACTTAAGGAGGTTGGCGTGGTATATCTTGGAATGCTGACCGACCTTCACCTTGTAGTCGTTGATCCCCACCACGGTCTCCACTTCGTACGGGCCTTTCCACTGCTTCAGCAACTTATTGTGATCAGTAGGTAGAGGGAGACCGAAAAAGAGGTGGGAGGACAACATTCGAGAATGGACTGGTTTGACACTGAGCGAAGCAAATCAGGGCTGCTGAGGACAGGGAAAGATGGAGTATGCTGGTTAAACGATCATCTGTGGTGCCCCTACGACCTCAGGGTTACGGGACAGGATAGGATAAGATAGGATAGTTTGTTTATTTGTTTCCACACCTCGTGGAAGTTGCCGCGTAGGCGGAAGATCCACAGGATCCTTCATGGTGGGCAGGAAAGTACAGGAAGAAAACTTTTTTTCAAAAAGCCGAACACGCCCTTTTCTGACTGAAATTTCGCCATCTTTTTACAGGAAAATAATATTGCACAGCAGCAATAACATGGATTCTCACTGGTCCATTTCATCTTAAGGCACTTTCTCATTGGTCGGGAGGACTTACTTTTCTTTGTCGGGTTATTGTAGAAGATGACGTCATCATGCCAACTCGAGCACCAGCCAGAGGATCACCCCTTGGGGTCATGAGCAATCTTGTCACTGTAGATTGTTCTAACCTATAAAGGGAACAGTGAAAGCCCCAGTTGAAAACCTGTCTTGCCTTTGTAGGCATGACTAATTCACTGCGGCAACAGTTCCCCCCGTTGGAGTGCCGGGGGTTTCAGTATAAATAGTATCCCCACTTTCTGGAAATTTAGTGCTTTAAATTCCCACTGTCGCTGTCTTCATCATTTGCTCTTTCCCATTCCTGATCTGTCCTATCACTCTGCTATACTTTCTTCTTCTTCGCTAGATCAATGACCTACCTTTTTTCTTGAAAACTCTTCCTGGACAAGACTCCTTGTTTGTGTATGGGGTCTGTTGGATCAGCTTGGGAATGTTGGATGCTTTCTGCCGGGTGGTCACTAGGGCTTCCTATGATTGTATTATTTCGCACTATAGGCATTTTATATGTATGTGTTTGTTGATGATTTATAATGAAGTTGTATTCTATTTTGTTTTTGTAACCGGGGTGTTCGCGTAGTTGAGGTCAACCCTCAGCCGTCCCTCGCGTGGGATGTCTTTATTGTAAAGTGACTGGTCGGTGGAGGGCATTCAATTTTCCCACTAGGGTTGATTCGGCAGATCTTTTATGCGGATCGGGGGTTGTCCGGTCCTGATTTGGCTCGGAAGAGTCCGCTGGACCTAAAGCAACAATAAATCAATCAATCAAAGCCAGAGGATCGCCGAAACAAAATCGCAGGGGACTTGCTTGGTTTTATTAGTTTATTCCCCCACTTAAATGTTTTTTAACAAGGACTTACTCTATGATATCTCCAAATCTAAACATAGTTCGGATTTGATTTTTACAGGTAAGATGCGTCATTCTCTTACAAGTTTGATGGCGCAAAAAACTCATTTTCGACCTTAGGTGGACTTACTCGGTTTTGTCAAATCACGGCAGAAGATCCTTTCTTGCAATGCACCTTCCTATCTTTTTTCTCTTTTTAAAACAAAGCAAAACACAAAAAACAACTGCCAGATCCTCTACATGTTTAAATGTTTCAATTCCAAGAACTGATCTCTTCAAAAATAGTCTTGCTCATTCCGATTAAGCTTCCTGAAGGACTCTCACTCCAGCATCGAAATTTACAAACTGTAGAAAACATCTCTTAAAACACATAAACAAAGAACATGAATTGTGGTTAATGGATACAAACAACGATATTTTTTAACTTATATTTTCTAATGATTACCTGTGTAATTGATGTTCCACGATGTTATTGTTATAATATTAATTTATTGTAGTTAATAGTTATTGTTATAAGCTCCAAGGGCAAGATGTAAAAAACAGCACCCAACATTTACTCTTGTACACTTGCAAAATAAAATGTTTATCTTATCTTATCTTATCTTATCTTATCTTATCTTATCTTGTCTCTGTCTATGTTTGTTTGTCTCTGTCACTCTGCCTGTCTCTGTTACTCGGTTTGCTTATTTTTCTCTCTTTCTCTGTCTGGCTGTCTGTCTCTCTTTATCCCTATCTCTGATACTTTCGTTGAGTTTATGTCTCTTTTTTGGTCTGTCTGTCTGTCTGTCTTTCTCTCATTACTCTTGATAAAAAAATATGTTGCAATATTGTGTTGATTTGTCTCCATTGTAATTATAACTGTATGTGTATCTTTGTGTTGACAGAAGACATGACCAAAGCAGGCCACAGCAGCACAACACAGTCTGTGACCACCACAATGTCCACTGCCACTCCTTCCTCACCCACTGTGGACCCCATGACGGCCTGTCCACGTCGCGTGTTTGCCATGACACCAGCCTGTGATGACGACACTGAGAGACCTTGCATCACTTCCATCATCAGCACACAGGACGGTCAGAGACTGGTGATGGCGGACAATAACAACTCAAAGGTGAAGTTGTTGGACATGAATCATCCACACACTGTGTCCCACTCTCTCACCATGAAAGAGATGCCATGGAGGCTTGCTTTACTGAACGACGGGATAGTCGCCATGACAACGCATAAGCCTATTATCTACATGCTTAATGTTACCAACACAGTTACTGTGACGTCACGCATCAACACTGACATTAGTTACCGAGGCATTGCTGGTCACAGTGATGGAACTCTCATCGTCAGTTGTGAAAGAAGTGGCAACAATGGCGTAGCTAGCATAAAGATTATCAGACGTAATGGTGACTTAGTGAGGACCATCACTGACAGCAACACACTGAAAACACTGGAGTGGCCTTTGTATCTATGTGTTGTAAAGAACGCAGTGCTGTTGTCGGACAATAATAGTGACACAGTGATCACAGTGGAAGTAAATACCGGCCACCTCGTGGACACTCTGACCCATGATGAGATGAAACATCCACGTGAAGTAACAACAGACACATCAGGACACGTGTACATCGCCAGTACCGGTGGTCATTGTGTGTTGTTGAAGTCACCAGGAGGTCAGTGGAGGAAACTTCTTTCAGCATCGGACCACAGTGACCATTGTTATGACCAACCTTATTCAGTCTGTGTGACTGGCTGTGGACGTCTGCTTGTGGGATGGTGGGACAGTAGTAAATATGAAAGTCGTGTGATGTGCTACGACCTGTGACACTGATATCTGTAGTGCTCTTCACTGTGTCAGTGTAAATGGCGCTGTGACACTGCTAATGCAGTGTTCTTCACTGTGTGTCAGTGTCTGTAGTGCTCTTCACTGTGTCCGTCCGAGTCAGTGTCTGTGATACGATTACATCAACGTCATTTCACATAACATACACACTGCCCTGTTCGGTACACTTGTGTTAGACTTGATTCCTCTCTTCACCACAGGTTTCAATGTTGTCATGTCAAAATAAAGACAGAGAGAGGAACACAATGGCATCATCACCCACTACACAGGATATTTTACCTTTGGATCACAACGTTTAGGTCTGCAGTGGAACAACAATGATCTCAAGTCAACAGTATTGGATCACAAGTGTTGGGTCACTGGGAAAATAAACAGTATCATGACGACATTAAAACCTGTGAATGATCTTTGTTTTTTGACCTGTTGTCATAGCAACAGTGTGGATGTTCCTGAATTACAATTGAACTCAGTTTTGTAAGTTTACATTGACAATAGCAGTGAATGAAGTATAGCGCTTAAACTGTGAATGTGGTGTGTTTGCTCCTGTAAATTAACATTGACTTTGTCCTAGCTTAATGGAGTTTTAGCATTTATCTAAACTAACAATGAATGGAGTGCTTCTTCTACTGTGGATTGATGGAACATTAGATGGATTGTTTTCTTTAGGGTGTGAATAGTCTTTGTTACTGTGAATTAACTGTTATATTGTTCAAAAGAGTGTTTCTTCCACTACGGAGTATTAACATTCACCGTGGCAGTAAATGGAATATAAGCTATTCTTCACACAGAGAATCATGGAGTTTGGTTTTTTTTATATTAAAATAATTTTATAACGTGGATTACCATTAATGTTAACAGTGGTCCTTCAAAGTGAATTAACAATCATTGTAGCAATGAATGTTCTTTTTTTTTAAATTAATGGATTGTTTTGTGCTACTGAGAATTAGTAACATTTGCAGGGTCTGTGTTTTTATGGATCGTATATGAAGGATTCTTTGTGTGTTAAAGGTGCAAGAATAGGATTTTAATTAGTGTGTACCACGAGGAGGTAGCATATTAGTAAGAGGAATAGCAAGGGTACTAAGAGATGTGGGAAGGGTACTCAGTGTAGGAGGATAAAAAGTAAGAGTAGGAGGAAGAATAATAAGAGGAGGGAAAAGAGGTGTGTGAGGAGGAGGAGGAAGATGAGCACAAGATGGAAGAGCAGGAGGAATAGTACTTTGAGGAGGAGGAATATTAGAATTAGGAGGAGGGGAACTAAAAGGAGGATACATTTTACTTGTAAGAGAAGGAGGAACGTACTCAACAGGAGGAGGAGGAGGAATAATCAAGGTAAGGTTGCTGCGCTTCCTTGTCATCTCCATCGTCCTATACGCTTGTGAGACATGGACCCTCACAGCATATCTACAACGAAGGATGCAAAGCATGGAGATGAGGTGCTACAGAAAGCTTCTGGGCATTTCCTATACCCAGCACATCACCAACGACGAAGTCAGACAGACCATCACACAAGCCATTGGACAACACGATGACCTGCTCACAGTGGTGAAGAAACGGAAACTCCGATGGTATGGCCGCGTCACCAGAGCATCAGGTCTTGCAAAAACCATCCTGCAATGCACGGTGCAAGAAAGACAAAACAGAGGTGGGAGGACAACATTCGAGAATGGACTGGCTTGACACTGAGAGAAGCCATGAGGGTTGCTGAGGACAGAGAAAGATGGAGTACGCTGGTTAAACGATCATCGGGTTACGGGATAGGACAGGAAGAGGAGATAGAAAGAGTACTAGAATGAGGAACAGGAACGGTGCATAGTAGGAGGAGTTGTAAGCATATTAGAAGTAGTATGAGGGATGGTAGTCTGAATTATTATTCATTGAGCATTGTAGTTACCTTTTATTGATTCCTATCCTATCCTATCCTATCCTATCCTATCCTATCCTATCCTATCCAATCCCAAGTTCGAAGATCGTTTGGGCACCACAGATGTTGAAGAGTGTTGGAGAGAGTAGGCATCTTTGATGCACACCGATTCCCCGTGGGTGTGACGGGGGGTTTCAGTATAAATAGTATCCCTACTTCCTGGAAATGTAGTGCTTGAAATTCCCACTGTCGCTGTCTTTCTCCTTTGTTCTTTCTCATTCCTACTCTGTTCTATAAATCTACTATACTATCTTCTTCTTCGCTAGACCAATCACCTACCTTTTTTTCTTGACTCTTCCGGGACAGAACTCCTCATGTGTGTGTGAGGTCTGTTGAATCATCTTGAGAATAATGGATGCTTTCTGCCAAATGGTCACTGGGGCTTTCTATGATGTTATTATTTGGCAATGTAGGCATTTTATATGTATGTGTTTTGTTGATATTGTATACTGATGTTTGTATTCTATTTTGTTTTTGTAAACGGGGGTTCGATAAATTAGAGTATAACCTCAGCGTCCCCTGCGTGGGATGTATTTATTGTAAAGTGACCGGCTGGTAGATTACCTTTATTGTTACCTCTAGGGTTGTTTGGGCAGATCTTTTATGCGGATCAGGGGTGAGTCCTCTTTCACTTCTCTGGTCCTGATTTGGCTCGAAAGAGTCCGCTGGACCTAAAGCAATAACCATGTATTGTAGTGTAAGTTGATGCACACCGATTGTTGTTCTGAACCAGTGCCCGATGGCGCTGTTGTGGAGGACTGCACTGGTAGCCTTTTCATACAGGCATTTGATGACTTCAATAATTTTAGGGCAGATGCTGTACACTCTCATGGTTGCCGACATAGCTGCATGCCAGACTCGGTCAAACGCTTTATTGAAATAAAAAAAAACCACATGAACTAGATGTTGTTGGTGCCGTAGATATTTCTCGCAGATTATTCTGAGACGACGAAGTCCGACAGACCATCACACAAGCCATTGGACAACACGATGACCTGCTCACAGTGGTGAAGAAACGGAAACTCCGATGGCATGGCCACGTCACCAGATCATCAGGCCTTGGAAAGACTATTCTGCAAGGCACAGTGCAACGAGGTAGAAGAAGAGGGAGACCGAAAAAGAGGTGGGAGGACAACATTCGAGAATGGACTGGTTTGACACTGAGCGAAACCAATCAGGGCTGCTGAGGACAGAGAAAGATGGAGTATGCTGGTTAAACGATTATCTGTGGTGCCCCTACGACCTCAGGGTTACGGGACAGGATAGGATAGGATAGGATAGGATATTCTGAGGTTGAAAATCTGTTCAGTGGTACTTCGCCATGACCTGAATCCTGCCCGTTCTTCAGCTGTGATTTGTTCAGCTTGGTGTTTCAACCTGTTGAGTATTATTTTCAGTAGGACCTTGCTGGGATGGCTGATGAGGCTGATGGTGCGGTAACTTTCACACTCCTGAAGGTTACCCTTTGTGAAAAGAATTATTACAACGACTGGGTCCATGGTGTAGGCCACTCCCCACTCTGCCAGATCTTGTTACATATAATAGTAAGGGCGTCAATCATCGCTTCTCCTCTTGCTTGACTCTTGCAATTCCGCGGGTATGTTGTCAACTCCCGCTGACTTCCCTTTCTTCAGCGATTGCATTGTTGCCTTTTATTGATTAAGCTGTGTAAATTTACATGTGTGTTATATTTATGTACTGTTAGAATCACAGAGTGTACCCAGCCATGTCTGTCACTTGCGGATTGACCCCAGCAATTTGCAAAAGTCTGTACACATAGGTATTGAACTAGGGTATTATTTCTCTCCAGAAGTTTGTATATTATTGATCTTTAAAACCCGCTACAGAGTAAACCGCATACAATGCATGACAAGACGATGATTTCTCCATCCCCCAAGTGTCAGTCAAGTCAAGTCAAGTCATTACCAAATCGCATTGTCTTCCTGCCTTGATAAGCTTCCAGCTTTTACACTCCGTTACGTCACTCTACCTAGAGGGTAGGCCCTAATGGCCCTTATTAAACATAGAGGGGCGATGTACCGGTCACATGACCTAACAGCACTTGATGTAGTTGTGTAGCTAACACTTTATGTAGTTGTGTAGCTAACACTTGATGTATTTGTGTAGCTAGCACTTGATGTATATGTGTAGCTAGCGCTTGGTGTATTTGTGTAGTTATCACTTGATGTATTTGAATAGCTAGCACTTGATGTAGTTGTGTAGCTAGCACTTGATGTAGTTGTGTAGCTAGCACTCGATGTATTTGTGTAGCTAGCACTTGATGTATTTGTGTAGCTAGCACTTGATGTATTGTGTATCTAACACTTGATGTATTTGTGTTGCTAGTATTTGATGTATTTGTGTAGCTAGCACTTGATGCATTTGTGTAGCTAGCACTTGATGTATTTGTGTAGTTATAACTTGATGTATTTGTGTAGCTAGCACTACATGTATATGTGTAGATATCACTTTATGTATTTGTGTAGCTAGCACTTGATGTATTTTTGTAGCTAGCCCTTTATTTATTTTTGTAGATAGATGTATGTGTGTAGCTAGCACTTGATGTATTTTTGTAGTTAGCACTTGATGTATTTGTGTAGCTTGATGTATTTGTGTAGCTTGATGTATTTGTGTAGCTAGCACTTGATGTATTTGTGTAGCTTGCGCTTGGTGTATTTGTGTAGTTATCACTTGATGTATTTGAATAGCTAGCACTTGATTTAGTTGTGTAGCTAGCACGTGATGTATTTGTGTAGCTAGTACTTGATGTATTGTGTATCTAACACTTGATGTATTTGTGTTGCTAGTACTTGATGTATTTGTGTATCTAGCACTTGATGTATTTGTGTAGCTAGCACTTGATGTATTTGTGTAGTTATCACTTGATGTATTTGTGTAGCTAGCACTTGATGTATTTGTGTAGCTAGCACTTGATGTATTTGTGTAGCTAGCACTTGATGTATTTGTGTAGTTATCACTTGATGTATTTGTGTAGCTAGCACTTGATGTATTTGTGTAGCTAGCACTTGATGTATTTATGTAGCTAGCACTTGGTGTATTTGTGTACATGTAGCTAGCACTTGATGTATTTGCGTAGCTAGCACTTGATGTATTTGTGTAGCTAGCACTTGATGTATTTGTGTACCTAGCACTTTATGTATTTGTGTAGCTAGCACTTGATTTATTTGTGTAGGTAGATGTATGTGTGTAGCTAGCACTTGATGTATTTGTGTAGCTAGATATATGTGTGTAGCTAGCACTTGATGTATTTGTGTAGCTAGCATTAGATTCATTCGCGTAGCTTGTATTTGTGTAGCTAGCTCTTGATGTATTTGTGTAGCTAGCACTTGATGTATGTGTGCAGCTAGCACTTGAGGTATGTGTGTAGATAGCACTTACTATTTGTGTAGATAGCACTTGATGTATTTGTGTAGATAACACTTGATGTATTTGTGTATATAGCACTTAATTTATTTGTGTATTTGTGTAGCTGGCACTTGATGTATTTGTGTAGCTAGCACTTGATGTATGTGTGTAGCTAGCACTTGACGTATATGTGTAGCTAGCACTTGATGGATTTATGTAGCTAGCACTTGAGGCGTTGGCAGTATAAATATAAAAAATACATAATACACTACTACCGCGAACACTACTTTTACCACTACTACTAGACATCATAAAGCTGTTTGTAAATAAAGCAGAACTCATCTTGAATTTTAATAAATATATTTCTGCCAATCGAAATCGTAATTTATACTTACAGTGAAAGCCGAAACGTTGTGGATCAAAATGTACACAGCCCAGCAACGTTTATGTTTGCCTGCGACGAGACGACACCAACCCCACCTTTGCTCTCCTGCTTTTACAGGTCCTTGCCGCCTTGTGCGCGCACCTCCTGAGGGTTTTCAACATCATGACCTCTTCATCCACCCTGAAATCTTAAACATAATGACTTCCTATCTCCGACACTTACACGCTAACGTGTCCAACCCTTTGAAACGAACGAACGAAAGACGGACGCACTGTGCTTGTACTGTTACTGGAGGTGTTGCCTAACCAATCTCACGGTGGCGTAGCGGGTTTCTTTGCATTTAATGCCGATGATATATGTTCCAATGTTCATTACATCGTCGTCATCGTCGTTGTATTCAATGACTACATTGTTATCGTGCACACCATCTTCATCAGCTGCAGCAACAGCGGCGTACGCAGTATCGCCATCATCAACAGCAGCAGCCCCGGCAGAAGCGTCATCATCATCATCATCATCATCATCATCATCATCATCATCATCATCATCATCATCGTCATCATCATCATCGTCATCATCATCATCATCATCATCAACATCGTCATCATCGTCGTCATCGTCATCACCTTTGCAATGATTGTTGTTATTGTTGTTCTTAGTGTTGTTTGTTGTAATACTATATTTGTCATCAGAAGTAAACAACACTAAATTATATATTTAGATTTTTGGGTGGAAAAGTTTCTTAACTTTAATAACATACACAATTAAAGGCATCACGTGACGTTGAAAGCGTAAACTGATGATTGTATATTTTGTACATTCAGGTAGGCCCTACTGGACGTAATGTTTGCCAAATAATAATAATAATAATAATAATAATAATAATAATAATAATAATAATAATAATAATAATAATTCTAATAATAATAATAATAATAATAATAATAATAATAATAATAATAATAATAATAATAATAATAATAATAATAAATGTAGATTTATATAGCGCCGCAAAACGGCCACAAGTGGCTGTGCTCTCCGCGCTTGACACATTCATACACCATTTATACTACACAACAACAGTAGGTATATAAAGTCTGAATAAATTCACTAAAAATGTACAACATAACGTTAAAAAGATTCAATAAAAATATTACATTGAAACACATAAAAAGGCAACTAAAACTATTATTAACTTGTAAAAGGCAACCAACACTTATAACAATTGTAAAAAGCGAATACCATTAAAAAGCGAACACCATTGCCCGTGCATGGAGCGCCACGACATGTGTGCATACTAGACTGATGATGAGATCCATGTGTGTTATTGAGAAGGAGCTATAGAAGGTGTTTATGGAAAAGATATGTTTTGAGTTGTCGTTTAAACGCTTGTTGTGTTTGCGCATGGCGGATATTGTGTGGAAGGGAATTCCATTGAGTGGATAAAAGAACGTACAGCTTCACAAAGAAGGTGCATAACTCAAAAGCGTGCAAAATCGAGAGTACAGCGCCCCCAAGCGGGGGGGGGGGGGGTCTGAAGCTTTGCTAGCCGGCTAGTGTTGATAACATGGCGGACAGCATGTGTGAAGCTGCGGGAGGTTGCAAGCATGCGGATGAAGTAGGGCTAGGATAGAAAAATTGGAATGAAAGATAGACTGTGAAAAAAAGAGTGAATGCTATTCTTTGCGACTCGAAAATATTGTGGTGTATGCTATTTCTATTTTTCACTGTGGTGATTGTCACGCTACGCAGTTTGCAGTCGCGCGCCTATGTATATAGTTTAATCATCAGCCTGTACATAGAGGTTAAAAGTTACGGTAGTCAAGGGGAGAGAATCAGAATAAATTAATTAAGTTTATAATTAATAAAAGTAGCGAATGATTTGCGCCCGTGCGGAACGCACTATGTTAGAAAACAGCATAGTTGGCTATTTTGTTATTGAGAAGATTAATTGCTGCCATGCGATATTCTGTGTGTGAAATGCGTGCTCTAATCGCGAACGGTGTAGGGAATGAATTATGATTAAAACGAGTATATTCTAGAAGATTCTTAGCTAATCGTATAAAACCCCTTGCACTGTATATTTTGACAGGAGCAATAACATTTTTCATATAGCTTTTGTAGCCAGAACCAACAGATCCAAGTTGGGTCAAGGTGCCAGTTAGTGACTTTGTCTGTGGGTCGTACAGATCAGACCGTCAACGAAAAAGAGCCTATTGTCGGAAGAGGAGGACTGTTTTGGGAACACTTTGGAAGTGTTTGTTTAACTGGAACTTTTCTAAGCTGTTTAGAATACCTACTGTGTATTCTCGGTGAAATCTTAGTTATCTACGTATAACGTCGGGTGACCTGTGACTCCGTCTAGGACTTCTTATGCCTGTATTATCACCTTGCCTAACCTTCTGTGCCTGTGTGTTTGTCCAGTCATTGTGTGTCTTTGTCAACAGGCCGGAGAATCCACTGGTAGCCGTAAGTTATTTGCCTCAATTTCTCAGTTGGCCATAGCGTTCGGGGGTTTGGGTTATGCATGCAGTGTGAATGGTTAGTTAATTACGTTTTCTTAATTCTATTTTATGTTTCATATTGGTTGCTGCATAAATACCTAGCAATAGAGAGAGAGAGAGAGAGAATTTTCTAAAATGTATCATAAATTAAATAATTATAAATTGATATAAAAGAATTCGCTGTTATGTAGCGAAGAGATGACAGAAGGGAGGTGATTGTGAATGTATATGCGCAATGACAGGGAGGATGAGTAAGGATGTTGAAAGGGAGACAACCATTCCGATAGCGGGATGCTTGTGCAGTATTTTGTAATATAATTATTAATGGTTGCGTATTTTGTATGTATTGTTGTAGATGTACCAACAAGTTCAAACACCAAAACCCTAGAGCAGATCATTGATGGTGTGCTGAAACCTTGCTGGTGTGAAGCTTGTGTGCCTCGGCCTATTACGCCGTGTTTTCCGTGTGTCAACCTCGGTTGCGAAGGTTGTGGTATTCGCCCAGGGAACTTTATTTCGTTTATAAAGCACACGCACACACACTCCACCACACACAACAAATAACTATAACCAATGATAATCTGTTGTGAGGAACGATAATTGTTTTACATGTGATAAATTATAAATTACAGCACATTGAAATATATTTAATCTGAATTGATTGATAAACGTTGTTGAATAATATTACCTACTAGATTAAGTAACCCTGTGATTGTATAGTTTTGTCTGGGGGAATTATTTCGCCAGATATTAATTAATTGATAATTTAGATTAATTTCTTATAAATTCTATTTTGCATAAAAGATAAATTCTCTTATTCATTTTATATAATATAAAGGACTTGTTGTATCTGTTTGAAGTTTAAGTGGAACAAAGTTTGAATATTTGTAAAGATTTAAAGCAGTTGCTTACTGTTATTTACCTTGTTGGCAGTAAGCTGTTTCAGCCATAATTATTATAAATCTCTTGTACATTTGTAGTTAGTCATTTTCCATTTTGATTTAGTTATCATTATTATTTTGAGCGAATTGTTTATGTATTAGTTTGGGGTTATATTAGTGGGATTGAGGGTTGGTTGGTTGGGAAGTGGGATAAAGGGAGTTAATTTTTAGTGCGAATGAGTGTGTGAAATAAAGAAATTGTCTTGTTACTTCTGGTTTTGTCTTTTAGAGTTTATTTAGGTGTTGGGTTTTTTTCTCGTGTGGAAGTTACACATGTCGAACCTCTGTTGAGGCAGTTGGGACGTGACAGTGATTCTGGATTCTGTTCATGACAGACACGGTAATTTGAATATTTATATTTTTATGATTTACTTGTTCAAAATATAATATTGAAACTAAGTTTGTAACAATGTTTTCATATTTTCATAAACGTAATCGTCTGTCAGACCGGAACGGGGTTGTTTCAGAGAGAGATAAATTCATATTAAAGTTCAGCTACTTAATACTTATTATTTTATTACTATAAGACTTATAGTTTTCTTGAATATAGTTTTTTTGAATTCCGTTTTATTTATTATTCTATTATCTTGTGTGAGGAAGAAGAGAACCATAAAATTAGCAAAACGTAAATTGGTGTTGCGTTCCAACTGTTGTGTATTTTTTGCGTCTTCAGTGTTTCTAGTTTATCTCCCTGTCTTAACTTGAGTAATTCTATAAGAAAGGCCTTTTGATGAATGCGTGTATATGTGAAATTGAAACATTAAAAACAGTTTCCAACTAATATCAAGTTTGTAGGAATCTTAAAAGTGAAGTGAATTATTAAAATCAAAATGTTTCTTCAGAATCAAGTGTGTGTGTGTGTAGATTTCCTAATAATTCATATTGCTTCTCTACATTCTTATCAATTAACTTTGGGCATGTTTTTGTGCTTTGGCACTTTACATGGCTATGTTTCAATTTGTTGCATGTTGTATTGTAATACAATTACATGACATGCAAGTTCAGTAATGCACTGTTTTTGTTCATTTTCACTTGCTTGTCCGTCTTCTTAACTGTCTGGTCACTGATTTCTTTTCCCTGTCTTATTATATGAATGGTCACCGATTTCTTTTTCTCGGCAAATATGCCTATTATACAGTTGCACACATACAGGCCTGAGTAGGCTACACAGGAATGCATTATGAAGTTATTTCATAACAAGTTCAGACAAAAGTTATAAATGCACTCGAGCTTTCTCAGAAGAAAAAAAACCCTGTTGCATGTGTAGGCCTACAGCACAAATTAATACACACGCAGTCATGCACTCAATTAATAGGCAGATTCACACTTTCATATAAAGGAGAAAACAAGACAATAACTGCACAACAAGAGCAATTCAGTAATACTGAATAATTGCATTAATTAACAGGTTTGTTGCCAAGTGGTTGCGCACTAATGAATCTATAATAAGGCAAGCACCGTGTTTGTTTTTAATGTCACACTTTTTTGCTGGTCAGTTACTGTGTGATAGGTCTGCATAAAATCATGAATCGAACAGCTTTGGTAATTATTGTGAATTAAAAAAAAGTATTTACTTGTATAAATAAAACATTTTTGAGTTCGTTTTACTACAAAAGGATAAAGGTTTGTTTACGTATTGCTAAGCAGAGGATTACGTCCCTTGCAACGAGCGTTCAGACCATCCGCTTGGTGCGCGCCAAACGCATCTGTCATCACTTTTTATATAGCGGTGTGGCGTTATGATCCTTCTTTGTGAAGCTGTACGTTCTTTGAGTGGATGCACAGAAAGCAAAGGTGCGTTCTCCATAGGTTTTTGTTTTGACAAGTGGGATGATGAAGGTGCGTTGGTCTGATGCGGAACAGAGCTGTCTGCGTGGTACGTAGGGTATGAGCATGTCAGAAAAAAGTATGCAGGGGAAGTGCCGAAGAAAAAGTTGAAGCAGAGTGTGGAAATTTTATATTCTATACGTGCAGATATGGGCAACCAGTGCAAGGAACGTAGTGGGGGAGTGACATGATCTCTTCTACAAGCCTTGAGAACAAGGCGTGCAGCTGCATTTTGTACTTTTTGAAGTTTGTAGAGAAGATCTTGGGAGCAGCCTGCAAGAAGAGAATTGCAGTAATCCAGTTTTGTAAGAACAAAAGAGCAAACTAAGATGATCGTGGTTTGTTGTGAAAGACAAGAGCGAATAGAACTGATTTTTCGAAGTTCAAAATATGCAGATTTACATGTGTTGGAGATGTGAGTGTCAAGAGATGTGTCAGATGTCATAATGAATCCTAGGTTACGAGCAGAGGTGCTGAAAGGAACGTCGGAATTGCCAATTTGTATACAAATACAAGTGTTTGTACCATCTTAATAGTGTGAGACTTACATTTTGTCTGTGTTTCTGTCTTTTTTTGCCACTGTCTGTCTGTCTGTCTCGGTCTGTTTGTCTTTCTTTCTTTCTTTCTTTCTCTCTCTCTCTCTCTCTCTCTCACTCTCTCTCTCTCTCTCTCTCTCTCTCTCTCTCTCTCTATGTCTTTTGAAAGAATGAATAGCATTTGAAATTTGCTTTTTGAATACAGATTTATTAAAGGAAAAAAAATCAAATATTAACAAAGGCCACACACAAAGAGCGCTCAAACTCTAACGTTAAAAATGCTACCTAACGCACAAAAAGCAAATTACAAAACAAATCATGGTTAATGCGAACCTGAAGTCATGTTCTTAAATGTTTACACTAGACAGCATGATTATACATGTAGCCTATATGAGTTGATAAAAGCCATATTATTGAGGTGAAAGGTCTCAAATAAGACTGTACGTAGCGTAGAGAATATTGCCTCCATATTATAAACGTCGCGCAAACTCGCGAGTTCCCTACTGCGTGGTAATTAGCCGTCAAACGATGCAACAGGTCGAGTAACAAGTCGCTTAGAAACAGTTACAGGAAGGCACCCTGATAGTGTCATTTGTTCTTGTCAAGCACATACAAGTCCTGATTTTCCGTGCATGTTTACGTATCAAGAGGAATGGTTAGTCGCCCAGTGGATGGCCGGATACGAAGTTTAGATTCGATTTTCGCAAGTCTTAAGGCGCCGCCACACATAACCGGTTTTAAGGTCGAATTTAGAGCAGTTTCTTAATCGGAGTTTAATCGGGTCGGACTGCAAAACCGTGAGCACTGCCACACGTTGTCGATCAAGCCGACCTGTTTGAACCGGAATGCTACCGTCGCTCACATCTCCCTGTTGTTCAGCATGCTGCCAGTGTTGATTGCGATGCCGGGGAAGGTTACCGTCGCTCACATCTCCCTGTTGTTCAGCATGCTGCCAGTGATGACCGCGATGCCGGGTAAGGTTACCGTCGCTCACATCTCCCTGTTGTTCAGCATGCTGCTAATGTTGACCGCGATGCCGGGTAAGGTTACCGTCGCTCACATCTCCCTGTTGTTCAGCATGCTGCCAGTGTTGACTGCGATGACGGGTAAGGTTACCGTCACTCACATCTCCCTGTTGTTCAGCATGCTGCCAGTGTTGACCGCGATGACGGGGAAGGTTACCGTCGTTCACATCTCCCTGTTGTTCAGCATGCTGCCAGTGTTGACCGCGATGCCGGGTAAGGTTACCGTCACTCACATCTCCCTGTTGTTCAGCATGCTGCCAGTGTTGACCGCGATGCCGGGTAAGGTTACCGTTGCTCACATCTCCCTGTTGTTCAGCATGCTGCCAGTGTTGACCGCGATGCCGGGTAAGGTTACCGTCACTCACATCTCCCTGTTGTTCAGCATACTGCCAGTGTTGACCGCGATGCCGGGTAAGGTTACCGTCGTTCACATCTCCCTGTTGTTCAGCATGCTGCCAGTGTTGACCGCGATGCCGGGAAAAAGACAAGGAGGAGGGGAGCGGGGAAGGGGTCTGATTTGGCAAATGGGAGACAAGTCTTTAGATGGAAAAGCGCAATTTGCGTATTATTAAATACCTACAGAACCAGAACATTGAGATTTAACGTCTACACCTACCATTGGCGATACGGCAGACGGGGATAACCATCCCAGGGAAAGAGGGGTCGGGACATAAATCAACATTGAACCACCAGAGCTATCATATTGCTAAAATGAACAGTGAAAAATGGCCAATTTATATTTCGCCCACCACGGGATTCGAACTTGGGTCATTGGTGTACCAGGCGACTGCTCTACCCCTTGAGCTTTGACGGTGGGCAAATACCTATATAAGCACAACATTATAAAGGGAAGAAGTTATATTGAACCCTTGTGATTGCGTGCAGGTGAGCCGTGCGATAGCCATGAATGGTTTACGTGAATACTACCAACACTATAACACAAAACCACAATCTAGCATTTTCTATGTATTTTGTGTTTGGTGTTGGGTGGGTTTAACATGACTACTACCAACACTATAACACAAAACAACAATCTAGCCTTGTCTATATGTATGTTGTGCGTGGTGTTGGGTGGGTTTAACATCAATACTACCAACACTATATCACAAAACCCCAATGTAGCCTTGTCTATGTATGTTGTGTGTGGTGTTGGGTGGGTTTAACATGACTACTACCAACACTATAACACAAAACAACAATCTAGCCTTGTCTATATGTATATTGTGTGTGGTGTTGGGTGGGTTTAACATCAATACTACCAACACTATATCACAAAACCCCAATGCAGCCATGTCTATGTATGTTGTGTGTGGTGTTGGGTGGGTTATACAATGGAGGGTGGTGGAGGTGGTGATGTTGGTGGCGTGGGAGTGACAATGACAACGTGAACCACGTTGTCGATCATGATTATGATGAAGGCGGCACCGACGACGACGAAGACGAGAATGATGGCGACGACGACGAGGACGAGAATGATATTGGAGAATATAATCTGATAAAGAAAAACTACTGTGCTTATAACTCATTCCTTAAAGCTAAAGCAAGGAGGAAAAATAAAAAAGTTAAAAATGTCACGATTCAATGTATTCTGCGTCATATCTGACGTCACGGAAGACGGTTGCAGAGTTGCTCAGGGTTAGCAGGATCCTGTGCAGGATTGGAAGATTGATGGAAGATGGGCTTGTTGTAGTCCTCGTCTGGCCCTGCAGCTGACTTGCTCTGAAAACACACAACAAACTGTTACAGCTGACTTGCTCTGAAAACACACAACAAACTGTTACAGATTGACTTGATCTAAATGTAGTGCAATGTTCTGGGTTGGCTGGAAATTTACATTTATATAATATAGAAAGTTTGGTAATCAGATTTATGTGGATATTAGGCATTTCATGAAGCTACTATTTGAATGATGGATTTTTAAACAAATCTCAAATTTATAATAATTTTATACAGTTACATTAAGTATTAATCGTTCTTATATAGCGCTTTTCCAGCTCAAGAGCTGCTCAAGGTGCTGGCCGATACAGGATCTAACTCAAGCCGCCCGAGACGCCCACCCGCAGCCTTTGGGCGCATGGTCTGACGTCCGTACAACTGAGCACAATCCTGGGCAGCCAGGGATGGGGGAGAAGGACCTAAGTGCATGCTGGGTGTGTTCTTGTCACCGGCACTCACCCGTCTAGGACATGAGCGTCAGGATCTTTAAAGTCCGTTATGATGGAATGTATGCGACACAGACTAGACCTCGGTTTATACTCTCATCCTGATACATTTCCTTCAAACTAATATTGAACACAGAAAATACTATATTAGAAATGTAAAATGCTTCTACTATACTTCATTGCATTGTCAGAGATAATCAGCAATCCACTTACATAAGTGGTTGGTTGATTTGTTAGTAAATAAGTGTGTGAGTGTGCTAGATATTTTTCTCCAAACGTTTCCATTAGAACTAATGATTGAACTATGCTTTGTCCACGAACATTACTCTAATCATACAACTCAACAACTCAAGTACAATGTACGTTACACTAACGCTTAGACTATGCTTTGTCCACGAACATTACTCTAAGCAAACAACTCAACAACTCAAGTACAATGTAAGTTACACTAACATGTAGTTTAGGCTTCAAGGTTGGTTTGGGTTGAGAGGTCCGGATTTGTCTTTGTTGACAACGGCATACACGTCTTCAGACAGATTCGCTGCCAGAGCTTGACTTGGTCCCGACTTGTCAACCACGGCGTATTCTTCGAAAGTTTCAGCAGCAACGACGTGAGGAGAGCCAGCTTGGCGGGTGGTGTGAAGACCCCGTTCTTCGTTCGCTGCCTGGAGATCGTCTCCATCCACGCTGTTGGACAGACCTTCTCCACGCTGGTCTGGAGCAGTGCTTCCTGCTCCGTTAGCGGAGGATGGGTTGACAGACTGGTAGACAGCGGTGTGTGTGTGGTGTGGCTGATGTGTTGGGCCTACAGCTGCATAGTCAACCTCATCAACACCATCTTCAGCGACCCCTACTCTGCTGTTGGGGTCCTCTGTGCCGTACATTGGGTTCACGTGTTCCTCAAAATCTGAAACATGAAGGTGAATGACTAAAGCATTGAGATGGTCATTAGTTAACTCATTTGTTGTTACCTAATCTTCCTTCCTTCATTCATTCAGTCATAACACAGTGTAACATGTTAAGTGTGCAGTCTGTGAGCTACTCTGGAATTAATTATGCGGAGAAGTTAACGATGGTGCTG
>CM072520.1:56945574-56968074 GCA_036898135.1 Oncomelania hupensis
CGATGGGCCACTAACCTAGGTAATGTTTTTATGACGTTTGGTCAAACTTCCTTTAGTGGTTCTTGAAATATGGCGTACAGCGGACCGACCGATTGACAGACTTACAGACAGAAAGAACGATAGACAGAAGCACTTTTTACAAATTCAAATTCACAAATGTTTCAAAGTGTAGACAGAACCACTTTTGACAAATTCAAATTCACGAATGTTTCAAAGTATTTCCAGACAAATCTGGGTAAAACAAACACCCACACAAACATAACAAAAGAAAACAAACAAGGACGGAGAGAGAGAGAGAGTAGGTTGGTGCATGCTGCGTGGGTATTTCAAGTGTTACCTTTCAGAGAAAAGGTGGAAGAACTCGTTTGTGTAGTAGTGGTCGTGGGGCTTGGACTTGTAGCTACACAACAAGAAGAAACTAGATGGCAAGTGCATTCAAATGTATTTCTATACATCCAGCCATGCTTATTCACCTTTAACAGATAATTATGTTGTGTTCGGTTTGGTTTTGCTCACACACGCGCGAATTCATAACAGCACAACACTAAAAAATAGCATTCTGCAAAATGTTACATTTGACTTGCTCCGATTGTCGACTATGTCGAAGTATATCCAAGTAGCTCTGGGAAGGCAATGAGGCGACAATAAAAGAAGAAGAAGAAGAAGAAGAACAACAACAACAACAACAACAACAACAACAACAATAACTATGGCAAGGGTTGTGATCAGTACTTAAACAAGGAAGAAAAAAACCAAGTACACAAAAAAGACGAAGAGAGAGCACAGTAGGCTGGTGAGTGAGGATTTGACATTTACCTGTTGGAGAAGAGGTTGTGGGTCTTAGAGTTGTCGTTCCTGTACAACAAAAAAGAAATACGCTAATGAAGAACAATAAGAAAAGGTTACTGTCCGAATAGTGAAACGTTAACCGTGCAATGTAGTTCATGTCCCTCCTCACTCCTCCACACCCCATCTAATAATAATAATAATAATAATAATAATAATAATAATAATAATAATAATAATAATAATAATAATAATAATAATAATAATAATAATAATAATAAAGTAGGCTTATATAGCGCGATACCCCAGCTCAGGGCTGGGCTCACTGCTCTTAACATAGAATATATCTTTTAAAACAAACATAAACAATAAAACACCAATGTGCGCACGCACCTATTTACACACACACACACAAAAACCACACAAGCACACACACACACATAGACACACACACACAGCAGATGATTTAAAATTTAAAGATTTTATTGACTCGAAATTTCACAAACATATTTGCATACTTGGATTACAGATCACGATAGGGTAGGTATCCTCAATTGCGGACAGTTTGTTTTTCTCATAGTTTCAGTCTATATTACTAGACCGTAATTGCCCGTATGACTGATAGTTTGTTATCTAGTCAACCATCAGACATTTGTCTACATGGCTAGATAGGTTTCAGTTAAAAGGTTGTTTTTTTTTTCTCTGTTAAAATATATGGGTCTGAATGTACCAAAGAGAGGGCGTTATCAATTGCGGACGGCCTATCATTCTCCTTAATGTACCACTTTTATCAGTACAACTTAATACTCATCGGATCAATAAAAACTGATTCAACATTCAACAACTTTGCCATTGTATGGGATGAAAGCTGGGCTAAATTATTAAGTAAATTTCAGATCACAATCCAAGAAACAGTGAATACGAGTATAGGAAATTAAATAGCTACAATAATATTGCAATGTCCATGAAAAGCAACACCGAAAATGGTAGGTCGATGGCATCATTGACGCTGGTAGAAAAAGTGTTGTCGTCAATCTAGTATGACGTCCCGAAAGTGTAGGTGTCCACAATTGGGAGCTGACCGCGTTTAGGGATACCTACCCTAGAACACTCATATTAGGCGAATAACACCATTGACAAACTAACTCGTTATACATAGACACATTTGTTGAATAAAGTAGCAATACAAAATTAATGCAGACATGTGATGATAAATGACAGTCACAAGGATTGTTTGTGTGGTAAGAATGAGTTTACTAAAGGAAAATGTCATTGTTGTTACATAGATTGATGATATAATGGGTGATCGTTGTTCACATAGACCGTCAAGCCCTGAACTGGGCGTCTCTTTCTTGTTGTGTAAATAAACAACTGTGCTTACACACTTTTACAGTGGTGCTATTTTTAGAATCACATTTGATGTCATCCATTGGAACATAAACAAATGAATCGATTTATGTCAAATCCATATTTCAAAAGGTATGTACACAATGCGCTTGGACTCGTGGATTACACAATACGTTAAAAAAATGTATATGCCAGCCACACATTTCTATACATCATTAACTAGTATTTGAGTGTAGACGGTAAACTGTGGTCCTCATTCGGCTCTTTGCAGTGCGCTGGACTATATAAACACTAATTAACTAACCGTTGTTACCATTCTATACAGTAAAATATGTATCGCTAAAAGCACTGATTAAATCGAACTATACTGTGCAATAAGGTAGTAACAGAAAAATAAATAGCCAGCATTCTATTCAGTACTGACATAAAAACAATTTGGAATGTTGTGTCCAGTGTTCCTCTAAACACTCTCACACACAAGTAATACTCTTTTATTGTTCGTATCGGTCAGTGGTTGGTATCCTGGTGCTTTTGACACATATAACGTATTTGGGGAAGGAGAGGGGAGATAAATACGCAGTGTTTAAAGTGTTAAAAGCATTCTTTAAAAAAAAAAAATAAAAAAAATCACCTGTGGGGTGTCCAATGTACGGCGTATTTAAATGGAGAAAAGATTCATCTCCAAATACCGTTTTTAAAAAAAAAATCTATATCTTGTATACATTTAAAAAAACCACGAATGATTTAAAGCAACTGTTGATACATTATCGGCACAATTCTAAAAATACAAACGAATAAATAGCAACCATAACTCTCTCTCTCTCTCTCTCTCTTTCTCTCTCTCTCTCTTTCTCTCAGGGGTTAGATTAATCTCAGATAATCGAGAATTAACAACAGATGAAAAATTAACAGATCTTAAAATACTGCCTTTACAAACACAATTCAAGTATAATTTAGCCATACAGATGTTTAAAGTAAAAAATAATATAGCGCCTTCTTACTTACGTGATCAACTAATGTCATTTCCTACACAATACCATTCTGAAAACTACCGACTTCCAAAACCACGAATTGACATTTTTAAATCTAGCTTCTCTTTTAAAGGCCCCCTGTTATGGAACACTCTTCCTTTAGAACTAAAAAAATGCACATCGTTAAACAGCTTCAAGTACAAGATTTACAACATATTTCTTAATAATTTCAAAAATCATACATTCTAGCATGTATCACTTGATTTTCCTCTTTCATCGCCCCCCCCCCCTCTCTTCCCACTCAGTCCGTCTTTCTCTTTTTATTTATTAAATTAAATGGTTCCAGTTAAATATGTTATATTTAGTATTGTTAGTTTCATTGTTATGAAGTTAGCTTGTTTATTTCAAATCAATGTTTGTCTTTACATGAATGCGGATGAATGATTACAGTAAATGTGTGAGTGATTGAAAGAAGGACTGATTGTAAGACTAGCAAATTAATGCTAAAATCATTTTCTTCTTGTAATAAACTATTGAATCTGAATCTGAATCTGAATCTCTCTCTCTCTCTCTCTCTCTCTCTCTCTCTCTCTCTCTCTCTCTCTCTCTCTCTCTCTATTTAGACAGCTGCTCTTAGGGCTAAAACCAGTCGCTGGTGTTGTGATAAATCACTGGCAGAGTTTCATAGCGCACACTTGTGTGCTTTCTTGCGCCGTCATCGGGGTTTTGCCCAAAGATGACGTCACTCTACTTGTTTGCCGATGGGTTGTTAATGACTTCATACTGTCTGATGTCATCTCCAGCGACAAGGTAATTGCTCAGTTGGTCGTAGTTGTTTCCGGGCTGATCTGACGTCGCTGTCTCGTCATTCTGTCTGACGTTATTAGGCATACTATTGGGGTTGGTTGAAGCATGGGGTGGCGGCATTGTGTAGATAGCCACGTTCTCTGAAGTGGACACAAGTTATATTAACAGGTTGTTCCAAAAGTATAGGGTTTAACTACCATTACTGTTATCATCATCATCATCATCATCATCATCATCATCATCATCATCATCATCATCATCATCATCATCATCATCATCATGTCATTCATGAATTATTTTTCAAGTTGAGCATCAATGTTCTCTACACACGTTGTTATTCATTCTGTGTGCCTGGGGGAAAGATTATCAGAAGTAGTGGGGTGGGATGTATGTAAATGAGGGATGGGGCTGGGCAGGATGGCTGTATGGAGTCGAGGAAGATCAGATGTTTGTAATGTTTAGTATGTCCTTTTTCTCTTTATGCCTTAATAATTCTTATAGTTGTTTACAAATTGATTGTTAATGTATTACTTGTTTCCTATCTAAACGTTTAATGTCTCAGGTAAGCCAGGATGGCTTTTATTGTAGAAAGATTGTCTTTGTTTTCTTTATTGCTTCATTGTATATGACTTTATTTTAAGTTTGATTTTTACATGTTTTTAATTATTGTTTTCAATTGTAAAGCGTGGAGAGCCAAAGGATAGCTCCGAAAACTGCGCTACATAAATCAACGTTATTATATTTACAATTAATATTTTTTTAGTTTTATTAATATCATCAACATCATCATCATCATCATCATCATCATCATCGTCATCATCATCATCGTCATCACCATCATCATCATCATCATCATCATCGTCGTCGGCATCGTCGTCATCGTCAGTTGTCTATTGATTCATGTTTTAATTCACCCACAGTCCCAATCTGATCTCTGTCGGAACCCCCTCTCATAATAAATTAAGTTATCACCATATCGACATCACCTCCACTATCAACAACAACATCAAACAGCTGAAGCACCAACAACAACAATCACATGGAATAGCAGACATGTCCTATTCATATCCACTCGTACTACAAACCAACCTCCACTGCCTTTTGACGCTGAACGACTTTGTCGTTTCTTGAAGACGACGACCACAATGATAATGCTGATGATGACGACGACAACGGCTGTCACGGTTACTCCAGCAGCCAGTGCAGCAGTTTGTGACTGAGGGTCTTGCGGCATGTCGATAGTTGGGCCTGAAATGATATTAATCAAATATGAAGAAGAAGAAGAAGAAGAAGAAGAAGAAGAAGAAGAAGAAGAAGAAGAAGAAGAAGAAGAAGAAGAAGAAGAAGAAGAGTTTCAAAAAAGCATGCGTGCACACATATTGTCCATGACGTTTAGTTTAACAGTGCACAGGACGCAGTATGTTGGCGTCTTTAGTTTGATCCTATTTTTCCATGCACCTTGAGCAACTCTTAGAGCTGTCATGGTAGATTGAGATGGAGAAAACAACTTTTGATGGAATCCTTTATGAGAAAATGCAGTTGCTGAAACTAACAATGATGAAAGAAACATTGAGAGATGCTACGATACCTTCAATAGAACAAGAGGCAGACTTTCCTTTGTCTTGTCTTGAGCACGTGACAGTGACGCCATAGTAAGTGCTGATGTCAGCGTCAATGGTGACGAAACTCGTGGTCATATCGCGCGCTGCTTGGAAGTGTTGGTGAAGAGACACACAGGGACAGAACTGCCCCTGTTGCCCGCACGATGCGCAATTGGCCACTACAGTTTGTGTTCCGTTCGGCCACGTGACGGCCCAGTGCATGATGTCGGAGATGCCAATGCCTTGACACCTGACGTTGGTTACTTCTGATTCTGTTGACACTTCGATCACGTCGTCCTCGCAGTCGGGCAGTGCGTAAGCTGCAAAAGAACGGCATAACAGAATTATAGAATTATAAAACGAAGAAGAAAAAGAAGAAGAAGAAGAAGAAGAAGAAGAAGAAGAAGAAGAAGAAGAAGATGATGATGATGATGATGATGATGATGATGATGATGATGATGATGATGATGATGATGATGATGATGATGAAAACGAAAACGATGATGATGATGATGATGATGATGATGATGATGATGATGATGATGATGATGATGATGACGACGACGACGACGATGACGAAGAAGAAGAAGAAGAAGAAGAAGAAGAAGATGATGATGATGATAATGATGAGAAGAAAAAGAAGAAGAAGAAGAACAATAACAACAACAACAACAACAACAACAACAACAACAACAACAACAACAACAACACCAGAACTGAAATCAATTTGTTACTGTTCAAGTTCAGTACCCACTGTAAGAAGATCGTTGGGGATAGGGAGCTGAACGATACTTTGAAGTCACAGCAAGCGTGATGCACCCTTAGTGATTGTATATTAAATACTATAGCGTTGTACAATAATAACACATCAATGTCGCCTGCATTAAACAATGCATTAGCACCGACAGGGGTAATACCATACAGTTGTACAATAATAACACATGAATGTCGCCTACATACCATACACTAAAGTTCTGACAGCAGGTAGCCTTCATTATAATTATTCTCGCTGTTGTTACATGTTTCAATACTATTGAGGAAAAAGATGAAAACAATCACAAGAAGAAAAACAGGCAAACAAAAGAAGCAAACACAACTTACAAATCACTTTAACTTGACACACAGCTAGCGTGACGTTGTCTGATTTGGAACACGTGACCACACCTCCATTTAGACTTCCCTCATCGTCCCTGATTGCGATAAAACTTGAGTCTGGGTATCTGAATGCTAACAGGCCACTGTCATCTGACGTGCAGTTGTTCTGAGTGCTACTACTGCCAACGTCGGACGAACAGTGAGCAGTGTTCACAGTCCCACTCTTGTAAAGGACAGTCCAGTACATGTTCTGTGATGCAGTTATTCCGTAACAGGTGATGGCACGCCCTGAGTTCTCCATTATCTGAAGTGTGCCGTTTTTGACGTTATCAAATCTGTAAGCTGCAATAAAACAAGATATGTCAAAACTTGTGTGAGACAATGCATATATATAAGCGCGATTTAAATATTAACTGAAGAATCTAAGTGCAAGAGAGACATTAAAATTATTATGCAAGCTAAAAAAAACATCGGGTCCTGTGCAGCTGCACTAAATACAGATCTTTTAATGAACAACAAATAGGAACCTCTGTTACTGTATATAAACTATTGTAATGATGCATAATAACAGGTGAATATCGTTTACATTAAACACTGCATTAGCACCTACATCTGGCAATAAACCAAGTTGTTAGCTTTTACTATTAGTTTTATTTTACTATTTTATTTTGTTATTAGGCTAACAAAAATGTCAATATATAATTAGTGAGGACTTTCAATGTTTGAGTTTAACTTGGATTCTGTACTGAAACCTCAATACTTTAGTATAAAACTGAAGAAAAAAAACAGTGTGTGTGTGTGTGAGTGTGTGTATGTTGTGTGTGTGTATGTTGTGTTGTGTATGTTGTGTGTGTATGTTGTGTGCGTGCATGTGTGCGTGCGTGAGGTAATGGAAAGGTAATAAGCCTACAATAATAAAGGAAACCATTGTTACGTGTTATCACTGTGACTGGGCACTGATCCTGAGTACTGTTGTTGCTATGGGAACACCTGATATTCACTCCCATCATGTCCCCATCGCGATCTGTGACAGTCAGCTGACTGCTTGTGGGTTTTCTGACTGCTTGTAGGCCTCTGTATGTCCCTGTGCACTGGATACATGGAGGACTATGGCACGGCGCGCAGTCTATTCTTCTTGATGTTCCGCTTCGATAGGCGAGACTCCAGTACATGCCATGCTCTTCTCTCACTCCAGTGCAGGAGACGACAGTGTCGCTGTTTCTCACTATCTCAATCACGCCGTCCTTTTGGCATTTTTCTATTTGATAGTGATTCATACCCGCTGGGAAGAAAAAAAAAAAAAACCAACAAAACAGTACGTTATGAATGCCCGCAGAGAACCTTTTAGAACCCAGTTAGATCAACAACATGTAACAGAAGACGAGACAATCCCAGAATATCTTAATCTCTCTCACCCCCACCTCCCTCTGGTCCACGTCTCACTTCCCCTAGTCATCCACCCCCTCTCCAACCTACCCAACGCTGGTCATGTCATTGCTGACATTCTGGGCAGGTGTATTTGTCAAACATAGCAAACCTAAACACCCCCTACATCCCCATCCCCTACTCTTCTCTCCACCCACTGTCTACATAATGTTCACTATGTCTACATAATGTTCACTATGTCTACATAATGTTCACTATGTCTACATAATGTTCATTATGTCTACATGTACAGTATATCATCTTCACTATGTCTACATGTACAGTATATCATCTTCACTATGTCTACATGTACAGTATATCATCTTCACTATGTCTACATGTACAATATATCATCTTCACTATGTCTACAGTATATAA
The DNA here is from genome assembly GCA_036898135.1 of Oncomelania hupensis. NCBI lineage: Eukaryota > Metazoa > Mollusca > Gastropoda > Littorinimorpha > Pomatiopsidae > Oncomelania > Oncomelania hupensis. The sequence goes on from CM072520.1 coordinate 56,953,985, forward strand.
TGTTCACTATGTCTACAGTATATAATGTTCACTATATCTACAGTATATAATGTTCACAATGTCTACATTATTATAATCTTCATTATGTCTACAGTATATCATATTCACTATGTCTACAGTATATAATGTTCACTATGTCTACAGTATATAATGTTCACTATGTCTACAGTATACAATCTTCACTATGTCTACAGTTTATAATGTTCACTATGTCTACAGTATACAATCTTCACTATGTCTATAGTATATAATCTTCACTATGTCTACAGTATATAATCTTCACTGTGTCTACAGTATATAATGTTCACTATGTCTACAATATATAATCTTCACTATGTCTACAGTATATAATCTTCACTATGTCTACAGTATATCATCTTCACTATGTTGAAGGCGATAGTCAACAGAAAGAAAAGATGAAAAGTAACGCTAAACCACAACGAAATACCGTGAATACGTTAACAATTATTAGGACACAATGATATAATTAGTTTTCTATAAAACGAGTTTAATATCATAAAACAAGATGGCAAGCTATTCAAATGTATTTCCAGACACTCACACGTACAGCATGAGCATTTTTAAAAGTGCTAATTTTGCTGGCGGTGTTGAGACTGGGCCGTGTTATAATGAAGCAAAAGGAACACATAGTATAATAGGCCTCTCTTCCAACTATGGGCAAGCAAAAACAATATCCAAATAGGATCAGCCATGTTTTAGATGCTGCGCAAAACGTGTTTAAAAACTCGTGAAGCACAACGACCTTGACCTTTGAGAATGTGCAAACACGAGTAATCTAACACGGTTAACGAGTTAAAATATCCGCAAATGTGATAATGTTGATTCATTTATTCTTCAGACCAAACAAAAGGTGTGTTTTGAAGTAGAAAACAAAACACAAAAATGTGGATTGAAGACTGACTGACTGACTGACTGACAACAGCAAATGAGGGATGGCGCACGATGTAAAGTAAGCTTACCAATATAACAACATTCTACAACATCGCTTCTGACGTTTTTAAGATAATTAAAAAAAAAAAAAAAACACACGTGTTTATCAACAAAATGACTCTAGTGACCTTGGCCTTTGCAGGAGACCAAATAGGATGACAGGAGAGGCAGAGACTGCTTTTAACCTAGTTAAGATTCCTGTGAAGTTTGGTAAAAATCCTGTCAGTGGTTCTCGAGATATGACGTCCAACGGACCGACCGACAGATGGAACGACCTTTGGCCCGTTCTTATTCCGCCCCCATCCCCCATTTCCTTCAGTCCCATGCTATTTCACAGTATTTTGTGATAGGTCTTCAAATACACGACAGATATTGCTTACATAATTCTACTAATTCACAGTGTTTTGTGATAGGTCTCCAAATACACGACAGATATTGCTTACACAAATCTACTAATTCACAGTGTTTTGTGATACGTCTCCAAATACACGACAGATATTGCTTACAGAAATCTACTATTTCACAGTGTTTTGTGATAGGTCTTCAAATACACGACAGATATTGCTTACACAATTCTACTAATTCACAGTGTTTTGTGATACGTCTCCAAATACACGACAGATATTGCTTACATAATTCTATTAATTCACAGTGTTTTGTGATACGTATCCAAATACACGACAGATATTGCTTACATAATTCTACTATTTCACAGTGTTTTGTGATAGGTCTTCAAATACACGACAGATATTGCTTACATAATTCTACTAATTCACAGTGTTTTGTGATACGTCTCCAAATACACGACAGATATTGCTTACATAATTCTACTATTTCACAGTGTTTTGTGATACGTCTCCAAATACACGACAGATATTGCTTACATAATTCTACTATTTCACAGTGTTTTGTGATACGTCTCCAAATACACGACATATATTGCTTACATAATTCTACTATTCCACAGTGTTTTGTGATACGTCTCCAAATACACGACAGATATTGCTTACACAAATCTACTATTTCACAGTGTTTTGTGATACTTCTCCAAATACACGACAGATATTGCTTACACAAATCTACTATTTCACAGTGTTTTGTGATACGTCTCCAAATACACAAAAGACATTGCTTACATAAATCTACTATTTCACAGTGTTTTGTGATAAAACTGCAAATACCCAAAATATAATGCTTACAGAAATCTACTATTTCACAGTGTTTTGTGATACGTGTCGTCTGCAAATACACAAAAGGTATTGCCTACAGAAATCTACTATTTCACAGTGTTTTGTGATTCGTCTGCACATACACAAAAGATATAGCCTACAGAAATCTACTATTTCACAGTGTTTTGTGATACGTCTGCAAATACACAAAAGATATTGCTGACACAAATATACTATTTCATAGTGTTTTGTGATACATCTGCAAGTACACAAAAGATATTGCCTACAGAAATCTACTATTTCACAGTGTTTTGTGTATCACAAAAAATGCAAATACAAAAAAGATATTGCTTACAGAAATCTACTGGATGGGAAACGTTATTCCTCTGTGGACAGCACTTTGAACAACGAAGCGTCACAAAATGTGTTGGCCACAAACAAAACAGTAAGCACCGACGATAAATCAGCCACGGTAAAACCCGACATTGAACGCATTCCGACATCACAGCAACGCAGTGTTCAGCTGGACGATTTTTCTCACGTCAAAGTTGACCGAGACACGTGTTATCGGAGGGACCCAAACAATAAAATTAAGATCTAAGCTCTGAGACTGTTGTGTGACGACCAATATGTGACTACATTCATATAATAAAATTCAGCCACATCGCCATGCGAATTTGGGTGTAGGAAAAATGGTTTGTTATGCACTAATGCAATGTACTACTTTATCCATACATAAGACATTGCACTGTGCTTGTCTTTCAAGGTTGAGTCCTATCCTATCCTATCCCGTAAATCGAAGATCGTTGGGGTACAAAAGATGAACGTTTTGCCCACAGAGCCGCATGCCAGACTCGGTCAAAGGCTTTCTTGAACTCTACAAACACATGATAAAGATGTTGTTGGTGCTGTAGGTATTTATCGCAGATGATTCTGAGGTTGAAAATCTGTTCAGCGGTACTTCGTCCTGCCCCGAATCCTGTTTGTTCTTCAGCTATGTTTTGTTTCGCTTGGGGTTTCAATCTATTTAGCATTATTTTCAGGAGGACCTTGCCAATGAGGCTGGTGGTGCGGTAATTTTCACACTTCTGAAGGTTACACTGTTTGGGAAGAGTGATGACAAGCGACTGGGTCCATGATGTAGGCCACTCCCCACTCTGCCAGATCTTGTTACAGATAATGGTGAGGGCGTCAAGCATCGTTTCACCTCCTGCTTGAAGCAGTTCCGCGGGTATGTTGTCCACTCCTGCTTACGTCACCTTCTTCAGCGATTGCACTGCTGTCTCAACTTCATCTCGCAGAATTGGGAGGATTTCCTCTTCTTCTCTATTCTGTGGACATCCTAGAACTGATGGGTCTCCGTTTGGTTTGTGATTGTAAAGGTCACAGCAGTATTCTGTCCATCTATTCAATACACACAGGTCCAAAAGCTCAAGTGTGATACGCGGTTTCTTTTTGGGGCGGTGCTTAACAAAGGATCTCTGTGGCGGCATCTGTCACAGCTGAGTTGAAGATTGTTGTCATGGCGTTGACATCTACCTCGCCAGCTCCCAAATTGAGCATTGGTGCAAATTTCCCTCCAACTGTGGCTTGGAGTATTTTTGCCACCTCCAGGTCTTGCAGTTTGTCCAGGTCGAACTTCAGTCTGGGGCACTTTGCTGTATTTACTCTCTTCAAGTGAAGCCGAAAGGACATCATCACGAAATCGTTGTCACCTCCGATATCTGCTCCTTGAAAAGTAAGTGTTCTGCCAAAGTTGATGCTTGATCTGAAGCACTTGTCTGTGTTTACTCTCTTCAAGTGGAGCCGGAAGGACATCATTACGAAACCGTTGTCACCTCCCATGTCTGCTCCTGGAAAAGTACGTGTTCTGCCAATGCTGATGCTTGATCTGAAACGTGCCTTGACCACGATGCAGTAAATCTGGTTGTGATTCTCTCCGCGGGGATTGCGCCTTTCCATCGTCTGGATTTTTTGTGGGTACCATGCGTGTTTGCCAGTATCGGATTGTTGTATGTGGCAAACTCCAAAAGTCTCAGACCCCTGTCATTTGTCTCGTTGTTGTAGTGGGGTCCACATGTGTCTCCCCAGCTGTGGTGCGCATCTTGGCCAACCTTGGCATTCCAGTCACCTTGCACTATGACTATGTCCTTCTTCTGCACTTGGTCAAGGACAACCTTTAGTGGATCATAGAAATCCTCGACTTCGCTGTCGTCACAGTGTGGAATTTGGGGCATAGACCTGGTTGATGGTGCTGTTAAAAGGGGCTGCTCGGACGGATGGTAATCAGTCTACTGGAGACTCAAGGTTGAGTAAAGCTTTTGAAATCTCAGCCAGGATTCATCCAGTCTTCTTTATGCAAAATTTATGTACCCGAGCGGAGTATTTGACTCCCGTCTCTCGGCCACGACCTTGAGAACATTGCTCCACCCGAGCTGTCATTTTCATTTTATTCCTCAAAAGAGGGACATAAAAATATGTGCCCTGCAAGGCGGTGAAGCGTGGTTGGTAGTACCGGGTTGCCGGCTACTTGTGCCACGCACTCTACTGCAAAGTCGCTGCCACCGACCTGCATAAAATGCCTGCCGACAATGTGGTCCCGCTCAGCACCAAAAGCAGCAGGCGAATGGTCAGACGGGGAGAACAAATGTCGTGTCGCCTTGTCCTGCGTAACCCAATGGCATATCCAAAGGATTTTGCAAAGCAGAAGCCACCCAAGGCTAGTCTAACCAAGAAAATCAAGGCAGACAATTTCTCTCCCAAGCCTCAACCAGTCGCCTCCCTTTCCGCTACGGATCCCACAGCTCAAATGGAACCATGTCCCCATGGTTTCCCCGTTCGCAACAGGTATGTCTGAACCGACACTGGCTACGCCAATTCAGTCCACAAACTGCATTCAGCAGTTACCACGGTCCAGTATCATCCTGTTCCCGGTCGTTTGCACCACTTGATGCCGAGCGGAATATTTGACTCCAGTCTCTCGACCACGACCTTGAGAACATTGCTCCACCCGAGCTGTTATTTTCATTTTATTCCTCAAAAGAGGGACATAAACATATTTGCCCTGCAAGGCGGTGAAGCGTGGTTGGTATTACCGGGTTGCCGGCTACTAATGCCACGCACTCTACTGCAAAGTCGCTGCCACCGACATGCATAAAATGCCTGCCGACAATGTGGTCCCGCTCACCACCAACAGCAGCAGGCGAATGGTCAGCCGTGGAGAAAAAATGTCGTGTCGCCTTGTCCTGCGTAACCCAAAGGTATACCCAAAGGATTCTGCAAAGCAGGAGCCATCCAAGGCTAGTCTAACCAAGAAAATCAAGGTAGACAATTTCTCTCCCAAGCCTCAACCAGTCGCCTCCCTTTCCGCTACATTTGCAAAAGACGAAAATAGACAAGGAAGTTGTATACAGCTAGTTCAATAATGTAATTTATTTCGGTATAAAACGGCGCCTGACCTTTGTGTCCTCTGCACTACAAGCTCTTACAATATCAAATACCTTCCCATTGGAGTAAACAGAGTCACTCACTCTCAGTATGTGATTGTTTTAGACATACTCTCCCCTTCTCTCTCTCTCTCTCTCTCTCTCTCTCTCTCTCTCTCTCTCTCTCTCTCTCTCTCTCTCTCTCTCTCTCTCTCTCTCTCTCTCTTTCTTTCTTTCTTTCTTTCTTCCTTTCTTTCTTTCTCTCTCTTTGTTTGCCCCCCTCTGCCTTTGTCTGTCTGTCTCAAATATATAAAAAAAAGATTATTCAATGTCCTCTGTGTTTTTATACTTTAGGAATGTCATGCTATAAACATTACATAACACTCTCGCGTGGAGACATACATTCCTTCAAACATGACTGTGGTTTAACTGCATCTGTTGCATCGGCTCTGGCACAACGAACGGACTGATCAACACATACGGTGTTTTAACTACTGAACCACAGTATTAACAAGAGTGGTGCTGTTAGGTCGATTAGCTACATGTTGACAGTGGCGCTGTTAGGCCGTTAGTTGCATTTTGACAGTGGCGCTTTTATTCCGTTAGTTATATGTTAACAGTGGCGCTGTTAGTCCGTTAGCTATATGTTGACAGTGCCGCATTTCGTTGTTCATGCTTTGACCACACCCACCGCCCTAGCTCAGTGGTAAGAGTGTTCACCTGCCACACCAGTGACCAAGGTTTAAATCCCGTGGTGGGCAAAAAAAGGCAATTGTCATTGTCCTATCTTAGCACTATGATTGGTCTGGTGGTTCAGTGATGATTTAGGTCTGATTAGATGAGCGTGTATGTTGGTATAGGTCGCCGCGCTTTGAGTTTGAAATCATTCGAAGTAAAGCGCGTATTAGCATCCGGTATTATTATTATTATTATTATTAGATCCCTATTCCTTGCGATGTGTATCCCTGTCTTCCAAATCGCCAATGGTGGGTTTTAAACCTTACCCTCCAATAGTCATTCATTGTTCACGTTTTTAGGAAATGTAATGCTTTTAGGTGTCTACAATGTAGCGTTCTTGAAAAAAAATGTTTCAATTAATATGTATTGAAAACTAAACATATAATGTTAAATTGTTTCCTTAAAAAGGGCTTTAAACAATAAGATAACACCATTATAATGCTTACAAATTCCAAAGAGTACTTATACCATCGCTGACAACAAGCAACATGAACACTGTAGAAAGAGAGAGCGTTTCCCAACACTGAATGATCATGTAGACATAACATAACAACTCCATGTTGACAAATGATCATGTAGACATAAAAAGAACTCAGTTAGGACAATGATCATGAAGACATAAAATAAGAACTCAGTGTTGACAATGATCATGTAGACATAAAATAAGAACTCATTGTTGACAATGATTATGTAGACATCAAATAAGAACTCAGTGTTGACAATGATCATGTAGACATCAAATAAGAACTCAGTGTTGACAATGATCATGTAGACATCAAATAAGAACTCAGGGATGACACTGATCATGTAGACATAAAATAAGAACTCAGTGTTGACAATGATCATGTAGACATCAAATAAGAACTCAGGGATGACACTGATCATGTAGACATAAAATAAGAACTCAGTGTTGACAATGATCATGTAGACATAAAATAAGAACTCAGTGTTGACAATGATCATGTAGACATAAAACAAGAACTCAGTGTAGACAATGATCATGTAGACATCAAATACTAACTTAGTGTTGACAATGATTTAACCATTTGATAAGTGTATACGTGTTCTGTGTGTGTGTGTGTGGGTGTGTGTGTGATTGCACGTGTGTTGTCAAGCGCGGCGAGCTCGCTTTCTTTACCGTTTGCGAGGTACCGCGCGATATAAATGTACTGTATTATTATTATTATTAATGATCATTTTCCATCCAAGCTATGGCGCGGCCTTATAGGTTGGCGGTAAGGTGGACGTCTTTGTGCAATGATTTGCTCCACTCAATAGAGGGACGTCCGAGAGCGCTCATTGTATGAGAGAAATTCTTATTTCCTTTAAGCTACAACGACAAGTTAGAGCTATTTATCTGTATGCATATTTCCTACAACGACTTGGCCAATTCACACTTTTCTGCTATCCTATGCACCAACGGGAATCCCCTCTATGAAAAATACTTCCGTTTTTTTTTTTTCGCGTGTTTTAGTGAGTTATTTCCAAATATTCAAGAATAATAACATGTGTCACTGGCCACCTGTATCGTACCCTCACATATTTTTATTTTTTTTGCTGCAGTTTATTATCCCTTTCTATCGCCAGTGGCGCGCCTAAACCCTACCTACCTAACATTATTAGTGAATTTTAGAAAAATATTCGGAAAAACATAACGCCCAGATACTGGCTCGAACCCACACCTGTCAGGCGCCATTGGTTTCTGGCTTGTGGACAAGGCAAGTTAGTCCCGCCTTAGCCCACTTGGCCACAACGCTTGCATAACATAGTCAGTTACTTCGTGTTTTGTGAAGGTTGCGACGGCGAAGCTATGTAAAACTACAAGAGTCTTCAGGTCTTGTTTCACTTTCTGTCGATGATCGACGCACCTCCGAAGTCGCCACAAATACAGGCCTCTACGATTGTTTTTTGCATTCTTTCACTGAGCATGTACTTCCTCCACCGTTTTTATACTTATCCCACTCGTTTTCTGGCTCTAACAATCGTCGTTTTCGGCAATTTGCCATATTTAAAAGTCACGCATCAAGCTTTGATAAAAGCAAAACAAGCCAAAGCGGAACTTGGTTTCATATAACCTCGTTTTAATTTATAATGGCGATACCCACGAGTTTTTATGAGAGGTGCCGGAAAGTTGTGAATTGGGCAGAGAGCCTCAGCGTGTGTGTAATGAAGACCTTCAAAGTTGGACACAGCTGTCACACATTGTGCTGTACAACAACAGTGGTCCTGCTGTATACAGTGGAGAAACGTATTGTATACACTGTCACCTTACTTTCACAGTACAAAGGCAATGTCATATTGTATACACTGTCACCTTACCTTCACAGTACAAAGGCAGTGTCATACTGTACATTGTCACCTTACCTTCACTGTACAAAGGCAGTGTCATAATATACACTGTCCTCTTACCTTCACAGTACAAAGGCAGCGTCATATTGTACACTGTCACCTTATCTTCACTGTACAAAGGCAGTGTCATAATGTACAATGTCACCTTACCTTCACAGTACAAAGGTAGTGTCATACTGTACACTGTCACCTTACCTTCACTGTACAAAGGCAGTGTCATAATGTACATTGTCACCTTACCTTCACTGTAGAAAGGCAGTGTCATATTGTACACTGTCACCTTACCTTCACCGTACAAAGGCAATGTCATTATGTACACTGTCACCTTACATTCACAGTGCAAATGCAGTGTCATAATGTACATTGTCACCTTACCTTCACAGTACACAGGCAGTGTCATAATGCATACTGTCACCTTACCTTCACAGTACAAAGCCAGTGTCATACTGTACAGTCACATTACCTTCACTGTTCACTGTGATGGCAAATCTTCATTGTCAACACTGAGTTATTAGTTCCTGTCAACAACATCGACAACACTACTACTACTACTACTACTACTACTACTACTACTACTACTACTACTACTACTACTACTACTACTACTACTACTACTACCACTACTACTACTACTTATTATTATTATAATAACTACATTATTATTAGTAGTAGTAGTAGTAGTAGTAGTAGTAGTAGTAGTAGTAGTAGTAGTAGTAGTAGTGTTGTTGCTGTTGCTGTACAAGGTTCATACCTATAACTTTGATTACGCAGGTTGCAGACCCTGGAGACACATCCGTAGTCTTGCATAACACTGAAGCATCGTCTGCGTTCTGTTTGATGTCTTGTACAAATACTAACGTGCTGGTTACACTGCTTCTGACAGCACGTACATAGGACACGCCAGGGGCATTGGTACACTTTGCTCCACTACAAGTAGCAACAACAGTTTTCTGTCCCTTTTGTATGGCCCATTCCACCACTTGGTCAGATATCAAACCGCTACAAATGATGCCTGTTGGATTGCGGGTATCGTCAGTGATGTTTATTGCATTGTTGTGACAGTTGTCTATTTGGACTGCACCTGAACAAAGCATAATAAATATATACGGACTGAATGTAGAGAACGGGAATTTTCCGGTTTAAAAAAAAATATGTATATTTTTAGAATGTGAGTATTTTTTGAATATCTTATGTTATTATTTTTAGTGGCTAAAATTGTTGATCCAATGGAATAATGAATAGCTGGCAGTCAGGGCAAATGGAAACTCACTTGAGTTATGTGTACCAAGAAGTGAGGTTGTAGGGTCAGTTTGTCAGGCCAAGAAAAAAAAAGATTAAGAAAGAAAAAAAAAGAAAAGATTGTTTTGAATTGTGAAGAGGTACAAAGCACTGAGAACTTATCAGGTTGTGTAGGTTAGGGGGAGGGGGGGGGACTTTCTCTCTGAAAGTGTATGTATATTGTGCTGTAAAGATTACAGGTATTTATTATGTTTTTATGATTGTGAAATGTTGAAGAGGTATATTTTTGCATTGTATTTATTGTGTTGAGAGGTGGTGAGCTGTTGTCCACTAAGATGGACTATAATTTTCATTGATGTAATAATATTGGGTTAATAGTCTTTACTTTTTTTTTTTAGAAATAAAATTTATTTAATTTTGGTAAAACGTTAAAAAAAATACATTCTCTTTACTTTTTTCCGAAAATGAAAGAAATAAAATTTCTTTTTTTTTCAGAAATAAATTTGCATTAAAGACATGAATGATTATTTATTGCTCAGCTCAGACCAAAAAAAGTGGTATGCAGTTAAAAAAATTACATACAACTTGTGTTATAACCCATGTAATCTATCAACACACTGAAAAGAAAATCAAGAACAAATAATGTGATTTGATTTGGTATTTTATTAACAACAAGAATAGAGATAATAGAATTTTTTTTAATCTGTCCTTGCAACACTCATTCACACCTCTTCCAAGCATTTTAACCTACGCACACCAACGAGACAAAGAAATTAAGCTAAGCATTCAAATAAAGCAGCAAGAATAAAAAGAATCTAAATGTAAAAATGAGCGTCTCGGCTGACTTTCCTTCAACAAAGTCGTAGTATTCCATAAACGCTTCAAAAAATTTTGGCAAGCTTTCATCACACGAATCACTGCAGGAAGCCAACTTCTTTTCACCATCTCAAAATTTAATATGAACTGATGCGGGGTAGGCTAGCGACAATGTACCCCCCGTGGATGTGCCGGGGGGTTTCAGTATAAATAGTATTCCCACTTCCTGGAAATTTAGTGCTTTCAATTCCCACTGTCACTGTCCTTCTACTTTGTTCTTTCTCGTTCCTACTCTGCTCTATCAATCTACTATACTATCTTTTTCTTCGCTAGACCACTCATCTACCTTTTTTCTTGAAAACTCTTTCGGGACAAAACTCCTTATTTGTGTGTAAGGTCTGTTGGATCAGCTTGGGAATATTGAATGCTTTCTGCCAAATGGTCACTGGGGCTTCCCATGTTGTTATTATTTGGCAATGTGGGCATGTTATATGTATGTGTTTTGTTGATATTGTATAATGATGTTTGTATTCTATTTTGATTTTGTTTTTGTAAACGGTGGGTTGGAGTATAGCCTCAGCGTCCCCTGCGTGGGATGTCTTTATTGTAAAGTGACCGGCTGGTAGATTGCCTTCAGTGTTACCACTAGGGTTGTTTCGGTAGAATTGTTATGCGGATCAGGGTGAGTCCTCTTTCACTTCTCTGGTCCTGATTTGGCTCGGAAGAGTCCGCTGGATCTAAAGCAATAACCATGTAATGTAAGGTAATGTAATGTAGCGGCAATGTCTACATAGGCGTATCCAAACCGCCTGACACTGGCTGCAACTGGGTCAAACGGGTTTCGCGCATAGGCACCTGTTGTTCGTGGCGGAAAATCAAACTGAAGTAACGAAATTTTTAACGAAAATATCGACAATCGTTACTTTTATTTTTTAATTCGTTGAATTTTCTTTAATGTTTTAAAAACATTAACGCGTTAAATTTTCTTTAACCAAAAATGTAATTCGCTAAATCGTTAAATCTTCCAACCCTGCATGGGGCTATAGTTATAGAGCAGTAGATAGTGTAATATGAATGGAAGGTGTGAGCATGTTTGATAGTAATTGTTATTCATGAAATAATTATACTTGGGATATGGATAACATTGTAGTAGTAGTAGTAGTAGTAGTAGTAGTAGTAGTAGTAGTAGTAGTAGTAGTAGTAGTAGTAGTAGTAGTAGTGTAGGGACTAGATCATGGTGATCATTAAGCCTCATGGCTTATTTAATGTCCCATCTTTAGCACATATATTTCAGGTCTGATTTAAGCCGGCTCAAAACGCTCAACTATCAAAATAGTATTTTATAGATTTTAAAATTTCTTGTTCATCAATAAGATTTTTGAAACTGTTTAAAGTTTTTGCCTGTTTAATATTTTGTGGAAGTTTGTTCCATAGAGGTGCAACTCTATTACTAAAAGTATATTTTCGAAAATTTGTACGGCTATGCTTAATAAATAATTTGTTAACAGAGTTTTTTGTTATATCAAATTTGTTTAGTTCAAAAAATGTGTTAGTATCTAATTCATCAATGTTATTTAAAATTTTATAAACTTGTATTAGGTCTCCTCTCACTCTTCTGGCTTTTAGGCTTGGCAGACATAATGATTCCAGTCGGTCTCTGTAAGAAATATCTTTCAGTCCTGGAACCATTTTAGTTGTGGAAGAAGGAAAGAAACGATCATATACGGAATGGAATTGGAAAAGTGAAATAAACTAAGGGAGGTAAGCAAGGATGAAACTAAGAAAAACAATATGATTATAAAGTTCAGAGCATTGACGTGTATATATATAAATATATATACATTGTGGGATCTGCCTACGGGAAGCTGGTGTTGGCTTCATACGCTTGGACACACGGCGTTGTCCCGGACAACGGAGAAAGGGCGACTCGAGGAACAGCGGCGGTCGGCCGTGCGTCTTGGCCCTGACCAAGAGGCATTTTCTTCCTCAGACAAATTGGGCAGGCGAGCCCGTCTGCCTGTTTACAACTTCACTGCTCGTCCAACCGCCTGTTTACAACTGCACTGCTCGTCCAACCGTCTGTTTACAACATCATGTTCGTCCACTTCCTGTCTACACGACTCTGTAGCTCGGTTTAGCCTTCGTGGGCCCACGCCTCCTACAATTATAGAGGTAATGCGTTTTTTGTGTTTATTTTGGCTCAGGACATGAGAATGCCGGCCGTGCATGGTTCATAGTTATACAGACCGGACAGTGGGGAGTGAGATATTAGTGTAAAATAGTAGTATTATAAAAATATTGATGTAAAAATGATTGGTGTGGTTTATTTATATAAAGTATTGAGAGCGTGGAGCTTATATATTTGTGTTGGTGTTTGCCTGTGTTTGAGAGCATCTGTGAATTTGTGGGTGTGGTAGAATTAAATAAACCAACAACAGCCGCCATCATTACAACCTCCACCACCACCACCACCACTAACCACCACCACCACCACCACAACAACAACAACGACCAAAACAACAACAACAACAAACAACACGAAGAACAGCAAGAAATGTATTACAAAAAGGAAACACATGATTAACTTACCACAAATAGTGAAGGTGAAAACCACAACAAATGCACTGGTAAATTTCTCCACCTGCTTCATGTTGATGTTAGTATCTTGCTTCATGTTGATGTTATTATCTTGCTTCATGTTGATGTAATTATCTTGCTTCATGTTAATATTAATAAGACATTCCTCACTAGAACTCAAAGAGCTTTAGAGCATTTTTTTTAAACAGTAAGTAAGTGATTGATACATTTATGTTAGTAATACATAATTTGTGTAATTACTGAATCAAAATCGAAAAGCAAAAACAAACTGGAACCTTCATCGGACAAGGGATACAGGTTAATAGCTATACACTACATTGTATTTTATTAATAATTCTAACGTCGTGCCTATCTTCACCATAGCTTGTAAATCTAAACCACTGTTGTTTAGACGATTGTAAAGGTTCAGACAACACTCAACATTTTCTCACCGACACTGACCAATTCCTTCTTTGAGACTTTGATTTCTATTAAACTTTAAGATCCTTAACTATAGAACATAAACAATCTCTCAACAATTCAATAATGCACTGCCTTCTTGACTCAAAGTTATAAAAACGTAAATTTACAGCAACTGTCTTTGATCTCCCTACAACACAAACAACTAACAACCTTTTCAAATGTAAGCTGCATCCCGCCCCTCGTGGTTTTAATAGAGATCCTGGTCATTATACAGAATCAAAACCACTTTCTGTGAAGATTGTGAAACTAGAATCTCTTTATGTAATACAGCACAAAACTTTACGTATACAGTACACAGCTTTACATATACAGCACACAACTTTACGTATACAGTACACAGCTT